>JANHMN010000021.1:10976983-11037879 GCA_030674055.1 Rhabdomys pumilio
CACACACACACACACACACACACACACACACACACACACACACACACACACTCACTCACTCACTCACTCACTCAACTCATGCAGGCACGTTTACATGTTCTGAGACCAGGTTTTGATATTTGTTAAGAACCCTTTATTTTCCATCTCCTAAGCGCTGGGATTACAGGTGTTTACCACCACACCGAGTTCAGTTTCTATTTTATGACAGCATTGGAAATAGTTATAATTAAGAATTGAAAAAATTATTTCATGGTATTTTAAAAAATTAGCATTTTCACTTAACACAGAATCTATAATGTTATTAATTTCTTTCTTTAATACAAATCCAGAGTGCATGTGATTCTGAAAGTCTCTTTGGTTCTCTGATCCCAGTGGTGCTGAGGGCAAGAGCATGCTGAGGAAATCTGCCCTTCCGGCTGGCTCCAGATAACCACATGACTACCTGGTCTAGGATGTTGGGCTCACTGCTGATGCCTGATACATGAGCTCTTAACTCAAGTCAATTAGGATCAGAAACTTGTGTTTGAATATCAAAGGAGAGAGTTTTCACTCAATTTTGCCCATGTGATCTATATTGGTGACTCCACAATGCACTCCCTGGTTTCTACTGTTGTTTAAAAGAGGGAAAAAAATCCTGAAATGACTGAGAAGCTGATTAAAGGGGACAGTTTTACTGAGGTGCAGATGATGATAGCCCAGTCCCCATCTATTTCAAATGTTTTACTTCTATACAACCTCAAGTTTTCTGGAACAAATACTCATAGGATTTAAGCAATAAAATTCCCCACACAAGTCAGCCTAAGACATCACGCTCTGAACACAGAGTCAGCATCCTCTGAACAGTACCTGAGCAACATTGCCCCGGAGGAGGAACGGAAGGAGAAGTGTAACGAGGAGAGAACACTGTTCTCTGTCTTTCATAAACTTGCTTATCCTAAAGAGGATGGACAAATGGACACATTAGGAAGATGTGCAGGAAGAACTCTTTAACAAGCTAAACTGCAGAAAACCAACAGGTGTGTGTGTGTGTGTGTGTGTGTGTGTGTGTGTGTGTGTGCGCGTGCGTGCACTGGGTGCTCTCACCCGAGCTACTGCTGTAACTCTGACAGTATCTGGGTCCTGATGCTGGTGCTGTCATCTGCCAACTCAGGCTTTCTTATTTTGCAAGGAAATAATCTCAGGCACCACCCCAGAAAGTTTCATACACCGTATTTCAATGGAATCCCCTTAACAGCAGTGATAGAGGAATTCCTCTGCTCCATTTTGCTTAGAGAGAAAGAGAGGAGCAGCTGTGGTATGGCTGGGAAGAGCTGCTGGGGGTGAGACTCTGGCCTTTCTAAGTCCAATGGCCTATCATGTTTCCATCACCGTATCCCCAGGGATGAACTTAGCAAATACTGAGACTCGGCAACATGAGTAAAACGTACTGGTGTCTACAAGATCCTAATTTATCATTATTACATTGTTTAGAGTAATACAAAGTTATCAGTAACTCTCACATTAAAATTTAGGATTCAACAGTTTCTTATTACTAACTCTGCCCTTTCAGGAAGTGGTTATATATTATTAATTCTACTGTCAAAGTCTTTAAAAAACCAGGCTTGACTCTTCATGTAATTTGTTCTTCCAAGTATTTTTAGTGATCTAACAAAGCTTGAGACTTTAAGCCGATATGCAAAGGAGGAACAATCAAACTTTTTGTTTCAGTGGGGCCTGGAAGATGAAGCGTGTGGTCCACTCAGAGCTACACTCCTGCCTGGCCCTCCCAGTCCACTCCATCTGTCTGATGGTTAGTGCTGGAGACCTTATTAAAGACTCGTGCTTTCTAATTTGTTCATAAGTTAACTGAAAACCTAGACAAAGGCTTAAACCTTTAAACCACGCATTTTCATCTCACTCTTCAGTACAAACCCGCACTTACTTGGAAAGAATGCCGAGCTCCTTACTGACTTGAGCTCTGTTCTTTTTCTTCTTCACTTTTTCTGTACTTATCGTGGTTTTGCTGAGATACTGAAGAATTGCAGGCACATGTGGCAGAATCAGTCTCCCTCCTATAGTGACAGGCTCTGAAATAGTGATGTCTTAGTTAACTCTTCCTCATCATATAAAATGCTCTTGATGACAAACAAGGAAAGCATTCAATTATTAATGAGCATTTACATTTCAACTCTAGGGGCTGCTGAGATTACTTAGTGGATAAGAGCACTGGCTGTTCTTCCAGAAGTTCTGAGTTCAATTCCCAGCAACCACATGGTGGTTCATGACCATCTAGGGTATCTGATGCCGTCTTCTGGCATGCAGGTGTGCATGCAGACAGAGCACATATACATTAAACATATAACCCCTCACTGCCCCCAAAACATTAAACATATGACCCCTCACTCCCTCCAAAACCACATTTCAACTCTAATCACTAAATAACCTTTTCCTCTTTAACAGAGACACATCAGTAGCTAAATTACCAATGTCTGTAAGACCTGGAGGGTATGGAAATCATTCCTTATTACAATATAGGAACTACTGGGCTACGGTAACAACAAGAATTCAGGTGGAACAGTGGACAACATTTGCCAGTGTCCTGGAGGACACTGAGACTTCCTGGCTGGAGAGTAATCTACATTCCTACATGTGCAAAGAATTTCAGACTACACACGCCTCTGAAAAAAGAAACGCAACAGCCGCCTGCGATCGTGAGTCACATGCTCTGTGCACTGCACGCACCTGTGTTCTCTGCCACATCGGCATACACACAGCCAGTAACCGGCAAGCTCAGCACTGTTTCTGTGGGCTCGAAATCTGGAAGGTTGAGGAGATCATCGACTATATCCATTATAATGCTAGCTGTGGCATCCGACAGGTTCTTTGCTGAGAGAACTGCAAAGACATTGGTCAGGATATCACATTCTGGGTGCCCAGGTTTCTGTTTAGCCAGAAGAGGGAAATATCTGCAAGGAGAAAGACATAGTAATAATCACCTTATTTCTCAGTATGTTATGTTTAAAACATTCCATAAGAGTTTCTACACTGATGTTAATAAGTGTATGTGTATATGAAGAGAAATTACTTTAAAATCTAGAACCCAATGGCTAATTCTAACACTCCAGACCTGTATCACTTAGATTTGCATCTGTTTACTTAATCTTCATGACATCTCTATGACGCCCCATTATTTCACACTACAGATAAAGAAGGGCAGACCTGCTACAGCCACCACACTGTGGTAAGAAGCAGCAGGGCTGGGACGGAGTCTCACACATGCCAGGAGAGCTGTCTCTTACTGAGCTGTGTCCTTGTTTCTAACATAATTGAAGGGGTTGGCGGAGCAGTTTTGAGACAGGGTTATTCTGTGTAGTCCTGGCTGTCCTGGAATTTGCTCTGCAGACCAGGCAGGCTTCAGACTCAGAGATCCATCTGTCTCTGCCTCCTGAGTCCTGAGTGCTGGGATCAAAGGTGTAAGCCACCACAGCCTGGCAAGAGTAGCATTTATATGAAGTAGTTTTGATATATATATATTATATAATATATATATATATATTTACTATATAATATATATTTAGTATATATATATATATATATATATATTATATATATATATATATATATATATATTTTTTTTTTTTTTACTAATTCTCATATAGCTGTAGATGTACATCTGTGGCTACTGGAACTCTAACATCAGTCAGTCTCCCCTAGAGATACTTTTCGGGCGGGTACTACATATGAAAGGGAAACAGATGAAGTGAAAGCACAAGAGGGTTCTGGAGAAGAAGAGGAAACGTAAGTCTCCTGGAAGTGTTCAGAAGCCTGAGCCATTTCTCCAGCCCAACATCTACTTTCTCAGGGAGGGAGAGGGTAGAGAGGGAGAAATTTCAGGACTCAATGAAATGATGCCAAGTGTGGATGTGCACCTTGAATAAAGGACCAAATAAAGAAAGGCCAAGCTGTAATGAACTATCTTCCTGGACTAAAACCCTTGTTTGTATATATAAAACCTTTCTCAAACAAGACTATAAACCACTGCTTCTGGGTGCTCAGAAGTAAGATACAAAAATCCCTCTCAAATGGGGAGACAAGGAAAGTGAGGCTTTTCCCTAGGAACAAGCAGGTTCTCCTATTAGTAAAAAGGAACCAATGACAAAAACAATGTTTTGGGGTTTTAGGGGAAGTCTATTTAATAATAAGAAAACATTCACGCTGTAATGGTAAACAATGTAAAACAAAGAATGAAAAACTGGCTATACAATATGGCCCCAATTTTGTGAATACCAATGGCAGACTTTAGATAGCACCACCAGATCAGAATCAAAGCTTTCCCCAGCACTGGAGTTTTCCAAGGAGACAGTGATCTAGAAAGTCTAGAATGCTCCCAGGCTCTAGAGTGTCCATTTCAAGTGAGAACTGGGAAAAAGGCAGAATCGACCATCGATGAACAAATGAGCAGTTTTTAGGAAAGCACGCCCAAACGTGGTGAATTTGGGTGGTGGTATCATCCTGGTATGGTCTCCATCTACTTCTTCCTTAGCCAGGTCAGATCAAATGACCGAGTCAATGACCACACATTGGAGCAACGTACTGACTGCCACGCCTGGGCGCCAGCTGTGGACTCTATATACTATAATTCTCCTTTATATCACATCGGAAGATGTAATTTTACCCGTCTCCAGGCTTTACTGTGAAGTATTCCTATATTCCAGAGGACATATGAAAGCCCCCTTTCCCAGCTCTGGACCACATGGGCCACAGTTAGGTTTCCTTAAGAGCTCACTCTATGAACACTCTAGCAAAGTTGGTGCTGCAGAAGCTGAGAGTGAAATAGTGGTCTCTAGAGACCAGGAAGGAGGGCAGAGACACACTGGGCAGGCAGCAGGCACCCTGAGCTTTGGGACTCCATTGCACTGCAGAGTGACACAGGCTACATGCACGGTGGATTTCTAAAAGGCTGCAGGAAAGCATACTGAATGTTTTTACTAGAAGGAAAAAACATTTGAGTACATGTGTTCATCTTGATTTTTATACTATACAATGTATACAATTCATGTACTCCAACATACCTCATAAATATGTAAAATTTATACTTATTTTTTAAAGTTTCTCACGCATTTTAGATATTTGTTTATCTCATATTCATAGACAAATACATTTATGAGCATTTTCTTGGGATACAACATACATCTTTCTTAAGTCTACTAGTTTTCTTAAAATTATATATTTTGGGGACTGGGGAGATGGCTCAGAAGTTAAGAGCACTGTTACTCTTCCAGAGGTCCTGAGTTCAATTCCCAGCAACAACATAGTGGCTCACAACCACCTGTAATGGGATCTGATGCCCTCTCCTGGTGTGTCTGAAGACAGCTATAGTATACTCATATAAATAAAATAAATGAATCTTAAAAAAAAAATATGTATTTCAAGATCGTTCCATGATGTTATTCAATTGCTTTATCTGTTGTGACTGCACTTCAGAGTGACTCACTGTTTGTCAGATGGTCCTTAGACCAGTTTTGATTAGATTAGGCTAAAATACTGTTCCTTTTGAAAGAAAGAAAAGAAGGAGTCTTACCTTGCATTTCTGCTCCAGATACTAATTAGTTTCAGCAGAGGAGTAGGCGAATACTGACTCTCAGATCCAAGCCTGCAGATCTAGGATAGCAAATAAAGGCAATATAAACCACAGACTTGTCGAAGAAACAAGAGCGAGCGAGCAGTAAGCAGGGTGAGCAGCACAGTGGTGTAACAGACCAGGGAGAGGGCACACGTAAAGGACAGGTGGAGACACAAGGCAGAGAGCACACAGATGTAGAGAAGCAGCAAAATGACAGCAACAGAAAAATGGCAGGCAGGGTGCATGGACTGTCTACATATCGGAACCAGCTATCTGCAGTTTCAAATGGTCAGAAAAGACTGAATTTACACAGCTAGAAACTATTCTCAAAATCAAGCTCCTCCCATCACCTTCTTAGCTAGTTAACTGCACTAGTTAACTAGTTAACCATGACAACGGGTCATAAGCAGAGACATCAGTAAAGACGTACAGGACAAACAACACACAGCTTGCCCTGTGCTTGCTAGCATGAGGGGCTATGGCAGTTAGGTCATGTTTCTTTAAGGCACACAGTCATATTCAGTTAACCTTCAGTATAAATGTCACTCACTGACTCTTGACCGTTAGGTCTAACTCAGTGCTCTAACAACCTGCACAAATGAATCTTGACGCAAGACAGAGTAGATAATGTTCATGTCTGGGTGGACTATGCTGGTAAATTAAAAACAAAGGGAGAAGTAGAAAGGCCAGGCAGGATGTAGCCATCCCGGTTTACCTGGGGCCAAACTGTACCATGAAACACAGCATCAATCTCTTCTGCTCTGAACTGATAGGATTCCCAATCCAAAAAGATATCGGTGACCATCTTGAGTCCCAGACGTCTTAAATTTTTCAGTGGGTTAATAAACCTCAGCTGTATCTGTAAACAAAGATATTTTTCAAACACAAGCATCATACACATACACAGCTCACACATACAAAACACACACACACACACACACACACATATGGTCTCTGTAAGAAACATCACACACATACACAGCACGCACACCCCCCCACCCCACACTCCCACACACCCACATCCCTGGTTTCTGTAAAAAACATCACACACATCCACAGCTCACACACACACATAAATATATCACACACACACACACACACACACACACACACACACACACACTGGTCTCTGGAGAGAGATCCTCTTTCTTGTGCGGCAGGAAGAGACTCGGGCTGGAGGAGATGCTCAGGATTTAAGAGCACTGGCTGCTTCTGCAGAGGACTCAGGCTCAGTTCCCAGGACCCACAACCAACTCCAACTCCAGTCTAGGGGATTTGATGCCCCTTCTGGCCTCTGAGAGCACTGCATGTACATGGTGCACAGGTATACAGCCAAAATACTCATATGTATAAAACAATAATAAAAATATACAGTTGTGCCTACATAGAGGCCCAGAGGCTGGAGAGTCACAGCAAATGCTAACCAGACATCATGTCTCCTTCCCTGTGTGGTATGAAACCACAACAATGCAGTCTCAAAGCAGGATAATTCAGAGTTTCCATCAATGGCATTATAGCCATAGTCCATACTTACACAAGGGACTGAAAATTATGTATGTGAGTTTTATGAACCTGTGAAGGGCAGACATTATGCAAAAGGTAGAATTTCCACTAGACTATTAAAGAATGAACAGATTTAAACCCAGAAAGGCAAGGTGAGGGCCTCAGAGTGATGCCTTCCAAACAAATAATGTCAAAAGCCCAACAAATCAAATAGGACTCACGCTCTGATTACCTTTCTTCCTGATGACTATATTGTGGGTGTTAGATATAAATGGCAGCACTTTTCTATATGACCTTATTTATCTACAGCTTTACCTAAGAATCATCCTGAAACTTAGGGCAACAAAGAAAATCCTCTTCTGTAGTTAACGTCTTTTTATTTTCCCTTTCGGTGTTTTGAGCCAGGGTTTCTCTGTGTACCTTGGCTATCTTAGAACTCACTCTGTAGACCAGGTTGTTCTTGAACTTAGAGATCTACTTGTCTCCACTCCCCAGTGCTGGGATTCAAGACATGTGCCACTACCAAAGAATGTCAAGTCTGTTTCTAAGGCACCATGAACAAAACAAGAAATCAAGGGAAGTTACATGGCAGGAAAAGCCAACACTAATCAACAGAGATATCTAAATATACAATACCTCGTTTTAAATTCAAGTGGCTATGAACAAGGACACTCTTATTTGCACAAGGACCATGAAACCTCACACACGATCTGCCTTGATCTAATTACCTCATTATTCAAGCTACAGAGGAAGTAAGAGACAAGCACAAGAAGTTAAAGTTCCAAGGCACTCTGACCTGCTTCCACGATACTGGGAACACTTGATGTCCCTTGGCTCGGGTTTGCAGAGGATAGAAACAATCCCTGATACTTTTTAAAAACAGTACTGCCAGACGGTGGCGCATGCCTTTAGTCTCAGCACCTGGGAGGCAGAGGCAGGCGGATTTCTGAGTTCAAGGCCAGCTTGGTCTACAGAGTGAGTTCCAGGACATCCAGGGCTACACAGAGAAACCCTGTCTTGAAAAACCTAAACAAACAAACAAACAAACCATGGTACTGTGATCATCTGGAGCACACAACACACCAGTGTTAGGAGACCTCAGATGGACGCCTCCCTCTGCTCCCCCTGCTTCTCCCCAGGCCGCACAGGCACATTCTGTCCGTTTCTAGAGCTACACTTCCCGCTGTCTAGCTCAATCCATAACTGCTGACCAAACTAGAGGAAGAGCCAGAAAACAGGCAGTTGTAGATTTTATGTGTATTTATATATGAGCTACTGCTTCAATGTACAAACACCACAAAACCATTTACAACCTTAACAACACATACTTCATGTCAGCCAACACCCCAGAGGCTATCAGAGTCATAAAGAACACATATATAACCGAGCTCACATGCTCAGACAAAACCACCACGGGCCGACTCACTGTGCCTCTTGGAGGAACTCGTTGGACTCATTTAAAAGAGCAAGAAGCTCCACATCCGTGAAAAAACCTAACGCCTCGCTAACTAATGAACCATGAAATTGCACAAATGACCCTCTGAGTTATGAAACGCTGGCTTGCGAGCAAGGCCCATCACTGAGTAACTTTTAAGTTAATTAAAAGTCCAAAGGGTGCATCTTTATGAAACTGACACCCTTCATGATCTAACACATGCAGACACTTCTGTTTGCTCTAAAGCACAAATAGAAAGTCTCATCTTTTCCTTTAAATCTGCATATAACAGAATTTTCCATGACCCCTTTTCAGAGTTACCCTTGGTTCTACAAACCAAGCCTCTTTCCCACAAAGCAACCAAGGCATTTTTTTTTTCCTTTTTAATTCAGGGTTTTACTATATACCCCTTGCTGTCCTGAAACTTAACTATATAGACCAGGCTGGCCTCCAACTCAAGAGATCCATGTGTCTCTGCTTCCAGAGTGGGGCCAACATACCAATGAGTAGGCCAGGCTAGCCTTGAACTCATGATCCTCCTGGGTCTGCTTCCTTAAGTGAATGCTACTGGCATGCCCAACCACAACCGACATAAAACAATGTCTTTATCAATCCCCCCTGCTTAAGGCATGTCAGGAATCCCCAGTAGGCAGTACGTTCACACTTTCATGTAAGTCCATGTTGTATCACCAGTCTCATTTACGAGATGCTACCCATTCAGTCTGCTCCAGACACCTCTGCGTCTCTCTTCTTAGAACATACCCTAACTGCTATCTCAGGGGGTCAGCTCTGGTGAACCATTTCATCATCAAGACCGATTTAAGTCTATCTAAAAAGCAGCTTAAAATTTTGGCAACCAACTTCTACTTAAGACTGCACTTGGAAGGCACTGGGTATATTATGAATCAACAGAGTTTTTTTTTTTTTTTTTTTTTTTTTTTTTTTTTTTTTTTTTTTTTTTTGACAAACTGATGTTTACGACAGACTCAAAGGCAAAATCTGAGGCTGGAGTTCTTCAAATCTGAACTGCTCCAGGAAGCCTTCAGCACATTATAATGTACCAATGCTTCCCCACGTTCTCCAAAGTAAGCTCAGGGCTACACTCCTGTTTTATCAGAACAGGTTTGGACTACAGTTCAGCATAAAACCTGAGCATTCACCTCACGGTAGCCAGCCAGCTAACTACCCAGTCCTGCTCACCACACTGCTTATTTATTCAAAACACTGCTGGCTTCAGCATTAATTTCCTCAAGAGTCCATGTGACTCTGCCTCAACATAAGGGTTACAGAAGGAAAGACATTAGTGATTCAGACTCTAAGCCAACTCCCAAGAAACCTCTCAGTTAGAAGCCAGCATCTATGTAAGCCTCTTACCTTCTCTCGCTGGTCGAGGATGTGGGAGACGGTTGCTGTCATACACAGCAGGATCTGCAGGATCTTGGGAAGGTATGCGCTGATGAGATGACTGATGTTCTTCAACACGACCTCCAGGCTGTTCAAGACGCCGTGCTGCCGCCCCAGAGGAAGAACTTTAGACACATCCAACTCCTCCACTGCCTGGATGACTGCAGAACAGCAGTCCCCTAGTGAAACGGAGAGGATATGCCATGCGGTGACGTTAGTCTGCTGCTGATCACGGCATCCTCCCCAGCTCCCTAAACAGTGCAGTTTCTCTAGTGATGTGTTATTTATAGGTGCCAGCACCCTTTTCTCAGGTATTACCTCCCAACTCTTACCAATGCTTAGTGAGCTATTTTACTCTTCACATTTCAGAAAGGGAAACTGAGGGATAAAATAAAAAAAAGTAGTCTGAGAGCTGACTCTGAGTATAAATCTCACCTGGTTTTATTTTATTCTTATTATTATTTCCTTTTTTGAGATGGGGTTTTTCTACTCTGTAGCTCTGGCTGTCCTTGTTCTCACTCCGTAGACCAGGCTGTCTGTGACCTATCAGAGATCCACCTGCCTCTGCCTCCCAAGTGTTGGAATTAATGGTACGCATCACCACATCTGGTTCACACAATTGTAAAAAAACATTAATCCTCAACACTGAAGTTACTGAGCTATGCTGAGTTTGGCGAGTTATAAAAACTCATAGAAAACTAAGAATAAAATGTCTTTTTTTCTCATATAATTCCAGGTTGATAAAAACAACAGTACTCTGTAAACAGCCGCTACAATACTGACTGCAGAATTTGTTAAAAAGATCTCAATTGATACTGCTTAAGCTTTCAGAGCCGTCTGCAATAAGATGATGAATCACTGATGTATGACTTAACCAGACCGCCTAAGCTGTATCATCTGTATCCCTCCTCCACGGGGGACCACTCAACAAAATGCTGGTACTCATTAGAGTCACTCTCCTACACACGGAACTGAAACAAAGTGCATCATACTACCAAAGAAACATTTATGTTAGGCGAAAGCCAATCAATTTTGGAACTGGAACAAAGAATTTTATAGTCAGAAAGTTCTGAGTTCAAATCCTACCTCTACCAGTGTTCTCATTTGTAAAATGGGGACAATTATGTAATGAGAATTCCTGTGCTTGTTTTAAATGTCAACTGATGTCAATGTTATGTTAAAGTAAGGGCTTAAAACATCTAGTCATCGCAAGTGCTCTATGACTAACGTCCCACGCTATGACAGCAGAAAGCCAGAGCTTAGCCTGCACCATTGCAAACACTTCTCCACTGCTTTCCAACTGAGCTGAGGTCCTGGGACTCTGATGGGACTAAGCACAGGTCACATCACAGGGCCGGGGAAGTAGCAGTCCCACTACAAAGACTTACATCCAGGAACGGCACAAGTTCACCACAAAGGCATGCGTCTGGCGAGGGAGGCAGTGGGGACCTACCATTCTTGAAGTGCTTCACAGGCTCAGACAGCAGGTCTAAGAATAACTGGATCTCTTCAGGTTGGGTCCCCGCGAGGAACCTCAAAACAATGGCCATGCGGGTTCCTGAAGCAGATTTGCCCTGGGTTTTACTCCCTGTCTTATTCTTCATCCGCCCATACAAAATTCTGAAAAGTCAAAAGAGCACTGTCCTCATACATGTCAGACGTATCACTAAGCGCTAGTCTCATGTTAAACATATCACTACAGGTCTGTAATGAGCACCTCCAAAGATTTCAACAGATACAAAGTCAAGAGACAAGGAAAACAGGTATTTAGAAAAACAAAGAAAGAGGTAAAGAGAGAAAAAGCAATAAAACAGGCAAGTCAAGAGTAAGCTAAATCAAGGAAAAAGGAAACCAGTAAGAAAGACATTAAAAGGAATTGAAAAAAGAGTCTGTAAGAAAAAAGGAAACTAGAAAGATTTAAGTTAAAATCTAGGAAAAAAAAATAAAGCAAAACCAAAACCAACTAAATCAGCAAAACGTATTTAAAAAGAAAAGACCAAAGCGGCAGAGGCAGTGAGATCTCCATGCGTTCCCAGCCAGCTAGAGCTGGAAAATAAGACCCTGTCTCAAAGCAAACAATAAACATAACAGAATCACACAGAGCTCTTCTAGTTTTACAGGCACTTTTTTAAGCTTTTAAGGAAAGATATAATTTCTATGCTACAGTTTCATAGTATAGAGAAGGAAAAAGTATTTTTTAATGGAAGTTCATAAAAGTGATGAATAAGTTAATGAGTGAGAATAAAAAGCAGCACTAATTTACGTCATTTCCCACCCCCCTCCCTCCCAATAAAAGCACACACTAGACTAACCAATAAACACAAGACAGAGCATTTCCTCTTTACCTTTTCCTTGTACCGTCTACACTGGCCTTGAACCTGCCTTCTAGGATTGCATGTGTGCAGTGTCCCACTAGGCTCGAAATACAGTTCTCTTTTATTTTTCAAAGACGACTGTTATCTTATTTCATGTGTATGTTTTGCTTGCATATGTGTGTGCCTGGTGGCCACAGAGGTCAAAAGTTACAGACAGCTGTGACAGACTAACAGCTTTGACAGCTGGTGATCAGACAGTCCTCAGCAAGGGCACCAGTGCTCTTCCACCGAGCCGTCTCTCAGCCTGCCAATCACATCTCTAAACATAGTTCCACCTGAACTCTCACATCACCTAAGCATATACCAGGGAATGCACCAAGACCTATCAGGGCATCAACAGGAATAAAACAGAGGAAAGGCTCACAGTAAAAAAAAGAAACCCCAAAACAACCAAAAAACAAAACAAAAAAACAATGGACCATTTTAATACATGTTTACTAATAATATTTAACATTCATTTCTCATAAATCTTTAGATATCTAATAAAAGCTACTTTGTCTGAGACAGGGTCTCCCTATGTAGCTCTACCTGACCAAGAACTTGCTATGCAGACCAGGCTGGTTTTACACAGATATCAGCATGCCTCTGCTTTCCTGGTTGCTGGGATAAAAGGTATGCAACCCAGCTAACAGCTACATTTTAGTATAAGAAAATTTACTGACAACACTCAAAACTTAAATATATAGTTTAAAATGATTTAATACTAAAACACCTTTAAACTATTAGAGACCTAAAGAATTTTTGTCTGAGTTTACCTTTGGTAGTTACCAATTTTAGAAATTAAAACTGAGCAATTTATGAATTCATTGAAACAAAACATGTTTATCACATGTTAATATAATTAACATTTTAATAAAAAAATTATATCCCCCAATATCTCACCACTAGTGAGATTAGAGGTGCTGCTCTATTTTCTGACTGGCTTTACGGAAGATGACTAGATGCTCATGTAGCTTCAGCATCTAATCCACTAGGATGGAAGAAAACTCATCTGTTAGAACAGGTATAAAGGAAACCTACAAATAATTGTGGCTATTTCATTTTGATACTGTACAAAATCTCAGCAATTGCCTACAATGTGGAATACAAAACTCTATCAACAAACTCTATAAACGCCGTTTCACTAAAATCTCTTCCTCTTGAGCTTTGTGCACACTGTTCCTGTGACATGCATCAGCTACCTGGAAAACAATGGCTGAACCAGTCATGTAGAAATGTCAAAGGCTGACACTTCTCACCGTAAACCAAAAGAAGAAGAGTATTAATTAACCTTTGAAAAGTACTGTTATCCACCTCACATGTTTTCAAGTAACTGGGGAGCTATAAGCTCACAGGAACAGTGAGAAGTTTTCCAAAATCCTAATTTTCATTTGACAGTTAAAGTTTAGTAACTTGAAACCAATTCTGTCATTTATTTTCCTAGAGTTGTCAAGCTCACCGCACTGTTTAAGGAAACTCCTGTGAAATCCAAGTTTAACCAGAATGATGCTTCATTATCTAGGTTTTCAAATAAAAATGGTGTTGCATGGAAAAAAGGGCACAGGTATTCAGCTTGCAACTCCCGCACATAGACGTCACTCTGAGAGAGCCAGTGTGCAGCAGGAGCACCTCACACAGCCTCCTACGTCAGCACAGACAGAAAACCGGTCCACACTCAGAGCCAACACTCAAAGCGCACTACAGGAACTAGGCTCTTGTCTGTACTTTGTTCTCCCATCATGTGTCCAGGAAGACTCAGAGTGCAGTCGGAGCCAGTGTCCAAAAGATCCAGGTAAAGAAGGGAAAAGGCAGGACTGGGGGTGCGGCTCCGCAGGTGGAGTGCTTGCCCAGCACACACAAAGCCCTGGGTTTGCGCCCGAGGACCAAGCACGGTGATGCATGCCTGCAATCCCATCAAGAGTTCAAGGTCATCAGCTACAGAGTCTGAGGCCAGCCGGGCTAGAGAGACCCCACTTAAACGAAAAGCAAAGACAATGAAATACTCCCATCACAACTGCTGCAAAGAATCACATGACTGCATTAGAACTGTGCCTTGATTCACACTTTTATGCAGCATAAATACCTCATCAGAACGGGAAACAAATCTGTCCGGTGGGCTGCTTTCACCACAGTGGTATCCTCTGAGATGTTGAAATGCACGATCTCTTCCTTAAAGCTTCTGTCGTCCAGCAGCCTTTGTAAGTTCTCCCTTTCAAAAGACACAGCACAACCCGTCACTCAGTCCAGGGCACTCTCCAAGACCGATGGAAAGAGCAGTATGCACAAGTACAGCTAAAATATACAGTGAGTAGCTCATCCTGAGGCTCACACCAGAAAGACAAGCCTCACAAAATGTCTTTCAACTGCAAGAGGTAAATGGCTTAGTTGAGATTAGAGTTGGTCCATAGCCCTGACGTTCAGGAGAACACGACATAGAGGCTTTACTCCTTAGACAGTTTCATTCCCTAGGTAATCGCAAAGGTTTTATGGAATTATGTTAACAAGGACAGAGAAATGTTACCACTCTGTAAAACATATTTTTAAGTTAATAATTTCATTTCCAATTTCTTATCTAGAGAGAATAGTTCCACAAATACACTTCTGGCTTTCATTTCTTGCCTGGAAAGAGTTATGATTACTTCAGAGAGGGGGACTTAGGCCTGTAAGACATTATTTCAGAAGTGGCTCCAGGTAAAACATAGTTTCTCTATGGTATGTTGCTCACCTGTAAGGGAGGATATGAGGATGCCTGTAGGTCATTATGCAGTCCAAAGTTATTTTTTGCACAGCTTGATCTTGATGTAGCAATAACTAGAAATGACATTTTACAGAATAAGTTAATGAAGTAATACATACACAAACCATGAAATAGAAATTTAACTAACCAAATAGCAAGACTCTATCTAAAAAAAAAAAAGGAGAAGAAGAAGAAGAAGAAAAAAGAAAAATGAAACTCTGACCTGAATTTTCTGTGTGAGCCTGGATTTTAACCAACTGTGCTGGTCCTGTGACAAGGACATCCTATACTATATAGAGTTAATAATACTATACAGTTAATAGTCAGCAAATGGCAAGAGGGGACTCGGCTGCAGTTGCTCTGGTTAGTGAGTCTAAAACAGTCTTCCTATGGCCAGAGACTTCTACGGTCAGTCCGCTGAGCAGATCAAGTTCCCCCAAAAGACCGTCCACATACGAGAAAGTCCACTTCCTCAGGGCACTGCATCGTCCTGTCATCTTTTCTGGAGTCGGGGACATACATTATAATTACAGGTAACAACCATTTCACATACCCACTCTTGTTCCATTGAACAGATTTAGAAATGTGAGTCCCCTCCAGGGCTGAACTAACACGAAGGAAACGCAGCCAGTCAACCTTCCCTATGATATAACTATGACTGACCGTTCTTACGTCTAACCAGATGCTCGGCATCAGTTACTCCATACTGAAGTTGACTTCAGAGTCAACTAAAGTAGTGCCAGCTAAAACTATACATTAAGATGATTTTTAGTGTGTGATCCTACTAACAAAAATAGTACTTAAAATCTAGAGATGGGCCCTATCCACAGCTGTGGAAACCCCAAGTTGCTCTGGTAAAGAAAATGTGAGAAAAGTTGAGGGGTCAAAGCACACAGAATTTATTAGACTTACCTGAAGATACAAGTCATACAATTTGGATTCTAGATATAAGGCCCGTGGGTTTGAAAACTTCGAGAAGACTTGCAAATGAGCAATTAGCTGCCTACACAAAAAGAGAGGTTATTGTAGCCGTAAAAAATAGAGACTATCTTAAAATAACTTTGCCCACCACTCTATTTTCTGACAAGTATTCCAAAGAGTCTACCCAAAAGTCTGCTGTTCATCACCGAAGCAAAATTTTAATGATTAAGAGATTATTTTCTGGAAACTTCAAATCTCAGGTGGCCTCTCTCCACAATCCAGGTTTTGCACCACAGTAATCGTTCAAGATGTGCATAGAAAGGCTTAGCTGAACCAAAACTGGAAAGAAGGTGCAGAAAACAGTATGCTCTCAGGTGAGCACAGATGACTTGGGGACTTATTCCTTGGTGAGGTTCCACGTGTCAGGCAAGGAAGTGGCAGAATTCACCTGCCTCTTGCTCACAGAACATAAACACTGATGGCATACAACCAAGTTTAGGTGATGGCTCTTGCTTGCACAACTGACAAAACATACAGCAAAGCTCCGAGATTGAGAGGTAAGAGGAAGCTAGGACTGTCCAGAGCGAATGCATCATCTACTGGAGCAGCTGGAGAACCGTGCGCCTGCCTCGTTTGCCCACCTGATTCCCTAGTACATGGACTCTGGGAGGCAAGGTTAGAAAGCTGGTCTATGCACACTGAGATAGCACCGAGGGTCTCGTTATCAATTCGTCCACTCACTTCCCTTCCCTCTTACCCCTCTAGGGTCTCATGGACTCACTAAGTAGGCCTGGTTTGCCTGAAACCTGCTATGCAGATCAAGCTGCTATAAACTCAGAGATTTGCTTACATCTATCCTTAAGTGTTGAGATTAAAGGTAGGTGTGTGTGTGTGTGTGTGTGTGTGTGTGTGTGTGTGTGTGTGACATAGCCAGCACAATTTTACTCATATTTTCAATGATAGTATCTGGCAGCAATATTTTAGGTTTGGGTATAGGAAGTAGATGAATTATTACAGAATTTCTCTTTTTCCTCTCTTCTCTCTCTCTCTCTCTCTCTCTCTCTCTCTCTTTCCCTTTCTGCACCTGGACTATATAAATGAGGTTCACTGTCAACAACTCCTACCTCCACCTCCAAACTGAAATTATATGTGTGCACTACCATGCCGGGCTCACAGAATGCTGTCTGAGCCCAGAGCCACATACACGCTAGGTAAGCACTCTTGCCAACTGAGCTACATGCCAAGTACTTCTTCATTTTTAGAGCTTTTAGACAAGTTTCTTTAGAACACTTCAACAGACCAGGAGGAAGGCAGTTAGTAACAAGAATACCACTTGCACCCCTAGGGACTATAAAAGCCCCTTATGATTTTCATAAGAAAGAACTGTAGCCGGGCAGTGGTGGCGTACACCTTTAATCCCAGCACTTGGGAGGCAGAGGCAGGCGGATTTCTGAGTTCGAGGCCAGCCTGGTCTACAGAGTGAGTTCCAGGATAGACAGGGCTACACAGAGAAACCCTGTCTTTAAAAAAGAACTGTAAAGAGCTAAAATCCAAAGCGGGCAGAGATCCCATGATAAGTTATGGTCAGTTATGAGAGTCTGAGATCACCTAAGATAACTTCAGTGAGGAACTACAAGTACACCTTCAAGTAGGAACAGATTCTCCTGGTGGGTAGCAGTGAGGCCGGGGCATTTGGAAAGAGTGTGCGTGCAGGCCCAGGGGTGAGAAAGGCCACGGTGTGAATGGATAAATGGCTTATTCATTTATTCCGCAAACACACAGCTCTAAGTAATCTTCTGTTAGGAATTATGTTGATAGAAACCAAGGAGAGAAGAGCAGGGAACTCAAGTCACGTGCAGCTTGGCCATGACCCTTCCTGGGCCTTTATACAGTTTTTCCGCTGGCTGACGGGTCCCTTCCCTCTCTAACACTGGCTGATGCCAGTCTTTCATTTGTCAGCAGCAAAGGTGTCCTTCCTGTGAAAGGTTTTCCCCCAGTCTTTGCCTCAATCTTTGTGGTAGAAGGAAATAACTCTTTACAGTGCTTCCAGAAACCCCATAAACATAATATGACCAGCCATCTGATACACTCTTACTTTGTAGATGTTTGCTGTGCATCTTTGCAGCCCTGCACTTAGCAAAGAGCACTGGCGAGCTACCAAATGGATAAATGTATAACTGGCTAGTGTTGAAACACACAAGCGAGATCTAAAAGTTTAAGAGCAGCGTCAGCCTGGCGGATCAGACCCTCAATCTAAATAATCTTCAGGTAAGCTGTAGGTAAGCTCAAAGAGTCTCTGAAAGCAGGCCTTTTTTTCCCTTCCCCATTTTTACAGTTTGGAACAATTTAGGTAAATGAATAACCAAGGGAACTGGAAGATACTGAAGCCCAGGTGAGCAGCAGGGGCTAAGTCAGAGGCAAAGGGAGGTGCTGACAAGAGGCTCTGCCACCCGCTCCCTGCTACACAAACACAGCGCCCTAGCCTGCAATGCTCATCTGTAAAGAAACCATGATAAAAAAGAGCCACAGGAACAGTTCCTCATGCTCTAAGATTCTGTGGTGAAACAAGAAGCTAGTCAGTAACTGTTCCAAAACAAAGCAGCAATCCTCACGGTGCCCAAGAGACTAAAGAAAGGGGCAGAGAGATCCAGGAGAGCCATACTGATGGAAGTGTGGTCCTGGTTAGCACCAATGCCAGCAGACCCTCATAAATGTCACTTGTATAATTCTGGGCCTGTCTGCCTTTATCTTTGATGCCACAGAACACTACAGCCAGCTTTCCATGCCTGGCATCACCGTGTTTCAAAGTAAGAATCTCCAAAGACCGATGAAACTGTCAGGAGAATGTCAGGACAGCATGTCAATAATTATTTGAGGAGTCCATCTTTCTTGAAGCTATTTCCCAGGCAGACAAGAAGAGACTGCACTGCTCTCCCTACAAGCACAGCTCCACGATAAGTCAGTGATGGGGAACTCACTTTGCCGCAGCCCTTCTTGTCTTCTTCTTCTGCGGCGCTTCGTCTATGGGCACGGCCTCCTCCTCCAGGTCTTCATCGTCTCCAGCAGCAGGTTCTTCCTCTGCCTCCTCAGCCACTGCTCCTCGGCCTTTTCTGCGTAGATCCTGAGTAGGAGCAACTTGCAGATCTGCTGGATAATACTCATTGCTGTAAGAGGACGCATGCGAGAACACAGTGAGGAGTGCTCATCAGGAAGGCATCCACAGTACAGAGGAACGAACACACAGACACAGACACACACACAGACCACAGACACACACAAGACCACAGACACACAAACACAGAGACACAGACACAGACACAGACACAGACACAGACACAGACACACACACACACACACACACACACACACACACACACACACACAGCCTTTTAGCCAAGATGCTTCTATACTAGTATTCTTAATGTATGTCTGTGCACCAGACATGTGTCTGGTACCAGCAGAGGTCAGAAGAGGGCATTGAGGTCAGAAGAGGGCATTGGATCCTCTGGGCTGAAGTTACAGATGGCTGTCAACCACCACATAGGTGCTGGGAACTGTATGCTGGTCTTTTCTAAGAGCAGCTAGGGCTTATAACCACTGAGCCATCTGTCCAGCCCTACACTAGCATTCTCTTTCCGTCAGTCTCTCACAGACAAGTCAATCACTATCTGTAGAAGATAGTTTGCGCTATTACCTCATTGTTGAAAAGATTTGAAATGTCTAGTCTGTGCTGAAGTGAAATTGGCCTTCTTATCTCTGAAGAAAGGGTAATCTTTTCAGGAAGTGGTACAGGGGGATACCCATGTGCAAAAGAATGCAACTAGACTTCAGTTTTTCATCACTTACAGGACTCAATGGAAAAGTGGATTAAAGATAAAATGCCTAAACTATGCGACTAAGGAAAAGAGAGAAAAGGCAACGCTTCATTTCAGTCATATGGGCAACGTTTTGTTTTTTAATAACAAGTACCCCAAAGCACATAAAAAAAAGGTGCCACCTATTCCTAACATTAGCACTAGGTTGTTATAGCAAGTAAGTCTTCCTCTAATATGGGTGACCCACTCCCACTACAGGCTCCTGTTTCTGTTCCTACACTCTATAGCATCTTTACAGAAAGGTCTTTATCCTTAAATGAAAGGGTGATGATATTTATTGAACGTTAATATAGTGGGACATTTATAGTCTATGAACAGCAAAATCAACTTCCCTGGGCACAGCCCTAGCTACCTTGCTGAACAGCGGCCATGTCCTTTAAGACCTACACAATGCAAAAGAAAAGCCAGATCCCTCTTTTCTCACGAGGGGGTGGTTTTGTGTCATCAAGACAGAAGCTGGTACCAGGAGAGTGGGGTATTGCTGTGACAGACCTGACCACGTTTTGGGGAAGACTGTGGGAGGACTTTGGAACTCTGGGCTAGAAAAGCCACTGAGTGATTAGAGTTCAGTAGGAAGTTCTCGACGAGCAGGGTAGTGCAGAAGACGGAGGCCCGACTTCTCAAGTTTCAGAGGAAAATTTAATGACTCTCTCAGGACTGTTGCTATTTTGAATTGAGATTCTGTGGTTCTGGTCAGCTGGAACTGAAGAATCAGCCACGATTATCAAGAGACCAGCCAGCACTCAAGTGGAACCTTTGCATTACTACGACAATTGATGCTGGTTAGCTGGAGCTGAGAAATTAGAGGTGATTAAGGAGACCAGCGTCACTGAGGTGAAATCTTCCAGGAAGTGTTTCCTCAGAGCACAGAGAAGCTGTGCTCCAGCAGTGGCCAATGGTGTACCTTGTGCTGACAGCCAGACATGATAATGTGTAAGAGTCACCCAGGCGGTACTGGTTTTGAAGGCATGAAGAGGTCATGAAGAGCAGCTGAGAACTGGCACCATGAAGAGAGCCTACTGGTGAGAGTGCAAGCCCATGTAGCAGAAGCCCCAGTGTTTCAGAAATGCCAGGACCATATGACTGTCACCAGCAGCAGCAGCAGTGGAGCCAGCTGCGAGCCTAGAAGACAAGCTGTGTGTGCTATAGAGAGCAGAGTTGGAGAAGTGACCTAAGCCCCTTGCAGGATCCCAGAAAATCGGGAGTGGATCTCGGACACTGGACTGTTGGAGTTGATTTTGCTTTGATTTGACTGTGACTGTGCCTTGATTTTTCCCTTTTGAAGTAAGAAAGTATCTGGCTCATTTTCTTTGTTTTACTGGAGCCTGCAACTTTAAGCAGCATCCTCTAGGGCCTCTGCATCAGCTCCTGCCTCCAGGATCCTGAGCTGCTTGAGCTCCTGTCCTGACTTCCTATAACAATGAACAGCAATGTGGAAGAAGCTTCCCGACTTGCTTTCTGGTCACGGTGTTTCACTGCAGCAACTGAAACCCTAAGACAGGACCTTACATTTTCCACCACTGACTTGTTGCATGTCTGTTGCATGTCTGCACTAACCTTCCCTGCTCTCCTCTCTCTCTTTTTAAGATAGGCTCTCATTCTGCAACCTTGCTTGACCCAACCCGCTATGTAGGCTAGGCTGGCCTCTGACTCAGAAATCACTTATTTCTGGCTCTAAGTGCTGTGATTAAAGATGAGCATCGAGACATCTGCCTTCTCTGGCCTTCCCGAGCGTTTGTGAACAGCAGTGTCAGCGTATGCACCGTATCAATCGTGACTAAGGAACGCACCAACAGCAGTGCCCTCTCAGCCCACATTCCCGCTCAGTCAGCGGTCTCCATCTTACAAGGACTCACAGGGTTCACTTTTCTTCTCCACTGACTCTAGTGCTCATTTGATCAGACTTCCATCCAGAGTAAGCAAAGCAACTCATTAAGGTTTACGTGTATCTCTCTGGGTACAACCTCCTCTGAGACCAAAGCTCAACTCTTCTTCCACATCTGACTGACGGCTCAGAAATACCTCATTTTCTGATCCAACTGACTATCCCACCAAAGACACTCATCCTTAAACTAAGAGGTGATGTTACCTCTAGAGGGAAAATGGGAAGCTGACATGCTAGGAAGTTCATATCCACGTCTTGTTCCTGTTCCTGTTTGCCTCTCCTGGTCCCCTTGCTGGTTCACACTAGCCCTCGTAAGTTTTCCCTATCTAATCTCTCACTCTCGGATACTCCATTCTGTCAGATGACTTTAAATGCCATTCATCTACCGAAAATTCTCAATTTATTACCTCCACACCAACCCTTTTCTTTGAGCTTAAACATTCTAAACCTGGTGCCTACTTGTCCTGTCTTCTTGGGTATCTACCTGGTATCCTGAACTTCACACAAATTCAAATAAATTCTTGATTTTCTCCACAAAGCAGCAGCTTTTGCATTCCTTTCCTAGTTGCTCAACCTTGAGAGATTCAATTTTCCCCACACCTTTCTGATCCTCACAACCAACCCAGCCTCCAAATCACAGACAGCTTATCTGGTTAGAATCCTCTCTCAAAGTTTTTTTTTTTTTTCCTCTCAAACTGGAATTCTTTTTAAAGATCCACCCTTAACTCTACAGCCTTGGTCAGGCCAGCAGCTGACCTTGCTCACGCCTGTAATCTCCCCCACTGACCTCTCTTCCATCACTGCTGCCGTTCTCTAATCTACTCTCAAAGCAACATCTACAAGTCCTTCATGCTTCTGCTTAAACTGCCTTCTTCTCTGACAGTGAAGGCCACACGCCTCAACCTCACAAGGCCAGTGTTAACTTCCTGCTCTGATCTCTACCGAGTCTCTCCTTGGATCATGCTACACTGGTCACCAATCTCTCTTCTGCTCCCTGGACAAGCTGGACATGCTGTGGCTTATGTCCTGCTCAATCTAACCCTAACCCTCCTCCCATGTGACAAGGCACACCAGAACACATGCTTATCATTTAGTTCTATTCTACACAACACTTCCTTTCAAAGCACTCAAGACTCTCAGACTCACACACTTAAAACAAGGCTTCAGAAAGCTCTTATTACTCTTCAAGAGTACATTCCTCAGCACTGAGACTCCGGACAGCAGCAGACACGGTTATGTCACTCCTAGGCAAGTACGAAAACAATGAACAGGGAAAGAAACAGCAAGGCCTCTGTAAACGGATCAAACTCAACATGGCCCCTCCTTTGTGGTAACCTGACCTATTTTTATTAGCATTGTTTGTATGCTGATTCATATCTAACTAAATGGTGAACAGAACTAGCTTAGTGTTTATCTGAGGAAGTGCAGACATGATAATGGTTTGAAACATGACAAAAATGCAAGATGCCTAGCCAGTGGGGAGGCTGATACCACGCCTCCACACTGTGCCAGGAACAGAGTCCTAGCTACTTACTTGATGAATCTCAGGAAAAGTGGGGAGAGTTCCCTGGACCTTGGCTCCACTCTTTCTGGGAATTTGGCCAAAGCTCGCCAAAGCAAGAATCGGAAGTTGGTGTGGTCCAGTCGTTCCCGACAGTCGGTTCTCATTGCTAACTGCTGCTGGTAAAGAGTGCCAACGTCTCCTTCCTGGGCTTGCTCCCACCCTTCATCTCCCATGGACTCTTTGTCTCTCACATCCTTCTGCAGTTCTTTCTCTGTAAGAGAGAAATGTCACCCTCATGCCTGTAGACCACTACTTCCCCTAAGACAGGATGTGTGCTTTCTAGTAACACAAAGAAAACAGCACCATCTCAGAACTTCATCAGACTAAACAATTAAATCAACACGGGTGTCCCAGCCTTCCAGACTCTGCTTATACCGGCGTGAGAAGCTGCCTTTTCCAGATGTTCATAGCAGACATTCCAGAACTGCTTGTTCTCCATTCCATGGGCATGAGAACTAAGAGAAAAAGATCATAAAATACATGACACAGCACAGTCTTCAGTGTGAAATGTCCCACTAGAAAAATGTAAAAGAATCAACTAAATGTAATTTCCATTAATCTTCAGCATGAGGTTAAATCTGTTGTTTTTACACTGCCTACACTGTACAGACTATATTTTATTTTATCATTATTCAACCGTGCATATGATGTGCATGAATGAGTGGGGCCATACATGTACCAGTGTCTGTACAGAGGATAGAGTTGTCAGATTATTTGAGTTAGGTCCCCTCCTTCTACTGCAGGATCTAAGGACTGAACTCAGGAACTCAGGTCATCAGACTTGTGCATAAGAACTTTTACCTCCTGAACCACCTTGTCAGTGCACAGAAATTATTTTCATAGTCATAAAAGACTACACAATAGTTTTTAAAGTGTAAGTAGATACATGTAAAACTATTTAATTTTGTTGTTGACGATACTTTGAATCAACCTTTCTATGAAATCTAAGCTGGTCTAGAACTCATTATGAAGTCCCAAACTGACAATCTGCTGGTCCCACCACCAAGTGCTAGGCACGAACTACCATATCCAGTTAGGTAAACTAATGTTAAAGAGACAATAATGAAAATGGGACACGATCTATTCCCCACTTCTTCCTCTCTGTTGCTGTGACAAAGACCATAACCAAAGGCAAGCTGGGGAGGGAAAGGATTACTTGTCTTACACTTCCAGCTCACTGATGGAAGTCAAGGCAGAAAGCTCGGAGGAGCACTGCTTGCTGCCTTGCACCTACCTAGGGACTGTGCTGCCCACAGTGGGCTGGGTGCTCCCATACTAAAATCAATCAAGACAAGTCCTCAGACAAACCCAATAAAGAAACTCACTGACTCTGCAGGTGGTTCTGGACTACGTCAGGCTGACAAGGTTAAGAAGGATAGATAGTATGTGGGGGAGGGCCTGTTAAGGAAAGGAAGTTGCTGGAGGGAAAATAACCACTGCATTGGAGTTAGTGAAAAGTATCTATTTCTCTGCTCCTAATTAAAATAAACAGTGACCATTTGAATTATGTTTCTCATCTGATGTGCTGGCACATGCTTCCAATGTTGCCACTCGGGAGGTAGAGAGATATGTGTTAGTTCAAGTCCAGCCTGGTCCTCATAGCTAGTTCCAGGCCAGCCAGGAATACATATTTAGAATCTGTCTCAAACACTCTTCAGAACTTAATGCTGAGACATGAAGTGAATTATGCAGGGTTATTTATTTATTTATTTTTACCATCTGAAGCCCCTATAATAATATTCTCAAATTTTCTCTTTAGACATTAATCTTCCATCCCTTTTCTCTCCTTCGCTTACCTTCCTCCTCATTGCCATCTCCTTCGTCCTCCTCCTTCATGAGACATACAGCTGTGTAGCCCAGCCTCAAATCTGTGAAGCTCCCTGCTTTAATCTCCTGAATCCTGGGATTACTAGTGTGCACCAGCACGCCTGGCATCTCCTGAATCCTGGGATTACCAGTGTGCACTGGCACGCCTGGCCTCCCACTAATGAACACTAACCTTACACTAGATCTGACACTAGTTATGCACGGTGTGGACTGTTCATGGAAAATTGTAATAGTCTAGCCACTATAGGGAGACTCTAAAAGCATTAAGTGACTTGGGAGCCAGCACTTGTGATAATGAACCACTGATTACACACGTGTCACTTCCTATCTTTTGAAGGTTATACCCCCCCACACACCCGGCAAAACCAGTTTGAAGACAAAAGCAATTTATTTTCACTATCCTTGTTTGATTGCTCTGAAAGGAAGTAAATAGCAGGCAAATTGGTTCAAAATTGAAGAGGGATTTGCTTCCTCTGATTCTGTCAAATAAAAACTAAGAGGATAGCAAGGCAGGGCACATGACATATTTCCAGTCTGACAAAAAGCCAGAAGAACGATTCAAGGACAAACATCTGTAAAAGGACAGATTTCTCTACCTCAGCCACAGCATATGCTATTTTGTGACTATTAAAATCATTTGTTAGAGTTAAAGGTATACATACATTTTGTGTGTGTGTGTGTGTGTGTGTGTGTGTGTGTGTGTGTACAAGGGCTTGTATGCACTACACAGCTAGGATTTTGAAAAGTCCTTATTTTTAAAGTATGGTTCAGTGATTTAATGTGTAAAAATATGTAATTATCACAATGTATCTTTTGATCATATAAAAGTATCATAAAGTAAAAAGAAAACTCTCCATTCATTTAAGTGCACAGAAACACTTAAATAGCTAGCCTACTGAAAAAAAAAAAAAAAAAAAAAAAAAACAAAACCAAAAAACCAAAACAACAACAAAAAAAAACCAGGCACTAGAGAGAATCTCTATTTTTCTTTTCTTTTGTGTCTCACAAAGGACTCAGATACCCATGTACTTAAATCATACCTACATGGACCACAGGCCTGGCCCTGGCCCCATCATCTGCATCAGTTAAAGTGAATGGCCACATCCACTTAGCCCAGGCTTACCTTATGAGCTCAATAACAGGGTCCCAGAGGGCACTGAAGTTGACATACAGCATGCCGATCAGATAACGGAGTGGCACCTGCAAGTCCAAGAGACTGGTTCAGTAAGCATGTGACAGGCAGGGAGAGAAGGTCAGGCGAGAAGCACTCAACTGTGCACACCCCTTGGACAAAGCAGGGTTTGGGGAGAAACTTGCATTTACAAGGGAAGGTTCTTGGTATTAACCTAAAATTTAGTGTGTAATGATTTTTCTTTAGCTCCCAAAATCTTAGTCATACTCATTAGAACACAGTATGCAAGCTCATCCCAGATGTTCACTCACGAAGTGTAAGTCCAACTGGGAAGGAAATTCCATCATAAACACTATCATGACCCAAAGCATCACACATTAATAAAGTGTGGACACTAAACAACAACAACAACAACAACAACAACAACAACAACAACAAAAACCCAACCAAACAAACCAAAACCCCCAAGTTATAGAAATAGTGGCTAAAGCTGATGCCTCAGTTCATTCTTTCTTGCTTTTATGGGCGGGGATGATGGTGTCTCTTTTTATAGCTCTGGCTGTCCTGGAACTCACAATGTAGACCAGGCTGGTTCAAGCTCACAGAGATCCATCCACCTCTGCCTCTCAAATCCCAGGATTAAAGGCATGTGCCACCATTATATGTCTGGCTAGATGTCTGAGTTCCCGAACCGGTGCTTTCAGAGTCTCTAGGGGTCCTAGACTCGGGTCCTAAAGCTTTCTCAGTCAGCTTCTACATGGCATTCATTATTATCAACACTCCATTTTCCAGGTTAGATACCATGGAGAAAATTTTTATTTTATTTATTTTATTTTAAATTTGGGGGTATTCTGGCTGTAATTCCTGTTCCACATGAAATGTAGAGAACACTAATGCTCACACCAGCAAAGATTGACCTGAGATGAAAGAGGAATGCCTTTCTCATCCTTGTTCCTAATGAGTCCATGGACTTTCCATAGGCAAAGCCAATATATTCTGCAGCCGTGAATTAATGTGGTGAGGAATATTGGCTCTAACCTGACACACTATCCTCCCTCCTAAGGAGTCATTTCTAAAGAGGGACTAACGCTGCCCACACTTTGCTATGAGAACTGAATGAGATTACTATGGGAAGAAATATGAATGGAAAGGCACGTTGTGAATTACAAAGTACAAAACTTGCTCTTTTCTAGGCTGATTGGGTTTCGTGCATACACTATTAATTAGCACGAGCTTGCTTTTACAGTTCTGAATGGAAGTACTTGAGCTGTCTGGCCTGAGGCGGGGGTGCGCAGCAGCATGAACCACACACAATCCATGACGCCTCGGCTGAATCACAGTTCCTCCAACTAGGCACTACATGATCTTGGGCAAACCTGAAGCTCACTGTGCCTCAGTTTTCTTCTCTGTAAAGTTTCATATGCTGCCTCCCATTCCCCAAGCTTCTGGGCATGCCCAAATCCAACAAGAAGCCAGGCTTGGCTTTTAAAATACTCTTTCTCAAAGAAGAGACTCCCGGAACGCAATACACGACTTGTTCTTTCTTGACATGGCAAGGGTAGAAATGAGGCTAAACACTGATAACTAATTCATTCTTAAAGTTTTCTCTGTATATTTTACAGCCATGCACACGGTGTGACTATTCTGATAGTTACTTGTTTTATGGCCATTCTCTGAATCCTAAAACTTAGCTATCACCAATTCTTGAAAAGCAGTGGCCAGAGAGCATTATAACATAAAATGATCTTGATATGGAAAGACCATGTTTTTTTAGTCTACTTTCAGTGGATTTTTACCTAAAATACAAAACAAAACAAAAAAAATCCTGTTTTTACTCATTTTGTTGTTTTAACATATACTGAACTGCTTATGTTTTTTTTTTAAATCCCAATAAAGAAACTGTAAGATTATGTCCCCAGTAGGGATCCAACAGAACACTCTTCTATAAACCCATTTTCACTGAACACTTACTAAGTGGACAGGGCACTGTGCTCAGATGATAAATTAAAGACCTGAAGTCCTCAAGGAATATATGATCTAGGGAATTCCTTCCAGAGGGGAGAATGACCAGAATCTACAGGTAATCAACAGCAGAACAACCACCCACCAGACAGCAGGATGGCTGGGGGAGGAGAGCACACCTGACATCAGAAATGGAATGTGGTATCAGCATCCCCTGGAGCCTGGAAACCACAACCATTTGCAGTTTCTCTGCATAACCTATGTATGTGTGTCAGACCTCACTTCCTTTGCATATCCTTCCTCTGGAATGGGACATTATCAGCTCCTTCAAGATGCAGCCAAATATCACCCTTCTAGAAATTTCCAGACTCTTGAATGGATAGAGGGTCCCCTAGTCCTTGCCCTTGACACTGTCTCGCTGAAGGCAGAGGTTGAGCTTCTGATTCTCACCAGTACCTGGTCATTGCTGGCCAACATAACGCCTGATGAAATATTAGTGCTAACACCCTAAAAACTACTATAATGTGCTTACATGGTAGCTTGTTTTGTATAGGGATTTTAGATTTAGTTCATGCAGTTCCTATAGCAACGGTGGACTACAGACTATTGTTTTCCTAATTCACAAACAAGGAAATGGTGTTGCCAACTTTCACCTTGGTAGTCATGAGTACTCTACTTAAACTGCTGAGGGAATACCAGGGGCCAGCAGCCAGCTCTGTTTCTCATGTGATACACTTCTGCAACCTGCTCCCACACCCACCAATCACACTCTACCCTGTATAGCTTCTTCTAAAGGACAGAACCTGAATTATTCTGTCAGCAAAATCAATCAATCAATATCTCTCTCTCTCTCTCTCTCTCTCTCTCTCTCTCTCTCTTGTTCCCTCCCTCCCTCCTTCCCTCTCTCCCTCCCTCTACCTCTAAGTGTAGTCTTATACTTTCAAATGTTCATGTGCCATAACGTAGTTAAGAAACACAAGAGAGGGCTGGAGAGCACCTGAGTTCAGTTCCCAGCAACCACATAGTGGCTTACAACCATCTGCAATGGGGTCTGATGCCCTCTTCTGTTGTGTCTGAGGAGAGCAATGGTGTACTCATGTACATAAAATAAATGAATAAATCATTGAAAAAAAAAAAAGAAAAAAAATAAATGAATAAAGATAGACAGACAAACAAGAGAAACCCCAAGTGAAATGGGCTGCTGGCATAGTCAAAGCCTCCCTTTCTAGGCAAAGCAATACAAGAGTGACAGTCACTGTGTCACCGCTACATACCCAAAAGGACACTATGCTATTTAATAGGCTGAAAGAACAACTTAATCGGAAGCATGGAAGAGAACCAAAGTTTGCTTTACTTTGTAACAAGAATATTTTCATTGCTGATAACTATGTAGCACTACCTCCCAAATGAGACTTAAAACATAATAAGGAAGGAAGAAAGGAAGAAAAGAAGACAGAACTCATTACCTCCTGCAGCTGTCCCTGAGGGACTGCCTCCTGCACCACGTCATGCCTCAGCTTTCTCAAGTGCAGAAGCTTCTCTCTGTAGTCGCTCACAGTTGCCGGCACAAGTTCAGCCTGGCGTAGTATAGCGAAGGCTGATTGCCGCTCCGAGAGCCCATCGTCCTGAACAGCCAGACAGAACCCAAGGCAGGTCAGAACTCTGATTCCAAAAGGAACACGTGGCATGACTTGTGACATGGGGTCTTCCTGTGTAGCCCAGCTGGCCTGGAACTCATTATTTGGTTGAGGCTGACCTCAAACTTACAGAAAATACCTGCTTCTTGCCTCCCAAGTGCTAGGATTACATGTGTGCACCACTATGCTCAGCTAAAAGGTTTAAAAACAAAACAAACAAAAAATCCAACCAAGAATATGCTGGAGAAGGGTGGATCCTTAGAGCTCAAGTGGTCAACCAGCCCAGCTGCTTCTCTAGGAAACCTTGTCTCAAAACGGAATGATCAAGGTTGGAGAGATGCCCCAGAAGTTCAGAGCAACGGCTGCTCTTCCACAAGTCTCTGGTTCAATTCCCAGCACCTCCAAGGTAACTCATAAACTACCTATAACTTCAGTTCCAGGAGATGATACCCTCTTCTGGCCTCCTTGGGTACCACACATGTATACATTGCACAGATATACATGCAGGCAAAATATCCATACGCATAAAAAAAAGATTAGTTCTAAAGACATACAAACAACAGAAAATGGACTTAGCAGGCTGTACTTACATACTCATTCACATTTAAATATACATAGAGTGAAGAGTATGAAGTGTCAGGGGCATGGGAAAAGTGGGAGGGGGAAGTGATTCAACTATATTTTAAATTAAAAAATAAGGTAACAAACAATACAAGACACCAACATCGACCTCTAGCCTCAACATTCATGTGCACTAAATGTATGTGCACGCACACACAGACACACACACATACAGACACACAGACACACACACACACACACACACACACTCAATCTCTCTGTGCAATTCTACTTCTAGTATTTGCATAATGGAAACAATTCTGCACATGCAAATATCCATCCAAGGGAGGTCACTGTGGTGCCATGTAAGATACTGGAAAATGGTAACTAAAACCCAACTTAAGCTCCCATCAACAGAGGAATTGGTGAGACTTTAAATGTGGGGACTATTTAAACTTCAAAGGAAAGAGGCAAAACCAGAGGCACCAATATAGAAACTCCCATGGCGGCATGAGCCTTCACCATGTCTTCTGCTACCCACGAGATTTGAAAGAACATTTAGTAGACTTAGTGGGAGACAAGAATATGAATTCAAAAATATCAATTTGTATCATACATCTTTACATAGTTTTTGTAAAAATATCACTTTGTAAATTAAATTATATAAGTTATATTTTGATTATTTTATACTATCCACACTAATAATTACAGTACCTCCACTGAAACTGGAAGCTGGATGTCAAAATGATTTAGGATCCTTATTGTCAAAAGCCGAATCTAGAGAAAGTACAAGGGAGATTTCAGATTGCAAAGTGTAAGTTCACAAAACCCAAGAGGCACCGTGTCAGTGCAGAGCCTGCCTTTTCTAATCCTTGTTTCGTATCCAACAATGACCAACACTTAATTCCAACAGTAAGTGAATTAAAAATAGTATGAGACTGAGTGGGCGAGGCTGCGCACTACACAATCAACATTGTTTCAGCTGTGACAGCAATTACGTGCAAGGGCCTGACTACGCTTATATACAATTCAACTACAACCAGCAGCTCAGGCTCCTTAGCAACGTGGGTATTACACACACTTGAATAAGTGGGGGAACCACCTAAAATTCTTTTTCTCTTTTCCTTTTTTTGTTTCTTTCTTTGTTTCTTTTTTTCCAAGACAGGGTCTTACTATGCAGCCCTGACTGTCCTGGACCTCACTATGTAGAACAGGCTGGCCTTAAACTCACACAGATCTGCCTCCAAGTGCTGGGATTAGAGGTATACACTACTACTATGCCTGGCTTAAGTTTTACTTTTTCTAAATTTGAAAACGTTTGGAGAACAGCAGCATATCACAAAAACACACTCTAGTTTTAAGTAGTGAGACATAGATAGGTTGCTCACCTATTGGTATAAGCACAATTTTCTAGTCCATAAAACGTCCACTATACAAGCCCACACAATAGAGATTTAGCCAAACAAATACCACCTATGAGTCTATAAGGTAAAGAAAAATCACTTATCTAGTTTTTTTTTTTTTCCTACCTTAGTCCTATTGGAGGCAGAGCCCTAAGATTTGTAATTTTGCTGGTCATCCTAACCAGGCTTGCTGGGGTCAGACTGTGGCCAGTGTTTAGTGTCACTCTGATGGAAATCCCCCACAGCAACACCCTGATGAGGAAGCGAGGGCTCACAAGCTGAACTTACAACACAGCATTACCTTGGAGACACCAGTGGAGATGTTTGCTTGTAACTTGGGAAACAGTTCCATTAAAGCCTCCTCAGAGAGTGGCCCTTTGCATCCACACAATGCTAGCCTCTGATAATAGAGATCGGCCAGCAGCAACACAGACGGCTCCACTGGAAACGTTCTGTAACAAGATATTTACGAGAGTCAAACTGTGTCCTACTGCTAAGTTACTAAGAAATGTCCGCGGATGAGGGAAATATAAAAGGCAGTGGCCGTAAGTTTTATAGAGATATCCACCATCATTTTATAGTTGAAGATGAGGTCGCTAAGTGAGTGATGTGCTTAGACACAATCTGCTAGCTAGAGAAAGAGACGGGACTAGAACCTCTGATGCTGCCACCTCAATCCACAGCTGTGAGTGGCAGTGGAATCTAGAGAGCACATGTGAAATTTGTCAAGTGTTTACTGCATGCCAGGGACTAAGCCGGGGAGGAAAGTGTAGCCCATACCTCAACCCTGCACGTGACAGGCCACAGACCCTCCATATGCCAATTTTATTGACAGACATGGTCTGAGAGCCTGGCATATGCCAGTGATTTTTCTAGAAACTGGAAAGAAAATAAACCAAAGACAAAGCTCTTATTCTCCTGAAACTCCATTCTAGGAAAAGGCAGTCACAATACACTAAAAACTACTCAGTAATAATACAGTGACAAATGCTGGGGAGAAAAGCATTCGGGGGAAGAAGGCTACAGAGGAAGCAAGAGAGTAGATGGCAGGGACCAGTGGGTAAAATGTTACAGGACCGTCACAGAATGCAGAAAAGAGGACATGAGGGTATCCGAAGGAAAAGCATTCTAGGCAGAAGAGTGAAGCCAAGGGCCTCTCTGACGCCTGCTCGCCTACCACTCTAATACACACACTCTGACAGGACCAAGTGAACAAGGAAATATGGGTGATGTCAGGACTCAGCAGGGGACTTGTAAGGACCTCAGACTTTATTCCAGTAAGAGGAGTAGGGCTTCCCAGCATGACTAGCATTCAGGGCAGGAACTCTGCTGGGGGCTGCCTCGTGCACTGCATACTGTTTAGTCAGAGCCCTGGTCTCAGCCTACTAGAAACCACAACAGGTTTAGTAATGAAACAGTGCTACTTCCAGAGTCAGCAGCTGGTTTTAATAGAAAAATTACGCTGGACCATTTCATCACACAGCAAACAGACAATAGAACAGGGAAGGTTTCTTGGAAATGCAGGTCCCACACTGTGAGGCAGAACAGCAAGCTGTAGAAGCATGTAAAGGTACCTCATTAAAGAGGTAAGCAGAGGGGAATAACACTGGCTGGATGCCTAGCATATATGAGGCCTTTGTTTCCATCCTCAGCACCACAAAATAAAATTCTTTTAGATCTACCTGGGCTGGACATGATAATGAATACCCTGTAATCTTAGTACTTGAGAGGCAGAGGAAAGTGGATCTCTCTGAGTTCAAGGCCAGCATGGGCTACAGAGTGAGTTTCAGGGCTGTGTAGAAACCCTATTTCAAAAAACAAAAAACAGCTAACATTTTAACTCTAATTCTAGGAATATTATGAAATATTCCTTTGCAAAGATAACTGTATACTTAAAATACGTGGTCTGTTAAAAATCACTTTAGTTGAAGGATCTAATAACACTTAATTTTCCCATGTGACTGTATTTAGGGAAAAAGATTTCTGTTGTAACCAAGACTTCACACAAACAGGAGCCTTTCCTATTTGATTCACTGTTAAGACAAAGGGAAGCTGTTTACTCACAACACTAAGCGCTTCACCCGCTCCACAGGAACCAGATGAAGAAGTTCAGAAGACTCTTCCAAACTTAGAAGAGTATTTACAGCTTGACAAAGAACAAATAAATGTCCTAAGGGCAGAAAACCAAGAAAAGCACATTATTGTATCTTTCTATAGGGAACACATATTCAGAAGCAGAGAATCAAAGCCACACCACTGACTGAGACAAGAAGCAAGCTCAGGTCAAGCACCCCTACTCCAAACCTGAAGTGTGTGAGCCCTGCTCCATGGTGTACAGTTAGCTTTCCAGTCGAAATGCTAGATCTGGAATTTTCAGGTTAGGGCTTCTAACCAGCAAAATAGATGCATATATATTTGAAAGTCTGAATTTTAAGTAAGGGATATAGTCTACCCTTTAGTATAATCCAGACTAGAATTTTCTGTGACAGTAGACCTGGCACACTCATCTGCTCCTATTCTCCCCCCTCTCCCCCCCGCCACCCCCCACCACAACCATCACCACCATCACCACCACCCCGAAGCCTAAAACATTTACAGTCTCTTTGCTATTTTCCTTCCCAAAGTAGCACTATTGAACCCAATGCTCTGCAATGGCAAAAGGCTTTGTGCTGAAACAGTCACACTCTAATACAGTAGCACGAGATACACATGGCCAGTATCTGAGCTATAAAAAACTTGCTGTGTAATATTCTATAGCATACTACTACTTCTGTGGGTGAATAATCACTAAAATAAGGCACTGAGAAAAGACCAAATAACTGCTTTTAAACTGTTGTGCTCTGAGGAAGACATATAGCAGGTTCTGTGACTTGCAGTAGGGTAACCTAGTTCTGCTGACAGGAGGCAGGAAGGCTTCCTAGTGATGCAACTGTGGTGGTCTGAATGAGTCCTCTGGGACTCGTGTATCTGAACACTTGGTCCCAGCTGGTGGTGCTGTTTGGAGAAAGTTCTGGAACTTTTAGGATACCTTGCTGTTGGAAATAATCTCACAGCTTCCCTCTCTGGCTGCCTGCTGCCATGCACCCCTGCTATTATGTACAGTCCTGGACTTGTACACTAAGACAAACTCTTAGTAAGTCACTCTTGGGCATGGTGTTTCAGCACGGCAACAACAAACAATCAGCCTGAGTGATCACACTGAATAATAAACAGGAAGGTTCTCAGGCAGAGGGAGCACACGTCAGGATGTGACTGTGCCCAGGTGAGTAAGTAAAGCAGTCTGAAGCAGAAGGTGTTCCTGAGGGGTAGGGAAGGCACAGGGGATAGTGGGGACTCAAATGTCCCATGTTTTCATTTCTCCTAATACTTGACTTTCCTTGTGTTCAGGCAACTTATGGGGTACAAGTGACACACGCCCCTGCCACACATGCACACTGTCATATGGAGTTACAGCAGAATACAGCATTAGCACTATTCTGTGGCACACCTAGAGAGAAAAAGGGCTGACTGACTGACCTTTTCCGCAGCTCCCTCTGTCAACAGCCAGGAAGAGTGACTCTATGAAGCAGGACACAAGTGATATCGTCTTCTCTTTCTCAAGAGGTCTATTACGAAGTGCAAAAAAGAAGGAAAATTTCAAATTTTTAATGGCTTAGTCACAGGATGGAAAAGAATGAGTAATATTTTAATAGAAATGTTAAATGTTTGTAAAACCCAAGTTTATTTCCTTACCTAAGATGAGGTAACACCACAAGGGCTGCCCAAGACTGTGACAGGTAAGTGGCATCTTTATTTGGGGGTAACTGAATTATGGATAAGAGATGGTTTAAGACTGGAAACTGTTCCTTTCTTCTCTTGGAGTCGGCCTTCCTCTGCTTTAAGTAGGATCTGAAGGTGAAAACAACGAACAGGTACTTAACAAAGCACACGTCTGAAAGGGCGCATCTTGAAGAAAGTAGGAGCTGGGGTGATGGATGGATGTAAATAAACAAGCGTGCGTCATTTACTGACTCTCTGTTTTAACTGCTTATAACCTAAGCCAAGCCCTTCCTAGCTCCAGGCACTGCTGTGCACTGTGCGCCGGCTGCTGGGTATCTCTGAAGGACCGGAGCAACCTCACTTCCTCCATTCCTCATATCTTATTTATTTCAGACAGTATAGCTATGAGCCTGGGAAGCTGGAACTGATTATATATAGCAGGCTGGCCTTGAACTTGTGGCAACCCTCCTGTTTCGTGCCTTCTGAGTGCTGCTGGAATTATAGGCATGAACCACCTGAACTTTTTCCCATGAACTTTAGTATTTTCAAATGAAGAATGATATCACAAAGTTACCATGGAAACTTTTATTATGACTGACAGGTCTCCTCCCACTTTATGTGCAACAAGGTTCCTCAGTGGTGTTCTGTGACTTACCATTTGTTGGTGGGTATGCATTAGTCTATATAGTTATAACTAGCCCTTTCTATTACAAGCAAAATCCTAGAAATGACAGGTAATGTGCTTTGTAACTTGTTCCCCATGTCTAGTACGGTTAATTTGTATATATAAGAGAAGTAGTCTGTAAGGATTTTTGCTATTTATATCAACAAAAAGTCACTTTTTTTGGTTCCATACTCGTTAGGACACAGAATATTTAGAAATAATAGATAAGTAAGTTAAGTATCAATTTACTAGTAAACTTAAAAAAAAAAAAAAAAAAAAGCTAGACAGGGTTTCTCTGTGTAGCCCTGGCTGTCCTAGAACTCACTCTGTAGACCAGGCAGGCCTCCAACTCAGAGATCCGCCTGCCTCTGCCTCCTGAGTGTTGGGAATCAAAGGCGTGTGCCAACCACTGCCCAACTAGTCATAGTATCTTGAGTCTTTCTAGATAATAAGCATGATATGACAACCTATAAACATTTTATAAAATACTGATGATGTCAAAGAAAAGGTCATTATTTGCCCCATCACTGTCCTAAGTTAATGCCTCTTCTTCTCTGGAGTCATTTCTGTGAAGAGTGGCAAAGGAATGCTTTCTCAGAGAAAAGAGACATGGAAGTTGTAGCACTAGCTTTGGGTTAAAAAGTCTAATTTGCTTATTTTACTATGTACTTTTCTCAGGAGGATTACAGAACTGTAAGGTGTGACAAGGTCCTCATCAACCCCTTGGCTTCTCTGAGGGGAAGGTGAGAACCAAGCAGCTTCACTCCATGGCACAAGAGACATAGTTCTGGGGACACCTGCAAGAATATGCCTGTTGGAGACTGGTTCTGGTTGTGAAATCAAGCTAGGAAGGCCAGGGAAATGATTCTCCAGGAGTTACTCATTATCCGTTTCTCAAGAGCCAGAGCTCAGTTAAGGAAAACAGGACTCTGTTCAGGCATTTGACAGAAGCTACTTTCTACAGGAGATGGAAGCAGGCACTAGGAGGCAAGCCCCAGAGTCTCCAGCTCACCTAATTCCAAACCAAATGTTGTGAGCTGTGGGGACGATAGCCCTCACTCCAAAGACACAGCCAGGGTCAAAGCGGAGCTCTTAGCAGCCTCTGGGAACCCCACACACTGACCCTGGTGTCTCAAAGGGAAGCAAACCACAGGAATGGCCACAGGCAGGTGTAGCCACTCCAGCAAGCACAAAATAAAGCACATGAACAAAGGATGGGGCCACTGGGATGGCCCATCGAGTTAAAGGCATGTGCTGCCAAGCCCAGGGGCCTGAATTTGAGTCCCAGAGCCCAAGCAGTAGAAAGAAACGACTCACACAAGCTTCCTCTGACCTCATGGGCATGTCATGCACCCACCCTCACACATGCTCTCAAGGAAAAGGCGACCCATGCCCCCCTATTTTTTTTTTATGTGAAAATCTTTACTGAGTATTTTATTTACATTTCAGATGCCACCCCCTTTTCCCATTTCCTCTCCCTAGAAAACCCCTATCCCACCCCCACTTCTCCTTTTTGCTTTTATACTATTTTTTTTTAATGTTAATCAAAGGCTTTATAAGTTTGGTAATGCTCAATATCAATCAGAAGTGTAACCCAATACCCAATCTAGATATATCAACTATCTTTGACTGGCAGGGACACAAAAACATCCACCTCAGTGTGCCCCCACCCTCTTGTCACCTAGCTCCTCCTCTCCTTCTCCTCCTCTCCTTCCTCCTCCTACCGTAGCTCCTTCTACATATCACCGTTCCTGTTAAAATAAAACTTTTTTCTTAGAATACAATTAGAGCATAACTATAGCAACTTGTATCAGTAAGGTACAAGACAGACCTAATATCCACTCCATCATTTTGTTGACTAAACAGAATCTCCTAACTAAAAGACTGTCCCTCCTAACTAAAAGACTAATTCTGAACCTGGCTTTTTTTCTTGGCTTTAGAATGAATGTCAGATGAAAACCATCCTCTCAAACCTTTTCTCTCACAGTAAATAGCTGGGATTGCCATGGCCCCTTTAAACATGTTTAATACAACATTATAAGTGAAACACTCGGACACAGAAGTAGATCAGCAAGTATGGCCAGGTGATTTCTGACAGAAGCACAAGGGCAGCTTCATGGAGAACAGCTTTTCAACAAATGTTGTCAAAGCAAGCTAACAGCCTGTTGGCCTGAGCCTCAAATTCGATGTAAAAGTTAATGCATAATGTGTTCCAGACTGCATATGATACAGAAGGAAGAAAAGGCAGACCAGCTACACAGTGAGATCCTATCTCCCGCTCCCCACCACCCCCCAATATCAACAACACTTTTTAATCTTTGGTAGAATTGTTGTTTCTGTCATGAATTAACAAATTGTATTTGGGTCTCCAAATTCATGCCTTCTCAAGTCACTATAACGTCTATTTACGGGAAGTGGGTTGTGATTCTTCACACTAATCATAAACCCACAGAATTCCACACTGGGATATTTACAGAGTTGAAAACATGAACAGTCACAATAGCTTAACGTGCAAGAGCCAAGAAGCAGAACTAATCTAAATGTTTTTCACATGTTAATGATTAAACAAGTGTGACATTCTTACCAGGGAATCCTTAGAAACAGAGGAGTGGGCTTACTTGACAGCAATCTGGGTGAGTCTCAAAGAAAGTGTTCTAGGTGAAAAAGCTGACCAACTGCAAAGGTAGAAGGTACACTGCACGATCCTACTTACAGTGACATGCTCATTGAACCAGGAGGGCTGACTGGTGGGTACAGGGTTAAGAATGGAAGGAGGATGGCTACTAAAAGCTGTGCCAGGGAATTGTGAATGTGAAGAGTACGAGAGAGGAGACAGGAGAGGCTGAGGGAGAAGAGAAACGATGCAACTGTTTTTGCAAACTGGAGGAGAAAACTGTACAAGGATGAAGACCTCTTGCCTTCAGGTGGTGGTGACAGCTCTGCCGAGACCTGCATAGACTCTCAGATCTACGTACAAACAGCACTCGGTAAACGCACAGAAAACTGAGGCAGTCTCAGTGAGCCTGTAAGTTGATTCTAGTTCTAATTCGGCAGCAAGATAAAGCAAGACTTTACAGAGGGGACTGTATATATGTGACGTCTCTATACATTTCTTAAAATTACACATGAATAATCTTAAAAGGTTAAAAAAATTAATAATCACCTGTAATCTTTATCACCATCTGGGATAAACAAAATAGGTTTCTGTTCTCATCTACACTTTTCCATGCTTATCCACAGCTCTGCAAGTTGAAGTCACACTAACATTATGTGCACAGCCACAACTTGAGTCTTTCCCACAACACTTTATCATGAACCTCCTTCTAGTGTAGACACAGACAGACAGACAGACAAAGATGGATAGATGGATGGATGGAAGGAAGGATCAATCATCACTTTGGGTGGTATACTTGAACATTCACTTAGGACTCAATAATCTTACTGTCACCACGGGCAGTAGATTGAGAACTTACCCCACTGTCTGCTGTGAGAAAACCAGAGGATATTTTTCAATGGCCATGGAGCCAGCAGTGGGAGGAGCAGCTTTGTTCAGAATGAGTTTGGCTAAAATGGCCAGTGCTTCATCGCTGACCACAGAGTTGTCCATCAAGAAGCAATTCTCAATGTACAAGAGAAAGCTCGGGAGAAACAGCTGAAGACAAAAACAGGAAATGTACACGGATTAACAGAAGCAAAATCCAGGACACCCAGGGAAGAGATCCTAAGAGAGTGTTGCAAAGGAGCAGTATTAAAGTTCTCCAGGAAGACAATGTGAGAACCATGGGAACACTGACAGAACATGACTACAACTGAGAACTTAATGTCCGGTCTACTACCAACGCAGCGCACACCTCAGAGACACTGACTCTTATGTCCTGCCATTCACCCTTCCAAACCTGTTAGAGCTCCGACTCTGAGAGGAGAGCATACATAAGAATAGGAGGGAGTACAGGGCCCAGGAACCAGGAGAGAAACAAAGGCCACCCCAGCGGAACAACCGTCCAATGGCTGAGAAAGCAAGCCCTAGACAGGAGGAACCTAAGGGAGCGAAGAAGAGCAGGTGAGCTGCCCACAGTTTGCCATCTGGGGGGTTCAGAATGCTGCTGGGAGCCAGTCAGACAAGGTATCCAGCATGTGACGAGTGAGGCGATTGCTAATTCAGGGAAAGATAGGCAGACATAAAAGGACATGACACAGAATTCTAAAATTCCTCTCATTTATAAAATATAAGTGGTAGATATGGATTCAATGAAACCCCAAGATAGAACTCTCCGTGCAAGATAAGGGAACTAAAATTAATCTACCGGAGGAGAAAGTCTACGGATGAGGCCAACACCAGTTTATCATAGAAAGAATACATTTAGCTGAGTTCAGAGTAAACACCAGGGAAAATATGAAAAAGATTACTTGTGGGTACTTCTGGTAACATGGGAAAGGAAATGATCTGTATTTTAGCCTTGTCTGACTGGTTTAAACCAACACACACACACACACACACACACACACACACACACACACACACACACGCACATGCACACACACACACGTACGCGTACATGTACACACACAGAGATCTTTCTGTGTTTTCCTGATACAGAGTCTCAGGCTATCTTCACTAAGCTTGAGTACCTGATCGTTCTGTCTTCATTTCCCAAGTATTGGGATTATAGGCATACACCATCACATCTGGATAAGATTTATGTTTTATCCCTGTGTGTGTGATGGGAGGGTAAGAGGCTCATGCAACACAGGCTGGTCTGACTTGCTATGAAGTGGAGGATAAAACTATTCTCTATGCTTTCAATTCACATCCAAATTCTCTGAACTGACTTCTCAATTTTACCAAATGGTTTTCTAAATAATTCAATTACTGCTAAAAACACAGTAGCTCGTGCGTACCATCAGGGTGTGTGTATATACGTTTGTGTGCATATGTGCTCTGACGAGAGTCTCACTATAACACTGCTAGCTTGGCCCATTTGTATAGTCTAGGCTGGCCTTGAACTCACAGTAATCCGCTTGCTTCAGCCTCTGAAGTGCTGTGAGTACAAGTTTGCCTCACACCTGGGTTCAGGATTTCTTGGTGTGGTGGTTTTAGAGACAGGGTCTAAGGAGCCTGGACCAGCCTTAAGCATCCTGTCAAGTCTGGCCTTAAACTCATCTTCCTGCCTCCACCTCCCAAGTGCTGGCATTAGAGTCTGCACTGCACAGATAAGTCATTTTAAATGATTTAGTATATAAAGTTTCACATATAATTGAATTGAATATAATTCCTTTATTGACTGAATATAATTTCTTTAAAATTATATTAACTAAAATAGCAAGCACTGAATCTGTTCCTCTCAAAAACCAGCAGCAACAAGAACAACAGAGAAACCACAGGATTTCAGATTTGATCATTTCATGACATATTCATAAAGTACCTTAAAATTAATGTCTTGCTTACCTGCTCAAACTGCTTCATAGCAAACATGACTTCAGAAAAATCCAAAATCAAACGTCTTTCAAATTTGCTTTCAAATACCTGAGAAGCAGCAGAGATCAGAAGTATCTGTAAATGTACAAGTGGGTCTCCCCTCACCCCCAGGGTAACTACAGTAAGGACAGTAGGTACACCACATGCCAATACTGATTCCACCCAGAGGCTTAGCAGGCTCTGAGGGAACTCAGAGCACAGCAGGTATCTCAGTGACTATGACAGGCCCTCAAGGATGCTTGGCTCCTTCCCAGCTTCAGGCAATCACAACAGGAAAAGCAGGCGGTTCCATATGAACTTGGGTTTCTATTTTCAGTTCCACTCCAACCTACTTTCCAAACTCACTGGACTGCACACAGCTTAGCAGAACCCTGCTCAGAATTCTTCCAGGGCCTTCCCTATCTGCAGGATAAAGCTGAACGTTCCAAAGCTTAGAGAGCTTTTCTCGTATGCTGGCAACACTTTCTCAGTGGCCCTGTGCCAGATGACATGTATTTGTGAAAACAAGTGAGTCATTAATGTTCCTTCTCCAGGGTTTACTTCCTCCATTGGCTAACTGTTAGAAACTGTTAGACTACTCGAAGCATGTGTCCTTTGAAAAGCTTTCTCTTTTCCCCTAGTAAGTAGAATTAACAATTATAATTCGATAGACATCTCTAAGTTATTAGTTCACCATATTGTAAGTACTTACTCCCAGGCTTCCAAATCTCTTGTCAGAATGGTAGGTATCATAGCGACCTAGCCTGGACTACGTGGCCCACACATACTCTGCACAGTAGTCTATGCATGCTCCCTAATGTTTGCTTTGGGATTTAGCTGTTATTGTGCCAGTGTGCTTGTTTCCTGGAGGCCACGCAGCTCCCAACTCCTCAACAAGAACAATACTTTGTCATGCTTCAACTGTATACACAGCAGACATACTCAACGCTAAACGCATTATTAACTACACAAGTAACAGCCGCTAAAGACAATTACTTTTTCTATGGTTTCTTTGATGAGGGTCTCTGGCAAGGAAACATTCTCAGCTAGGAGCAAAGCAGAAACTACATCCAAGAGAGTCTTCCGGCAAGATGTGGAAAGACTGGCTGTCTGTAATGCTTCAGACAATACCTGTAGTAATAGAAGAAAACACAAGGTACACATAGCAATCCACACTCCACCCTCGGCCCCACCCTCCAGTGCTGGGGAGCATCAGTCCTTTGCACATGCTAGGTGAGTGTACACGGGAAAGGAACAACATAGTACAACACAGAGCTACACTGTGGTCCCAAACTTTTTTTTTTTTTTTTTTTTTTTTTTTTTGGTTTTTCGAGACAGGGTTTCTCTGTGTAGCCCTGGCTGTCCTGGAACTCACTCGGTAGACCAGGCTGGCCTCGACCTCAGAAATCCGCCTGCCTCTGCCTCCCAAGTGCTGGGATTAAAGGCGTGTGCCACCACCACCCAGTGCGGTCCCAACCTTTAACAAGCTCTTAGGCACATCAGACTTGGGAACTCACCCTACAAACGTCAGCAGGCCGTGTTATTTTGGAGCCACTTCCGTGTTTCACGACGATCAGGTATGTTTCCAGCAAGCGGCTCATCTGTTCAGAGCTTTCACAACAGTTTGCTTCTGTTGCTTTGTTGTGTAGCTCCAGGAGTGACTCCTGCAAATCAAGAATGGAATAGAGAAAACAACCACGAAACACCCAACCCATTTGCTCATCCAATAATGAACTATTCTGTGACAGCTCCCCTCCTCACACTCTTCTGCTTTATAAAAGAGGAAGATGAGTGTTTTGAGCATCACCAGACGGCGGCAGCTAGTACTTACAAAGCACCCTGTCCTGTGTTCTTTGGAAGTATTTACACACCCTCACAGCCTCCTTGACACAGGTACCATCAGCCCCATTTTAGCACAGGAAAATACCACGAAAACTGGAGCTGTAAACAACTGTTCTGAGTCACACTAGCAGTGAGAGCAGAATGCCAACAGGAACTCTGGCAATTCTCACAGCCACTAAGCTCCACTGACGTCAAAAGACTAGAGGAGGAGGAAGAATCGATGTACTCAATGTATAGAAGCAGCACAGGAAACGCTGATGAAACGCAATGTCCAACAGTGTGCTGCTCTGCTCAGAGCAGCAGAGATAGGTACGCAGACTGCCCTGTTACATACCCATTCTTAACAGTTAGAACTTACTTGTAAGCAGTCAAAAAACACACCAAAGTGTTCCTTGTAGATATACACTACAGTGGATTTGGCCATGGTTTTCAGGGTTTCCCCAACTAGAATCCACGGTAGTTGAGTTTCTGTCTCAGTGACTGGTCCTAGCTTCTGCAGAAGGAGAGGCAGTGCCTGTGGGAATGCAATAGACAGCAATTAAAATGTTTTTGAATAATTTTTTTTTTAAAGAAAGTATTAAGCTGTGTTTTATCACCCTGATGTTATTAAAGGTTTGGCATGGAATAATCAAGGATTTGGAGGCTTTGACTGTTAACTCTGTAGCCCAGGCTGGGCTTGCAATTACAATCCAGCTGCCTTAACATGTGGGGTGCTGGGCTTACAGGTGAGTACCAACCACACTGCCCAGTCTTAGGATGGGGAATTTATCACACAACAGCTTCTCCCTAGCTACCCATGATAATTAGTCAAGCACTCAGGATCAAGAGGAGGAAAGCGATTCTGTAAGTAAAAGGACCCAAAAGCTGCATCAAGAAGGACAGTATTAACCCTGCCTCTCCCCAGTGTGTGCTTCCTGTGCATTCCAGGCCACCCTCCCTTAGCATCTGCTTGATTCTCCTCTACACAGACTCCAAGTACTGCTCCCCACTTGTTCACTACCTGGCCTGTGCAGGAATGAAACATATTTCTGACTCCTTTGCACATTTCAAAGAGCAGTTGTCCAACTCCTTCCACTTTTTCTGGATGTTCATTAAGATCAAGAAACATTAAATTGAAAAGTGCATTTTTATCAGAAACCTAAAATGAGAAATGGGAAATTGCATTTAGAATACAAGTCTATCTAAGAAGCCATACTTCCTATTTTATGTATTCATACTTAAATGGACTTTGGAAGTTTCTGAAAGGCACAGATGTAATAACTTCAAGCTATTAGAATTCTGTACTTGCCTTGTCACATAAGGGTGATAATCAGACTGATAGAAAGGCATGTGCTAAGAAAAACAGCACAAAGCAACACTCTATCTTCTAAAGTAAACCAAATATTCATATTTTATGAACATAAAAAAATTTAATACAATGTTTTATTTTATTACCACAACCTAAAATTCACTAGGAAAAATGCAGACAAACACAAGTGGGACAATGCTATTGTTCCCTTGAAGGAAATCATTACAGAATTCCCCACACCTGACCAAAGGGCACTTATATTATGTACAGTGCAAGTTATAATAACCCAAGCAACAGATGATCCAAATTATAGCTCTGTAACTACTGAACAAAGACTAAACTTTATGGCAACATAAGCGAAGAACAATAACTAACTTCGGTTTATGTATTTAAAAAATTACTTCGTAATCACATTTAAAAAAACATCTATTCTCGTCATCTGATTTTTGACAGTTTACTCCCAATAAGCACAGAAAGTATCACACTAACCTTTCTCATCAAGAAAGTAAAACTTTCAGCAGCAAAATTTCTTATATGTAGTTTTTTATGAGCCAAGAGGGTGCTATACAAGCTGTAAAAGGAGAAAAACAGCATCGATTTAGCCGTGAACAGCATCGATTTAGTCCAGACGGTCAGCAGTCTGGTCACCAGTGCTAGGTATGTATGCACGTGATTACAGAGACGCTCATTATCACACAAAAGGCGGGGTTAGAGGCAATAGGCTAGACGGCACTGGTCCTCACAGAAAGACTTCATGAAATGGTCAAACACACAGAGAAGTCTGAAGGCAGCATGAATTCAGCTGTGAACTGGGAAGCTTATCACTAGGAAGAGCGAAGATAAAGTGGGTACAAATAACTAACTACATCAGGGAATAGTTAGGAGGCAAGAGATACACCTCAGACAGGAGGGGGAGATGGCTAGGAGGGTGGGAAATGATGGGTAAACATGTAGCTCTGAACCCCAGCCAAGCACGAGTCTGGGCAGTAGTTTGCATTTCTGTAAGTACTTCCTCTGCATTACTTTATGCAATCAGCTCAGCTCTATAAGCTGGGTACTAGTACTACCTCCATTATTTAGATAAAGCCAAGGGCAAGGCTAAACATCCTGTTCATTGTCATATACCACACTGCTATAACTAATTATAGAACTGCAAGGTCAGATAGCCTAATGACAGAAAAGCACAGAATATGCTGTCCTATTTCTGTCATGTTCCTAGTAGCTAACAGCACCTTAATAACAGCAGGTGTGAATAAACAGTGGCTGAATAGCATACTTTCTGTAAGATTAATTTGGCAGCAACATACAAGCTAAAGGAAGAAAGAGGCTAATGATCTAGGTAAACCGCTCGTCAGGTAACAGAAGCTTGGGGCATCAAGGCATGAGAGAGGCAAGTGTTAGAGAGAAATGGAAAGGCTCAACCCGGAAGATACTTCAGGAGTCCCTGCAATGGAGCTGAAGGCCTGCCAGTGATCCAAGACCCTCTATGATCCGTCCTGTTCTCCATCCGAACATAAATACACAAGGACTTATATGTGTTTTATTTGTGACTATACCAAGTGAGTTAAAAGCAGGTAACACTTCCTACAAGTTCACTGAGCTTTATAAATGACAGAGGAGAATTTGGAGTCCTGGTAACTAGAGCAAAGATGCCTCTAAGAAGCCAAGAAGATTGCTGGCATCACTGTCGGGCTCCACACCCACACCTTCTATTGGGATGCCCAGGAAAAATAACAGGAAAATCAGATCAAGAGTACCATTTAGTCTGACTGATTACAACAGGTAGGAATCTTCTTTTCTTTAAGCAAAAAGCCACCAAGGATTGCATTCTCCTTCCACATCCCTGTACATTTAAAAAATGGTATCTGTTTTGCTGAGCATATAGATAAATGCTGAAGAAATATATATATATATATATATATATATATATATATATATATATATATATATATACACACACACACACACACACACACTTAATAATTGCTGGATAAGGACCAGCATTTTAAACAGTTTTCTTAATCAGTTCAGGGGGTTGCAGAATACACAATTATATTACAAAGAACTATAATAAAGCTTGCATGATCCAATCAACAAGACAAAATAAAACATATCTGAAAGATCCAGAACTCAAAGCTATCATGGCTAATAAGTAGGAGGGGTGATATGAAGACTCCAAGTCAAGTTTGGATGGGTGGGTATAATTTTAAGAGTTGAGGAAGAAAGTATATACAAAGTTAAGATATACACAGATTGACAGACTAAAATGTAGTTTACTGTGACTGGCACATCAACTCTGTATAAGGAAATAATTAGGTAGAGTACTGGAAAGGTATTCTAGAGTCAGGGAGAGGTCAGGGCAAAGGAAGAAGGCAAATCAAAACAGTGCAGAAGAAAAGGGGCACCTGTATATCTTGGACATGTCCTTCACCATCAGTCTCCACAGGTACTTGTAAAGATACGAGAGCGAGGTGAAAGCCCATTCTAACAGCTCTGTGTCCTGAGTCTCCAGGATGGACGTGATCGTCAGGAAGAAGTCTTCAAAGTGGGGGTAAAAATCAGTCTGCAGATCTCGTGCCAACTGTACTACTAAACTGGATTGAAAAAGAAGCAACCAATTAATAAAAAGCTGTTCAATAATATAGATAGCCTATGATCGTTGCATGAATTAAAACGAAGACCTTCCAATCAAGTCTCTGTTGTTGCTGTTTAGTGTCTGAAACAAGACCTTATCTTGCTGTACAGCCCAGGCTAGACAAGATCCACCTGCTTCCACCTCCTGAGAGCAGGGGTTATAGAGTGTGCCATCATTCACAGATCAAGGCTGAAGAGGTATAAAATTCTTCAAATGTTAACAGGTGAGCAAAGGAAGTAAGTCAGAAACAGTTATGGCAGAACTTGGGACCACCCATCCCTGGTTTCAAAGAAAAGGTTGTAGGAGAATACAGACAGTGGAATGTACACCCGGGACACTGCCGTACAGCAACACATCGTTTTCTTATACAGTCATCTAACAGGGAAGGCAGATTCATCCGGCTTCTAAATTATCAACAGTAATTTAAGGCTAGTGATGAAACATGATTTTCCTTAAAACTCAAACACCATCGAGCCTTCATTTGAGAGGTGACTTACTCCAAAAGAGGTTGGAAGGCAAAGCTGTTCCTAATCTGCAGGTGAGTCTTCAAGCTCTGGACGATTTCATTTTGATGATAGACCAACTGGTTAAAAGATTGGCATTTGTCAATGACTTCTTTGTAAAATTTCCCTGGATTAACAAAAGGAAAAAAAGAAAGAAAGAAAGCAAAAGGGATTATGTTCTGTTTCTTCATCATATAACTAGTTGTTAGAAACATAAAACGTGCAAATTATAGGAGGATGAAGTACAAAGAAAACAGACAGTACCAAAGTGCTCTGTAAGGTTCAGTTCTCTCCACTTCAGCAGAGCCTCGAAGAAGTAAGTCTCGACGTCCTGCCAAGAGCAAGGCAGCCATTAGTGAGGCAACTCCAAGACAACTGACCAAGCTGTAGAGCACAGACCACAGCCAGCATCTTAGGACAAGCATCAAGGGTTTAAAAACACCTTTCTGAGTTTTTGAGACGAGGGAAAAACCAATCCCCTCAAGCCACTGGAAGTCTACCAGCAGCAGGTGAATTAAAAAACAAGCCTTGCTGCGTTGGTTGCAGCAAATAACTGTCTAAAGCCCATATAAGGAAAAACTGCCTGCACAGAAAATGTGTAGGACTCTTCCGTCTTTCCATTCTGCTTTTAGACATGAAGACTGCTACAACCCTATGGGGAGGAAATCTGGTACTTTATTTAGACATAAAATTAAACATGCCCTTCCATCAGCAATTTTTCTTTTTAAGCTATTACTTACACACAAAAAGGTTTATTACACTGGTAAGAAATCAAAACAGCCTAAAAATCCATCAGTAAGGTAAGAGTTGTACTACTTCTGAGACCTAAACATACGAAAGTGTGCTATGTGGCTATTATACTAGGAGCCAGATGGTATTGGTACACTCCTTTAATCCCAGCACTTGGGAGGCAGGGCAGGCAGATTTCTGAGTTCAAGGCCAGCCTGTTCTGCAGAGCGAGTTCCAGGACAGCCAGGTCTACACAGAGAAACCCTGTCTCAATCTTCCCTTCCCTGCAAATTACATTAGGGCTAAGGATATAGCTCAGTGCAGACAGCACGCTCAGCACACGAGAGGCCCTGTGTTTAATCCCTAGCAGCAAATGAATAAAAACTAAAATCATTTTGTTGTCATTAAGTAGAAAGAAGTTGATGACACATCCCAGTGCAATAAAAGTATATTATATATAGACACATACATATACATTTGTATCTAATTTTTCTTATTTTAATAAAGAAACTTCTACAAATAGCTACACATATTAGCTTAATATAGTACATATTATCCTGCACTTTGGAAAAGTATAATGGTTTAATTACAGAAAATAAAGACAATATTTTCCTATGTAACTTAGTGTATCTTTTGATTGTGTTGTGTTAGAATGTTTGATTTTAAAAATCACCCCCTGAGTTGCTGGGTAAAGAAGGTTGGACGGAGATAAAGTTTAGTAAGCCCTGCTATAAACAATAACTCACGATGGAAATGTCACACACAAAGGATGGCCTTATGAGAGCATCCTGCTTTCACTGTCTTAGAAAGACTCTTACGTTGTGAAAACAGTGCCAGTCTATCTGTGTTGGAGAGAGACATGAAGAGTCTCCTGGGCAGTTTTATGTCAACTTGATATAAGGAAGAATCATTTTAGAAAAAGGAACCTCAATTGAGAAAATGCTCCCACTGGAATGGTCATGAAAGAAAGCCTGTGGGCCATTTTCTTGTTTGACGATGATGTAAGAGGGACCAGCCCACTGGGGACCGTGCCACCCCTGGATGGTCCTGGGTGGCATAAGAAAATAAGCTGAGCAAGCCGTGGAGAACAAGCCAGTAAGCAGCACTCCTCCATGGCCTCTGCTTCAGTTCTGGTCTCCAGGTTCCAGCCTCAAGTTCCTCCCTTTTGTTTGTTAGTCTTGATCATAGCAATAGAATTCTCACTCAAACAACAAGAATGGAGACCAACAACTCCAACTGTAAGATATGTAACCGAAACCATTTTGGACCATTCAGCCTAAGAATTTTCATAAGGAAAATTCTTACAAAAAGATGACAATACACATTCATCATGTAATTTTCTTTTAAACCGTGTACTCTCATCTTTAACATTTTATTGCTTGGTACTTATGACCTCTTGTGTAGCTCACACTAAAACCACCTGCCGAACCCAAGTCTCTAATTCTGCCTTTGGATTCACCTGTGCTCTAGATTCTCGAATTCTCTGAGACAGGGTCTCACTATGTAGTGTGGCTGGCCTCCAACGCACAGAGATCTGCTTTCTAGGTGCTGAATTTGGGATTAAAGGTGTGACCACCACACTCTGCTAGTCAAATGTGCTTTAATGTTTCCCCTGGTGGTCCAGTAGTAGTTAAGATTTACTGTGCTTTCTGGGACTGTCCCTTTCTGTCAAATATCCTGTGGACACTATAATTTGCATGGGTCACGGGTACTATCACATTCAACAAGTTCCAAGTACAACTGATTACCTTCCTCTTAAGAATTCCATGCTCAAACCTTAGACCAACAATTCATCCTGCCCATAGGATGTGCATGGGTAAAATTGGAGCAGAAATTGAGGGAATGGACAGCCAATGACTGGCCCAACTTGAGACCCATGCCACGAGAAAGAGCCCATCCCTGGCACTGTTACTGATATTCTGCTATTCTTGCAGACCAGAGCCTAGCACAGTTATCATCCAAGAGGCTTCACAGCAGCTAATGGAAGGAGATGCAGAGGCTCATAGGCAATCAGTCATTAGACAGAGCTCAGAAAATCTTTTGGAAGATGGGAAAGAAGGATTGAAGGAGCCAGAGAGTTTAAGAACACCAGAAGAAAACCTATAGAATCAATTAACCTGGGCCCATAGCGGCACAAAGAAACTGAACCACCAATCAGAGTGCAGGTATGGGATGAATGTAGGTCCTCTCTATATATATGTAGTAGATGTTCAACTTTGTTTTCATATGGGATCCCTATCAGCAGGAGCAGGGTCTATCACTGACTCTGATGCTTGTCTTTGGATCCCTTTCACCTATCTGAGTTGCCTTCTCTAGCCTTAGTAGGAGAACATGCACCTAGTCCTAGGCAAGTTGATAGGCCAAGGCAGGTTGATATCCATGGGAGACCTCCCCTTCTCTGAGGAGAAAGGGAGAGAGGAATCGGGGGAAGGGGAATTGAAAGAAAGGGGCTGGGAGGAGAAGATGGAGGGAAAGCTGTGATGTAAAGTAAGTAAATTAATTAAAAAGAAAGAGAAAAAAAAAAAAAGAACTCCATGCTCCCTCCCATTTGCATTTAATGTCTATCATATCTTTAGAGAGTGTGTATGCACATGTGAATGGCAGAGTCTTGCTATGTAGTCCAGGCTGGCCCAGAATTTGTAATCTTCCTTCTTCATCCTCACCTGGAGTCCCTTCAGATTGCTGAGTGGTATCTTCAACCATCCTGCCATTGTAACCTGCCTTCTGTCCCTCTCCACCTGTTCAGTAGGTCAGTTCCTACTCCTGAACGTAATGTCCCTGAAACTTCCCATACGGACATCAGATCTTCTCTGCTAGTTTTCATCCTGCTCTTTCCTTTGTGGTTAAGACAGACAGGCTACAAATCATAAGCCTGGTGCTATCCGGATCATGCTGCTCCCCTGCTTACAGTTCAGGAACAGAATCCTATGGCTTTAGGATAAAATCCAAACTTCTCAGCATATGAAACTCTTTATGATCTTTCCAGTCTCTCCAGCTACCCTCCTCTGCTGCTCCAGGCAGCACATGTGCGCACCCTAAGCACATCTATAAGATCGAATAGTTTTGTAGTGCTTTAAATGGGACACGCATTCCCCAGCTTCGGCTGCTTTGTGCAGACTTTTCCCTCAGCCTGGAAGAGCCATTCTTGTCCTCTTGCCATGCTAAAACCTACACCAACAACAAAACTCAATTGAGGTTCCATCTTATAGATCATCTTTTGACATCCTTTCTGATACTCTCAGAAGGTTCCCTTCACTGTGAGTTCTCAAAGCAGTTTATGCTAGTCTAGATGATATCACTTAACGTGTTAACGTGGTAGAAGACAATGCAAAGACCCAGTACAGAATCTGATCAGTAACAGATAAAGAGCTGGGGTTGAAACCCCAAGTTAAAGGTGTCAACATGAACAAGACTGAGGTTAAGGTTAAGCCTTTTAAGAAAGGCTAGCAGAAGCATTAAAGGCTTGGTATAGCAAAAAGGAAAACACATATTCATAGAACAGTGACAGGAATGTGGTTAGAACTGGAAAATCGTGCAATCCAGTATCTTAAAGAGGAAGAAACTAAACCCCAGGAAAGTGACTTCATTAAAATCCCTTTAAAATCAGAGCTCCCTTTTTGGCAGTCTGTACACCCGCTTGCAATGTACACAAGAAAAGAGTTTCCAGTAACAAAACCCAACTGAGAATCAAGTCAAGCCAACTGTTTAACTCAGCATCATCCAACTGACCTTGAGGCCAGGATGGACATGCACCATCCAGTATGGTAGGCACTTCTCTAGTACGATTCCAACTAGCTGCATATAGCTATTGAGGGATTTAGGTTTAAAGTGAATTAAAAACATATTTGCTGCATGTGTTTTTTTTTTTTTTAATTAGACAACACAGGTCTAAATCACTGCATGCACATTAAAAACGGCTTGAAAAACAGCTTACTTACATTAGTAAGAGAAATCTAAAACATCCTCTTACCTCATCATAGCTTGCAGTTCTATCGATACGGTGAATAATATCAATGTTCACATTTCCCAGTCTTTCAGCAAATGTAAGAAACTGTAGAGAAAAGCATATTTAAGACACATCAGCGTTCAATGCTTATCATGTTTTGATATCCGCTGGAGTAACACACCATAATCACACCAAATTCTGAACACAGACTGTCTAGAACGTCACTGAGTGAGGTCTGGACCATCACCATAGTAACAGTACCCTTAGCTCATCATTTCAGACTTGTGGTTTCTACTGATCATAAAATGGGTAACTGTTTTTTAAAATAAGAGCAGCTATTACTTATGAAACACAAAAGGTAAATGTAAAAACTCTAAACAAATGCACTGTTACTACTTGAAGATAATAAATGCTTTTATATTTTTGCATAACCTACTTCATCTTTGTGTATTTCTTTTTAACCTAAGTATCCAAGTTGGCTTGGAACTGGCTATGTAGCCAAGGATGACCTTAAACTTTAAGTTCAGATCCTCTTGCCTCTACATCCCCAGGTCTGGGATAACAGGCACGAGCCCATCATACTTGTTTTTGTTGTTGTTTTTTAACGGGTGTAAGTGGCTGGGGATCCAACCCAGGGCTTCCCGAATGTTAATCACTCTACCAACCAATCTACCGCCCACATTATGTTTTATCGAATACAATTTCCACGCAGGCTGTAGAACCTAGACGAACGCTGACAAGCTGATGCTGCATCTTTCACATTTCATCCCACACGGAAAGCACAGGGATCTCGCTGAGTTGTTGAAAAAAACGTTTATATTTTAAAAACACAGACTCAGTTACAAAAGAACTTGGAAAGACTACAGTAGCCAGCAGAAGTCATTCGCTACTTGCCGGCCCGCCTCACCCTCCTCAGTTCAGTCTTTAAAGTTAGAAGGGGAGACTCAGTTGCAGGCAATCCCCTGGGACAATCAATTTGACTGTGAAGTGAAGGGAACTGCCCAGACACACCAGATCTCATCGTTAAAAGGTGGAATCTGTATTTCAAGTTTCTTAACTTCCCAGCGAACTAATGTTTATTATACTGGCATAATCTCCCATTTTCGCCGGAGTCCCGGGCAAATGATTCCGGCTTTGCCGCGACTCTGCAGGCCCAGAAGTTGTGCTATCAGCTAGTCAGGCAGGACAAACCGCGGCTCCCGGCCCAAACTCCCGCGCTCACCCGGTAGGTGTTCTCGGTCTTGTGGGAAAGTGGCTTTGGCTTCATGATTGCGGCGGGACAGCGGCCTGCGAGGGTCTCAGGAAGGCAGGAAGTGATCCACGGGCAGCACGGAGGAGAAAGTGGCTCGCACGCACTAGTTCTCCGATGCTCGGTTGCCTGCTTTTTCTCACGTGTAGCTAGTGCCGCTGGGCGCCGCCATGTTGGGAAGCCAGGATGTGTCGGTCACGTGGGCGGAAGAGGCGGGCCGAGCATGCGTGCTCTTCCTGGTTGCCAGTCGTGCAGTTTGTGGATGCGCAGTTTTCACTGCATGAGAAGTTGCCTTTCGTTTTGATTTTCGTTTTTGTAGATTTTTTTTTTTTTTTTAAAGCGAGAAGAACGTACAGTTGAGTGGGTTGGGAGAATCTGAGAGGAGTTGGGAGAGGGAAAATCACGATCAAAATATATTATATGAAAAATTTTAATAAAAAAGGATAAAAGGGTTTTATTATAGAAAGAAAGCATAACAGTCACCAGCTAACATTAAATGCTGCTCGCTACATACCTTGCACTGCCAAAAGCTATTTCTAGTAATGCTGGTTATAAACTCAAACTGTGAAGTGTACTTTTTTATTTTTATTTTTTTAGCCCTCTTGGCATACAAGGAAACCAAAGTTGGCATCTTGTAAGTGTCGATGTTCATTCACATTCAGATTCTGAGGTCCAGGTTTTTGTTTGTTGGTACTGGAAAATAAAATCTGGGTCTTCATGAATGCCAGGAAACAGCTCCACCACTGAGCTAGAACCTACAGCTCTCATATATATACATATACATATATATATATATATATGTACACACACACACATATATATATGGTGTGTGTGTGCACAGGTTTTAAGACACTTAATAACTTTTCTCCACTTACCATTTGATTGGTCAAGTATTTCCTGAGAGTCTACTATGGGGGAAAATTTCTTATATCTTAGAAAGTCAAGACAAGCTGTAAGTAGACAGTAGGAAGGATGCATTGTCACATAGACTTAAACTATCTACAAGGTAATCTGGGCTTATGTTTGCAGGAACTTTGAGAGATGAAAACATTGTAACTCTTAACATATACTTTTTGATTATTTCTATTTGTCAAATACTATATTTGTAAGCAAATTCTGTCTAAGAGGACTTATATGGCAGAGATCTATGTAACCTTAGTGACCAGCTCATAAGCATGTCTTCCACAAGATACATAGTCACAGAGTTATAAGCATCTGCACAAACATTGCACATAACAACATTCAAGCAGAAACCCAGTGAAAAGAAAGAGAATGAGCCATGGAGCTATTTGCACAAAAATTGATGGAGGTACATCCAAGTGCAAAGTCCTTGAGATAAGATTTCGTGCTAGCCTAGCTTGTGAGTAGTCAGAGCCCCTTGTGGGTAGAATACCCATCAAGGTATTCTTCCCTCCACCCACCCCCCCATTTATTATCCTTCTCATTGTAATCTATTTTAATCCACAGGAGTACTGGGTATTTCTTCAACTCATGAAACCATTCTCATGACTTTTGAAGTGGGTTTGGTTGGCCAACCCATCATCATTTTATGTAAAGAATAGATTTCCTTTCCTCATGAGTTTTGTTTTGTTTTTTTGAGACAAGGTTTTTCTGTATAGCCTTGGTTGTCCTGGAATTATAGACAAGGCTGGTTTCAAATTCATAGAGATCCTCCTGCCTCTGCTATTCAGTGCTGGGATCAAAAGTGTGCACCACCAATCACCACCTAGCTTCTTTCCTCATGATTCTTTGTGTTAGAGAGTAAGGTGTAAAGCTGCTCTGGTTATATACAAATCAGATAATCCAAAGGGAAATAACATTAGTAAGATTCCTTATTCATAAAAGATTTTAAGTTTCTCAAATAATTTCACATCCATTACGTCTATTGGTCTTTATGACAGCCCTGTGAGGTAAGTAGAAAGATATAATTGCCATCATATCATATAGAAAGAAATGAAATAGTCCCAGAGAAAATAAGCAATTTTGCCAAGGTCATGTGCTTTTGCTTGCCAATGCCAGAGTTTCTTACTCGGGCTTCAAAGGCCCTGGCACAATGCTCATCTTCCCTGGTGATAAATAGTTGGCACTGTTTAGCTCTTAGGATGCCCCAAGCACTGTTCCAAGCACTGCCCATACGATGACTCATTACTCTTCCTACCAGATAGTTCTATTATCATTTTCACTTACCAGTGGGAAAGCTAAGAGACGGACAGACTGGGTAACTTGACAAAGACAGGCTAACCTTGTAAGGAAGTCAGAGTACCCAACAATTGCAAGCAATGTTCAGAATCTGTCCTCTTAGTTCGTGTACTATGCTACTAGAGGATTTGAGGAAATTTTGTGATTCAGGCGAAGAGTCTTTGAGATCAAGTCCAGAGATCCGCTTACTCCTGAGGTTGTTGCAAGCTCTTCCTTTGATGTCTATAGTCTCTTGGTCTTATTATCCACTTAATGTGATATAATTAAATTTTGGTCCTTAAACTATTTATCTGGATGGGGTGGAAGAAACAATGGCGAGCAGTCATCATTTCACTGTTTAGCTTGAATTCATTAAGAATATGGAGTAATACAATACACATGTGTAGTTTTCAGCTAGTTTGCCTGTATTGGATTACACAATCTCTATTATCCAGTTTCTTTTTGGATCCCCATCCCTATTTGTTTATTCTCAATTCATAAGTTATAATGATAACAGGGCTGTCCTGTCTCCAGGGTTCCATACATGGCCTAGATCACAGTGTGTGTGTGTGTGTGTGTGTGTGTGTGTGTGTGTGTGTGTGTGTTTTGCCTGCATGTGTGTATTTGTGTGTGTCTCTGTGTGTATATATTGTGCATGTACTATGTGTGTGTCCTCCTGTGTGTGTATATCTGTGCATCTGTGTGTCTTCTTGTTTGTGTTTGTGTCTCTCTGTGTTTAATTTGTTCAGTGAAAGTTGTTCCTAGAACTTACTAGTTGAATTGTTGGGAAACAAGGCTGTTTCTACTTGGAGACTAATGCAGTTGGTAATAAAATTGAGATTACTGGTAGCCATCTTATACCTTACAGGGACAAGCAGCAAGAGAACGAGTGGATGATTACAGCTGAGTATAGTACCCAAAGAGGAACAGACCAAGTTCCAGATTTTCAGCATCTATCTCTTTCTACATCTGCCCATGAACTCTTCAGTAATGTAAGCCAATATGTTCAAACAAGTCTGAACTGGATTTCTGTCACTTGCAACCTAGATCAATTCTTTCCGATTAATTAATTGTTCTAATCAATATAGGCATCAGTTATATACTAATGTTCTCAGCAAGTAAGGCAGAAGCTTCATGGCCTTTTATGAACTGATCCTAGGTATTACAGTGCTTCATGTTTCCCCTTACTCCATGAAAGGCAGAGATCAACAGATTCAAGAACAGACATAGATCAAACCTCTTGAGGGAAAGAATGTCAGCCAACTATATGGGCAGCTACATTTTTGTATATATGTACATATATATATATATATATATATATTCCTTTAAATATCTATCTATCTATTTATTTAATGTACGAATGCTCTATTGCATATACATTTTTTAAACATGTGCTTCTAGAGACACCAGAAGGGCAGACATGTGTAGACAGGCATAAGGATTTAATGGATTGGGCATAGGAATGGTGTTTGCTCATATTCCATCAACTGGAATTAAATCTAATTTGGTTCAACTTTTACAAGTGAGTCTGAAAAACACAGTTTAACTATGTGCCCAGGAAGACAGAACAGGTTCTGGTGACAAAGTAGACAACAGTCTGAGCCATTTGTCTGAAACCCAAACAAACGCTTAATTTTTGCTGATTGAATTTTGTCATTTCTAAATTAACAATAACAATGACAGTTGCTTTATGTTGTTGTTGTAAGGACCAAGTACATAGCAACTCTTAGAAACAGGGTGCATCCTTTAAAATACATCATTAAGCTTCTCTGTTACTGTGCAAATGTTACACAATAGACTTACATAAGCCTGGGTCACCTATACATAAGTGTAGGTCAGCCACTTGACTCGGCTTCTTTTATGGATTTTAAACTTTTTATTACATTCGAATTTATTTTATGTGCACACGAATGCTCATATATTTATGTACCACCTTGCACATATGGACAACTTGCTGGGGTTGTTTCTCTCTTTCCACCATGTGTGTCCCAGAGATCAAACTCAGGTCATCTGGCCAGCAGGCATCCCCATCTGCTAAGCCATCTTGCTGGCCCATGACATAGCTTCCTGATGAATTTGAGATGCAGCAACCATGAGATATACAATGCTGTGTTGTGAAAGAGGTCGCTCCCAGACTAACAAAGCAGATGGTGTCATGGTACATTATTTATTTCTTAATTAGTTTATTTTAAAAAGTAGAACCACATTTTACAAGGATACTTGTACAGTCTAAAATAATGATTCAAAATAGAACAGTAAATACATGAGCTCCGTGTAACTTAGTGGTGGGACTTTTGCTTTGAACATGTGAGACCTTGGATTCAACACCCAGCTGGGCAGAAAAATAAGCCAAAGCAAAAAGTATACTGTAAACTCATGAAGCAATAATATAGACCTTTATTATCACTAATGATTGCTATATGCTGTACACAGTCGTGTGTCCTATGCTTGTATACATCTGGAAGTGTGGTAGGCTGCTTTACACCAACATCCCCGTAAACACACAAGTGATGTCTTGCACTACAATGTTACCACTATTTCAGTGTTCCTTAAGATACAGGAAGTTGAGGAAGAAAGGAGTAAGGAGAGGAGAAGTAGAAGGAGAGGAGGAGCTAGGTGACGAGGGGGGTGGGGGGGACATGGAATCGGATGTTCACGTGTCTCCGCCAGTCAAAGATAGTTGATATATCTCGATTGGTTATTGGGTTATACTTCTGATTGTATGGGCATCTTGTTATTGAGCATTACCAAACTTATAAAGCCTTTGATTAACATTAAAAAATAGTATAAAAGCAAAAGGAGAAGGGGGATGGAATAAGGGTTTTCTAGGGAGGAGAAATGGGGAAAGGGGATGGCATCTGAAATGTAAATAAAATATCCAGTAAAAAATAAATAAAGAAGAACAAACAAACAAACAAAGAGATACAGGAAGTTTTTAGCTCCACTGTAATATCATGAGATCATCATCATAAGTACTGTCAGTGTGGATGGAATGCATCCATGTATGTGTAGTATGAAGACCTAGAGCACTGCCTGATACACAAGTAAACATCTCATCAACATTTTTCTATTATTGTTGTTATACTCTAGAGCCTCAGGTTAAAGGTTCATTCCTCATGTGAAATCGTCCCCTTTTCTCCTGCTATACTCTCCACCAGAGTTTATTGTATTGAAGTTATTGATTTTACTGTCTGGTTCTTCCTCAACAAGCTTCTTGCTTTCTCAGGAGCCATCTAGGAGAGGCGAATCCTAACAAGTGAGGTTCTGAAGATGCCATATCATCTTGTATGGTCTGCGTGCAATGGGCAAACTCTGATTTGCAAGGTCTTCAGAGATTTCATCTTAGAATTGATTCTTGTTGTTATGTCTTTCCTGTTATTATTAAATGGTATAATGATCCCTGGGCATTAGCCCACCCTCTTGGCCAGATTTTCTGTAGAGCAATGAAGATGTTCTCTCTTGTAGTAATGCTATTTAGACAAACAGATGACTTCTTAACTCCTAATACTGATTCTATAGAATTCCTAACTTCATACTAGTAATTCTGAGCCCTCTATAGAAAGGGCTACAATTGCTTGTCGAGGAAAATGTTTGTGTGTTTCCCATGCACACTCCATCCCCCAGTTTTGACTCTTTGCCAACTTCATACATATATGTAAAGAATTTAAATTATTTTCACACACACTGTTATCTTCTCTCATGTTCTCCCTTCTCCCATTGAAGTCTCTCTTGTGTTTAGTTTCTTAAAATATTGTAAGTACCTAGTAGCATACTGTAGGCTAACACTGGTAGTTAGTGGAGGAAAGAGAGAAGTGGGGGAGGGGGAAGAAAAAAAGGAGAGGGGGAAAGGGAAGGGAGGAAGGAAAGGAAAATATCTTGAGATGTCTCTTCTCATGGAACATTCTAAAAGAGCAGCCTGGCAAACTGCATAGCAGCTTGAATAGCTGTGTGCTGGAAGGTCTCTTCACACACAATAGCAGTATAGAGTTGAAGGCATCATACCTCTGGTGCCTTGTATTGGACACCTCTGCCGTCTACTGATTCCTGCCGCTGCTGCAGACCCTAGCTGCAGGAGTGACTCTGTAGTCCCTCACCTCTGCTGCACGGAAGCTCAAGTGCCTTCAAGTCGCTCCTAGGCCAATCCTTTGGGCACCTGCAGAAATGTGTTTTGTTACATTTGTTACATTGTTTATACAAACAAACATGTGTTAGGGAGTTGATATCTTGTCAATGGAAAGAACAGAGAGAAGAGGAGAGGAGAAGGTGAGGAGAGGGAGAGGGAACAGGAAAAGAGTTGAACCCTCTGAGGAATAATTACAACCTATTTGGGAATAAGCAGGAAGCGCTGCAGTGAAACTAAGATGATGAAACCATGTGTGTTCAAAGAGATGGAGGCCAGGGGACAGTTTGAGGGCTAATGGAGGGAGATTTACAAAAAACTGTTTTGAATCAATTATGTTTGGCTACAGAATAAATAAGAAGTGTGGTATCTCTTCAGAGGTAGTCAGGCAGCAGAAGAGCAGACATTCTGCACAAGTATTTTCTGGATAAAGTTGCCGTGGTCTTTGTGCAGGCTGTATTTCCAGTCTGTTGTAATGGTTCATGTTATCAGTACACAAGATCCCCTTCTTTAAATGCTCATGGCTTGATTTAGTAATTTGTTGTTAGGGTTGACACAAGGGACTCCATGTTGATTCTGACAACTTTCAGTGTCTTTTGTTTTCCACCCCAAGAATTCCGATTAAAACCATTTTTATTCTTTTTTCTTTTCTTAAAATTTTCTTTATATATGTTCACCATGTATATATATATATATATATATATATATATATATATATATATATAT
>JANHMN010000021.1:11037889-11083292 GCA_030674055.1 Rhabdomys pumilio
TATATATATATATATATATATATATATATATATATATATATATATGTTGTATATGTATATGTATGAAAAACTTTATATATATATGTGTGTATATATATATATATATATATATATATATATACATATGGCTCTGTGTTGCATAAGCCTATGTTTGCATATCTAGTATACATTAAGTATTATACATTAAGTGTATCTACCATCCCATCATCCTCTTTCTCATTTGATGAAAAACATTCCATTGTGTATATACACCACTTTCTTTTTTTCTGGAGAAGGGTCTCACTATGTATCCCCGGCTGGTCTGGAACTCCCTATGTAGACCACATTGGCCTTGAACTCACTGAGATCTCCTGCCTCTGCCTCCTGAGTAATGGTATTTATTATAGGTATGTCCCACCACACCCAACCTCACCAGTTTCTCTATCCATTCCTCTGTTGCTGGACACCTAAGTTGGTTCCATGACTTAGCTATTGTGAGTTGTGATGCATTCAGCATTGATGCATGAGTGTTTCTGTGGTATGCTCACGTGGAGTTCTTTGGTTAAATATCCTGAAGTGCTATAGTTGGGTAACATGGTAGATTTACTTTAACTTTGCAAGGAACCTCCACAGTGACCTCTATAGTAGTCTGACTGGTTTTCATTCATACCTGAAGTGCTTATGGATTCTTTTTAAACCATATCGCCATATCTTCATCAACATTTGTTGTTGTGATTGTTTTTATCATCATCATCATCACCACCACCACCATCACCACCACCACCATCATCATCATCATCACCATCATCATCATCATCATCATCATCAGTAGTAGTAGTCATCGTCATCGTTGTTGGTTTTTGAGGCAGAGTATTACTATGTAACCCTGGCTGTCCTGGAAATAGCTCTATAGACCAGGCCAGCCTCGAACTCACCGAGATCTGCCTGCCTTTTCCCCTATTGTTTATTTTGTTTTCTTTCTTTCTTTTTTTTTTCTTTTAATTTAAGGTGTGTTTATTCTTATGTATATGGGTGCTCTATCTGCATGTACATCTGCATCCCAGAAGAGGGCATCAGATCCCATTACAGACAGTTGTGAGCTATCATGTGCTTCCTGAGAATTGAACTTAGGACCTTTTGAAGAACAGCCAGTGCTCTTAGCCACTGAGCCATCTCTCCAGTCCCTTGTTTGTTTCTTAATGACTGCCATTCTGAAAAGAGTGAGATGGAATCTCATTGTAGGCTTACTTTGCATTTCTCTGATGGCTAGTGAAGGTAAGCATGTGTTTATTGGTCGTTTGTCTTTTGAGAACATTTTGCTTGTTTCGTTAGCTTATTTATTGATTGGGATGTTTTATTCCTTCCTTCCCTCCTTCCTTCCTTCCTTCCTTCCTTCCTTCCTTCCTTCCTTCCTTCCTTCCTTCCTTGTTTTGAGTTCTTGGAATATATTAGATATTAATCCTCTCTCAGTATTCAACTAGCAAAGACTTCTCTCTCATAATCAATGTCTTTAAGAGAATCATTAAAGTCTGTCTTATCCCGACTTCAACAATTGGTTGAAGCTTTCTTAACCAATTCTTAGAATCAGAAAGATGCAAACTCCTACCCTAGTTTTGGCAGGATTCCTTACCCTGAAGCTCTGAAGGTATCAACAGGGTCTGACCTATACCAGTGTACTGGCTGGTTTGTGTGTCAATTTGACACAAGCTGGAGTTATCACAGAGAAAGGAAGCCTCCCTTGAGGAAATGCCTCCATGAGATCCAGCTGTAAGGCATTTTTTGAATTAGTGATTGATGAAGGAGGGCCCAGCCCATTCTGGGTGGTGCCATCCCTGGGCTGGTGGTCCTGGGTTCTATAAGAAGGCAAGCTGAACAAGCCAGGGGAAGCAAGCCAGTAAGCAGTACCCCTCCATGGCCTCTGCATCAGCTCCTGCCTCCAGGTTCTGGAGTTCCAGTCCTGACTTCCTTTGGTGATGAACAGCAATGTGGGAAATGTAAGCTGAATAAACTCTTTCCTCCCCAACTTGCTTCTTGGTCGTGATGTTTTCTGCAGCAATAGAAACCCCAAGTAAGACAGCCAGGAAGCTTATAGAACCACACGAAGGTGTTCGTGCTGCTCTTCCAAGGGGATCTGTCCTTGTGATACTCAAGAATTTGTTTAGTTGGGAGCTTCAAGAAGCTTCTTGAAGGATTTCAGAAGCCTGATTAGAATCCTTGCTCTGTAAATGGACAAGTTCCCTGGCCTTGCTGAGAGTCATTACACACAAAATTGATAACCACACTTTGGAGTGTTCATGACTGTCCCATGAAGTTCAAGGAGAGCTCCCCGTAAGGTCACTTCACCAGTGCCTGTCCTTCACGGGAGAACTTAGCATGCGTTCTCTTTGTAACCCACCCCCACTAGGAAAGCCTATGATCTTTAGAGTCTTACAACCTTGGATTAGCGCCTGCTTGTGGGACATGTGTAAAAGCCGGTACTCCAGGGACTGGCTGGCTTTGTGCGCTTCATAAATAGCTCCTGTTGTTAGCTTAGGCACGACCCTTCCATTACCACATCTCCCACAGATCTGTGCTCCACTCCCAGAGTCATTGCATATCCGTATTTGCTCAGGTTTCTTCTCTTGCAATGTTGGCTCCTTGCCAGTCGCTTACCACTTGTCAGTCAGCCAAACTTAACTCTGTAAGGTGTGGTATGTAAGTCCTCACTGTCCCTTCATGATGGGAAGACAATGTCTGGGAATTGTGTTCTTCCCAGAAGTAATGTGACCACAAGGAGACATTGCAAGTGAAACAGCTGAAGCTCCTTGGTGGAATGTGACTCAAAGTCCTATTAATACTTAACTAAACATCCAACAGGACAAGAAAACAAAGGGCAATTGAGGCAAAGCCATGAGGTTTTTCAGGTTATTACAACAAGAGGCCAATTGTCAGCCAGATATGAGGTGGAGACTCTTCAGAAAGGGCTTCCCAGTTGTTTAATCGCAGGCAGCAAGAACACCCATCTTTATTCTTAAAATGACACCAACAAACCTGCCTTTTGCATTTATAGTTTCTAAGAACTGGATCTTTTACCTGAATTAATCAAGATGAGTAAAAGAGGCTAGTGGAGTGTCCTTGTACCTGATAAGACACTCCTTCCCTGAGCCATCAGGGAAGAACCTGACTGAGATGCACTGAAGTGCAGCCACCGTTAGGGTGTCATGGGTGGTGAATAAAGCCAGGACTCCTAGGCTAGCTACCATCCGTGTGCTGGAGGCTGTCTGTCAGTGGGAGACACCTGGACACTGGACTCAGGGAACCTGGTTCCGTTCTGCCTCTGCTTTGTGCTGGATACATGGTTTAGACTATTTGTGTAGTCTCCTTGAGTCCATTTGAGTCCTCATCTGTGATATGAAAATAATACTGTCTACTTTGGAGAGCCACCATAAGGAGTAAATGAAAAGACAAGGTGTCTGAAATACAACAGGCATGTAAGTGTTCTTAGTCTCTTCTTGAGGCACAGAATATAAAAGCAGTTTTGTTCCCAAAATCATAGTTAGTCTCTCTCTCTCTCTCTCTCTCTCTCTCTCTCTCTCCCTCTTTCTCCCTCCCTCCCCTCTCTCTTCCTTCCTCTCTCTTTCTCTCTCTCCCTCCTCTCTTTCTCTCTCTCTTTATCTCTCCCTCCTCTCTGCCTCTCTCTGTCTCTGTGTGTGTATATGTGCAGGTATACACATGTGCATGCAGATGTGAAGAGACCAGAGATATATATCCGATGTCTTTATCATTCTCTACCTTAAAAAATATTTTTTTTCAGACAGGATCTTTCATGGAACCCAACAGTCACTGACTGATTTAGTTGGCTTGCCCATTTAAACGTAAGTTTAAACGTCTGTCTGTCTCTACCTGTATCCACTCCCCCAGGCACTGTGGTATAGATGCACTCCTGGCCTTTTTCCTTGTTCCTGGAGATTTGAACTTGGGTCTTAACTTTGAATAACGAGCACTTTACCAACTGAACAATCTCTGCCACCATAGCTTGTCTGACTCCTTCACTCTTTTAGTGGTTGAGACATTCTCATCTTATTCAAATTAAAAATATTTTTGTGGCACTAATAATTAGAACATTAGATAAGCAAAAAGAAAACTAAAAAATGACACAAAATTCTAATATTGTCCCCTTAGGTATATTGTTCCAGAACTTTCTTGTGATTGTATGCACATGCAGACATATTATTTTAAAAACATCATTGTATAATATTTATCAATTACTTTATAATCTGCTCTTTAAATTTTTCAACATATTATTATTATTATTATTATTATTATTATTATTGGAAACTGTAGTGGTTTGAATGAGAGTGACCCCCACAGGCCTACAGATTTGAATGCTTGGTCACCAGGGAGTGGCACTGTTTGAAAGGAGGTATGGTCTTATTAGAGGAAGTGTGTCACTTGTGATGGGCTTTGAGGTGTCAGAAGCCCAAGCCAGGCCAGGTGTTGCTCTTTGTTCCTGCTTCCTGTGGATCCAGATGTAGAACTCTCAGCTAGATATCCAGCACCAAGTTTGCCTGCATGCTGCCATTTTCCTGCCATGATGATAATGGACTGAACCTCTGAACCTGTAAGCAAGTCCCAATTAAATGCTCTCTTTTATAAGAGTTGTCATGTTCGTGGTGTCTCTTCACAGTAATAGAACACTGACAAAGACAGATTCTAAAAGAAAAAAAAAACCACTTTATGACAAGACTGGTTATTTCTTATCTTACGAATCAGTCCATATTATGGTAATTGTTTGTTATTGAGTTATGCCTAAATTTTGGTGTCCTTTTATAGAGAAAGGGTACATGGCTCCTCTAAGGGACAGAAACAGTAGTGTCTTCAAATATACTTGAAACAATTTATTTTTCCTTTTAGACTTTATTTAAACAGGAGAAAAATGTATCCCTTTGTACTTAAGAAGCGGAAAAAGAATTGTCGCTAGTTGTTGTTATGGATCCTGACTCCTACTCTAGAGAAAGAAGTAAGGGGCGGCAGAAGGCTTCCACCCTCCTTCATCCATCTCTCTGAGACAGACAAACAAATGGAGTGGACTCTTCAGGACCTTGAGCAACTAACCAGTACTGTTATGGTGGAATGTCAATCCTGCATGAGAATGGGGCCTGTGCCAGGCATGTCTGCTTGTTTCCCAGTGAGGGATGGGTAGGGAACTAAGCAGGAAGTGTGTCTTTTGACTTGTTTGCTATATCTTTTGTCCTTAATGTTTTTCCTCACTGAAATAAGAAATGAACCTCCTACCCAAATCTTCTCAATGGACCATAGAGTTCTAACATGGTCGAAATTCCACCCTGACTTTCCCCTCTAGTTCATACAATGATAGCACAAAGTCTAGAATTTTCCTTGGCTTCTTGGGTGAAACCTGGGCTAAAAGAGTGATCCATCTGTTTATAGGAAATTCCTATTCTCATTATCATCAAATAAATATTTATTTGTGTTCTAGATACTATTTTAAACGTACAGGTACTGTGGCAAATAAGACAGGCATATTTTGTCTTTCTGTACAACCTATAACTTCTTATTAACTTAAGACAAATCATTATTAAGGTATATAAATTTATTATGGCTGACCCCAAACTTTTCACTCAAGAAAAATGCGAGGGAAGCCTAATCAGGGACACTCTTTCTGTAATATCAATTCATTTAAAGGTTCAAATGGGGAAGAAAACCTGGTTGTGTTAGTTTTTGTCAACATGACACACTCTTGTACATATCTGGGAAGAGGAGGATCTCAAATGAGAGATTGCTTCCATCAGATTGGCCTGTAAGTAAATCTATGGGGCATCTTTCTTCTCTCTCGATGTCTCTGTCTCTATGTTCCCTAAGCCCCCTCCTGGTTTTTTTTTTTTTTTTTTTTTGAGACAGGATCTTAAGTAGTCCTGGCTGGCCAGGAATTTGATATGTAGACCAGACTGGTCTAAAACTTGCAGATCTGCCACTGCCTCCCAAAAGGCAGCACCTAAAAGGTGGCATCTAGGACATTTTCTTGATTAATTAATGTGGGAAAGCTCACTGTGTAAGGAGTCACCCCAAGGAAGGTGATCCAAGATTGCAAAAGAAAGCAGGCTTTGTAAGCCAAGGGAAGTGAGCCTGGAGGCAGTTAAGTAACCCTTTCCTCCCCAGACTGATTTTGGTCATGGTATCTATCAGAGCAACAGAAAAGCAAATTGAAGACACTTGCCTTCATTTAAATACTGTATAGAGACAAAGCCTACTGTTTTTGTTTTGTTTTTGAGGCAGGATCTCACTGTGTAGCTCTGGCTATCCTGGAACTCACTAAGCAGACAACAAACTTAGAGCTCTGGCAGTCTCTGCCTTCTGAGTGCCAAGACTCAAAACCTAAATTTCTATCTATCTATCTATCTATCTATCTATCTATCTATCTATCTATCTACCTACCTATCATCTGTCTATTTATATATGTAAACAATTTGTTTATTATTTTATGTATATGGGTATTTTGCCTACATGTGTGTACATGTATCATCTCTATGCCTAGTGTCTGTGGAGAGGTCATAAAAGAGTCAGATTTCCTAGGATTGGAGTTTCAGATGGTTGTGAACCATCATTGAGTGCTGGGAATGAAACCTGGGTCCTCTGCAAGAGCAACAAGTGCTCTCAATTGCTGAGCCATCTCTCCAGATCCCTCAAAGCCTAAATTTTTAATCAAATTTAAGCATGAAATACAAAGACACCCAAACCATTCTTGTTTGCATATCACCTCTCACATGGAAACATAACCAGTCACATGAGTGAGAGTTGGCTCCATTTTGGCTATTAAAGATATTTTTCATAGGGTTGTTGGGAGAATTAGGTGAACCTAACCAGAGGCTGGAATTTAGAAAGGCTCCTGCCCTGCTCTTTTTTCTTCATGAGAGCGGCGAGAAAAAGCCATGGGCCATAGAGCCCCACAGTTAAGACTTTGAAAACTCGCTAATTTCACATGTGATGAGGCATTTCGAACTCTCATTTTGAATGCACATATGTACATAAATGTTTGTGCACATGTGTGTACAGGTCTGTGTGGAGGCCTAAGGACAAGCTCCGATGCCGTTCCTTAGATGCTGTCGACTTCCTTTGAGACAAGGTCTGTCATTAGCCTAGCTGTCATGACTTAGGCTTGATTGTCTAGCATACACAACTGTACCTTTTATTCTCCTATGGTAATTATCATCTTGGAGGCTTACTGCCTCAGTCTTCTAACCTAGGCCTAGTCCTGGAAATGTTTAGCCTCTATACAATCTTATCTTGGCCTAGAATGTTTTCAGCCTCTGAGACTTGTTGCTGAAAAAGCTCACCCTTTCTGGTTCTTTCTGTGCTCTGACTGGCTGGTTCAACTCAGCTGTTCTGGCTGACCGATTCAATCTGGCTTCTCCTAAATTGCTCTGCTTGACCTCAAACTAACTCTGTCAATCTGTTCTGATCTTCTGGCTCCTTCTCATTCTCTGGCTTGTTCTGTCCTCTCTGCAACCTGTCTCTGTACAACTGTTCCAGTAAAACTGCCTTTCTCTCTCTCTCTCTCTCTCTCTCTCTCTCTCTCTCTCTCTCTATCTCTATCTCTCTCTCTCTGCACTGCCTCCCAAGTAGCTTCCTTTTTCTCTCTTTTTGTGAGAGTTGGACATATCCTATTCTATTAAATCTTTCTCTGATTCGTCACTTTTTCTGCCACTCAATTAGACATCACTTTCAAACATGGGTGATTCCTTCTACAAACTAACTTTACCGGAATCATTTGGGATTAAAGGTGTGTATAAAGCCATGTCTATATTCCAACCAGAGGGATTAAAGGTGTGTACTAAGGGCTGAGCCCTACTAGAAACAGGTTTTCCCAATAAACAACACAATATCTAGGTTCACAGTGTGTTCAAATATCCTGCAATAAGTGTGTTTCAGTTGTCCTCTGGTGTCTGCTTCTGCAATGCTGGATACAAGTGTATACCTGCTTGGCACTTTTTTAAAAAAAATTATTTATTTTTATGTATATGAGTACACTGTAGCTGTCTTAAGACACACCAGAAGAGGGTATTGAATCTTATTACAGATGGTTGTGAGCCACCATATTGTTGCTGGGAATTGAACTCAGGACCTCTGGAAGAGCAGTCAGTGCTCTTAACCATTGAGCTGTATCTCCAGCCTGCCTGGCACTTTTATGTGGTTCTGGGGATTGAACTCAAGTTCTTCTCCTTGCAAGGAAAACTTTATTGACTGGGCTCCCTCTCCAGTCCATCTAATTTGCATTTTAAACTTTTAGTTGACTTTTCAAAATTTTGTTTTTTGTTTATGTATGTATAGTGTGTATGCAATGTGTGTGTGTGTGTGTTCATGTGGTGTGTGTGTATACTCAAAGATGGGATACCATATCTTTCTGGCTCTTATATGGGTCCTGAAAATCAAAACTCAAGTCCTCACTCTTGTTCGGTGACTGCTTAACTCATTTAACCATCTCCCTAACCCCTCAGCTATCTTTTTAATAAATATGACATTTTTTGGTTGTTGTTTTGAGACAGGGTTTCTCTGTGTACCCCTGGCTCACTATGTAGACCAGGATGGCCTTGAACTCATACAGATCTGTCTATCTCTGCCTTCTGAGTGCTGGGATTCAAGGCATGCATCACTATGCCCATCCTTAAAATGACATGCTTTTTTTTAAAGTTAAGTAACACCATTAGTTGCAGAGAAATCTTAAGATAAATGTCAAAAAAAAAAAAACCCACTCACATTGAAATAATGTACCTTTTATGCAGCTTTTGTGAATTAGGGCTTCAGCTAACAATTTGCTTCTTCTCTTGATCCTGAGTCCTGCAAGCACAGCTCCTTGTGCAGAAAGCTGGCCTCAAGTTTATTAACATCTCTCTTAAAATGCATACATTTTTGCTTACCTTGCCTGTGCAAGGCCCCAGGTTCAATCCCCATTACTGTCCCCACCAAAGTTTTAAATTTAAAGATGGCACCAGTTACCTAGGATGATATAAGTTGTCACAGACTAGGCATATTAAGCAACAGAAATATGGTCCTGGAGGCTAGACATTCAAGACTAGAGCATCAGTGGGTTTGGTTTCTTCTGAGGTCTTTCTCCTTGACTTGTGACAGCTGCACCTTCCCCTTGTGTCCTGGTTCAGTTGTTTCCCCAAAGGCATGCATTTCTGGAGCCTAAGGAAACTAGTGGTTTCCTTATCTTCTGAGGACACCCAGTCAGACTGGGTCAGTTAACAACAGCTTTGAATGTCCAGGCTCCAAAACCCATCAGATTCTGAGGTCCAGATAGTTGGGTCTGCAACCTGTGAACTTGGGGAAGAAAGACTTCAGCCCATACCTGATAGTGGACAAAACAAAGAAACTTTGTGTCATTTAGAAATGGAGCTTCTGGGGGCTGGAGAGATGGTTCAGTGGTTAAGAGCACTGACTGTTCTTTCAGAGGTCCTGAGTTCAATTCCCAGCAATGACATGGTGGCTCACAGTCATCTGTAATGGGATCTGATGCTCTCTTCTGGTGTGTCTGAAGACAGTGACAATGTACATACATATGCATATACATTTCGGATACATAAAATAAATAAATCTTAAAAAAAGAAAAGAAATGCAGCTTCTGTTTTAAGGGCAGGGATAAATCAACATGTGGTAACAGACCAAAAAGAATCATATTTCATTTCTGTGCCTTAAATATTTAAAAGAATTAGATTGGCATCATTTTCTTTGGCCTGAATCTCGGCCATATTCTCACAAACAAGTTAGGAACTGTTGCCAAAAATAACATGCTCCTTGTTTAGTGCACTGGGTATTAAGTATTAAGTTTTTGCAAGTGCCTCAGGACTTCTACCCTTAACTGGGACCTCTAACATTTATGGGTTAAATTTTGTTCTTTCTCAAATTCATACACTGAAGTTCTAATCCCTAGAGTATCATCTCAATAGATGGGCTCTCATGTAGTTTGATGTAAGGTTAATGGGGTCCAGGTCCGCTCCGCCATGGGGCTCGGCTACTCAGGGAGGCAGGAGTACTCAGGGAGGCAGGAGTACTCAGGGAGGCAGGAGTACTCAGGGAGGCAGGACTACTCTGCACTTACCCCACACTGGTGGGGCTGGGCTGGTGTCAGACTATGGGGAAGCTGTAGGACACCGCTCCAAAGGTGGGTGGTGCAGGACAACCGGAGCCCTGGGCCTGCAGGAAGGCCGGGGACTGTCTGGTTCTCAGGCTCTTGGGCACCCAGGTACTACTGGAAACTGTGGAAGAGTTAAGAATGGTGTGGGGCCATCAGGCTGGATCTAGCCTGGGCCAAGGGGGAAAAAGGACTCCATCTGGGTCATGTGGAGAGAATTTTTGGCTTGTTTGGCTTGGTGGTCCTGGCTGGGTGCTCAGAGAGGCCTTGTACAGAAGATTAGATGGTGGCTCTATAGGTGAAGGCCTTCTCCATTGCTCCTGATGAAAAGAGACAGTCCATGGTTTTAAGGCATTTATTGTCATGGTGGAAAGTGGATTAGTAAAACTGCACCTTACTTCTCAGGGTGGGCCTGAGGTTAAATACCTTTTGCAGGGAGGAGTGTCTGGGAAGCAGAGTTTATTGGCTAAGTCCTCCAGACCTTTAGGTACCTCATTAAAATGGAGATCTGTCTTGAGGCTATAGGTCAAGTCCTCTACCTGTGGAGGAGCTTGGGGTATTGCCCTTATGTGACTGATGGCCACAAATCTATGGAGGGATGTGGCCTTGTGTCAGGAGCCTAGCACCCAGGAATCAGGCAAAACACCTGCTGTTCCTTCAGGGTCACCGGGATTTCTAACCTTAGCTCAACCAGGGACCAGGCTGCCTTTCAGGGTTCTACACTCTTATGGGGCACTTTTAGTGTCCTGTGGTTGCCAGCCCTCATTGTCATTGCCTCATAGGCACTTCAGCTTATGATTATGTCTTTACCTGGGATTTTCCCCCTGTGTATTATCTCCCTTGTGTTTCTGTGTCCCAATTTCCCTTACCTTACAAGGACATCAGGCTTTGGATCAGTGTCCTTCCTAGGCAGTCTGACCTCATCTTGATGTGGTTACTTTTACAAAGACCCTAAATACCAACTTCCTGCTGCTATAACAAAATACCACAAATGAGGTGATTTATTAATAACTGAAGTTTATTTCTCTAGAGGTTGGAGTAGGAGGAGCTAAGGTGGGAGGAGTAAGGAGAGGAAGAGGAGAAGTAAGGAGAGGAAGAGGAGAAGGAAGAGGAGGAGCTAAGAGAGAGAGAGGAGAGAGGGGAACATGGAGGGGGATGTTCACGTGTCTCAAGCAGTCAAAGGTAGTTGGTATATCTAGGTTGGGAATTGGATTACACCTCTGATTGTGTGGGCGTCTTGTTATTGATTCATTACCAAAATATATAAAGCCTTTGGATAATCTAAGCATTAGAGTCTCATTTGTAACGAGCCCGCATGGTTAGCGGGATGGTCTGGGCAATACCCAGCCTTGTGGACACAATGTGGAAGATTGGCAGAACCATTTTCCATGTTGGTGTCTTGTGGGTGGCAGGGTTGATGTTTCTGGCTGCCCATTTGTAGCTGTGGCACGCATGTGGCCTTTGGCCACAGAACATGGTGGCTGAGCTAGGCAGAGCCTCCGCAGTGTAGATAGTTGGGTTGACCAGTGACCATTTTTAAATAATTAATTCAATACTGGAGGTTAAAGATTGTGGGTCCAGAAGAATTAATACCTGGTTACTTATAAGCCATTTTGTTATGACATCCTCATTGCCACATAAAAAGGCAGAGGGATACCAGAGACAATCTAGTTTCTCCCAGCCTGTTTATAATGCTTTAATATTACCCCCAACAGCAGAACTTTCAAAGCCTAATGCCCCCCTAAAAGCCTGACCTCTTCACACAACTGCATTTGAGCTTAAGGCGTACCCAACCCTGATGGAATCACATGCACCATTAACTAGGGCTTAGGACCTGAGCATATCTGTTTTATGGATACAAGTCAACCCACACCACATAGACAGACAATCTACCCTTCACCCAGCATCTACTACACAAATTTAGAACACTTAACTAGGCCTGCTTCAATCTGTATACTTCCGAATCAACAGCCTAACCTTCCAGTACTACATTCTTGTTCAAAGATCTGCAAGTGCTTTAGATAAAGCTAGTGTTTGTAGTTTGCACCATGCAATATCCACACTGGACCTGAATTAGTTATAATGCCTGATACCCATAGGAATTTTGTTTTACACTGCTTAGTCTAGAGTTAGAAGGTAGAAGTAACGATAAGGACAGACAGAAACTCAACTAAAACAAAAATATGCATATGAAGAAGATAGGGAAGGACTTGAAACCAATTATGATGCCAAATGAAATATATGGTATCTGTAAATAATTATAGTTTTTATTGCTTGGGAACTATATGGGAAGCCAGCCACCGAGATAGGAATATAGGAGATTGTGGATGAAGGTTGTATCTTGGTACTTAGTATGCTGAGTTTGATGTGTCCTTTAGATGGCTGAATGACTGGTACTCAGGAAAGAGGTACTGGTATAAATTTAGAAGTATGAACTTAATAGTTAACATTTCCACATGGATAAACATGGAGGCCAGAGCTCAATGTTGAGTATTGTCCTTAATCATTCGCAATTGCAACCATTTTTTTTTTTAAGATGGGGTCTCTCTGTGAACCTAGAGCTCACTGATGTAGCTAGATTGGCTGTCTATCAAGCCCTAGTATCCTCCTGTTCCCATTTTGCCGGTGCTGGGATTACAGGCTCATATAACTGTGCCAGCTGTTTTATATGTGTGTGTTAGGGATCAAACTCAGGTCTTTATGTTTGGGCAGCAAGCACCTTAACAACTGATCTATCCCCCCAGCCCCAGAAACCATTATTTTTCGTAGAGTAGCAGAGAACTGTGGCAAACAATAGTCATGGCTCTCAGTGATTTGTTTCTTCACGGAACCAGGAATAACTGTTAACTTCCTTTGCCCTCAGAGTCAGAGATTAAAATCAATGCCTAAACGATTAAAACAAAACCAGTAAAAGGCTGAAGGTAAGTTGGTTATTTATTTTTCCAGTGATCATTTGTTAGCTGTCCCTCATACATTAACTTGGTACTTGTGGACTGGCTGAATTGTAAATCAGTTTATGTGCAATGAATACCTTATGCAAATACCGTAACCTGAGACTAACAGGATAAGGCTCATAGTTCAGGTATATATTTCATTTCCCTCAGGGTCACAACAGAAGGAACAGTGTGAGGGAAAGCTGGCTCCCACTGGATTTAAAAATAAAGCTCTTAAGAATTCAAACAAAGGAGGTTATGCTTCTAAATGGTTATGGGCTTTGTGGATGTAGTACCACTTGGTATCACAGGTAATTTAGTGTGCACGCATGAATTAGAAGTGGACAAGCAGGTCAGGTATATATTAATTACTTTTCTCATTGCTGTGATAAAATACTTGACAGCATGAGGGAGGATGGTTTATTTTGGCTCATGGGTCCAGGGTACAGTCCACCATGTTGGGAATTAAAATTAGGCATGGGGGAAGAAGCAGAAGACTGTGGGTATTGTTATACACTCAAATGCAGAGAGAGAGATGAATGCTAAAGAGACTCCTTTGCATGTGGTTCAGGATCCTAAGACCATGGAATTGTATTGCCCACATTTAGGTGGGTCTTCTCTTCTCTATTAGTCTAATTGAGATGATCCCTCACACTTGTGACCAGAGACTTGTCTCTTCTGGTGATTGCAGATCCTGTCATGTTGGCCATCAGTTATTAGACCTTACAGAAGGAGACACCTACAGTACAGATTCTCAGGCCCCTTGAAATTCTGATTCATCACCTATGCCGTGGAATCCAGCAATTCACATTTTCCCCTCAAATACACATCCAGCTGATTCTTTTATGTTTATTCTATAGAGCACATTTTAAGAATGGATAAACAAAACAAAATAACCATCCTCAGAGGGTGTTGGATCACATAATCCTTTAATTAGTATCAAGCTTCTTCTAAAGGATCAAAGAGAGTTCTTTGTTGCAATGGAGTCTTTGCTTACGAGTCATTACTGTACTATTCATGGATTTTAGACATTGGTTGCTATATAATGGTATGTATTTGCAAACCATTACTACTCACTTTCTGCTGGGAAGTTTTCTATCCAAATCCAATTGAAATGGTTTGGGTATTGATTCTAGTTCTGTGGTCCTAACTAGATAGAAAAGAGTTCCCATCTGTACTAAGTTTGCAGGATGAAGATATATCTTCATGTAGCTATGCACATGTTTATGTATTTGTTTGTGAAAAGGGGACAGTTTGAATGAGGATTTTCCCCATCATTCTCGGGAAGCAGTTACTCAAGACTTAATAACACTGACCTTCTAACAAGACTGGCTGAGCTTGATTAAGTTGCATCAGTGATAGTGGCATAATGTTTTACATATTAATTGAGTTATCCAAGTCTCTATCTTCCCACCTGTCCAATGGGAGTATTTATTTCTATGAATAGTTATATCCACATTGTGTGTTGTAAGATTAAATCCTTTTTTGCAATTTAAAAAATTAAATATAGGGCTGGAGAGATGGATCAGCCATTAAGAGCACTGGCTACTCTTCCAAAGGATCCAGGTTTAATTCCCAGCACTTATAATTGTCTTTAACTCTTCTTCCATGGGATCCAATACCTTCATAAAGACATATATGCAGACAAAACACCAAGGCACATAGACTAAAAATAAAAATGTAAAAAATTAAATATAATTATATCATTTTTCCCTCTCTCTGTTCCCATGTATTCTCTATTTCTTTTTAAGTTCATGGCATTTTTTTTTCTTAATTATTGTTGTTACATATATGTATAAGTGCATATATATATATATATGTATATATATATATGTTTACACATGCACACACACACATAACATAGTAAGTCCATTAAGTGTTCCTTGTGTGTATGTTTTTAGGTTTGACTACTTGGTAGTGGCCATGGCAGGATCTCCTCTAAGGCTATTGACCACATTAGCCCTGGGTAGTTAGCTCTGTTTCCAGTACCAGGCACACTTTCCATACTGTTAAACAAATCCAATCAGACAGCTGTTGGTCACCACCAAGATATGAGTGCCACTATAACATCTTTAGGGATATCGTGCCATTATAGTCAAGTGCTGAGGTTAAATGTGTGCACCACTACACCTGGCTATGTTTTTAAAAATACAATTTTTAAGTTCTTGGAACAATACCTCATATGTTATAGGAGCTATGTACATGCTCACTCTTGCAATTCTAGATGAATCCAATATCAGTCTAACATGGTGATTTCATAAGTGACCCCTTTAGTTCCTTTGTTATTCAACAACAGAGAACACCCTTAGTATCTAAGTGTGTCAGCTAATGTGTAGGCTCTGAGGAACTAGTAAATGCCAGTAAATCCTTTCCTTAAAAAAAAAAAATTCATGTCTTCCACAGGAACTGTCATGACTGAGGATTTGGGTCATTCAAATGCACCACGCTTAGCAAGAATAAATAAAGAACGTGTAAGGATTACTCCATGCCAGCTTTCCCTGAACTTGAGTCTGTGTCAAGCCTGAAGCGGGCAGAGAAGCCCACACTCCTGATGAATGGGAACATCAGGACAGGACCGTGTGTAGGTGCATGCAGTTCCTAGAACTTGCCTCGTTGGCCCACATGGAATTACTATATCCCAGGCTGCATTTCTCTCAGCTAGTTTAAAGCTAAGGTAATGATGCTACAAATTATTTACTTCAGAAATAATGACTTTTATCCAGGGTCAAACAGAAATTTCTTTTACATACTAAGTGATGCTCATTTTTGAAGGGACAACGATTGTGTTCAATGCCCACCAGAGGAATCCACAGGGCTCTTGCACATTGCACTAAAGATTAAGAACATGGAAAGAGAGCTTGGGATAAGAGGCTGAGAGCTAAGTCTATGCCAAAGAGTTTATGTGTGTTGTCTTTGGGGTGACCTGAAGTAGGCCAACTCCAAAGCCATGCTTTTATTTGTCTCTGTGTTCATCGTAGGGACTAGCACATTGCCTCAAACACTGAAAGCTCTTCATGTTGTTGAGTCTCACACACACACACACACACACACACACACACACACACGTGTATAATTATATATGTATATATAAATAATTATATATACATGTTATATGTCCACATGATCTATTGCTCCTAGGTTTATCTAATATTAGCCAAAGCTCACGCCACTGAAAATGATAGATTTAAGTGGAAGAGGATGAAAGGTTTTGATTGAGGAAGATCCCCCAGAATTCATCTCTTCAAAGATTTGAATATTCATAAACTGAAATGTCTTTGTAAGTCTACTGGGTCTGGTCTTAGTCTAATACTAAGATACTCTGAAGAAGTCAATAAAAAATCTGAGCATGATGGCACTATTTTGTAATTCCACCACTCCAGAGACTCAAACAGATGTATTGGGAGCTCAAGGCTAGTGTGGGTTACATTTCAGGACCTCATCTCAAAAACACCAAACTAACCAACTAGCCAACTAATCAGCCCAACTCTAAACAGCACAACACACTACAATACAAACAACGCAAGAAAACAAAGCAACAAAAGAATAACAAACCCAAAAACCAAACAATAACATCAGCAACAACATAACTACAAAAGACGACAGGAAGGATTTGCCCACGTCACTTCTTCCCTAACTTGAGGCAGCATGAAGAGAAACGCCACCCACTTTGAGGAGGTAGAATGAATTATGTTCAAGAATTAAACTTGAAACTCATCGCCTGTCTTCCCTGTGAAATCAGGGACCAAGCTAAATTCCATGACCCCTCCTCCCAGGCCATTATCCACAGCATGAACTACTGAAATGCATTAGCCACATGGCTAATGCCTGCCTCTGCCATTCCTTGACACAGCAGGGCAGGAGCATGGCCTACTTCCTGAAGAACAAGGTACAGAAGAAAACAGAAAAACAAGGGACTTTGCCTTGGAGCTCAGAAATGGGACTGCTATGGTGAAACTCCAAAGCCAGGAGGAAAATAAGTGCTTCTTTACTCAGCTAGAATTCTTTTTTTTTGTTTTTGTTTTTTCAAGACAGGATTTCTCTGTGTAGTCCTGGCTGTCCTGGAACTCACTCTGTAGACAAGGCTGGCCTTGAACTCAGAAATCTGCCTGCCTCTGCCTCCCAAGTGCTGGGATTAAAGGCATGCACCACCACTGTCCAGTCTCAGCTAGAATTCTTAACAAGAGCTTCTAAACACATTCTCAAAGCAAATGGAGGCCAATGTCCCAGTGGGATAGGCTCAAGTTTTCCTTTCCTTTAAAAAAATATTTCTTTTTTATTTTATGTGTATGAATGTTTTGCCTGTTTGTATGTGTACCATGTGCATGCAGTACCCACAGAGACCAGAGGAGAGCATCAGATCTCATGGAACTGGATTTCTGGATGGTTTCGAGCCACCATGTGTGTGCTGGGAATTGACCTGGTTTCTTTGGAAACCTCTGAGTCATCTCTCTTTCCCTGGGGTCAAGTTCTCACTTGCATAATTGTTGGTCTTACTTTGGGTCTGACGCTTCCCCAGTCACATCCTCCAGACTATGCAGGTCCTTAGCAGTCACTGAGATACTCAGATGCTTTGCTCCTTAGCATGAGGGTTGGTGTCCAGGAGTGTCTCCTCTACTCCTTTAACATTGAGCAGTGCAGTTATCCCCAGGTCAGTGAGTGCACACAGAGCTCCAAACCTGCCTCAGCGTGAGTATCTTCCCTCAGCCTCATGCATCTTCCCTGGAGCAGGTGTCTGTTTACAACTTGGCCTTTTCGGGCCCTTGTGTCTGTGAGACCTGGGTGTGGCCTAGTATAGTACCAGCCTTGGTGACTAAAAGATTCCACAGGTCTTCACTGACAGTATTTCATCATTACTCCTCTACTTATCGAGCTGGAAGACCTATCAGGAAACAGAGAGCAAGAAGACACGCTTTATAGTTTGAGAAAACATGGTCCATCATGACCAAGACAGCCCGACGGTTGGAGCATATGGGTGCTCGTTGGCTTCTGGGCCGACCAGGAAACAGAGATGGAAGCTGACACCTAGCACTTTTCATTTTCACACTTTTTCTCAGTTTGAGCACCAAGCCCAGGTATAGCTTCCTTCTTCAGTCAATTCTCTTCAGAAATATTCCCACAGACAGGTCAAGAGGTGTTGATTCTAATCCAGTCAGGTTGGTGATGGAGATTAACCATCACACTTCTTGAACCTTGCTCAGCACAGCATGGAAGAAGACTTTTTTCACTGGTCACAAGACTGAGTAGTCAGGAACCACAAAACCCTGCCTTGGAATTCAGCGACAAGCTGGTGAAATCCAACAGTGGGAGTAACCTAATGGGCTCCATAGGACTGTACTTCCAGGGTTCATGTCTACAACTTGTTACCAATGGCCTCCATATCCAGGTTAGGGCCAATGGTCTCCCTGACAGGCTCTTCACCTTACATTTGGGTCAGCACCATTTGTAGCTGTCTGTCTATCCATTCATCTCTTTCCATCACCACTTACTGCTATCTATATTCTATCATCAATTAGTAGGTTCAAATATATATAAAAATTTATTATAAAGAATTAGATCATATGAAAGGGAAGGAGTCCAATATTTTTAATGTTTAAGGTGAAGACTTCTGATAGTCAATAGTAAATTTAATGACAGAAAATTGACATTCCAGCTTCAAGACAGGGAAGAAAGGGTTCTTCATTTCCTTTTATTTTATTCAGGCCTTCAGCAGATGGATGAGCCTATCCACATAAGGAAACACAATCTACTCAGTCTCCCTATTCAGATGTTAATCTCAAGGACTCTCCCTCCCTCCCTTCCTCCCTTCCCCCTCTCTTTCACACACACACACACACACACACACACACACACACACACACACACACACACACAAATAATGTTTAAATCTCTAGATACATGAAGTTAACCATCACAATATCTATCTTGAAGTTATATATATATCCTTGATCACTGTTAGGCGAGCAGAGAGTCAAAGCGTCTCTAGATCAAACATCTATAGTCAAGACTGTCGATCCATCTGTACTAGACTAGACAGCATGGTGGAAGGCACACAACCTTTGTGGTTAAACGGATTGCATTAGAATTAGGTTTTCCATTTACTTGGTACCCATTGCATTTCTAAGATCCAGGTACCCAATGGAAACAACTTAATGGAGGAGAACTTTACTTTGGGTTGTGTTCTCAGAGATTTTAGTGTCCTGCAGGGAAGATGCAAGGAAGGGTTGGTACATGGTATTATAAGCATGTGGTAAAGGCTGTATATGGTGCTCTCGACTAGGAAGCAGAGAGCAAGGCATGGGGATAACCTTCAAAGTTTCCTTCAAACCTCTACTGACACACTTCCTCTAGGTGGGCCCCACCTCATCTAGCATCCCAAATAATGGTGCCACTTAGAGATCAAGCATTCAAAACGTGATCCTGCGAGTGATATTTCAAATTCAAGATACAATCTTCTGCCTCAAGACTCCAAAGGCTCATAGCTATCACATAAAAACACACCAGTTCAACTTCAAGAATTCCCCAGTCACCGGGCAGTGGTGGTGCACGCTTTTAATTCCAGCACTTGAGAGGCAGAGCCAGGCAGATTTTTGAGTTCGAGGCCAGCCTGTTCTACCAAGTGAGTTCCAGGACAGCCAGGACTACACAGAGAAACCCTGTCTCAAAAAAAAAAAAAAAAAAAAAAAGAATTTCCCAGTCTTAACAGTTTAAGCACCCTTTAAAATACAAAATTCAAAGTCTCTTCTGAGAGTTGAGGCAAATTCCTAATTGTAAACCATGAAAGAAAGCTACACATTTTCAACATCCAACAGCATGCAGTAACTATTGCTATCCTAGAAGAGATAAAGAGCGGTACAGAGAGAAGGAATGGAACCAAAGAAAGCCTGAAAACCATCAGGAAAAACATTCACTACTACAGCTCTATATGGGTTCAGCATCAGTGATGTGTGATAGCATGGTATGGGTACCAATAAGCTTGGGTAGCCCAGTCTTGGTCACTTGTAGCCCATAGGTTTCATCTCTTGGGCTGTTTCCAGTCAGTATTTTACAGCTTTCACTAGCACACATTCCATGCCCTTGGCGTCTGACATTCTAAAGCTTTCCCTGTGGCTCGGGCTTTACTCTCAGAGCTTAATGTATAGCTCGCCTATGGTTTCTGAGACTCCATCCCTATAACAAACCCTGACCTCACAGGCTCTTCTCTGGAATATTGGAAGTGTTCACAGCTCAGTAGTGATTGCATGTTGTCTGCCTTCAAAACCAGCATCACGTGGACAATAGGTAGGTGTCCTGCCCTCTGAAGCAGTTATGGGACCTCTTTGGTCACAATTGCAAAAGTCTTTGAGAGTCTGGGGGACTAAGCTAGGAAACACACTTCCCTAGGTAGACCTGGAAGCACTAATTTTTCAAAGCTATGTCTTTTAGACAAGTTTTCAATTTTATACCCTGGAGCCTTTAGTGGGTAGAGTCTCATCTACTGAAATTCTCTCACCCTTCCTACCTTTCTTGGTAGAAATAGCTTGGCTGCTTCTAGTTTTTAATAATATGCTTTATTTATTCACTGAAAATTTCATACATGTGTAAATTGTGATTTGAACAGTTTACACCTGGATGCCTCCCCCAACTCCCTCTGAGACTCCTCCTAACATGTCTTCCTCCTAAACTTTAAGCCTTCCTTTTCTCCTCTTTCTTCTTCTCCTTGTTCTTCTTATCCTTACCACTGAATCTAATTAGGGTTGAATATATACAAATGGATATTGGCCCATCCACGGGGGCAGGGAAGACCAATGGTCACACTCCCAAAGAAAAGTGACTACCTCTTCCTCAATACAAATTAAGTGCCAATAGCTCCTCCATTAGAGTGGGATCTCATGAACCCCTCTCATACATGTTGGAACTTTGACTGGCTTCATCTTGTGTAGGTGTTGTGCAGGCATTCAATAGCTTGGCTTTTTTTTTTTATGTCATTTTTTCTTCTTTTTTTTTTTTCATTTTAAGTGGGAAGACCTCCTTTTTAAAAAAGGGCTTATTTATTTATTTATTTTATATGAGTACACTGTAGGTGTCTTCAGACATACCAGAAGAGGACATCAGATCCCATTACAGATGATTATGAGCCACCATGTGGTTGCTGGGAATTGAACTCACAACCTCTGGAAGAGCAGTCAGTGTTCCTAACCGCTGAGCCATCTCTCTAGCCCTTTTATTCTTAACAATTAAAATATTTTTGGCCACAGACTTTAATGTGTTCTTTTTCTGACAAAATTGCCTATTTTCACATTTCTTTATCTGCTCTTATTTTTTTTTTTTTACTCAAGATCATTTTATAAATTATATATGTTATATGTGTATGGCATGTGCCTATCATAATATGTGTGTGTAGGTCAAAGGGCAACTCTGGGGAGTCGATTCTTTCTTCCCACCTTTTGGGAGCTAGAGATTGGATTCAAGTCATCACGTCTTCACCCAAGTGCCTCTACCTACAGAGCCCTCCCACCAGCCCTGCTTCAGATTCTTATTGTAAATATGGATGGAAGTAGCCAGCAATAACTAGCGTATAACTTGAGTACTATGCTGTCATTCAATTTACACTACCAAATTAATTAGTCCATTACTTTTGAATTCACATTACTCAAAATTTCAGGGCACAGGGAAGACGCCCACAAACACTTTGCCAGGCTGAAATGTGAATGGTTTCCAGTCTCATGTCCATTAGAGGTCTTGTTCCCTTTTGAACCTCATGAGCCTGGCCTTCACTGTTTGGGTTTCTTTGAACATTTTTACCTTTTGAACTCCCATTGAGTTTCCAGCTGATCTCTGCTTACACTGTTATAGGGCTTCTCCAGCTTGTATCTCTAAACTCTTACAAGTCCATCCCAGGAATCAGTTACCAAAATGTAAGAGCCACATGGTTGGGTTTGGTCACAGCAATGACCACTTTCCTCTGCTACCACTTTTCTATACCAATGACTTTGTGTCACAGTACTGTACACAGTACCATATCCAATACTTTGTGTCACAGTACTGTATATGATACCTTATCTGAGAGCAATTACTCTAGGGAAGAAATAATTATTTTGGCTACATCAGAGGGTTTCAGTATATCATGGCTCAGAAGCCCAGTTTCTGGTAGGAAGAATGTGTGACAGAGACTGATCACATTATATCAGACCAAGGAATAGAGTGAGCAAGGAACCAGGGGAAAGGATGCATTCAAGCGCATTCCCCTAGCAGCCTTCTACTGCCAGCCAGGACACACCTTCTAAAGGTTTCAAAGATACATAAGTTATTGCCACTATATGCCGCAAACATTCAGAACATAACCTTGTCGGTCACATTCAGATTCAAGCTATCAATGTTTCCTGGTCTTGGTGCTGTATCTTCAACTATAAGTGGAGCTTTGCAAAATGTCTCATTTCATTTTGGAGAGTTGTTTTAGAAAAGTTTTCTTAAATAATGCCTTATCCATGTATCAAATCTCATTTGTATACACACTCCCTGTATACTCTCATATGTAAGTATTCCTAACTCATAAATATATGAATATATAACTATTCATCTGGAGAAATTAGAGAGGACTTTGGGAGCTGCCCCTAATCTCACAGAACCCAAAGGAAGTAGGCCTTCCAAGAGCTCTAACCCAGGCAGTATCTTATGTAAGGAGAAAGCAACACTGGCCCCAAACATGGAGTAACTAGGACCCACTAGGACTCAGGAAGCCACTCCTGACCCAGAGCACTGGTTCTTTCTGGTCTGGGCCCAAGCACTGAGCAGATACAGAGTGGCAGCTCTGCCCCCACTCTCACAGAACCCAGAGGAAGCGGGCCTTCCAGGAGCTCTAACCCAGGCAGTATCTTAGGTAAGGAGAAAGTAACACTAGTCCCAAACAGGGAGGAACTAGGACCCACTAGGACCCAGGAAGTCACTCCTGGCCCAGAGCACTGGTTCCATCCAGTCTGGGTCCAAGCACTGAACAGATCTTGGGCCCCAGCTCTAACCCCAGTAGTAACACCCACCCCACACAGTTCTGATACAACCAAAATAATAGGAAAGACAGGCTCCAGTCAGAGACAGGGCAGGTAGCACTAAGGAGATCCAGATGTTGAAAGGCAAGCACAAGAACATAAGCATCAGCAACCCAGGGTACTTGGAATCATTAGAACCTAGGTCTCCCACACAAGAAAGTCCTGAATTCACCCATATCACTAGGGAAACAAGATTCAGATTTAAAACTACTTCTAATGATGATGATAGAGGACTTTAAAAAGGACATAAATAGCACTCTTAAAGAATTTGAGAAGAACACAGGTAAACAGGTAGCAGCCCTTAAAGAGGAAACACAAAAATCCCTTAAAGAATTACAAGAGAACACAACCAAACAGGTGAAGGAATTGAACAAAACCATCCAGGACATAAAAATGGAAGTAGAAACAATAAAGAAATCACAAAGGGAGACTACCCTGGAGATAGAAAACCTAGAAAAGAAATCAGAATACAAGAGATAGAAGAAAGAATCTCAGGTGCAGAAGATACCATAGAAAATATTGACACAACTGTCAAAGAAAATGCAAAATGCAAAAAGTTCTTAACACAAAACATCCAGGAAATCTAGGATGAGGAGACCAAACCTAAGGATAATAGGTATAGATGAGAGTGAAGATTTCCAACTTAAATGGCCAATAAATATCTTCAACAAAATTATAGAAGAAAACTTCCCTAACCTAAAGAACAAGATGCCCATAAACATACAAGAAGCCTATAGAACGCCAAATAGACTAGACCAGAAAAGAAATACCTCCCATCACATAATAATCAAAACACCAAGTACACAAAACAAAAAAAGAATATTAAATGCAGTAAGGGAAAAAGGCCAAGTAACATATAAAGGCAGACCTATCAGAATTACACCAGACTTCTCACCAGATACTATAAAAGCTAGAAAATGCTGGCCAGAAGTTGTACAGACCCTAAGAGATCACAAATGCCAGCCCAGGCTACTATACCCAGCAAAACTCTCAATTACCATAGATGGAGAAACCAAGATATTCCACAACAAAACCAAATTGACACAGTATCTTTCCACAATCCCAGCATTACAAAGGATAATAGCAGGAAAGCTCCAATATAAGGAAGGAAATTATACCCTAGAAAGAGCAAGAAAGTAATCCTCTTCCAACAAATCCAAAAGAAGATAGCCACACAAAGATAATTCCACCTCTAATAACAAAAATAACAGGCAGCAACAATCACTGTTCCTTAATATCTCTTGACATCAATGGACTCAATTCCCTAATTAAAAGACATAGGCTAATTGACTGGATGAATAAACAGAACCCAGCATTTTGCTGCACACAGGAAACCCACCTCAGTGACAAAGACAGACTTTACCTTAGAGTAAAAGGCTGGAAAACAATTTTTCAAGCAAATGTTCTTAAGAAACAAGCTGGAGTAGCCATTCTAAAATCTCCAGCCTGAGAACACAAAGGGAGGGACTCATGGCTCCACTTGTATAGGTAGTTGAGGGTAGTCTTTCCAGGCATCAGTGGGAGTAGACAGCCTTGGTACCTAAAATTTTGGATTCCCTAGTGTTGGGGAATTTCGAGAGCAGGGAGGCAGGAATGGGAGGATGGTGGGAGCACACTCTCATAGTAAATGGAGGAGGGGGGATGGGGTAAGGGGTTAGGCATCAGTGGAAGTGGACAGCTTTGGTGCCTAGAAGTTTGGATTCCCTAGTGTTAGGGAACTCGAAAACAGGGAGGTGGGAATGGGAGGATGGTGGGAGCACACCCTCATAAAAACTCCCACAATTATATCAATTAGACATGACAGATGCAGGCCGCCAGAAGACTAGATTCCAGAATTCAAACAAAAAATTATATTGATACTAAAATTTGTTTTGAGAATTGTATATTGCAGAATACACAGCCTTGGTGTATCTACTCATCAAGTGAGCTGAGCAGACCAGCTCGAACCTCTGATGTCCTGGAATTCCAGCTGGGTGCAATGAAGACACAGCGTCAGAGGCTTATCAATTTACTCTTCCCCCATCCCTCTTCTAATATCTCAATGCCCATAATCAGCTTGAAGAAGTTAATGAAGAGTCGGCGCCCCTATTCCCTGGGCTTGGGGACTAAGATGGTTAATATTGGGCTGTCTTTTTAGGGAAAAGTAGTGGTTTTGTTGGAACAGGGAGGATTAGCTAGGATTTATTTCATTGCCATAACCTATTGGTACAAATATGTATAATTGTTATTAAGATGAAGTTGTAATTTCTTAAATGGTACAAAATTTACTTTGATTTCAAATTTAAGGTTTTTATTGGTATGAGCTTCTTATTAATATAAAAGTGAGATTAATATTATTACTCTCATAGGCATTGTGCCTATATAACACATTTAGGAATACAAGGCTTAGGCCCAGTCCTTCTTTAACTTTTCTAACTGATTTGAGATGGTTAGCCTGTGAGTTAAGGGCCTATAGAAAATTCATTGCTCTGAGTTTATTGTTAGGGTGGTTTTTGTTTGTTTGTTTGTTTGTTTGTTTTATTGGATATTTTATTTACATTTCAGATGCCATCCCCTTTCCCCAATTCCCCTCCCTAGAAAACTGTTAGGATGTTTTCTATATTTTATTTAGAAATAGCTGAGAGGAGTTAACAGACAACAGTCAAGATTGCCTTACATGGATAGTTGGTTTTCAAAATGTCAGAAGTCCACAGAATTGATGTTACAAACATTTCTGTATTAATGTTTATTTTGATTAGAGACCTGTCTGCTCCTGACAGCTTCCTGTCTTGGATTCTAAGAAGAAACTGAGCATCTTTGGAGTTACTCCAGTTGTGGTGAGACAGCCACTAGGCAAGAATTGTCTCTTTGCATCTACAGACAAATCACTGTCCAGAAAAGGGCACACTTTTCTGAATAGTTGACTGATTTTATCTGCCAAGATAGAGTAATCAGTTCTTAATAATTCTGCATCACTAGGTCTGTCAGATGATCCTGGGCTAGAAGGCTGAAGATCGGATGCTCCAATGTTTTGTAATATAGGGACTGTCCAGGTGTTCAGCAGTCTCTATAATTTGGCTAAGTTTTAGAAGCTATGCTTTGTGCTTTCCATAATTTCAGTTAACTCAGTCATTCTGGATTTCTGATGGGGTTGAAGACTTATAGTCTCATAGCCAATCCTGGCTATTTACTTTGAGAGAAAAGATTTGAGAGGATGGGTTTCAGTTGACATTTATTCTAAAGCCAAGAAAAAAAGCCAGGTTCAGAACTAAGTCCTTTAGTTAGGAGGGATGACAGTGGTTCTGGTTAATCAACAAAATGATAGACTGGGTATTAGGTCTATTTTGTACCTTACTGACCCAAATTGGTATAGTTATGCTCTAATTGTATTTTAAGAAAAAAGTTTTATTTTAACAGGAAGAGTGATACGTAGGAGGAGCTAAGGTTGGAGGAATAAGGAGAGGAAGAGGAGGAATAAGGAGAGGAGGAGGAGAAGGAGAGGAGGAATGACAAGAGAGGAGGGAAACATGGAGGCAGATGTTCGTGTGTCTCCGCCAGTCAAAGGTAGTAGGTGTATCTAGATTGGGTATTGTGTTACACTTCTGACTGTATGGGCATCTTGTTATTGAGCATTACCAAACTTATAAAGCCTTTGATTAACATTAAAAAAATAGTATGAAAGCAAAAAGGAGAAGGGGGGATGGGATAGGGGTTTTCTAGGGAGGGAAAATGGGAAAAGGGGATGGCATCTGAAATGTAAATAAAATATTCAGTAAAGAAAAAAAAGAGGACTTTGGGAAGCAGAAGGTAGATTCTGGGACATAAGAGGTGAAAGCTATTTCCAGCTTTTCCAGGAGACACTTGAAACAGGATTTTTATTGACTACTGGACATGTTTTTTTTTTTTTTTTTTTTGTGGGGGAGCAGATTTATATTTGTTGTTCAAAGGCTGTTTCAACACAATCTCATGAGACTTTCATTCTCAGGGTGGCTCTCTATCCAGCCATCTTAGCATCCCCCAAAATATTTTCCTTCATAATCATTCTAGAAATTTCTGTACCTTATGCTCATGGATCCAATTTGAGTGTCTTATTCATCCATGAGCCAATTGTCCTGGCTCTTGACTATTCAGGGCTGAGTGACTTATCTACCTTTGGAATCTTACGGTCAAATTACATGGTTGCCTGGACTAACTGGGGGCAGGAGTAGATACTTGAGAAAATGGACGTTCCCTTACTAAAATGGAGGAAGTTTGTCAGGCAATCAAAATAGAAGGTGCTCATCATAGGTAGCCCCAAAGTAACCTCACTCTTTCAGTTTTCTTATCTTTATAACTTTATTGAGCTCAGGGTCAGATCCAAGGGTAGAGCTTACACAGATTAGGATGGGAATGGAGACCCTGGGTTTGTGTAGTTCCCTAATTTTTCTTCCTACCTCAACTCTCACTGTTTCCTCAGTTTTCTACCTCCCAGGCTTTCATCTAGTGCAGTGGCTGTCAACCTCCCTAATGCTACATCCCTTTAATTCAGTTCCTTATGTCATGGTGAGCTCCAGCCATAAAATTATTTTCATTGCTATCTCATAACTGTAAGCTTGCTACTGTTATGAATTGTAATGTAAATATCTGAGATGTGACCCTCTGGAGGTCATGAACCACAGGTTGAGAACTGCTGGGCTAGCAAAAGGGATTGGATTCAAAGACTCTCATGGGTACTCAGAGATCCTACACTATTAGGTCCAGCGCATAGAACCTCAGGCTAAGGTCAAGAAAATCACTGATTCAGATTTTCCCAAACACATATGTATAGCTTATGCCACAAGACACTGCTGTTAACCGTATCTTCAGGATTATATATTATATATAAATATATATATATTTCCATAGATCACATGTGCCTGTGATTACAGTCACAGTATCATTTAGTGAATACTTACAAATGAGCTTTGGAACACTGTCTTTTTATAGCGTGAAGTAGTATGACTTGGGGAATATATTCCAGAAATAAAGTTGTCTAGACATACCATCAACATGGTTTTATGTCCTTAGTTCTGTATTTAACTGAGGCAAATTCTTTTTATCTAAACTACTTGATTGTGAATAGAGAAGTGTTTCTTCCTTACAGAAGCCTCAAAAAGTTAAATTTGAGAGAGGTATTTTATAAACTTAAGGAAAATGGTGTATAATATATATGGTGTGCATGTAATTCATAAACAGTATATATAACTTTGTTTTTATATTAATTTACAATATAGTTCTATAGCAATATATAAAATCACACTATAAACAAAATTATATACATGATTTTCTGTCTTTTCAAGTTTTTAAATTTGCTGTTTAAGTACTTGTGATTTCATTTCTTTTCCGATGTATGTCCAAGAGCGATGACTAACATGAAGACAATTTATAGTCAGGAAACAACCTGACAACAGGCTTCTCAAAGCAACACTCCCACAAAGCCTATGGTGCTGCTTTGATTTCTCAAGGTTTCAGGAGGATAAGGAATACTTATTCCATGTTATGTTGGTAGTTTTAGTTTAATTTGCCATTATTTGCAAGTTCTTTGACCTTCTAGGTCCCATCTCCACCCTTATCCTGGCTTATGCCTTTTGTGAATATGTAGCAGGATAAAACGTATTAGCCAGGCAGATTAATCTCTTGGATTCTTTTCAATTTGATATTAAAGCTGAGTTTAACTACTTGAACACCCTGGTGGACAGACTCTGGAATAGTCTTCATTGATCCAGGTCTCCTGATCTAATCTCCTCTTCTGAGTAGACTGGCTTTGAAAAGTGCTTCTAACTGCTATAATGAGACAATGGGATAGAAGGCAATCTCTATGGTTCTATTGCATACAACTTTTACTTCTGTCTTAGTAGAAGATCCTTTCACTATCTGCCCAATCTGTATACTTTCATGGAGCAAGACCTTAACTGTCTCTGAGCATGTGAGCTCGTGAGCTCGGGGGCACGATCTCCACATACGGTCTTCACATAAGACCTCGAACATGTTCCACACCTGATTATGTCGTATGAGAGCCCCTGAAGCAAAGGTTCATTCTAAAATTTTTGCTTCCCAGAAACAGTTAACGAATGTGTTGTTTTTAATGATGACATCAGTGGTAATTTACAACACGGTGATTGATAGATTAAATCCTATGTAGAGAAGGTTTGCAAACACGACCCAGCCACACCCCACTGCTGAGCAGATACAGGTTGGATGTGTCCCTCACATCCATGTGTTGGAAGCTGGATCCCGCAGTGTGATGTGAGCTGTGTGACAGGACGAGACAGCACTGAATCATGAGAGCAGAGCCCTGGATGGGTTAGCGCTGTTATCATGAGAGTGGGTTAGTTATTGAAAGAGTGGTTGTTATAGATCAACTCTGTCCCTTGCACTTTGTCTCTTCTACATTCATTTGCAATCATTTTCTGCTTTTTTTTCCATGACATAATACAGCACAAAAGTCCTGTACCTCATTAGGTTTTGTTACAATTCTTTGGAGTGCTTAGCCTCCAGAATTGAGAGCCAAGTAGACTTCTGTTCTTTCTAAACGACTCAAGATGTGATATTCTGCTATAACAACAGAAAATGGATGAAGACAACTCACATGGACTTCCTTACAAGATAATTTGGCAGTCAACTGGGTTAAGTAAATGTGTATGTTATTGGGCCCAGACGCTGTCCTAATGCATGAATTTCTCGGAGTGTTTGACTTGAAGTGGGGAAGAGGAAAAGGGAGTTATAAATCTATGCAATTGATAGGTACCCAAATGAAAATTGGGATTTTATATCTAAAATAACAAGGAAATATACAGGGCAGGCAAAAAACAGTTGGTTATAATACCTTTTCTCCAGAATCTTAGAAAAATATTGTTTCCAACCACACAGAAACTACTCTACAAGAGAAATTTTGATATCCACTGGGTGATAGACCTTTTTATAATTCTAATACTTGAAGTGAATATTCTACTATAATATGCATTATAATTTACACATAAGAGCACAAACGCCGGGCGTTGGTGGCGCATGCCTTTAATCCCAGCACTTGGGAGGCAGAGGCAGGCGGATTTCTGAGTTCGAGGCCAGCCTGGTCTACAGAGCGAGTTTCAGGACTACACAGAGAAACCCTGTCTCAAAAAACCAAAAAAAAAAAAAAAAAAAAAAAAAAAAAAAGCACAAACATTGGATTTTTATCAACTGATTGTGACTTATCATGAACCAGCAGATGAATAAATACGACAACTACCACAGTAACCATCTGGGAGCATCTTTCCGTTCACCATCCACCTCCTCTACTCCTACCAAGTAGAAACCCCAACTTTTCAAAAATGCCAAGTCTTGTGCAATTTTGTTTTTTTATATAAAGGAAACTATCATTTGCCATCTTTTGTGTTTGGCTTATTTGTTCAAAGTTGATGATATATATTATATTTATATATAATTAATATAATATAATTAATGATATATACATACATATGTATTATTATTATTAGTATTACTACTAAAATATATCATTAACTATATTTATATATAGTTATATATAAATACAATATGTATATATGTATATATCTCACATATATAAAGTGTCTTTTAGAATGGCTTACAGAATATGGTTCAGGTAATCCAACAATGGCTCTCTCCCAGTAGAAAGGCCAAGAACCCAGTAGTTTTTCAGTCCTCGAGAGACTAACTGGCTCAGCAGTCCCAACTCAATGCTTGAGTTCTGGAGGATTCTTAAAACGCTTATGGTCTTTATTCTATGTTGGAATTGAAAAAGTAGGTTGTAATACCAGTGAAGGAATGCCTAAGCAACAGGGTAGATGAACTTACCAGAGAGACTGAGGGCAAGTAGGCAAAAAGCAAAAACTTCCTTTTTTTCATGTCTTTTTATGTGTGCTGCTACTGGAAGTTATGGCCCAGATTTGGGGGTGTGTCCTCACCTAGTTTTAGTTGATTCTAGGTGTAGTTAAGGTTGATATCCAAGATTGGCCATCACAGAAGGCCTGGCTTGTGGGAGCAGAAGAGGCTGGCCATACTGTATCTGCAGCTTAGAGGCAGAGAGAGATGAATGCTAGTATTCAGTTAGCTTCCTCTTTATTATCTTTTTAACTAGTCTGGGACCTCAGTCCATAGGATGGTGCCTCCCATATTCTTGGTGGGTATTCTTCCTTAATCCTGTTGGCAAATACACACCCAGATGTGATTTCAAATGTGTCCAAGCTGATTGTGAGTGTTAACCTTTACAGGAGGAATTATGTAAAATCCTGCTTCAAACATCCTGGGGCTTGTTTTGTGGTGAACACGTGCATGCATTTCTGCTTCGTACATATACAGGAACAGATCTGTGGCCCTTTAGGGATTGATTGTATGTGTCATGTCAGGCTTTAGTGGATACTGCCAAGTTGGTTTTATGTTTGTTGTTAAGTCTTTTGGCTATCATTCTATTGAGAATATTTTTATTGATCTGCAAAAATTCTTTATAGGTTGTGGATATGGGTGACTTTGTCTACCATTACTACTAAAAATACCTTCTCCAATTTTCCTTGTACATATCCTCAAATAATTTTGAAAATTAGCTCTTTTATTTTTCAGATTATAATATATTTGCATCATGTCCTCTTCCCCTTTCTTTTCTCCAAACCCTCCTAAAAATCCTCGTTGCTCTTTTTCAAGTTCATGGTCTTTTTTGTTCATTGGTGTTGTTGCATTCATGTGTGTGTGTGTGTGTGTATGTGTGTGTGTGTGTGTGTGTGTATTTGTAAATACATATATATTCCTAAATATAGCCTGGTCAGTCTCTATAATGTTACTTACATGCATGTTTTCAGGACTGACCATTTGGTACTGAGTAACTAATAGGTGAGCTCTTCCCTGGGTAAAGACCATTTCTCTAATTTTCAACATTCATTAGTTGTCTGTAGTTCTTTGCATAGGGTTGGGCCCTCGTGGTCTTTCTCCCGAACACTTTGGTACGTCTACCGTTGTTGTCCTTGTTTAGCTTATGTTCAGGCAGTTATGTCGGCAAGACATTGTGTGTGTAGCTTCTGACATTCCTAGGAGACACAATCTCACAGCAGACTCGCAAGCTCTACCAATCTTTCTGCTCCCTTTCCCACAGCGTCCCCTGAATTAGTGTGGGAGTTGTTTTGTAGATAGATCCAAGGGAACTGGGCTCCATAACTCTGCACTTTGATTGGTTGGGGTTTTTTGTGATGCCTTCTGTCTGTTGCTAAGAGAAGTTTCGATGATGAAGGGTTGAGAACTATACTTATCTGTGGGTATAAGAACAAATATTTAGAAAGTCGTTATGGATTGTGCTCATTTAGTAAAGTAGTGGTTGTAGGTTTTTCTCCATGATCCATGACTTCAATAGTCCTGGGGAGTCAGCTAGGTTTCCAGTACCAGGAATGTTTTCCTTCTTGCTGAGTGGGTCTTCAGTGTAATTAGAGAGCTGTTGGTTACTGCCAAGGTATGCATGCCACTACTGTACCCTGAGGATTACCATGCCGTGCTGGCACTGTTGTGGTTCATAGACATCACAACTGGGTAGAGCTCTTGGTTGCTTCCCTCCGTCTCCTGTTTCACAGTTGTGTTTTCAGTTTTTTTGTGGTGCTGATTTTTGAACCTAGGGCTTTGATCATGCTAAGCCAGTGTCCCTTTATTGAGCTAATCTTTGTCTTTCAGTGCAAGCTTCTCATAATAGATTTTTAACACAATACATTAAGCTTTTCCTTTTATGCTTAATTATTTTTGTGTGTATGTATATGTGTGTTTGTGTTTGTACTCTGTTTATAAAAAAACGGTTGTCAAATGATCACTTGGGTCTCGTGATGTTTTATCGTCTATCAGTTGTATTTTAAGGATCACATACTCAACTGACTTGGCAAATTGATATTTTCATAACTTTTGAAAGAGCCTTTTTATTTTATTTTATTTTTTTATTTTTAGAGTAGAACTACTTGCCAAGAAACGTGCCTTGGAATGCCATATCTCAGTAGAATATTGCTTTCACTTATTGTGAAATATTGCCATTTGAGACAGGCTTGCACTGTATTATCTTAATTGGCTGGGACTCAAGGTATAGACCAGGCTGCCTGGTGATGAACTCACAATCACCCACCTGTCTTTGCCTCTCATGTGCTAAAATGAAAAGAATACTCCACCATACTTGAGTCACCTTCTTTATTCTTTAGTCACCTTTAACTTCCAAGTTTGGAGGTAGCATGGAGTATTCTTTACCCAAATCGCTCTTCCCCAGGGACAGTTTAACAACATCAACAACAAAAAGCATCTATTTTTGTGTAATGGACCTTTGTCTGACGCTGCTTAGTGGGAGTTCCTTGCTCTTCCAATCCACTGTAGCTACATTTTCAGGAGTGGAATGAATTGTGGTATGCCGGTACTCATGGTGGCATTATGAAAACAATATGGCAATGTTACTAAAAAAATGATTTGATCAGTTACCCATAATGCACCAGCACTTTATGGAATAGTGACCACCTAACATTTTGGCAAATATGAATGACTGGAAAGGAGGCTATGAGGTTGAAGGGCACAAAAGTGTGTCAGGGGCAGATGGAGAAGAGATTGGGGAGTCAACAAGAAGACAATCTAATACTATGCATAGTAATTAAAATTTCAAGTAAAAAAATCATCAAATAAGTATAAAACAGAATGCATATTATATAAGAAGTAACAGGGAATTATCATTAATAATAGAAAATTAATAATAATAGAGAATTATTTCACCAGTGGTTAAATTCATTTGATTATCTTGGGAGAAGCATTTTTGTTGTGCAGTTCTTCTAAACCAAGGCAAAGACTTTATAAGGTCACTTATAAATGAGCTATAAAACCTAGTCAGGACCCACAGCCAACAACGTGAAAGGTTCAGTAGTTGGTGCCAATTCTTAGGTGACACTAAGGGTTGATACTATTCACAAACGTCTGGCCCTTTCCTTACTTCCTGGTCATAATCTAACCACAGAGAGGCTACACAGTGACAAATCCTGGCCCTGATTAAAACTATTTGGGATATGCATGAAAGTTATTTGTATGCTAATTAAAAGAAACTTACATAAACTCCTGGTAAATGTTCCAATAGTTTCTGTCAGAGACACTTCACTAGTCACATCAGAAAACCAGTCTGGAGGTGACTTTATCCTTCTTGACATCAGCCTTTAACTTGACACTATGAACAGTAAAATCACAGTCACCTTTCAGGAAAGGCTAGCATCTGTTAAGGTGTTCATCCAGAAGTACCCAGGCTTAGGGATGCCAGAATTCACAATGACAGAGCAGGACACAGTTAAATTGGAACTTCAGATGAACAATGAGATTTTAATGTAGATATGCCTCATCTTTACACAAAATTCACTTTTAATCATTATTTGCAGTTAACCTGGCAACCCCACCAGCTACTAAAGATTACCCTAAAAGTTTCTTCTTCCTGAAACTGCTTTGTCTAGTGGCCACATAAGAAGACAAAAGCAGTCTCTTAAGGCAACTACCATGAAAGAGCAGTCCTCATTATACACTTAGGTTATGAATTTCTTTTAAAAAAAAGTTATCAGCTCATTGTTAGACTTTGTAACATTATAGAAAAGAAAAGCACACGCACAAACATAAGACAGACAAAAAATCACATGCTTTCTATTAGGTTTCATTATTTACCACACTTCAACTTTTGCCTTCTTATTTTTTAAAAATGATCGGCTATATTTTATTTTTTTAACTTCTTTTGAGATTATAAGTACATCATTTCCTTCTTCTGTTTTCTACTTGTTCTCTTTCAATTTTTTCATTACTTATTATTTTATACACACACACACACACACACACACACTCCTAAATACATGAATACAACCTATTCAGTCTATATAATGTTACTTGTATGTATTCAGGGCTGGCCACTTGGTATTGGATCACACAACTGGTGTGCTCTTTCTCTGGGGAAGATTATTTCTCAGGCTCTTGGCATTCAACCCTGGTCTTTTAAGTTAGCAAATGAACATTTCCTTGTAACCTTTGTAAAAATCAGCTTATTCTTATTTACCATGAGCCAGATCAACTGGTCTTCTTTAGAAATCACAAGGAACAACAATAAAATAAAGTAGAAAATTATATTAGCATATCAACAAAGAAAAGGGAAACTCCCCTATATGGCTCAGTAGTACCTGCTCTGAATTTGATTTCCTTCTACTTCAGTGCTGGTAATTCATGGGAGTCTCTGAGGGAGAGTCTTAGTTTCCCTGTGGCCTTGTCATCATTATAAAATCCAAGCAGTAAAACATCATTGCCTCACAGGTGCCTCAGAGGGTGTTTTAATAACACGTGGCATGATAAGAACACGGGCTCCACTATGTTCACAGCAGCTTTATTCATAATAGCCAGAAACTGCAAACAACCCAAATGCCCCTCAACTGAGGAATGGATACAGAAAATGTGGTTCATTTACACAATGGAATACTATTCAGTTATTAAAAATAAGGACATCATGGATTTTGTAGGCAAATGGATGGAACCAGGAAATATCCTGAGTGGGGTAAGCCAGACCCAAAAGGATAAGCATGACAAGAGTCTAGCATAACTGTGTTCTGAGAGGCTCCACCAGTAGCTAACTGAAACAGATGTAGACCCCCCATAGCCAAACAATGGATGGGGGTTGGGGATTCTTGTGGAAGAGCTGGGGGAAGGAGTGAGGACCCCCAAGGGGATAGGAATTCCACAAGAAGACCAATAGAGTCAACTAACCTGGACCCATGGTGGCTCTCAGAGTCCGAACCACCAACCAAAGAGCATACAAGGGCTGGACTTACTCCCATCCCCCACACGTATGTAGCAAATGTGCAGCTAGATTTTCATGTGGGTTCCCTAACAACTGGAGTGGAAGCTGTCCCTAAAGCTGCTGCCTGTCTGTGGAGTCTATTCCCCTAACTGAACTGACTTGCCTGGCATAGTGGGAGAGGATGCACCTAGCCCTGAAGAGACTTGATGTACCAGGGTGGGGTGGTACCCAGGGGGCCCCCACCTACAGAGAAGAAAGGGGATGGGGGATGAGGAGAGAGACTATGTGAGGGGGAGATGGAGCAGCAATCAGTATATAGAGTGAATAAATAATAAATTAATGGAAGTAAGTAACATGTAGTATGTTATACATTCTTATCTAAACAACATTTTAAGTGAATTAGGAACATAAGTTGTAAGAGACTTTCTACACTTCAAATCTAATGATGTTATAAGTTCTGTCTTAGGAAATAAAGTCTGTAGCAGTGGTTCTCAGCCTTTCAAATGCTGCCACCCTTTAACACAGTTTTTTTTTTTTTTTAATGTCATGGTGACCATCAACTATAAAATTATTTCATTGCTACTTTATAACTGTAATTTTGCTACTGTTATGAAATATACAGTAAATATCCAATATGCAGAATATCTGATATGAGACCCCTGTTAAATGGTTGGTTAGCCCCCAAGTAAGTTTCGACCCACAGGTTTAGAATTGCTGGTGCAGACACTGTTCTTTCTTTTGCCCATCTATCATAACTGTCCTCTGAGAGTCTCCACCCCGTAGCTGACTTAAACAGATGCTTTCCCACTACAAGTGAACAGCATCTCCTCATGGATGATTATAAAGTGCCTGAACTAGTTCCAGGTCTCCCAAGAATTAAGTTTCAAGGATGCAGAAGCCCTTTTCCAATACAAGAAGGAGCTAGGAGACTGGCCTTGTTGTTTTCTCTGTGAGGCCCCTTTCAAAGAAACAAAAGGGCTTGTGATAGCCAGTACTAGGTAGATAACTGCCAGCCTAAGCTCACAGGGTACCACTGAAGATAAGTGAAGTTGACAGCAGAGTAAGCATAATGTGAGTTTGCAAACTTTCTGAATGCTTTGATTAAGCCTTACATTTTCTGGAAAGAGAAAGCTTTCAGTCTACGGACTTTGGGCTGGTCTACCCATTCCCTCCCCTCAGATACCCCTCAAACATTGGAATCTGGAAAGCAGCCAGGGCTCATCTGGGTGTGTGTCTTGTGTGTGTGCTGGTCAGAGTTTCTCTGGGAGTCGGTCCGGTCCATCCTTTTGCTTCAAATGCTTATTAGCCACCAGAGTTCTAAGCCCAATCTGGTCTGGAGGGAAGACTGCCTAAGAAGAAGAAAGGAGCCCAGCTCTTCCCCTTGCACTGTTAGAAGGAGGGATATTTGGAGTGTTCATTCCCTGCCATTGGCCCTTCTCATCTTAGAAGTTCCATGTCTACTAGTTGTAGAATTATCAGGGTGAATAGGGCCTGGAGCAGCTACTTGTCAGACTTTCTAAAGATCTCTGCTCAAGAGTCATGTCCAGCTTGTCTACCCTGATACAGTACTGACAGGACAACATCCTTAGTCATTGCACAGTCTCAAAAGCAGTGGCAGTATACCTCACTATTAAATCTGAGATGCAGAAATTGATTTACAAATGAGATTAAAAAAATAGGCACCTGTTTTGAGATAGGCATCTCTGTGATAGGACTGAGCACATGACTATTTAGATTTTTTAGACTGTTCATTATTTATTGTGTGTGTGTGTGTGTGTGTGTGTGTGTGTGTGTGTGTGTATGCACTTGTGTCATGGCTCCAGTATGTGGAGGTCGGAGGACTGCTTTCTAAAGTTGGTTTTCTCCTCCTTTCATGCGGGCCCCAGGGATTGGACTCAATGTTTTCATGCTTTCCAACAAGCACTGCTCCTCTCTTGCTGGCCCTTACAACATGTCTTCTACAGACATGTATTATAAAGAAGAAATTCTAAAGTACTGTACATATGCTAACCAAACCAAACCAGAAATCAACTGCTACTATAATGATCTCCTGCTCCTATAGACTGTAAGTCCTGCCTGTGCAACCAGGATGCAAGGTTCCTGAACTCAGAGCTGAGGACATGGCTCAGCAGCTAAAAGGACTAGCTGCTTTTGCAGAGGACCCAGCACCCACATAAGGAGTTACTAGGGGATCTGACACTATTTTCTGGCCTCTCAGACATCTGCATGCATGTTGCATAGCACACACACACACACACACACACACACACACACACACACACACAGAAAAGCAAATCTTTAAAACTTGTATGTGGTACATTTCCTTCTGTCTCAGCTCAGGTATTCAAAATATGCTCTGTCCTGATGATGACATTTATAGATAATTTCCTTATACAAAACATCAAAGATTATCTGTCACATAAACTTCAGTTAAACTAAGATTATATCTATTTTTTCTATTATGATTGGACTGAGAATCTCTGCCTTGAATATTTTTCCTTCCAGAAGGAAAAGGAAAAGGAATCACAAATGTATTAGGACAATAATTAACCAAACAATGGCAAACTTTAATTGACTGCTTACTATATGCCAGGAATTAAGCACTTGGCTTGTGCTAGCTCATCTAATCCTTTAAATAGCTCTTCCAGCCCACAGATAGCTCAGCATTGCCTTAAGAAACTCATCTGGAGGGTCGGAGAGACTAAGAGTAATTGCTGTCTTTTGTAGAGGACCCAGGTTCTGTTCCCAGCACACACAGGGTGCTCCACAAACATCTGTAACTCCAATTCCAGGAAATCTGATAGTCTTCTGACCTCCGTGGTCACTGTACACGAAGTGCACAGACATACATTCAGACACTCAGACATACACATAAAATTATAAAAAAAAAATTACAAAAAGAAGCTGAAGTATTTGCTGATTTTGTGGAAGAAGCTGATATACTCTGTGATCTCAGTTGGCACAAGGTGGTTATACTTGGCCCTCCCCTGAAAGGGTTTTGGAAAATGATTGGTGGATGGATGCAAAGGCATAGTAACTTGGTCACAAAAGTAGGGCGTGTAGTGTCACAGATTGAGTGGTTTCTTATGGTTAGAGATTTTGAAACCGAGAGGCCACTGCTATGTGACATGGAAAACAACTTAGTCACCAGATGAGAATGCTCTAAGTCCCTCCCTCCCTAGGCTCTTCACCTGACAACACAGAGTGAGTGCACATGCAAATTAGAGGTAGCTCTACCGAAGGGGAGAAGGGGACGTGCTGCCTAAGCACACAGGACTGGTAGGCTGGTCTTTGGAACTAGAGATTCTCTGATCAGATGGATCAGATGATCACTAAAAGCTAGCTTCCCCTTCCTGGGGTTCTTTCTGGAGGAAATGAGAGCCAGATAATACAAAAAGCAATGAAAGTCAGCATAGGCTCAGAGCCAGCCCATGGCCCCACCCAAACCAGAAAAGCAGGAGCCCCAACACCCTGGGGTGTGCTTCTTGCTGCCAGTCAGCAGTAGGGCTTCCTGACAGGCCCCCTTATCCTGAGAGCATAGGATCCTGAGAACATGTCATACCACAGTTATCAGGACCCAGAGCTGCCTCCCTGGCTGTAAGACAACCCGTGCTACAGAGAGAAGCATTGTAGAGACAGCAGAAACACAGTCCCGCCTATTTGGATTGGCCCACTGATGTTCTACCTGCAGCCAGCACTGAAGAGGCTGACTCCAGCGAGGAGAACTAGAACTCTGGAACTGGAAATCCTCATGCCTGCCATTTACCGAAGAGAAAACGGAAGCCTACAGATTCATGGACTTCTCTGAAAGTCATACAGAGGCTGATGCTGAAGTCTGCATTGTGGACTCCAACACACTTTTATTTGTGATTTTAGCGAAGTAACAATAATTTTCAATTCTAAAATCACTTTTTTTTTTTTTTTTGCAAAAGAAAAATCAGGATGGTTAACTGTAACTCATAAATAATGACTCTTGTATTTGTATCTTTCCTTCCAACACAACCACAGAAAATTCGCCATCTTTGTTGGCTTCTCCAAAAACAGAACAGTGTAAACAGGTTTTCTCACTGGCAATCTAAGTTTCTCACTGGAATTTTTAATGGCTTTTCATATTTATTTATTGAGTGCCTATTGGAAGTAAACATTACTTTTCTTCTACCCTCCCCTCCTTTTGTGGTTCCTGGAGTTGAACCCAGGGCCTTTTGCATGCTATGCAGGCCCTCTACCTCTAAGCTACACTTCCAGGATTTCAAGTATTATTCTAGATAACACAATATCACCATCCTTACATAACTGGCATTCTGTTGGGGGTAGAATTAAGAAACAAGCAATGAATAACATTCTCTGGTTTACAAAAGCCCCTGTAGGAAGAATTATTATAGATTGAAATGAACTTAAAATAGATTTCAATGGAAATATAGTGTCTTTTCTCTCAAGCCCCAAGTTAATATCCATTTACGCTATTAATGGGTATTAATATTAAAATGGGCAAATTATTAAAATAGGCGATTATTTCATAGGCAGCCACCATAGGACTTACATATGTGCTCACAAACCATGCACATGATGCTTGGTATGTGTAATTACATACTTAATGCAATAAGAAGAGTAAAGACACACGATGATTGCTTCCTTGAGAACTACAAAGGATTGTGATACACTCCACATTAGGGACTATAGGTGATGTGTCATAGTTTACATTGAATTTGCTTAATGGCTTCCTAGACCCAGGGAACCTAAGTCAGTCCTCTTAAATGTGAAGCATGTCCACATGCTCAAGTTGAGGCGCTACATTACTTTATTCTGCTTGTGTCACTGCTCATACCCAGAGCAGGAGTGAATGATGAGAAGGAAGGCTGTGGTAAGCGGTAGAGAGAATAGTAAGGAAAAAGAGCAGAGGGATTGGTGAAGGGTGGGGACAGGAAGAGATAGGCCACATCTTAGGCAGAATCATTAGGAAAGTCTAGCAGGTCAGAAGGAACATTTCTCAACAGTGTAAATATAAGTCAGAGGATTCTCTGGGAAAAAAAATCCTGGATAGAAAAACAGTTAAGTCTAAGTGCTCTGAGTCAAAACCTCTAGATGCACCAGAAGAATAGCAAGAATACTGGAGTGAAGGAGTCCAGTGGAGAAGAGATGCTGGTGGCCAGGGTCTATAATAAGAGCAACTTGCCTGTCACTCAAGTCTTTGTGCTGGGGGATGGGAGAGATATTTTGAACAAGGGATTATACAATAAGATTTATATGTGGAAGAAAAAGACAGTGCAGCAAGTGAGGAGACTCTAGGGGGATTCAGAGGGAGAAGAGGCAGCTTGAATCAGGTTTGCCATGCTGCGTGTGAAAGTGGTGCCATCCAAGTGGTACTGTGAATAGAAAATGCTTTGTTAAATGTGATGCATGAAAGAAAAATAGAAATCAACACTGTCAATAATTCTCATAAATACATTGTGTCAAGTCCTGTGATATACACTCCATCGCCACCCAGAGCCTTGTATCAACTGGGATTTCAAGGCAAAGAATGATGAGGAATCATTTCTGTACTTAGAACCTATTTTTCTTTATTTTTTCCCCTCAAAATGAAAGAGTCTTCTTGTCCCCTTGTCCTCAGTAGAAAGCATGTGAGAATGTTTATTTACATTCTAGTGATCACCCACCGAGACATCCAAAGTTTGCATTTAGAAAGTTCTTGATAAAATTTCCTCAATGCTGAGAGGCGTCACTAAGCCATAGGAGCATGGTCACACATTTAGTATTTCCTTATGTAGCACATAATGCCAGTATCTGGGGATTTACTAAGATAAGCAAACAGTCCTTCTTCCATGCAGCTTGGCAGCTCTCAGCAGGGAGGGTAAGAGGGCAGAGATGATTCACACAGGAGACTTCTTTCAGTATCTTGCCAGCTCATCACCCTCCTACATAGACACCCGTTCCCTTCTCCACCTTAAGGCCCACGTGGGTAGCTGCAGTGACAATCCTGACTTCTGGCCATCGTGGATACTGTTCCAGGTTCAAGAACATGTGGCCTGAACTGTACAAGCTGGATTTCCTCTGTAAGTGATTTAGAACTAGAATTCAAAGATGCTAATTATCCTGTGCTGTCCACTGCACTGAGGGGTTAAAAAAAACTGGCCTGGGCATTTTGACCTCTGGCTATGATAACGCAGAGAAAATCCCTTTGGTGAGACAGGAAAGACAGGGAAGAATGAAACAGGTATGTGGATTGCCTTCTAGCGCCTGAATTTACCTCATGAGATCCACGAGATGCTCCTGTGCTAATGGCCCCCATGAAAGCAACGGAAAGCTAGGCATGATGGCACTTGCTGTAATCCCAGCATACCCGAGGCTGAGGCAGGAGGATTATGATTTTGAAGTCAGTCTGGACTGCATAGTGCAAGTCTATCTCAGGAAAAAAGTTGGGGAGAGAGAGAGAGAGAGAGAGAGAACACCAGAGTCAGAAAGACACACACACACACAGACACACACACACACACACCACACACACACACACACACACACACACACAGAGAGAGAGAGAGAGAGAGAGAGAGAGAGAGAGAGAGAGACAGAGACAGAGACAGAGAGAAGGAGGGCAGGAGAGATAGAGAGAGGGAAGGAAGGGAGGGAGGAAGAAAAGAGAGAAGGAGGGAGGAGGGAGGAGAGAGACAGAGAAAAGGAGGCAGAGAAAGAGACAGAGACAGAGACAGAGAGACAGAGAGACAGAGATGGAGGAGAGTGGGGGAGAGGGAAGGAGAGAGACCCATAACTTGTATCTTGTCGGTTTCTTTTTGTTTGTTTGCTGCTGTCTCTAGCAACCACATTCGATGCTATTTGATGAAATGGGTAAGAAAAACATGCTGCTAAAACAAAACAAAAACCTTTATGTCTGAAATGCAGCTTCAAAATAAAAAGTACTTTCTGATGTGGTTTGCCTAATTTTCTCCTTCAAAATTCCTATGAAAATACTGAAAAAACGAGGATTAAATCAACCCAATAGAGTCTTTTCTAATAATTCCATTTGGTTTCCATTCATTCATTCATTAAGAAAGTTTAATACTGCATGCCCACCTTATATTAGGCTCTTCTAGAACCAGGAAGTATAGTGGTGGACAAACAGACAGAAGTCCCTGCTTTCACTTTTTCTAGTAGTGAGAGAGAGCAGACCACAAGCAAGACAAAGAAACACACCACCAGGAGGCACACAAAGAAGTCAGGTAAGGGAGTCGCAGGTGATGGAGGAGTGGTCAAGAGAGGCTTCCAGGAAGAGCTGATATCTGAGCAGACCCATGAGTGAAGTGTGGGTGTGGGTCCTGATGACGGCGGTAAGAAGAATGTTCAAGGCTGAGGAAACACTGTACACACGCCCTGGGACAAAGGCAAGTTTGGAAAACCCAGGCACAGGAAGGAAGATGGAGAGGCTACAGGTGTGTAAATGGGGAAATAAATGGAAGGAGTTGCCTTACAGCTTGTTAGAGCCAGATAATGTTGAATTTCCAGACCATATTTTGTTGTTGTTGCTGTTTGAAATGAGGTTTTCTTATACATTGGCTTAGAACCCACTCTGTAGCCCTCTGGTTTTAATCTCAGGATCCTCGTACCTTAGCCTTCTGATTGCTGGTATTACAGGCCTGTACTATCATACCCTGCTGGGGCCGTATTTAACTGAACTAAAATACACGTATACATGCATACATACACACATGCATATGCATGAGTGCATGTACACACACACACACACACACACACACACACACACTTTCTTGTTCATACTGAGAAGGAAATACCTCATCAAAAGAAATCATTCTTGTCTAAGTTGGGTTTAATATTATTACATGTACCTCTACAGAGTATTGGACAGCCTGTATTCTGCTGTTTGTATGATGTTCACCAATGTATACATTTGTACAATCAGAGGCTAGTTTGTTTTTTTTTTCAACATGACACAAGCTAAAGTTATTAGAGAAGAGAAACCTCAGTTGAGAAAATGCCTCTAATCAGATTGCCTGTAGACAAGTCTATAGGATGTAGTCTTGATTCATGATTGATGTGGAAGAGCACAGGTCACTTTGGGTGGCACTATCCTCTATGCAGGTGGTCAAGCCGGAGAGCAAGCCAGTAAGCAGTACTAGTCCATGGCCTCTGTTCCCACTCCTGCCTCCAGGAGCCTACCTTAAGTTCCTGCCTTTACTTACCTTCATGAAAGACTACAACTATAAGCTGAAATAAAGTTTTTTTTTTTGTTCATGGGTTTTTATCACACCAATAGAAACCCCAACACCTCCAGCAACTGTGTTATCTTAATCCTCTGGCAGGATACTGATGAGGAGGGGTAACTGTGAATGGTCAGTGAATTTTGAGAGACTCGTTCTTTCTTTCAAGTGAAGTTCAGGTGGAGGTGGGAAGGACCCCAGTGGATGCCGGGATCCAAGGCATCTTTGGTTGTATTTAAAGGTGATGGTGTGGGAGAGCAAGGTAGTGAGAACAGGGAAAAGCACTGTGTCTGATGGGGAGACTAAAAATAAACAAAAATCTGACCATCGAGGTGTTGAGGTCGAATTCAGCTCGTCTGCAACATCCACCGGTAAAGTTACAGACCCTCAGAAGAGACCAGTAAGATGAGAAACATCATCAATCTTTTGGCAGACCAGAAATAAGAAAATTACCTTTTGTATGAGGTGGTTATTAGAAAAAAAATATTATGTTTGTACTGGATGGTTTTCTGTCAACTTGACACAAGGTAAATTCATTTGAGAGGAGGGAGCCTCAGTTTAAAAAAAAAAATGTCTCTATAAGATCAGGTTGTAGGGAATCCTGTAGAGAATTTCCCTAATTAGTGATTGATGGGGGAGGGCCCAGCCCACTGTGGGTGGTGCCACCTCTGGACTAGCCGTCCTGAATTGCATAAGAAAGCAGGCTGAGCAAGCCATTAGGAGAAAGCCAGGAAGCAGCACCCCTCCACGTCCCTCTGCATCAGCTCCTGCCTCCAGGTTCCTCTTCTATTTGAGTCACTGTCCTCACTTCCTTTAATGAGGAACAGCAATGTGGAAGTGTAAACCAAATAGAATCTTTCCTCCCTTAGTTGCATTGGTTATGGTGTTTCATCTCAGCAATAGTAACCAAAGTTCTAAAGGAATGAGGATTCCTGCAACAGTTCGGGAAAAATGAAGCATGGTAAAGTTATCACTCCTAGGATTAAATAAAAAAAAATTTTTTTTTCAAAAATTAGCTTATAAAAAATAAAGCTAAAAAGACTTTAGAATGGTTTTGATAATTTTAAAATTTGTATTAAAATGTAGAAGCAGAGGTAGAATCCACAGCATAGGCAGTAAAGTAGAGGACACCATTTTAGACATCAAAGTTAATGCCTTAAAAGGCGAACTCAGGACCCACAGGTTAAAGGGGGAAAAGTATAAGTCACTGCTTAGGGTGATTAAATGTTATAGATTTCTGAGAAAGAGTCTGAATAGCTGGACCAGCAACAATAAGTAAAGTTTCTACTTCCAATTTTCATTCTTATATTTAATTTTAAAGTGTGTGTGTGTGTGTGTGTGTGTGTGTGTGTGTGTGTGTGTGTGTG
>JANHMN010000021.1:11083302-11093722 GCA_030674055.1 Rhabdomys pumilio
TGTGTGTGTGTGTGTGTGTGTGTGTGTGTGTGTGTGTGTGTGTGTGTTGGGACCCTTGGAGGCCAGAAGAGGGCACTGGATCCTCTGAAGCTGGAGTTACAAGGGACTGTGAGCTGCCTGACATGGGCACTGGGAACTAAACTCAGGTCCTCTGCAGGAATAGCAAGTGCTCTTAACTGCAAACCTCTCTCTCCAGCTTCTGATATTCCAACTTAAAAGATCACAGTTATTTATATCAAAGGAGTGACTTTGATGGTTATGGTAAATGTGCTATTCTGGATATTGCTGACAGTTTGGGAATACAGACATTGAGCATTCAGCCATAAAACCAGCTATTTATGACAAAAGGAACAGTTGATTGACTCCAGCTCTGCATTAAGAAGTATCAGAAGATAGATGATTCTTCCAAATGTTTGGAAGAAAAAGGTTTGTGAAGTTAACAAATGGCCTATGTGTACAAAGGCACAAAACCAGACCACTTACATATTCTTCTTGAAGACACTGTTTGAAGAGTTGTATCAGGACACCCGAGAGCCATACGAGGTCAGAGTGTGGCTTATACACAGCCCACAGCATTCTGTAAATATTATAAGCCAGGAGAAATGATGAGAAAATGGGTATATTTAACAGTAAAACTTCCTTTTTTAATTTTTTTATTGTTTTTATTGGTTATTTTATTTATTTACATTTCAAATGTTATCCCCCTTCCCAGTTTCCCCTCCACAAATCACTATCCCCTCCTCCCTCCCCCCTCTGCCTCCATGAGGGTGCTCCCCCACCCACCCACCCACTCCTGCCTCAGTGGCCTAGTGTTCCCTTATCCTGGGTCATCAAGCTTCCACAGGACCAAGGGGCTTCCCTCCCAGTAATCCCAGTTAAGGCAATCTTCTGCTACATATCCAGCTGGAGCCATGAGTTTCCCCTGTGTACTCTTTGGTTGGTGGTTTAGTCCCCGGCAGCTCTAAGGGGTCTGGTTGGCTGATATTGTTGTTCTTCCTATGAGGTTGCAAAACCCTTCAGCTCGTACAGTCCTTGCCCTAACTTCCCCACTGGGGTCCCCATGTTCAGTCCAATGTTTGGCTCTGTACATTCGAATCTGTATTGGTCCAGCTCTAGCAGAGCCTCTCAGGGGACATCTATACTGGGTTCCTGTCAGTAAGCACTTCTTGGCATTAGCAATAGTGTCTGGGTTTGGTGTCAGCAGATAGGATGGATCCCTAGGTGCTGAAGTCTCTGGATGGCCTTTCCTTCAGTTTCTGCTCCACTCTTTGTCCTTGCATTTCCTTTTGACAGGAGGAATTTTGAATTGATATTTTTGAGGTGGGTGGGTGGCCCCATCCATCAACTGGGGGCTGTGTCTATCCAACAGCAGAACTTCTAAAGTATAACTTTACCAGTCCATTGTTACTAAACCAGAAAGCAAGTTAAGACTTACCCAGTTGCCAGAACTCAACAGTGTCAAGAACTATGCTCATGTGTCATCTCATTGAACCCTCTACAATTGTGAAATAGGAATGACTATCTCTTAGAGGCCAAGGAGATAGCTCAGCAAGTAAAGGCTCTTGCTACCAAGCCTTGTGACCTGAATTCAACTCCTGGACTCCTGGAACCTGAATAGTGGAAGGAGTGAGACGTAAGCAGGTTGTCTTCTGACCTCCATATGTATACTGTGGCATGTACATGAACACACACACACACACACACACACACACACACACACACACAGTACGTAGATGTAAAGATGACAACATTGCTAATTATTTTGAATAAAGAAAACTAAGACAAAGAAATAGGGTCTTTCCTGAGGCATGGCTAATGAGTAGTAGTCAGGATGCTGTAACCTCAGGGTTTCCCACCTGCACCCCAGTTCCTGGAATTACGACTCTGAGACTTATTATGAATAAATGCCCAAGCCATAGCTTTGGCTCAATTCCCGATTAGCTCGTAACTTAATTAACCTGTTTGTTCTATTCTATGAGTGCCACTTGGCTGGTTACCTCTCCTCAATTTCATGCCAGAGTTCAGAGTGAATCTATTCCCATGCCTGACTCTATTCCAGAGTCCTCTCTCCCTGTTGGAATTCTTTCTTCCTATTTCCTGCTACAGTTAATAGGCCATCATCTTTTTATTGGCAGGTGATGCTTTCATACCATACAGAAGAGTTTCTCTCTACAGGATGCAACATTTCTGAGTCTGCCTCTGAGTGACTGTGAGGCTGGATTGCTCACAGGTAGTCTGATGTTCTGTACTTAACTCTAGGTGTCAAAAAGAGGAGTTTTGGGCTGGTGAGATGGCTCAGCAAATCAACTGGTAAGTCACAAAGATGTATGAAAATGAACTAGGACAGTATAAAATAGATAGAAGGTTGGATACACTTGGCTGGAGGGGTTACTTAGAGAATCATGGTACTGTGTGTCACATATACTGGTAGTAATATTTTAAAGCAAGATACTTAAAACATGTTCTGAGCGATAGACATAATCTTCTCAGGGTCTAGAGAGGCGCCTCATTGATTAAGAGTACTGGCTGCTCTTTCAGAGGACCTGGGATGAATTCCCAGCACCCATGATGGTACAAAACTGTCTGTAATTCCAGGTAATCTGATTCCCTCTTCTGGTCTCCACTGGCATGGCACTGCATGCACAAGATGAGAAGGCAAACACGCAGGCTAAGCACTCTTACACATAAAATAAAAATAAGTAAGTCTTTAGAAAAGCATCACAGAACGTTTGTATTTAAGTGGGTTTGTTTAAGTGTAACATAAGTGCTTACCGTTAACACACGACCTGATTTAAAAGCCTTTGTCGCCACCATTTCCTTGGGCAAATGAGTCTTCTCCTCTCCTACCCTCTCTTTCTCATTCTCCTTCCCTCTCTGCCTCTCTCAGTAGAATGTCTGCGAGGTTCTTGCTGGCCCCGAACTTGCAGCACAGCCAAGGGTGACCTTGAACTTCTGATCAGTGCTAGAATTACAGGCATGTGTCTCCATGGCTGTTGACTTCACCTCCCTGAAACACTTTTCCTTCTTAGAAAAAGGGAGATAATTCCTATCTTAAGGGTAATTGTAAGAATCATACTTGTTAGTGCAAAAGGCATTAGTTACGTCTGTTTTTATTTTTTAAACCTAATCTCATTAGAGAATAGCAGCGGTCATTGCTACTGTAGGCTATAGAAGGGGATTAGAAAGACTATAAGGGATCAGAAATGTTTGTTGAGTGAAAACACAAGCAACCTACAGCACAGCCTTCTTTGTCTCCTTTATGGTTGCTCGCCCGTCTAACCACTATGATCTCAGTTACCGCAGTTGTCACTCCCATCTTCCATTAATCTGTCAAGTGATGATGAGCCTCAAACTCTAAGCGTACCTTCGAGCGAGGACCTGGACTGTGAACTGGAAAGCGTGACAACTGCCCTTCGATCCGCCCCCACTGCCCCAGACACACACCCATCACCTGCCTGTTTAAATGCTGCGTCCCCGCCGCTGTCATTTAATAAAACTTGCGCAGAGCGCGCGCTGTGGATTCGCTGGACGCTGCGGGAGGTTCCAGTTCTCCCCCGCCCCAGAGTCGCTGCTGCCTAGGCAGTCGCAGTTGGGCCACCAGGGGCCACACCTGGTGAGCGCTCAGCGCTGCCCCGGCGCGACTTCTCCTGAGGTCCCAGAGTGTCAGGGGCGCAGCTGGCGACAGGAGTCTTCCCGATCAGGCGATTAGCAACAGGTATTTAGGCTCCTACGTCCTCGAAGACCCACAGCTGCAGACGTACCTGGTAACCGAGACGCCACGCCTGCCTCAATAGGGAGAAAAAAAGCTAGCGCGGGCCTGAGGCTGAAGCCACCTGTGCTGCGCCTGCCACCACTGTGCACTCTAGGTGCAAGTCATTGCGGGGGACCATGGACGCGTCGCGGGACATCGGCAGCTTTGTGGTGTGGGACTATGTGGTGTTCGCAGGCATGCTGCTCATCTCGGCAGCCATCGGCATCTATTACGCCTTCGCGGGGGGCGGCCAGCAGACCTCCAAGGACTTTTTGATGGGCGGCCGCAGTATGACCGCTGTGCCTGTAGCTCTGTCCCTCACCGCCAGCTTCATGTCCGCTGTCACTGTCCTGGGCACCCCGGCCGAGGTCTACCGTTTTGGGGCGATATTCAGCATCTTTGGCATCACCTACTTTTTTGTAGTGGTTCTCAGCGCGGAGGTCTTCCTTCCAGTGTTCTACAGACTGGGGATTACCAGCACCTACGAGGTGAGAGGTGGGGGTTGGGAGAGGGGAGGCTTGCTTGCATTTTCAGGCTCCAGAAGGGACTTTCTAGGGACAAGCAGTTTCTGCCATATGGAGATTTCTCCTTGTGGGTGCATCTGGGCTTACCTCACCCACACCCCGTGCGCCCCATACTAAGGGGAATAGATCTGTGGGATCTGGGTTTTTGAGCTCAGATCCAAAGCAAACCAAGTAGAATGGACAAGTATTAACTAGAGTCTTTCCTGACTTTATGAAACTTTAAAATGGTGTGTGTGTGTGTGTGTGTGTGTGTGTGTGTGTGTGTCCATCCCAAGAATTTGTCTACCGTAGTGGTTAAGGTTGTTCCAGAGCTTGCCTTGGAACCAAATTCCACCACTTGTGAATGACCTTGGGCCATTTACTTAACCTTTTGTACCGATAGCTTCATCTCAAAAAGAAAATAGTACTGGCAACGTCATCCGATTTTGGAGAGAATTAAATGCGCTGATGCAGGTGTTCCTTTTAGCCTAGCACAGAGTATGTGCTGGGTAAGAGCTGAATACGATTACCGTGGCGGAAGTTCTCCTGAGATGACTAGCAAAGGGAAGCGGCAAGGTTCTTAAACTGCACTGCTTGCTGCCTTGATATGGCCCACACTTCATCTGTTGCCGTGTTCCTCTGGATGCCCATTTCAAAAGTTATTCTCAGGACAAGGCTTTTCAAGAATGAAGAACGTTTAGTTTGGTTCCATTTAAAGAGATGTCAAAGGTGTGTGTATACCTATATCCCTATTTAAAAAAAAAAAAGAAAAGAAAAAAAAAAAGAAAAGAAAAGAAAAGAAAAAGCCCAGCCTCTCCTGGGATGCCCTTCACTCACTTTAACCTACAAGTTTTACAGACAAGTTCCCACAGCACTAGGCTACCAACTAGGGAGCTAGGTGCCTCAGCTCACAGCCTCTTGGTCCTGGAGTATATGGTCCATTTCCCTGGAAGGAGGTTTCACAGTGAGACTGGTTCAGTCTGTGCTGGCCACCTGCTTTATTGGCATGGCAAGTGTTGGTGGCAAGCTCTGTGTTCTGCAGATGCCATCCAAGTCTAGGCATGTCCGAGGCTGAATTGTCTTCTAATTGTGGTCACTGTGTTTATGGAAACTGTCTTCACCCTAGGTGTGAGAAGAAGATTTCTCTTTGTGAAAAGGAGGTGACAAACTGGCTGTCCCTGGCCAAATTCAGTTCTCACTGTTGTCTTCTGTTGTTTTTACAAAACATTCATAATAAGCCCTGATTATTTTGTTTAAGAAATTACTAATTTAAGGATTTACCAGTGAGGAACGGCAGACGGAATCTCAAGTGCCTTTTAAAAACTCAGAAGGCTGGTGATGTCGTGCTCACACTTCCCATAGCCACTGGGCCTCCAGCAACAGTCACTGATTTTTGCTCAGCTAATGCCTATTCTGAGACTCTTTGCACAAGCATACGGGCATTCTCCTGGTGGAGAAATCTTTACCTACCTAAAAAGTGTATGGAAAATAGTCAGCACTGAAGGGCCCCTTGATCAGTGGGTTATGTGACAGAACATATTTCTTAGTGGGTGTGAGGATTATCCCAGCATCTTAAGATGTGAGCTCCTAGCTCCTGTCGTTCATGTGTGTTGCCAGGTGGGCTATCGGGGCACTGAAGTCTGTGAGCTCTGACCTGTAGCTAACCAACTCCAAAACTTAGAAAATGGCTTGAATGACCTGGTAAGAGGACTCCAGCCCTGCCAGAAGAACACTGCTCTCAGAACCACTGACCCATGCCTCTTTGGGGGCTGTAACATTAACTCAACCAGAAAGGGACTTCTGTGTGTCTAGTGACAGAAATTAAGTTAGCAAAGACTCTGGCTTAAAATGGCTAATGTTTATTGAATGTTTGTAATTCATGCCAGGCAACCAGGCTGCATGTTTTATACATATTATCTAATTCAGCATAGCACAATATGTGTAAGGGTATGCTTGCAGCAATATTTTCCAGATGGAAAGGCCCAGAGTCAGTTAAGCCAGAGTGGGGAAGGAATAGGAATCCATGCCAAGCCACTTACTGACTGTTTCCAAAGGCCCTAGTGAGTTGATTAGAACCCTAAGCATTTTAGAGGGAACCGAGGAAGTCATACAGGACCTTTGAACTTATAATCACATTGAGTATGCCCAGCTAAGGGTATCAGGTAGTCAGGGAGAAGGAAGCTTGCTGTGCTTCTGTTAAGTTAGTTAGTCATGGATGTCTTGGGGGAAGGCTTTGTGGTTCTGTGTTGAGGACACCGTAACAGACATGCTGCCCAACACTGAGTAATTAATGGTCACCTACACATTCTTGCCCAAATATGAATTATTTCTACATTTCTATTTCTATAGCCCAATTTGGATGACTACATTTTTACATTACCACTGATGTCAAAATATAGATGATAGGCGTTTAAGAATGTCCAGACTCACAGGTTAGCAGGAAACCTGTTGCAGGAATCCAGTGTAATTAATAATTTCTTCAGGGTCTCCCAGGCTCTACTTTAGTTACTTTATTGTGTGTATCAATTGAAACCCTCACATCTCTAAGTTAATCTAAATTCCGAGGACTATGAAAGATCTCTGTTCACTGTACGTATCTATTATTCTGTAGTTTTGCTTGTAAACTCCAGATCTGTTCTCTAAGCCTATGGGACCAGGGTTCCTGCTTAGAGGGTCTTACCTATTTCCTCTGAAGTCTAGTAAAGGACCCATGGCTTCCTGTTTCTGCCTTCAGTTGACTTTGTGTGAGTATAAACATATTATTCAGTTGATCTTTGGAACACTAATATATGCGAAAAATTTCAAGTTATTTGGCTTAGTTTGTTATATCTTCTTTTTACTGCAATGGTCTCTTAAACTTTGTGCAGTCCCCGGCAATTGGATACCTGGATCTAGAAAAGGCAAAAAAAAAAAACCAAAACAAACAAACAAACAAAAAAAACCACCAACAACAACAACAACAAAAAAAAACCCTAGCTGGCTGTGCCTTTAGTCCAAGCACATGTAAAGCAGAAGCAGGTGGATCTCTGTGAGTTTCATGCTACCCTGGGTTAAAAATAGCCAGATTCCAGGATAGCCAGAGCTACAAAAGACTTCTGTATCTACTTATCTTCACTCATATGCAGTGCAGATTTTCTTAATAGAAATTCTTCAGAAACGATGCCACTGTTTCCAGTTTTCAGAAATGTCTCCACTTTACAAAGTAGCCTTACATGATTTTTGATATACATGATTCACAATGTCCTTGGCTTTTGATTCCACTAATCTTAGCATCTAAGCTTTGAAAAGTTTACATCTTCTTATCTATTTATAATATTGGACACCTTCCCTTGGAAAAGCAAAGAGAACGAATCGCTCCTGGTATTCTCATTTTAAACACAAGGAAGCTGAGATAGAGAGAGTGGTAGAGCCCCAAGCTCATGAGTCAGGCTTGGGACTGACTGCTCAGGGGCTGCAATTCTGCTGTAGAACTGTGTTGGGATTTTGTCACCTGTCAGTGACAAATGAAGGTCTTATTTGTCTGTGGTGCTATGGACATGTTGAGTCTTAAACTCATGATCAGATTAATTTCTTTTTATTAATGTGGTTATAGGCACAGATTCTGTGCATCAAAGTTTGTAAGCTTGTGTATCACATCTCTGAAAACAGATTACAGTCTTGGTCTTCTCTGAGTACCAGTATACTCATCTCTAACATAATACCTGCTTCACAGAGTGACCAAGTACGCCAGATGTGTTAGTTGTGACTATGCTGAAAATGCCCATATGTCTTTCCATTTGATGACTAGCCAATGCCAATTTCTCCTCCTCATTTTGCTTCTCCTCCTGTTGAGTCTGTCTCTTCCCTTATTCACCAAGACTCCTAGCCATTGACTTACTTCTTTGTAAATGCACTAATAAGACTCAAGTTAAACAATATCTTGGCCTTCAGCTCAGAAAGTTTGATTCTAACTGAAATATATTATCATATATTATACAACACAGGAAATAAACAGACCATATCATAAGCTATAATAGATTTCAAGGAGAGTTGTAAAGATTGGCAGGGTCTTGGCTCTAAACAAGATAACCCAACACTCAAGAGACGGAGGCAGAAGGATGAGAAATTGAGGCCAGTCTTGGCTACATACAACGAAAGCAAAACCCAGACCAACAAACTGACCTAGGTAGCCAGAAATGGTGGCATATATATGTAATTCACTTGGAAAGAAAGTACAGAAGGATCAAAAATGTAAGACCTACCTGGTCTTTATAGGTAGACCCTTTCTCAGAGACAGAACAAAATGAGACAGAACAACACTGAAAACTTGACCTCAATGATGTAAGTTAACCTATACACACACACACACACGCACACACACACACACACACACACACACACTCAGACATACACATGCTTATACACTTATAGTCACAGACATATTTACACACGTATACATACTTTCACAATACAGACACATACTTATACATGCACACATATATTTATTCATATATACACATATACATTCATTTATACACACACATGTACACATACACAGACATGTACACACACGCACACGCACATGCATGCACACACGCACGCACGCACGCACGCACGCACGCACTGGTACGCCAAGGATTGCAGAGCAAGGAGTTTGAAGGTAGTTCATAGAACAGCATGAGAGGCAGAGTAAACAGCTCCTGGAAAAGACAAAAAAGCATCAACAGCTTCTTCAGTTCTTGTGGGTCCCTTCTCAGTTTAGCAGTTTCTATCTGGAGGAGGTGATTGGCTGTCCTGGCATCACGTGATTCCCCTTGCTCAGAAGAGTCAGGGTGTAGCTGATGCAGATTTCTACTCTGAAATAGAAAGAGGCTGATTCCTCTCAGTCGAATCAAAAGAAACAGAGAGTGGTTACTAAGAAGACAGAAGACAGAATAGACTGGTGATTGGCAGGGGCAGCACAAAGGGGTTTTCATGCGCTGATTGTGAGAGAGGATAACAGAAATCTTTGTGCATATTAAAAGTAATTGAGTGGTAGTCTAAAGCACCAATTTTGCCGTATGTAAGTAAAATCAATTTAGTAAAGTAAAAACACAGAATGCGAATAAGTTTTGAAGTTCATTTAAATGTCTCACTCTTCATTTCTCGAGGCGATTTAAAATGTGTTTAGAAGAGTTATGTCACTCTTTTCTCTCTCTCTCTTTTTTTGCAACAGTATTTGGAACTTCGATTTAATCGATTCATTCGTCTCTGTGGCACAGTCCTCTTCATCATTCAAACAGTAGGTACCTCTCCATTAATTTACTTTGCTATCAAAAAAGTTTTTATCTTTGGGTGAGCCTTGTTTGGGAAATACATGGGAGATAAAGAGGAGAGGACAACATTACAAGGAAATGAAAAACAAAACAAGACAAAAACAAAACCAAAACCATGCTCGTCCTCACAGAGAACGAAACCTAAAGATCTTTAAACTGTCTCAGTGGAGAAAAACAATGGTTTAAGTGAACTTTTTTTTTTTTTAATAGTCATTGCTGTTTATTGAGTGAAGTGACTCTGACCTGAAGCTGTAGCAGAACAAGTTTTTTTCAATAACTTATTTTTTTATTCACTTTAGATCCTGATCACAGTTCTGGTTTAAGTGAATTTAAATACTGTATCAGTCAAAAAATAGATACAGAGCTTTAGGAAAATACGCTTTCTAACCTTCTCCACCTCGACCAAGCTGACAGTGAGTGCATTATTTAAATGACAGAAACATTTGAGAGCGCGACATTGGCTGACAGGAGGGCTTCTCATACAAGGGAAACAAGGTGTAGATTTCTCAGTCTTTCTGCAACTGACTATGTAATAGATACAGCCTGACGGGAAGACCTTAGGGAAGAATTTTGTGTGACAGCATACTTTAAACATGAATCAGCATTCTTTAAAAACTTGAGCTTGCTCCAACCGGAGCAGTACGCTTAGTGTAAAGGAGAATCCTGAGCTTTAGGAGAGATCTCAAAGACAGACACACGATCCAGTCATTCAAGGATATGCAATTATAGATAGACACATTGATGTTGAACACATTGAATGCAAAGCAAAGGTATGAAGCTCCTGCAGGGTTCCCATGATCCTTATCACAGCATCTCTCTCTCTCTCTCTCTCTCTCTCTCTCTCTCTCTCTCTCTCTCTCTCTCTCTCTCTC
>JANHMN010000021.1:11103011-11116082 GCA_030674055.1 Rhabdomys pumilio
CTGCCTATGCTTGAGGAATGGGCTAAATATCTTCTTCTCTCTAAAGATTCTTTGAACATGACCATCTCCTTTGAGGGAACTTCTTGACCAGACTCCATGTTTTATTATTTTTGTCTATTGTATAGTTCATTCACATTTGGACAGATATATCATCACATATCATGGAAGTATTAATTCTAACACACTTTCTCCTCAAAGGGTGGTCTTAAAGCAGTTGTCTGGACAGATGTTTTTCAAGTTGGGATCATGGTGGCTGGATTTGCATCTGTGATTATACAGGCTTCAATAACTCAAGGTGGCATCAATAAAATTTTAAGTGATGCTTCTAATGGTGGAAGATTAAACTTCTGGAAGTAAGTTGCTGTTTATCTTCTGGCTAATTGAGTGCATTCTTGTTTTCTTTGTAAGAAATGGTTTTATTCACAAAAATCGATGAATTATGCAAAATTCACATCGTGTAATGTTCAGCAATGTTCAAAATTACATTTTTGTGATTTTATAATTTCAGTTACCAAAATTAGAAAATTAGAACTAAAATCTCTAAATTGTGTGAATTTGCTATCCTGTCTTCGTCTCTTCAGATAGCTCACTGAATCCATTTGGCTCTTGACTTCTCTTGGTTAATGTGGTAGATAACTCTCCACAGGAGGAAGCAGGAGCACCAAGTATCTTGGAATTTGATGTAAGATGCCAGGCTGTGGGATAGAGGCTCTCAATTTTATAGTTTTCAAGGTTGCATTTAAGTGAAGATCCCTCCTCAAAACAACACATTGAAAATAGTTGAGAGATACTTCAAATGGAAGTAGAGCTTTTTCTGATATTATTTTGAGCTTGTGTGCCAGTGTGAAGTTGTTTTAAATGGTTTGTATTTAACTTATACACACAGATCTCCAAGACAACATAATTATAATGACTTGGTAATTTTAACAAGTATATATCTTTACAGTGCATTGACCTCTTAAGCTTAATTTTGCTTAGACATGTGCTAGATTAGGAATTGTGTCCACACAACGTGATAAATTGTATTTACTTTTGTATGGTATCTATTTACGTAGTATACTTTGAATCCCCCCAACTCTCCAACATAGCATGGCAAATTTGCCTAACAGTGTTTTCCTAAGACTATGGGAGAACAAATGATAAGAACAAGTATTTTTCTTCTAATTTCATCTAGAATCTTCTAATATCTGGAAATATATTACTTAATTGAATGAATTTAAATTAGAAATATTTGTATTTTGACATTGTAAGTTTGGACATTTTTATGTCTGTCTGTGAGTGTGTATTGCTTGAGTGTTCTAGAGATTTTTTTCAGTCTCTTGTGAACAATTTGCATTTGCTTCTCTTTTCATTCAGTTTTAATCCCAACCCTTTGCAAAGACACACATTCTGGACAATTATCATCGGAGGGACTTTTACATGGACCACCATCTATGGTGTCAACCAGTCCCAAGTACAGAGATATATTTCCTGTAAAAGCAGACTCCATGCAAAACTGTAAGCCAAACTGTGGTGTATGAATCATTAATAACTATCATCTTATGGGAATGTTTCTATAAGTCAACTTTAATTCAACTTTAAATCTTTGTATCATGAAACTCCAGATATAAATGATCAATGAAGGACCAACTTTGGCTGGTGGGTGGTTCAGTCACAGAGCCCAAAGTGGTGCTAGATGTTTTTAATCCAATATTTGAAAATATTTCCATAAATTATTAAGTAAGTCACCCTCATCAAGTATATAAATGTTTCAAGAACTGTCTGAAGTCAGGAAATTATAAATGAGAGCTTAATGGAAGAATGATTGACTAAATTGCTTTGGGCTCCACAACACAACTTTGAATATAGCTTTTATCATGAGGAAACAATATCAGATTAGAAAAGTGTATGCAGTCTCAGAAGAGGGAAATGACACTGTAGAGAAATGTAAGCTTCTCAAAACAGTACAGCAGAGTGTTTATCGGAGAGTAGATGTAGTAGCATGCGTTGTGTTGTCAAGCCTCAATCGTGGGTTATAATGCCCTCCAACTTGCTTCTTAGAGGCCATTGTACAAGTTGCTTAGTTTTACTGAGCTTCTAATCTAAAACTTGGATAGGAGAATGAGAACTAGTGTTACCACATTGGATGTTTGGTAGAATGCTGTGTGGGGCATACACATGTAATTGTTCATTTCTTATTCTGCTTTAACTAATGGCATGCGAGCATAGAGAATGCATGAGGGAGAACATGGTATGAGGAGAAACCTTGGTCCAGGAAATATAGGTTTCTCATCCTTAATGATGGGTGGTCTTACAAACTCCATTGGAAGAACTTTAGTAAATTCATACACTCACATACATACACATACACACATGTATGCTGATCATGTTCCGCACTTATAATTAAACTACTTTTTAAAATAAAATGAGTAAGTTAATCCTCTAGTACCTATTACAATCCTTATTTTATGGTTAGAATACTCAGTGCATTGTAATAGTTAGATAATATTACGAAGCCATGGATGACTGTGGATTTCAAGTAGAAAGGCATATTCACAGAGAAACGGCATCTACCAGAAAGATTTATAGATACATCATTGATTGATATCAAAGAAGACAATTTAGGTAAAATAAAAATCATTTTTGATAATCAAAATATTATGTGCATTTATTTATTAAAATATAATCATGACATGGTCTCTTGTTCTTATAACAGTTTCCTTGGTCTTTGGGATAGAAATTACAGCTGTTATTTGCTGATATCCTCTCCTTTAGGTCTCTCTATGTCAACCTTGTGGGCCTCTGGGTGATCCTCACTTGCTCTGTGTTCTGTGGGCTCGCCCTGTACTCCAGATACCAGGACTGTGATCCCTGGACATCTAAGAAAGTGTCAGAACTTGACCAGGTTTGGAATCACGTCCTTCTCACACGTGTACTGATGATATTACAAAGCCTGTGTGGTGTTAGGAAGGAGTGTTTTCGTTCTTGTAGAGACCCAGCAAGTGGGCACAACACAACTAGTCACCTTTCGGGTCTATACATCACTTGGCAAAACACTTGTTGAAGATAGAGCCAGCATGACGGTTTCTGTATCTAAAACTAAACTGTTAAAGGACCTGGAAAAATTTCAAGCCAGATTTTGGATGGGAAAAACTCAGGATGGGAAGTAAACATAGCTAACTAGGTTCATAGAAATTATGCATAAAACACAGTGCCGTTGCCATCTGTGGATATCATCAAAGCACTTATAAACAATCTTCCAGTTTTCATTTAATTTAAAATTTTACATTTTTTTACCTATTTTATTTTACATTTGTGAGTGTTTTGCCTGAGTGTATGTCTGTGTACCACAAACTTGCTTGGTGCTCCCAGAGGTCAGAAGAGGGAGACAGATTGTCTAGACCTAGAGTTGCTGATGGTTGTGAGCTGCCACATGGGTGCTGGGAACGGAATCTGGGTCATCTGCAGGAACAACCAATGCTCCTAACTTGGAGTGATCTTTTAAGTCCTCAGCTTCCAGTTTAAAAATGCAGAAACAGACTGAGAGATGAACAGAGTTTGCATCCTGACTATGTGCAGTGAGATTCTGTGTCAAGAGTCTTAACATGCTGGGTTTAGGCTCCACAACACTGTAGCACCGATTTTATAGATACTCAATGATATCTCAGTGGTGTGTTTGTTTATTATTGCTTTGTTTTTGTTTTTTTTCTAGACAGGATCTCACTATGTAGCTCTGGCTGTCCTGGAACTCCCTGTGTAGTCCAGGCTGATCTCAAACTCACAGAGATCCACCTGCCTTTGCTTCCGAAGTGCTGGGATTAAAGCAGCAGGCCATTAGACCAGGCTCACTGAGGGTTTTTGATTGGCACAAGGTCACATTGGTACTAAATAGAGTTACTGTGAGAGTTTATCAGGTTCTTATGATAGGCCAGATGCTTTGGAATATGTTTTAAAGTCTAAATTTACTTTTCATAATTAGACTCTGAATGTTATTTATTCTTTGAGAAGTCATGAATATATGTTAATTTTATTTTATGTATTTGGAGTTGCATAGAATATCTCCCCTTCTTTTGGTGAGAATATAGAATTGACTATGTATTGATTTTGTTTAATAGCAACTAACACTTGGGTATGAATTTTGGAATTTTTCAGCTTATGCCTTATTTGGTGCTGGATATTTTGAGAAATTATCCTGGCGTTCCTGGACTTTTTGTGGCTTGTGCTTACAGTGGGACATTAAGGTATAAAACTAATTTTATGATGGTGTCATTCCTGTAAGGACTTAACATTTGTTTCACTGTTATTTAAGCCAATGCACGAGAAAAGGACCTCTAGGAAGGAGATTAGTTAGTTTAGACCATGGCTTCAGAAGGCTCAATCCATGTTTACCTGGCTCTAGGCATCTTGACAAAACATTCTGGTAGTGGGAGCAGGCAGTGGAAGATCTTTTTCACGAAAGAGGCCAGAGCAAGATAGAACCCCCAGTGACCTACTTCATCCAATCAGGTTCTGCCTCCTACATATCTACTATTCCTCAATAGCACCATCATGTCATACACCATGAAGGTATTAATCTATTCATTTTGACTTGGAAATACCCTCAAGACAATAGGCAAACTGTTCCACGTATCGTTCTGTTGGTCAGCTCCCTATGGAATCTTTCTGCTGTCATCAGGCACTACACACCATTACACATCCAATGCAGGCACAGTGGTGATGACCATTGATGGTAGCTTTAATATTGGCCGAGTATTAATGATGGATGCAAAGTGTGTGCGGCTAGATCATGTTCATCTGCAAACAGACTCAGCTCTCCCAATTGGAAGTTGAATACTGTACATCTTCTAAAGGCTCTTGCGCCTCACTGTTGAACTTCTTTGTCGGGGTTTCTTCTTATGTTTGATGCAGGGAATTGTTATTACTAGATGTACAGTATATGCTAGCAAGAGTGTAGAATATTAATATTGTGATATATGGTATATGCTACTGAGGACTTGACAGTAGTTATCTTTATGCACACAGAAACAATATCTTAAAGTTGTTATGTGACAATTTAAGGAATACGTTCAAATTCACTTTGTAGATATGCAAGGTCACCTGGGAAATAGAAGCAATGCTAACGTATTCTTTGTCTTTTACTGTCAAGTCTACGTGTGCTGCCTGACTTATTCATGAAAGATAATAGCTTCAAGAAAGAGGGTACTATGATCGTAAAAAAAAAAAAAAAAAAAAAAAAAAAAAAAAAAGAATACGGATCTGTTTACATTATCTTATTATTTTGTGTGGATCTTTTGCCTACATGGTGGTGTGTGTACTGCATGCATGTAGCATCTTCAGCATTCAGGAGAGGGCATCAGATCTACTTAGGCTCAAATTACAAATGGTTGTGAGGTACTGCAGGTGTTGGGGATCAAACCCAGGTCCCTTGGAAGAGGAGCTAGTGCTCTTAAACACTAAGCCATCTCTCCAGCCCCATCTGCTACTGTTGTAGGCGTGTCAGTGTGCTTTCTTCTTCATTCCTGCTAAAAGTATCATTAAAATTAACACCAGGAATGACAGTTTTGTCCTCTCTTATAGCACAGTGTCCTCCAGCATCAATGCCTTGGCTGCAGTCACTGTGGAAGATCTCATTAAACCTCGCTTCAAGTCTCTCTCAGAGAAGTCTCTGTCTTGGATTTCCCAAGGAATGAGTAAGTTTCCTCCCTCACAATTCCATTTGAGAGTAGTGTTGACTTTGTTTTGCAGACAGTAGAAATTGTCCTCTGAGGGATTGTAAGTACTTCTTTTGTGAATGTCGATCCAGGCACATGTGTTCACAATGCTGTGGGGCTGATTTTATCTGCAAAAAAGACATAGTCACTAATTCAAACATTTGAGACGACAGTAGTGGTGCACATTTATAACCCTGGCCCTCAGGAGGCTGAGGCAGAAGGGACAGGAGTTGACTGGGTTAGTCTCAAATAAAAAAAAAAATATCTAATCATCAGACAACCACCAAGGGCAATGTTCCAGGATCTGTTTGTTTGTCCTTAATGATAATTAGAAATAGTGATAAGATTCTCACTGTCATTCCAATTTAAAGAAAGGTCTTTCTATGGCAGCTCAGCCTGGCTTTGAAGTCATGATTCTCCTGCCTCATTCTTCTGAGTGTTAAGATGACAGGTATGTGACATTATGTCTGGCCTAATTTTCATTCATTTTGAAGGATTCTGTGCCATCATTATGCTGAGGCGTGTGTCATCAAGGGCATCATAGACAATAACATGTCAATTGACTTGGCTTTGAATTAATTATGGACACCAAAACCCATCATGGGGAGGACCATTCATGTTGTATATCAAATGGAGCAGAATTAAGTTAAATCACCTGCAATACCATTTATAGTTAGATTGGGCCCTATAAACAGCATAATGACAAGAGCCCTTTGCAGGGGGGAAAAGTGTTTTTTTTTTTTCTTTCTGTTAGGATTAGATAATTCTTAACATAAGTGTGACTGCTGGAACAAAGAAGTTATTGCCAAGAGCAGACGGAGTGAACTGATTCCGTGAACAGAAATTTCTCATGTGTTGTCTTGGTTTCTTTGTTTCTTTGTTTCTTTGTTTCTTTGTTTCTTTGTTTCTTTGTTTCTTTGTTTCTTTCTTTCTTTCTTTGTTTCTTTCTTTCTTTGTTTGTTTCTTTCTTTCTTTCTTCCCTTTTTTCTTTCTGTTTTTTTTTTTTCATTCTGAGCACCAGAATTTATATTGGTCGATAACAGTTAATTTCTTTTCTAAATGGATTTTTTTTTTTTAAATAAAATGCTCATGGGAGTACTAGTTCTTCATTTTAAAAGCAACACATGTACTTAAGAAACTATCGAAGTCAGTGAACGTGAAAAGAAGAAACTCTACCATTTACCGACCAGGGGGTTGTTGAGTAAAGCAAGTAGGAGAAAAGAGCGAGCCGGAAGGTGGAATCTGATACGGATCGAAGTGACCTTTCTTTGCTGGTTTAACAGGACCGGCTTGGGGATGCTGATGGGGCTTATGAGAGGACTAGAGAAGCAAGCCTCCTGCTGGTGTGGATTACCATGTCCCAGAACAAACAAGCAGGGAAAGTCAGAAGGCTCCAGTTCTGGGGTTGATTATCCCTCCCCCACACCTCACTTTATAGACAAATGTTCACGGAGGATTAAATGTATAACACAAAGCTGCTAAGTCTTAAAACCCCTGTAGTTAATTCCAGGGATTCTTTTCTTATGCAATCTACTGTTGTGACTAATCCCAGGCCAAGTATAAGGGCTTTGTTTGTCTTCCTTGCACCCTGTTGGTCTCCCAGAAAAATGCCCCTTTCCTTGTCTTGCTGACTTTAATGGGGTGTTGTTCTCACCTCAAAGGTATTATCCACTTAAAGGCACAGTGCTCATTTTATTGGGGGGACTATAATCCTCTGGGTCTATATTTGCTTACTGCCTTTTGTGTTGCCCTGTAGGTGTGCTGTACGGAGCTTTGTGCATTGCAATGGCTGCGTTGGCATCGCTGATGGGAGCCTTGTTGCAGGTGAGAGCCAGCTCTGAAGATGGATGTCATAACCATTAAATTATTAGCTTAAATGTCACATGACCACATTCACATTTTTTTTTTAAATATTTCTATACTTGGGCATATCAAGGAATGAAGATGACCAAGTTATTTTTAAATTTTTAAAAATATATTTTCTCTTTTTAGTTGTGTATGTGTATGTATGCCTGCCTGTCTGAATGTATACCATATGCAGGCAGGTGCCCACAGAGGCCAGAGGGTATCAGAAGCTCTGGAGCTGATATAAGAAGCAGTTTTGTTAGCTGTCTGATACGAGTGCTGGCTGCTGAAACTAGATCCCCTGTAAGGGTAGTAAGTACTCTTAACTGCTGAGCCTTCTCTCCAGACCTTTATTTTTAGTATTTGAAAACGCATAGGTTGAGATAATTATAGACTTATATGAAATTAAAACAACAGGGTGGTTATATGTATCATTTACTTCATAGCGATACCTTACAGAAACATCTCAGGATGGTAACATATTGATAGGACACTGTCACAGCTGGGGTACTGGGTCAAAACCATGAGCATACAGAATGATATGATCGCCACCAGGGTTCCTCTTGCTATCCTTCGCAGCCTCACCTTCCTTCCCCCACTGGCCTCTCAAGAATCCCAAATCAAGTTTCCATTCTTATAATTCTTTCATGATAGTAATGTTATATAAAGGGGGCCAGTATGACAGCTCAGATTGCTAAGCCTGGTGGCTGAGTTAGTTTCCCCACATGGTGGAAAGAGAGGCATGTCTCTTGGAAGTTTTCCTCAGATTTCCACTTAGGCACTGTAACACACATGCGTATATGCACACTCATGCATGCACACACACAGACACAAATGCACACTTTTGCACACATACACACACTTTCACACACACTAAATAAAAAATGTAATAACTATATATATGTATATATATTTGTTTTGCAAAATGTACTGCTGTATAAAGGTTCTAAGGAATGGTTCATGTGGCAACATACTTACTATGCACATATGAGGACTTTAGGTCCCTAGCACCCACATAAAAAAGCTAGGAGTGTCTGTAACCCAGATCTGGGAGGAAGATCCAGGTTTCTGGCTGCCCACCTAGTTGAGTTGGACTGGTAAACTCCAAGTTCAATGAGAGACAGAGATCCCATAGTAAGAAATGTTTTAGGTCTTCTTGGTTCTTGCTTTTAAGAGTGAATGGGACCGAAACCTGACCTTTCCCTATTATGAGGCAAAATTTTAGACCTCACACTTTCTGATTTAGCTGCTTTCTCTGACATGATGTCAGAAGAAACCTGCATTTTCGACACTACTTTGAGTTTAAAGACTAGTCAACACTTGAGTAGCCTGTTGTCATTTTGGGTGTAGACATGCAATATGCTATGTGACATGTAATGACTGTAAGGTTAATGGCAGCTGTAGACTGGCTCAAGGGCCTTACAAGGTTGAGCCCGTGTGTCAGTTGGTACTGTAATGCAGCCTGGCCCTGGGAAATTCTAATCATGGCCCGAAGGGCTTCCAAGAGACAAAGCCAGTTTAGCACACAAGAAAATGCTTCTGAACCTTAGGACAATGTTTACCCTCATCAGGCAAACTCCTCTATGGGAGAAATGGCTGGTAACTGACCTAGCCTGAGTGGAGGTATTCAAGAAGACTGCCTTGAATTCCAAGCTTGGTGTCTGGATGGAAACTTCTAGTTAGTTGATCATGTCCCTGACGGTATCTGGTTCATGGCACTGGCATGCTCCCCCTACCAATGATGTGCAGCTCTGCCTGGATCACAGCTAATTTGCATCTTTGGTGCAAATTGAACAGAAGGTAAGAGGTTATCCCCGAGGAAGTTAGTTACGAAGACCAGCCCAAATCCTCAAATATGACAGTGAAATTTAGATGACACAAGTAAGCGAGCAAGATCATTTTGATATTCATTTCTTTTTAATTTTACAGAAAGACTTCAATTTGTTAATAAAGAATAAACAGAGTAAAATTATTTCCTGTTTTTTAACCAAGTATATTGTTTTCTTTTAAATTATTTTCATCAGAAAAACTTTTACTTAGTTTAGTCTTTGACATTCTCTCTCTGATTATTGTAACCTCAAATCTTTATTACTGTTCCCCTCTTTCTTACAAGTCTCCCCTCCCACGTTTATTCTTTGTTATTTGTTTGTTTGTTTGTTTGTTTATTTACTTATTTATAGTTTTGAGACTGAGTTTAACTACAATCATCTATGTGGCCATGGGTCTGGAACAATGTGTCGAGGCTGGTGGACTCCTCAGTGGGTACACAACTGAGACAATGACTGCCTCTCCTCCAGAGCCCATCAGTGACCAGGCATTCAGAAGGAAGAGTCAGGGGCCCATAAGCTTGTCTTAGCTCTATGACTCCTGACAGGCCCAGTGACATGCACTTCTATGAGAAATCGGGAAAGCGGTAGTCTCAAATTCCCTCCAATCAAAAGGTTTGTGTAGTATAGTGAACACATGACCTTGAGTCTCTTTTAAAGTCTGTTTGTGTTTCACCTATGCACTTTGAGTTTCTGTTATAGCAATTGATACCCCCCCCCCAAAATACTAAGATTGTTAATGCCAATCTGGTCACCAATAAAAGGTGGTGGCAGACTCCAAAAGGAGAATGGTACTGATGTCATGAGAATGCCTCGCAGCTAGAGTTCTTACAACAGAGTCCTCTCTCCAAGGCTCTGAATAGCCCCTGTCTACAAAACGATGCACATCCTAGCTGTCTGCCATAAGGACAGACAGTCTCCATGGGAAGTTATGCTGAAGGCTGCTTCCAAGCTGGCTTGCCTTCAGTAAGCCTTGAGGCAGACATACCCATCCATTCACCAACTCAGGCAGCTAAATACCAGCTTATCCACATACAGGGAGATGAATTCACTAATGACATTCCTATCCTACACCCAGGAGAGCTCCACAGAGTAACTCACCAGCCTTGACTGTTCTGCCAAGACTTTTATTGGTATATTTCCCAGTAGTATTCTGGACCATTTCAGCCTTTGTTTTTACATTCTGTGCTGCCTGAAGGTGTGGTATGAGACAATTACATCTGAGTTCAAGTTTTGAATCTTTGATGTCACCTCCAGCACACATGCTGCCACCAGATTTTGCTGCTCCATCTTGAGTCCTTTTGATATCCTTCTGCTGTTCCCACATGCTATAAGTTGGGGGACTTGATGTTCTTATCAAATTGCACTTTCTCAGACTGCTCCCTAGTATTTGGAGTTGAGGGCACCGAATGCTTCTACTAGGGGTCATTTTGATTCCCACTGAGCAGCCAGCATTTCATCCATTGAGTGTGCTTCCATAGTTTTCCTACAATCCATCTGGTCATTGCAGCTAGGTCCTGATAAATGTAAGAATCACTCTTCCCTCACTGCTGGTGAGTCTGCTCTTCATCCATAACTAAAGTCCAGTCTTTACTATCTTCCCCAGTGGTTCAGCTGGACGTTGAATACTCTGGACTCTCTGATGATGAATCGGCTCAATTCCATCAGATGGTTCTGAGAATGCTAAAGACTGTTCTTTACCCATCAACAGAAATTTGTTTGACATTTGACAGACATTCAAGTTCTGGTAACTTGTTAGTTACTGATCCTCAAGAGGTCAAGTATAAACTTTATCATGGCTACAAGATAAATGATAACCATAGGCCTATCTCAGTGATTATTGCCGTGAGCCACTTAGTCCTATGATAAAGCCCGATAATGGGAAATTTGAACCTTCTTCCATAGATTTCTAGGAAGCAGGCCATCTCAGCAGATGCAACTTTTAGAAACCTTATTCAAATTTACTCTTACCCAATAAACTCTCCTTATGAAAGAAGAATTCAGCAATTATTCTGAACTGGATACAGGTATAAAAACATAGAAGAATTGTCTAAAGCTTGAGGATGGCCCCTTAATAGAGGTTCTTATGATCAATTGTCCAGTGACATTAGACAGTCTTGATATTGCTATCAGTCTTGTAAGAGGGCAGCCAAAATGAGCTACCTGCGTGTGATGAACCAGGGGAGAATTTTTGAGGGAGCTGGTTAATTTCAACATTTAACATCCCCAGACATGTAAAGTGATTTCTGCTGACACCATGGTTGAGGTAGCTTCCTTATTTCTGCACCTTGGTGATAGCTTGTTTTCTACTTCTACGACACTGCCCAGTAGGGAGAAGCCTTGGTATAGGTAGTAGTATGCTGTCTCAGCTTCCCATTGATCTTTGCTGGTATGGGTGTGTGGATCTGTTTTCCTCATCATCTGGAGTCTGGCTCGTGACTCCTACTGTGACTGGCTTCTCTTTCTTCATCAACTCTGGACTGTATGGTGAAACCATCCCAACTTCAAGCCTATCCCTGACCCCAACTCTGCAGTATCACTATGTAAGGTGTTTTCTAACACAGCCATTTGGAGGCATCTTTCTTATGTCTATAATTCTGGCTCCCAGATCATGTGGTTGTGACTGGCAACATGGCCATGTGATATTGTTTCTCACCTCACAGTGAAGTCTGTCTTACATCCCGTGACTGCTAAGAACAAAATCCCCATCACATCCTGAGCCCACATCCTTCTCATGCTCTAGTTCTTGTTCACAGAGTCCACTCATTTTTCACTCCACAGTGTAGATGTTTGCAAGAATTCATTTGGATGAAGGATCCAGTACACGTCTTCTAATATCTCCTTGATATACTGTCTGACTCGTTCATTCTGTTTTGCTTGGCCTCTTGGTGGACAAGTCACCATGTCCTTGCTCTTTCATGGGCTTAGTTATTCTTTTTGCATTTTAATGGATCTATAAAGCTGTACACATTTATGGGCCATCATGTGTTTGAATACATATGTGTATTTTACTATGTTCAAATGTGGTTAAGTGTACATCTCCTCAAGTGATTTTGTAGGATGAAAACATTCAAAATCTCTCATTGTAGCTTTGTTGAGACATGCGCCCCATTATCCCTCTCCATCATCACACTCCTGAGTGTTAGCCCATCATAATAATTATAAAATTATAGCTTAGTACCCATGGAACAACTATTCGCTTTTAGCCCACCCAGTCTTAAAACTAGACATTAGATTACTGAGGTTATTAGGTTATTAAGAGCATATGTATCTTGGAGCATTATTTGCATTCCCTCATGATTCATATTTGCAACTGATGTTTAGTCTCCTGGATTTCATATCTCCATATCAAAGAAAAGTTTCAGTCATCCAAATAGACTTTAAATCTTTTTTCTATACAATTGGATTATTTTTAATCCATTTTTCCAATCTAATTGAACCCATATCAGATTAGAAATGCACGTGGATTTTATCATTATATCTGGCCATTTTGTAGTTTTTAGCCACTGTTTTGTTTGGAGGAATATTTAGAGACCACCAAAGCATAAAAGAGTGTTGTGATTTATTGGAAAAAGGCTGAGAATGGGTATCTTCATTTATACATTCATAGCAGTACTCTAGTAGTTTCATGACTCCTTGTTTTCTTTGCATTGTGATACTTTGTGTGTGTGTGTGTGTGTGTGTGTGTGTGTGTGTGTGTGTGTGTGTGT
>JANHMN010000021.1:11116092-11131565 GCA_030674055.1 Rhabdomys pumilio
TGTGTGTGTGTGTGTGTGTGTGTGTGTGTGTGTGTGTGTGTGTGTGTCCATGTGTTGAGGAGGGGATCTGATACATACATGTGTGTAAACCAGAAGCCAACATTGGGTGTCTTCCTCAATGCTCCCTACCTTGTATTTTGAGACAGGATTTCTCACTGAACCTGGAATTTACTAATTCAGATAGATTAGCTGACCAGAAACCTATGAATCCTCTTCTCTCTATCTCTGTAACACTGGGATTAAAGGCATGAACTGCCATAGTTTTTGTGACTATGTGTATCAAATTTAGTTGCATGTGAAGCAAGCATTTTAGAGACTGAACCATCTTCCCAGGCCCCATTGTTGTCTTTAAAATTGTTTTTAAGTTGTATATATATGGGTGTCTGGGAGAATGTGTGCATTTGAGCATAGTAGGTACCTGTGAAGAGTAGGAGAAGGGATTCCATCTCTTAGAGCTGTAGTTAGAGGCAGTTGTGAGCTATTGATGTGGCTGCTGGGAACTGAGTTCAGGTTCTCCACAAGAAAGATATGCAGTCTTAACCACCAAGCCATCTTTCTGGCCCTTTGTTGCCTATTTGAGGGTACCTGAAAGGACAGACAAGTCAAGTGTGGAGGTGTACACCTTTAATCTCAGCACTTGGAAAGTAGCAGCAGGAGGATCCTTGTGAGTTCAAGACCAGCCTTGTTTGTATAGTGAGTTCCAGGACAGCCAGGACTACATAGTGAGATTGAGCCTATCTCAGAACAAACAAACAAACAAACAAACAAACAAGCAAACAAAGGAGAAAACCAAGGAAACAAGCCACTTGAGATAGAAAAGCAGACATTTCCAGGTGTTGATGATCTCCTCCAATGACAAGAATATCACGAATAAAATTTTGTGATTTTTTTTTTTTCTGAAGGAGACTGAATACTTGAATAATGACTCTGCTGAAATAGCTTGAAACATTATGTTTGGGTTCTAACTGTTGACTTTCTGTTATTTTATAGGCAGCACTCAGCATATTTGGCATGGTCGGTGGACCACTTCTGGGCTTGTTTTCTTTGGGCATCTTGGTCCCCTTCGCCAACTCTGTTGTAAGTATAGCTAGTGGATACATTTAAAGGTCACCTTTCCAACTACAGTTTTCTATTCTGTGCTAAAGCCATGGTTGCTTTGAGGTCTGTCATTAGTGACTTGCCTTGGTGATTTAAATAGTTCAGTTTGACTTTGATAGCGTGTACAGGGAAGAGCTACGCATCGAGACCTTGCAGCTAGGAGGATAATAGAAATAGTCAGAGCCATGTAGTGCAATTTAAATCCAGTGTAAACAGGCCAGTATCTTTTGCACATTTAAATTATTGCTTCTCTTAAAACTGAATAGGCTTTAAGGAAGGAGATCAACAGGCTCTGATGGTTTTAAAGACTATGTGTAGTCAGGGCACAGCAAAGAGAAAAAATGACATCTTAACTACCATGACCTCAACGTTTATTCTTCTAGTGCTTCAAGATGTAGCTTCTGTACATCATTCTAGCCCTGAGCAGGTAGAGGTGAATATAATTGGGAATATTACTTGGAAAGAAGTGATATCTCTGCTATTACACCTAAACATGTGTGTGTCTGGAAATACAAAATTGTGTCTGGAAAAAAAAGAAATCCAAACAATTTCTCTGAAAAATCAATAGAAAGTCCATTTCCATTATAGGATGAAGTTCTGAAAAGACCTAGAATGTATGGAAGTAAATGTCAGACATTTGTAGCATAGCCATGGGTTAGAGAAAGAGGGAATGAAGTTTCTGGGTCTCCAGAACTCTGGGCAGAGACACTAGTGATCTATCATAACCTTGACAAGAGGCAAAGCTACTGTAAAGCAGGAAAGTCAGATAGGGAGCTGGCCAGTTTGGCCTTGATCATTTTGATCCTGGCTTTCTCATGTTGAATCTACCTCAAAGAGAACAATGTGTTTCTTCTAAAAGCGCTCTTGTTTTTCAGGGAGCATTTGCTGGTCTGTTGGCTGGATTTGCCATTTCTTTATGGGTAGGAATTGGAGCCCAGCTTTATCCTCCACTTCCTGAGAGAACCTTACCGTTGTCCCTTGAAACCCACGGCTGTAACAGCACACACAATGTGTCAGACTGGATGTCAACTACAGAAATGCCATTTTCTACTAGTGCTTTTCAGATACACAACGTGGAAAGGTATTCAGTTTCATGTTATGTCTTTAAAACTTGGGTGACAAATAGGGGACTCCTATTGTTTTTGTTTTTTGTTTTTTCTTTCTTTCCTTCCTTCCTTCCTTCCTTCCTTCCTTCCTTCCTTCCTTCCTTCCTCCCTTCCTCCCTCCTTCCCCCCCCATCTCTCTCTCTCTTTCTTTCTTTTTTATCTTGCTTATGACACTGCTTCTTCATAACCCTGAACTGAGTAGACCCTCTGGCCTTCTTGCTGTGCTATTTTATTTTATTCCTACAGAATAAGGATAGCAAGCGACACAGTTGACGTTGTAATGAGACATCCTATAGCTGCCTAGACAGCATTTCAAGCTGTCCAAACTGAACTTGAATTCTTTAACTTCTTAATAGTTGATGAGTATATCTTGATAATTCTCTTTTAATTCTTTTATGATTCACGAAGTTGACCCTTCTTTAATGTTGTTTATTGGACATTCAGATATCCACTTTTGTCACCTGCTTCTTTAGAACTGTCCCAATTTTCAGCAGACTCTCTGTCTCTTTCTTTCTTGTTCATTGGTGACTCAAAATATGTTTTAAAGATTTTTTTTCTCTATCAAGGGGTTTAATTTTTTTACTTTTTGCTAATTTTATTTTTGTAAGAAATCATGACTTATATTTCTTGTATCATTAATCCTTTGTAGTCTTATTGAAGAAATCATTGCCTACTTTGCAGTCAGAAAGTTATTCCTCTTTATCTGTCTATCTATCTATCTATCTATCTATCTATCTATCTATCTATCTATCTATCTATTTATCTATCTTTGGTTTCTCAATGGCTGTCCTGTCCTGAAACTTGCTATGTAGACCAGACTAGTCTTCAATTCTTCTGAGAGAAAGAGAGAGAGAGAGAGAGAGAGAGAGAGAGAGAGAGAGAGAGATATTCACTTGACTCTGCCTCCTGAGTGCTGGGATCAAAGGTGTATAACCATGTCCAGCTGTCCCTTTAATTTTTAAATTAAATTGTTCTTAACTATATACATTTAAAAATGTAATCTATTTAGGACTGAAGTAGATAGTGTGAGCAAGAATAATTTTTTTCCCATGTAGAATTTCAATAAATCAATTTCTCTTCTTGAAAAGACACCCCCTCCCTTGTCCATCAAGATTTGCTGGCAACTAAACTAATGTAAATCAAATGACAGCTTCCTGGGGCTCTGCTTCTTGATCCACTGTTCTATGCTATGTTTTCTGTCTTTTTCAATACCACACTATCTCAGCTTCATTCATTCATCTCGGCATGTTTCCCTTCTTCCTGGGATTTTGGCTTCTGAAATTCTCAGTACTTCCATCTTGCTGGTGCCTGAAAGACATGTTTTTCCACATTGTTCTTAGCAGGGTAGTCGGTCCTAATTAAGTGCTTTATTAAAGCCGAAAGGGACATCCTTGAGTGGTGTCACATCTTTCCACAGGTCTTCTCCAATCACGCATCACAGTGCAGACCTTCTCTCACTACCCTGTTCATGTCATGTGGCATTATGGCTCCATTTTTTTTTCCTCACAGGACTTTTTTTTTTTTTTTTTTTCCCAAGGACTTTTTTTTTTTTTTTTTTTTATCACTTTCAAAAACAACTGCTTATTGAATTTATCTTTTGCTGGATATAAACTTTATGTGGACAGCAGTTTTTTTTCTATCTTACGGCTGACTTTATAATAAGAACAATTTTGGGACAATGAAGAGTTGAAAGAGAAAACACAGACACTTAATATTTTATTATGTACATGTGTATTGTCAGATTTGTGTTACAAAGTTCCAACTTAATCAAGGAAAATGATATTTTGGCTCAAGGTTTTAGGGATTTCAGGTCATAGTGGCCCAACACTGGTACCTTTGAGCTTCTGTGGCATAGCAGATCATGGTAACAGCATGTGTTGGAGAAGGTTGTTTCACCTCATGGAGCTGGTGGTGGGGCAGAGAGAAGGAGAAGAGACTAGGCATTCAGTGTCCCCTTTGAGTGATGCCTGCAATGACCTGTCTTCTTTCTGCTATGTTTTATCTCCTAAGAGTTACCATTGCCAATAGTTTGGGATGAAGACCAAGCCCTCAACACAGGAGCCTTAGGGTGTACTTATTCAAACTGCATCAGCTTGCCAACCTAAGAGGCAAGTAGGGCAAGCTGGGGTCTGAGAACAATTTATTTGGGTTAAAGTGAAGATAACCACTCAGAAAAACAGCACAAACCTAGCTCTTTAGAATAAGTCCTCCTAAAACGGCATTTGAGGGGTCTGGGATTTAATAGATTACAAAATGAAAGTAAGAAGGCATTCATGGAAAATTGTTACAGTTGCATTAGTCACAGGTCTACAGGGAAAAGGATGACACAGGATATTGATTTTGTTATGCATTGGTTATTTTTTTACCTTCCAGGAAAGATTTATAAAAAATTAAAAATGATTTACTGGGGTTATGCATCATCTTTGTGTTTTCAGGAACTCCACAGAACCCTGCCTATGCCAGGCTACAGTGCGCTAGGTGACTGCAGCCCCATGCCCTGTGTTTCTCCTGTGCCAAAGAATTATGTTACTTTAAAGTCCTCTCTCATGTGTATGGTCAAGGTGAAGCCATATTTTAAATTCCTAATACAATAGTTCAAGATCAGCACCATTGATTATGACATTAAAAATGGTTAAATACTGCATTTTTACTTTCAGGATCAATGATACACACACGTCTTGTTGCCAGGAACATGGTGAATTGTTGGGATTATGTTTTTGGTATCTTTCAGGACTCCACTGATGGACAATTGGTATTCATTATCGTATCTGTACTTCAGTACTATTGGAACGCTGACAACTTTGTTCGTGGGGATGCTGATCAGTTTATCAACAGGTAATTATCTTAATATTTTTCTGTTCACTTCTAGAAACACAAGAGTTTCCTATGTATGATTTGTAGGTATTTATGGTGCTTTACTATGATCCTATGAATGATTTAAATTATTAGTTTTTTTTTTAATTTTACTCATGGAGTATTTGAGAGTCGAAAATTATGCCAAAAGACCCATCACTACTGCAAGCTTGATTCTGCCATGTAATAGCTACCTGGATCCAGGCGAGGTACATAACCACCCTTATGCATCGTTGTGTTCAAACTGAGGATGCTGAAGACAGGTTGCTAGAAGATAAAACTCAGTTGTATGGGAGCACTTACTTACGTAATGACTGGTTAGAAAGGGAGAGCTGTGTATGTGTTTTGACAACATCATTACGCTAGAATCTTCTCATTGTCCAATATGGACTCTTTGTAAATTTCAAAAACTTATACACATGTGGAAGATAATAGCTATACTATTTCTGTGTGAACATAGTAGAAAGCCCTTGAAAACGCTCATGGAGAGAAAATATAGTTTTAGTAATCAGTCGCTCACGCATGGAGTGTAACTTGGTACCTGGAATGGTGCTTTTGTCCCGAGATTTTATTTTGTTCTCACTGTGGGTATTCTTTTGGTCCCCTTCCCAGGTTGGGGTTCCCACTAAAGGGTGGGGGAAAAGGAAGAACCCATAAAGTAGCAAAGACCAGCTACAGTCTATGGCCCACAATTTGTCATGTAATTTTATGCTTCCAGTTTATTTTTTAAAATAGTATTTATGAGTGTTTTACCTGCATATATGTAGCGGCACTGCATGTTTGCCTGCTGCCCACAGAGGCCAGAAGGAGGTGCCATATTTATTCCTCTTTATCTGCAATTCTGAGCCACCATGTGGGTGCTGGGAACCAAATCCAGGTTCTTTGCAATGGCAGTTAGTGATCTTAACTGCTGAGCCATCTCTCCTACTCCTATGTTCCTTCCTTTAGTTGAGGGGATCCATCTTATACAGCACACTCTTGACAAGGACAGAGAGAAGTTTTGGAAAATTTATATGTCCAAACAATGTACTCATGTGTGACTCATAATTTGAGTGTAAGTTCTATGTGAAAACATTTTAATCTCAATTTTCTTCTCTCGTGCTGTTATGGAAGATCAGTGCCAGGCTCCTTGCTGACAAATCCGTGGGACATTTGTCAATGACTACCTTGCCTTATGACCATTTAACTCTGAAGCCTCATGTCTTTATATCCCAGGGCATTTTCTTTCTATCCTTTTGTAATTTCTTGCTATTTTCTGTTTTATCTTTCTGGAAAGTTCTATTAGTCACATGTCTGCATCTGGGAAGACTCCTTCAATTTTCTTGTCTTTTCTTTCCTACTTTCCAGCATTGTCTCTAGGTCTATTCCATGATTATTTCACCCAATTACTGTTCCAATAATTCTCAAAGGAGCCTTTGATCCAGTTTGAGAAGGGACTGTAGGGGAAGAGGGCGGGGAGACGCTTGCAATATCCAGGTGAGCGATCACAGTGGCTGGGATTGGGGGTTGGTGAATGTGCTGGGTTCCTAATCCTCCAAACACCCACTCACATGCCTATCCCTACAGTGGAATGCTGAATTATCTTTTTTATCGATTAGCCAGCTGTTCCAGCTTTGTCTAATCATGTAGCACTCAGTTTACACTATACAAAGCTAGCAGCAGCCTCTTTGTAGAATCTGGTTACAACTGTGAATTTTTTGGCATCCAGGTAAGGCTCCTTGCAACCTTGTTGCCTTTGTATTAGTAACTGTAATGTTTGAACTCACTTTCCAAAAGGATTGTGTTTTTCTCACAAAAAAAACCACCCAAAAACCGAACACAGTAGCCCCATTGTTTAATCTACTTTGAGAGATACAATTTATTTTCACAAATTACCCACTGGTTCATATCTGAAATACACCTATATTATCTCCTTGTACTTTTTTCTTTTTTTTTTAATTGGATATTTTATTTACATTTCAGATGCCAACCCCTCTCCCCATTTCCCCTCCCTAGAAAACCCCTATCCCGTGCCCCCTTTTCCATTTTGCTTTTATACAATTTTTTTTAAATGTTAATCAAAGACTTTATAAGTATGGTAATGCTCAATCAGAAGTGTAACCTAATACCCAACCTAGCTATGTAAACTATCTTTGACTGGTGGAGACATGTGAACTTCTGCCTCCATGCCCCCTCTCTCTTTCTCTCTCTTTTTCTCTCTCATTACCTAGCTTCTCATCTACTTCATCTTCTCCTCTCCTTACTCCATCTTTTCCTCTCGGTGCTCCTTCCCCCTTAGCTCCTCCTACATATTACCCTTCCTGTTAAAATAAAACTTTTCTCACAAAATACAATTACAGCATAATTATTCCTATTTTTACCAGTGAGGTACAAGATAGTCCCAGTCCCTCCTCTTTTTGACTAACCAGAATCTCTGTTGTCTCTCTTGACTAAAACACTTAATTTTGAACCTGGCTTTTTCTTGGCTTTAGAATAAATGTCAGCTGAAAACCATCCACTCAGGTCTTTTTTCTCAAGGTAAATAGCCAGGATTGGCTATGAGTCTATAGGTCTTCAACGCCGTCAGAAATCCAGAATGACTAGATTAACTGAAGTTATGGGAAGCACTAAGCATAGCTTCTAAAACTTAGCCAATTTAGAGACCGCTGAACACCTGGACAGCCCCTATACTACCGAACATTGGAGCATCAAATCTTCAGCCTTCTGGCCCAAATTCATCTGACAGACCTTAGTGCTGCAGAATTATTAAGGGCTGGTTACTCTGTCTAGGCAGATATAATCAGTCGACTATTCTGCAAGTGTGTCCTTTTCTGGGCAGTAATTTGTCTGTAGATGGAGAGAGGCAATTCTTGCCTAGTGGCTATCTCACCACAACTGGAGTAACTCCAAGGATGCTCAATTTCTTCTTAGAATCCAAGACAGGAAGCTGTCAGGAGCAGATAGGTCTCTAATCAAGATGAACATTAATATAGAAATATTTGTGATGTCAATTCTATGGATTTCTGACGTTTTGAAATCCAATTATCCATGTAAGGTAACCTGGACTGTTGTCTGTTAACTCCTCTCAGCTATTTCTAAATAAAATATAGAAAACACCTTAAAAATAAACTCAAAGTCATGAATTTGCTATAGTCCCTTAACTCACAGGCTAACCATCCCAAATCAGTTAAAAAAAAAAGTTAAAGAAGGACTGGGTCTAAACCTTGTATTTCTAAATGTGTTATACAGGCACAATGCCTAGGAGAGTATCAATATTCATTTCACTTTCATATCAATAAGAAGCTTATCTCCTTGTACTTTTAATCTTTGGCTCTTAACACACACACACACACACACACACACACACAGACATACACAGACATGCACATGCCATCTGCTCTGCTCTTTCTCTCTCTTAAGGAAACTGGAATATCCAAATGTTCCCATTGGCAGTTCCTTTCATTTCTTTGATTTTGTTAACTGCATGCAGTTATATCCAGGATAGCAAACATCTAGTTATAAAAACACATCCCATCATTAATTTTACTAATGAGCCATTTCTTCACCACAACAATGGTGAGAATCTTGAAATAGATCTGGAAACATATACTTTCTGATGTTCCTTACAACGAGCTGTAAGGTATGAGAAATCTATAGGAATCCAGATAGACACCCATGACTGGGATTTCAGCTCCATTTGACTCTGTGCTGCGTGTTTGTTTCTGTCTTGGTGAAACTAGAGCACATGCTATGGCAATTCCTAAACATTAGCAGGTATAAAAATCACCTAGAAGTCTGGCATGGTCGCACACGCCTTCAATCCCTGCACATGGGAGACAGAGGCAGACAACCTCTGAGTTTAATGCTAGCCTGATCTACAAAGTGAGTTTCAATACATCCAGGGCTCTGTCACACAGAGAAAACCAGTCTCAGAAAACAAAAACAGAAAAACCAACCAACCAAAGAAATCTGGCAATCTTGAAAATCTGGCAAAATCAAGAGTTCTGTGGCCCCGCAGTTCTAAGTCAGTCCAAGCTGCAGTGCAGGGATGTGTGTTTTAAGCACATCTCCTCAAAGATGTAGATAGTGGTGGCTTGAGGACCATATACTTGGTTCTCAAAAGCATCTTAGTTGGTTCACCAAGACAAACGCGCTCGCGCACACACACACACACACACACACACACACACACACATACACACAAGAAAAATGAAAGGAAGGCAGGCAGGCAGACAGACAGACAGCAAAGCCAAATAAGAGGATCTGTTTCTAAAACAAAACCTTAGACAGGGTGATTTGTACAAAACATCTGTGAGCATGCAGAGTTCCACTTGCTTAACTCATAATTTCTCTACACCAAAAGCCAAAAGCCAGGGCAGAGAGGTGGAAGGGCAGAGGGGCAGAGACAGAGAAAGAGGGGCAGAATTGGAGGGGGTAGGAGCAGAGGCAGAGGGGTAGGGGCAGGAGGCAGAGGTGCAGAGAGCAGAGGCAATTTGTCACTTTATGGGTAAGTTGTGTGGGTTGCTTTTTCTATTATTTTTGGGACAAACAGGTCTTCATCCAGGTGGCACCAGATGAAGCAGTTGGGTTAGGATTGAGAGCTATTATCTCTCTATATTTATTTATCCATATAGATATCACAATATTCATGTATATCAATTAGAAGGTGTGGGGTCCGAGATCTACGAGAGGAAAGTGGCAGCTGGATCTTCAATACTACTTTCAAGGTTTTCTTTGCATTTCATGTGTGTATAAAGCTGAATGTTCATTAAAAAAAATGCCTGTGTGATGAGTGTGTGTGTGTGTGTGTGTGTGTGTGTCCCTTTGTAATTATAAGGCGTGTCTGTCTAACAATGTAAATAATGTATTTGTTTTTCAGGGGGAAGAAAACAGAACTTAGACCCTCAATTTTTATTAACCAAACGGGACTTTTTATCCAATTTTGATGCTTTTAAGAAAGTAAGTTAGGTTTTGTTTATCCTTAAATTAGGGAAGTGGGTTTTTAACTACCTGAACAGAGCAATTAGTTAGTCCCCAGCTCTTTGCTTGGACAGACACACAGAAGAGATATTTCTATATCATTATCTGCATGTTTATATGTGTACCTGTAGATACAGGTATGGAGTTAATAGATAAGAAATATTTAAGAGAATATATGGATATCAATAGTTCATATCTTCTTTACACACAGACATTCATAGCTCAAGTGCATATTGTATACCGTTCTAGCTTCTGTCACCTCATGTAGGTTGGATCTCACTCTCCCTTCGTTGATTTGATTTCACTGTCCCTTAGTAGATTATCAAGTTGACTTAGAGAAATATAAGCAGTAGGTGTCAATTATCTGTCACCGAACAAATGAAGTTTCTTTTAAAAAAATTTTCATGTCCTTTTTCTTTCAGAAGAGTCAGGTTTTAAACTATAAATCTCATCCAGTGGAAGCTGGTGGAACTGATAACCCCGCCTTCAACCATGTTGAGCTGAACTTCACAGATCACAGCAGCAAGATCAATGGGACTCGCCTGTGAAGCACCTCTAAGGCTATATGCTATTGTATAATATCTGCTTTTTTTAAAAAATACGTTTTAGGATATTTGGATCAGATCAGTTTTTTTTTTTCTATCATGACTGTTTTGGAAGATATATTTTGTTAAAGCTAAATCCTGGCTTGGTTTACTTCATACACTGATTTACTGATGCTACCCTGGAGTTAGGAGTTTCAATATGAACTCTGGTTGTGAATATTATGACTACATACATATGTGAAAGGCAAATACAGACTTACACACATGGTACTTGATAATCAAAGGCGTATTCTTACATTTGGGCATTACTGAAAACATTTTACATGCCTTTGGTGCATGTTCTGGGATGTTTACTAGAATCATAAATCTTGGAAAGAGATTTCTTTCCTCTCCCTACATATTCTGTTTCTAGGCAACAGGGACATGAGGAGGACCAGAACATTTCTGTGGACTTTACTTCTGGATCAGCCCATGCTATAACCTTGCCACTGAATCTGCTTCTGAATGAGTAAATAACAGCATCCAGCCTAGGAGTCATTAGGGACCCAATGATCAAGTTTATCTTTAATACGTTCTCGTGCCTGTTTTTTCCCCTGCTGAGATTCTTGACAATTGCCAAGTACAGTGCTTGTCATAGACTATAGACTATTGACTATAAATTATAGACCATTGGCTGTAGAATATCAACCATCAACTATTGACTATTGATTATAGACTATAGTTTTTATCTTCATTCCCAATTTCTGTTCTATTAACCTTGCTTTTGTAGGGCATGTTGCCTGTACTTAACTGTTCCAGCACCTTGCTTGTTGCCTTGTCTTAGGTATGTCTTGAGACACCCTATATAAACCATCTAACCTCTGTCCTTCAGTCTCCAGGTCCCAGCCTATACTAACACATGTTTCTTGTGTATTGAGTAACCTCAAAACATTATATATTTAAAAAATGGTGAAGTCCCATGGAGTTACATAATTGCTTTTAGTGCTGTTAAGTTGAACCACCAATTAATATAGTTAAAAAACTAAATTTCAAGAGGAAATACTACTTTGTTTTCTCACATGTTCCAGGTTATTAAATATATACTTTGCTCTATTTTCTGAGATTTCAAGCAGTAGCTTCAAAGTTCTTAACCATTTATTTGGCTATGTTCATAGCTACAACTTGTGATACAGAGTTTCATCAATAACTTAGTTTTTCTGTAATACCCACATTAGACATTGCTTAAAAGATTTAAAAAGTTTTCAATATTTTAAAAAGAGAAATATTGATATTTCAAAAATAATTTATAATTTTATACGTATTTTTGGTCTATTAGTTAAAGACCATACTATTTACTTTTAAAGGCTGTTACCTGACACCAAAAACTAAAATACCAAAAAATTAGCATTTATCTGAAACAAAGAGATTTATATGCCATTTGAATCAACTATATATTCATGTATTTCTTATGTATATAGATCTATTTATTGATTATTCTATTTGTAAACAAAAATCAAGTTTTGTGACTATCTCTCAGTACTTTAATGAGCATGGTCATATAATCTTTTATATGTAATCTTATATGACTATGATTTGAAGTATAGTTATTTATTAGATAATTCTGAATGAATGAATATATATGCATATATATATACATACATACATATGGGATGCTTCAGTTTTGGCAATGAGAATCAGGTTATTTGATTAACTTTTTCTTTGATCTGACTGCACAGAGATTACATAATGTGTTCTTCATGACAAGTGGTATTTCAAACGAGTTTGTCCACTGCCTGTAAGACAAAGTACATCCTTGTGAGATTTGGAAATATCAGTGTTTTATTTTTTACAAACATACGGGAGTGCCAGATAGGGTTCTTAAAGTCAAAAGATGTTGCTGTTACTTAAAAGGCATTTGTTTTTTAAGTTTAAAACTTGGGACTAATATAAACATGGGTGATATGTCAGCATATTATAATGTAAAGTAAAGAATCTTTTCTTACTTGTATTCAACAACAAAGGAAGAAAACAATTGTATAGGTTGTCTGTCAGTGTCTGGCTGCTGACAAGTATGTCCTTAATTTCATTTAATGCTGATATCAGAATGAGGCTGCCCACCTCACAAAAGTAGTGTGAGAGACCAGAGCTTTGACAGACTAGGATTTCATTAGTTCAAATAATTTGAGGCAAATGTAATTTGCTAGGTTTATTTTTGAACTAAGAAGGATCTGTATTATCACGATGTAGAGAAAAAGGCCTTTCCTAAAAAATGTGTGCCACAGGGGTAAAAACACATTTGAGGATCAACAAGATCATTCCAACTGAAAGACTATAAACCTTAGAGAAAGACGTGACTCAGTCCTATTCATCCCACAGAGAGATGAAAACTGTATAGGTCAGATGTAAAAGAGCACGGAGTCATGTTATCAATAGGTGGACTGTTTGCACAATCTCTTTTTTCCTCTTGAGACCAATAGTTACCAACACGGTCCATTGTGCTCCTCTGGGGACATGTGGAGACATTTAAGTGTCTACAATGAGAGTGCTGGTGCCATGTAGGAAGTTAGGTTCAGGAAAGTTTGGTAAAGTCCCACTGGATAGGACAGCTCTCCTCAACCAACCAAAAACACCAGTCAGCTGAAAATACTAACAGTGTGTGGGTTGAGAAACCATGGAAGCTAATGCTGATGCTTTTTCCAAAGCCAACAACCTGATGTTTCCATCAGAAAATACCATTAGCACTCTGGATAATGACCACATACTTTCAAAGGAGCCTGAAAATGAGAAGACATTTTCACAAACAGTGGGTGACTATTTAGGCCAGTCTTTGGCCGGCTCGGCTCCTTTATGTTGTTTCTGATATGGCCCCACATTAGGATGATATGAAATACATGACTACTAAGGTCTCTTAATTGCATCTAAATTATGACAAGCACAAGACATGAGGTTTGTTTCATGAAATAGGCTGAGTGTATGATGTAGACACACTGGGTAGGGCTGAGGTTGCAAAAGACTGAATGATCCTGTGAATTGATTCTTGGAGGAAACTCGGAGTCTTCCTGTAGAGATTGTTGATAAGGAGTCAACTGAAAAGAAGGGCTTGTAGTTCAGCAGTAAAACTCTTACTGAGCATGTGCAAGGTCCTAGGCTTCCTTCCCAGCACCACTGAGAACGGAGTCAACCTAGTGCATGACCTTTAGTTCTTAAAAATGCCTTGGATGCACTTAGAGTTAACTTTTGTACCACTATTTGTGAAAATCTTGGGAAAGTTGAATATTTCTACAAAAAATACGGTTACAAACCTATTTTTTTTCAATTTGCCAATTAAAATTTCCATAAAAATCATTACAGTTGTCTGTTCTTGGAGTAAGCATCTGACTGGGTGTAATGAACATTATCAATGGCATTTCTATCCTATTTACTCCATAAGGGATTCTAACGAAGTAATTGCTATGTATACATCATACAACTGAGAGCAAACAAACTTACACAACTTTGTCATTGAGGACCATTTTATATTTTAATTAATTAACATTGTATGCGTAGGCAGAAATGCTGTGGTTTGCATGATGGCATGTACCTCAAACAGCTGTGATTGAAAGCTTGGTCCACAGGGTGACACTCTTGGGAGATGGCTGAGTCTGTGGGGAGCAGGGTCTAGTGCAGGTCTTTAGGTCATAAGCATGGATGCCCTCAGAAGTGATTGTTGTGTGCACCACTCTGTCTCTGATACATTCAAGCTCTGACCACTTGCTTTGCTCCATGTCCCAGTCACGATGAGCTACTTTCACTGGAGGCTGAAGCGCCTGGTCACTTCAGCTATGCCTTGAATTTTGAGAACTGTGAGCTCAACCAACTTTGCCCTTTTAAAGATTTAATTGACTCAAGTATTTCATTGTAGTCATGTGAAACTCACTAATACAAAAGGCATAAAAAATACCATTTGAAGTTTTAAAGTTAGAATTTTTATCTCAAGGCTATAGTTTGCTTGTTATAAAATTCATTGGTCAATCAAGCCGATAAAAGGTTTAGGTACAAAAAGAAGACCATGGTTATACCCAACTGCCTAATTTGGAAAAGTGTCCTGCAAGCAGCTACCAAGTTTCCTGTTTGGCAAGAACTTCCCTTTTCTTTGGCCACTTCGGCTCATTCATTGAACTGAAGCATCTATTCGCTCCCTGTCCAATCACAGGGTGAGCAAAATTCCAATTTTCCAGAGAGGAAAATTCAGTGTGACTTTTCACTCTGAAGGTTAGGTTAGATCTTTGCCATTTAAATTCATCAAGCAAGAAGATATTTCGAAAAGTGCCAATTCCTATGTCACGAGCGCTCATTTTCTCACTTTAAAAAGGCCTGTTTTACTTTTCTCTTTGTTTAGGTGAACTCATCCCAAAGGGCACAGAGTAGCCATTGATATTGTTTACTCCTGGTGTTCCCATCGACTTCTCCTGGGTAGATTTAGAATCCTCTTCTGTGTGCCTCTGCTCCCTTTCTGTCCTCTGGATGACCCACAGTGGCTACTTCACATTCTGTTCTGGCCTGTGTCAGCATCACCTGGAGGGGCTGAGCTGTAGTCCTAGTTTCTGATTAGATGGCACTAGCACAGAGTCCTGGATTTTAAGTCTCTCAGTTTCTTGAGGAAGACGGTGGTTCTGATCTGTGAATCACATCCTGACAATTGATTGTGCTTCTAATTCACAGTGACCTCCATGGAAACTTAATCTGATGACTCTCTTGATTCAAGAGATGCTATGTCCTTGTTGTTTAATAAAACCCACATCCTTCAGTTAGATTATAGTGCTGTCACTTTCTGTGTTACACAGTGAGTCCCATGATGTACTATACATGCAATGCGCTGCTCTTTTCTTTTCTTTTCTTTTCTTTTCTTTTCTTTTCTTTTCTTTTCTTTTCTTTTCTTTTCTTTTCTTTTCTT
>JANHMN010000021.1:11131575-11158939 GCA_030674055.1 Rhabdomys pumilio
TTTTCTTTTCTTTTCTTTTCTTTTCTTTTCTTTTCTTTTCTTTTCTTCTGGAGAAACCAAGCAAGTTTATTAACACATGTAGTGCACACTGTACAAAAGAACCCCAACAGAAGAGAACTCCAAACAGTGGCTTAGTCAGGTTTACACATCTTCAACAGAGAACAGTAGGATTTTATAACATGACAAGACAGACAGCAGATTTACCTTTTGACTTCCACAGATGGGGAATTATGAAGAATATTATTTACAGGAATAAATTAATAAAGGAAGGCTTGTTAATTCCTCTGGTGCCATGTCTGAAGTGGTAAGCAACTAACTTCTACCTTTTTTTGTGGGTATGGAGCTAGATACCTCTATAATCTAGGTCCCATGTTTAGGCAGACTGGGGAAGGGCAAAGCTTTTCTAATTTTGCTGCTGCTTAACTGTTTTCAGCTCACAAATGTTATGTCAAAGAGGCATAATTTGGGATGATGTATTCTAGTTTCTTTCATAACACACAGAAATAGAGAAAAATGACAGAGGCAAGAAATGAGAATTCCTTTAGAATATATACAATAACAAAGAACAAACCTATATCAATTACGAACCTTAGCTATAAAAGCCTTCCGAACATTGGCAAGAAAGGCTGAAAAATTGTTGGCCTTCCTTACTTTCTCCTGAAATTCTTCTAGGCACTCAAGATGAGGAGAACAGTCAAACACTTCATATTCCTTAGTTTCATTTATGCTCAGGGAAAACATATATGGGCTCTCTGGATTCTTAGGGTCAATACTAGTAAATATGAACTGCAACTTATCACCAGCAATCTTTCTAATTTCTAGTCAATCTCTCTTCATTAGCCTTGTTAGCAGTGGAAATGGTTTCCTTCTTCCTAGCATATTCTTCCTTAAGATCCTGGATATTTGCTGTCAGTACTTCTGACTCTTGCTTTTTGCCTTTTACTTCAGCAATCATCTTTAACACATTATATTTCTTTTCTTGAATGAGTTTATTCTGCTTATAGAGCTAATTTTTATATTCCAGAATCATCTCAGCCATCCTTTCTTCTTCCTTTAATTTCAAACACAGCTTTTCTGAAAGCACTCTCATGGAGACCTTGAAGGCATCTCTAAGTCCCAGCACCTGACTACGATTATCGATGAGTCTGGTTCTGAATTTATCCCCAAATTCATTTATGCGTTTATGGAAGCATGCCAGTTCGTCTTCACCCATTTTGTTTTAAGGATGCTGGGTGGCCAGGAACGCCACCGTCTCCACCTGACTGGACCCGTCCGGCAGGAACCAACCCACCGCTCATCTGTCTCGCACTGCTGTTTTCTTGTTATTTTAAATGCTCTCCTCTTACACAGGTAGCCCAACAAATACTGTTGAAATAAACAGTTGCTCTGCTGTTAGAAGCTAGCAACATGTATCTCATTTCCCTCTCTTCTGTTTCTCTGGGTGGTTTTATCTTGTACTTATTGACAGACATCTTTAGCAGTTATGATATACTTCACATGTGTAGGATGCACCCAGCCATCTCTTCAGTGGTACACACTACTCTCCATTTCTGTACTGGGATGTTTTCTATAAGTCTATGTTTTTCTTCCTAGCCCCAAGCTCCAAGAATAACAACTCTGAGACTTAAATATATTTATAAATGCCTAGGCCAAAGCTTTGCATGTTCTCCAATGAGCCCATAATTTAATATTCTGTTTATTCTAATCTGAGTTCTTCCACATGACTGGTTACCTCTGCTCAGCTTTCATGAGTCTGTTCTCTTTAGCGGTCCTGGGGCCAATCTCCTGTGCTTCTCTCTATCCCAGAATCCTTTCTTTCTACCGGAACTCCCACCTTCTATTTCCTGCCTAAGCTAATAGACCGACAGCATTTTTTTTTTATTGACAAGTGAATGGTTTTATACACTGCTTAAGGCATTATCTCTACACATTTCTGATGTTTTGTTCATGTGAAGGGGCCATCCTGAAGTCAGGTTATCTTCTTGGCTTCTCTCTGACCCTTTATTCCTCAACTGCTCACAGAAACGAAGAATGATTATGGATCTCAGTCAGTTTGAGTGGGACAAGCAGACTTTCTCCATTTAGTGGCTGCTGCTTGAAAGATGTAGACCCTATCTCCTTGCACACATTATCTTTATCCCTCAAGCCTGGAACAGCACACCCTGCCTCAAGGTTATCAAACTGCTAGGGGGACCCTCTGTAACAGTCATATGGCCCAGTCCCTGATTTTTTTTTTTTTTATAAAGTTTTTATTCAAATGTCACTCTTCGGATGAGATATTCCCTGGTGTCTATGAAGATTGCAAGTTCCTTCCCAACTCTCCCTAGCCACTCGTTAGCTCTTTCTTAGTCACTGTGTTACTCAGCTTTCCCTTTCTATAACAAATACACAAGTTAAATAAGGTGTATTTTGGTGCATGGTTTTTAATCCAAGTTTAGGGGCCTGTGTCAAGGCAGAATATAGCAGGAAGTCCATGGTCAAGCAAGTTGTCCATCTCATGGTGGAGATGGAACAATGTGTATGTGTGTGTGTGTGTGTCTGTGTGTGCGCTGGTTTCTGATAATACTCTTCAGGAGCATATTTCTGAGTAGGATCCACAGTGCTGGGATAGATGGTAAGAAACATAGGTGAACTTATTACAGTCCTGTCAGCCATGCAAAGCCACATGTGATTCTCATGCTCCATGTTCATGGGGCAGGCTTCCTAGAGCCTTGGTTCTGTTCTCCTTCAGTCACAACACTCACCGACTGACTCGATTGTATTATCAATGGGTTTATGGAAGAGTCAGTCTACAAGCCAAGCCTAGATTGATTGGCAACAACCCGCTGAGCCAGAGAAGAAGAGCATCCATCAGATCCCAGACTAGGCAAGAATTTCTACTCCTAGATATGTCCGAATTTAGACAGTAGGTCTTGTCTCAAGATAATTCCTGGCTAAAATACCATGAGGATTTGCTGGGAGATGAAGTGAATTTCTTTTCCAAAGCAGATTCATGCTTCTTATCTATTTATAGCACAAAACTAAAAATCTTTCAGTACTTTCTAACATTCAGAATTGCCTGTACCTGCCCTGATATCTACTTTTTCTTTCTCTTTTGTTTTCTGTGCTATCTCAGAACTCTGTTTTTGTTTTTTGTTTTTCTAAAAAACTGAAGTTTCCAGTTTTCTACTGTTGAATTTCAGTGTTATACTGTGGTCATGCATCTTGATATGCACGAAGACTCACTGCTTGTGGGGAAGAGAAGCAGGTGACCACTAGGCATCATTCAGCAGCCTTGTTAACCCCCTGAAAAACCAGACTGCTTATTTTTGAACTCTGTCTTAGCATCTTCAGTGTTTTCCTTCCAGAGTTGCTAGTACCTGATTCCATGAGCTTTTGTGAAGCTTCTGTGAATAGTTGTTATTCAAGTAGCTGCTCCATTTGGCATCCCGATGGGAAGAAAATCATGGATGACCTTAGCTGCCATCTTGCCTTGCCCTACATTTTAACAAGTAACCCACTTTTTTGTTGAATGGCTTCGATTCTTTTTAGTGGTGATAAGCCGAAGACCCAAATTTTTATGTCTGGCCTTTGGGGGTTTCTTCAGATCCAAATTATAGCAGACCATTGTATGTTGCCCTTTGTTAAAAGCAATGATTCAAGAGGGCAGCATGTTTGAGTCTTTTACTTAGTAGTCCCTTCAACAGTTAAAACAGTATTAAGACCAAAGCTGTACTCATTGTGGACTGGAGTAGTTTTCTGGGTATGGGCATGTGATAAGATTTAACGCTGAACAGATTCTACTATTCATGAAAACACCTGAGTTGTTTTTTGTTTTTTTTTTTTTTTTTTTTACATCATCCTATTAACACGTGTAAAATTTTGAGATTCAGTATTAGGTAAACTGATACCACACTTAGCTGTGCCCTCCAACCCATCTATAACCAACCATTCCAATAGGATAAGTGATGAACCAAGGCCCCTAAGTCTCCATCACTGAGTTTAGAGTCTAATAAAGAAGATAGACACCAGTAAATCACACAGAAGTATCATGAGCAGGTGAGCATCTGGAGCCCCACAGCATGCCTGCCATGTAGGATGCAAAATAATAAAATGAGGCACTAGGAATTACAACAAAGGATCAAGCCCATTCAAAGACCTTTGCCTGACTAAGGTGAGGTAAAACCCAAGAAGGGTTATTAGCTGTCAACGAGGAAGAAAGAGCAGACTGGCTTAAGCAGAGGTAATCAGAATGTTCCAAAGCTCATCAGGCAGAGGAATGTACAAGATTATGGATAGAAGGTAGAATTCTAAGAAATAAGCAGTATCCACCCAGCCTTTGGAACATCATGGTAAAGAGTTTACATTTCATCCCTATTAGAATAGAAACCCATTCAAGAGTTTGAAATTGAATACTCTACAGGGAAAATGTTTCATGTTGAATAACGTGGGCAGTAACTAAGATCTCGACTGGGTACAGCAGGAGGCTAATCTCTAAAACAACCTGACAAAACTATTTAAGCTTAGCTAAACTGTAGAGTCTATTTAAGTGGCTACAATTCAGTTCACAAAAGATTGATTGCATTAGTGTTTACAAAATGTAATCTCCCTCCATTGCATAGTGGTGTTGTTTCTATGCATAGAAGCCACACCACTAGGTACTTGCTAAAAGCTGAGGCTCTAGTCCATTCTAGAAACATTGATTCAGCACTTCTCAGTTGATCCTAATGCCTGTTAAAAGTCTGAGAATGACAAAACCAGACAATAACTAGACCTGTGATTTGCAAGTAGAGGAGATATTAATGTTTCATTAAAATTTCTTTTGTTTTGTTATCAGGATTTATTGTGCATATTGGACTTTAGGCCATCAAAATGATTACAGGTTCTTAATTAATGAGGTAATAATGAAGGAAATTTGAAGATGGCCTCCTGGAGGGTTTTTGCGTGCTGGGAAGAGCTGTTCATAGGATGCCACCAAGAACTTTGGGTAACAACCTCTCACACACCACGAGGTTAATGGGATATAAGTAGATTTTACTCATTAGTAAAACTTCTTGTGAAATGGCAACATTTCTAAGAAAAACTTTTTAAAGTGTGTGTGTGTGTGTGTGTGTGTGTGTGTGTGTGTGTGTAAATACTGTAAAGTTGGTGCCTAAATCCTGGCTATTACCATGTAATCCAAAGAAATTACTTTATGTTTTTTTTTTTTTCTGAAGACCCCATCTGCCGCTGATATCTGCTGCATTTTGAGAATCTTTCATTAAGACCAGGCATTATCATCCTGCACAAAACTCGAGTCCAAATGGATCAAAGATCTCAACATAATACCAGATTCACTAAATCTAACAGAACAGAAAGTAGGGAATAGCTTTGAACTTGTGGGTATGGGTGATAACTTCCTGAACAGAACACCAATGGCTCAGGCACCGAGGTCAAGAATTAATAAATGGAACCTCATGAAACTGAACAGCTTCTGTGAGTCTAAGAGCACTGTCATTAGGGCAAAAATGACAGCCCACAGATTGGGAAAATATCTTCATTAATTCTACATCTGACAGAGGGCTAATATCCAAAACATATAAAGAATTCAAGCAGTTAGACACCAACAATCCAAACAAGCCAATTAAAAAAATGGGATATAGAGATAAACAGAGAACGCTCAACAGAGGAATCTCAAATGGCTGAGAAGTACTTAAACAGACGTTCACTACTGCTCTGTAATACAGCTTGAGGTCAGGGATGGTGAGTCCCCCAGAAGTTCTTTTATTGTTGAGAATAGTTTTTGCTATTCTAGTTTTTTCATTATTCCAAATGAATTTGAGAATTACTCTTTCTAACACTATGAAGAATTGAGTTGGAATTTTGATGAATATTGCATTGAATCTGTAGATTGCTTTCGGCAAGATGGCCATTTTTACTATATTAATCCTAGCAATCCATGAGCATGGGAGATCTTTCCATCTTCTGAGATCATTTTCAATTTCTTTCTTCAGAGACTTGAAGTTCTTGTCATACAGATTTTTCACTTGCTTGGTTAGTGTCACACCAAAGTATTTTATATTATTTGTGACTATTGTGAAGGGTGTTGTTTCTCTAATTTCTTTCTCAGCTTGTTTTTCCTTTGAGTATACAAAGACTACTGATTTGTTTGAGTTAATTTTGTGTCTAGTCACTTTGCTAAAGTTGTTTATCTGGTTTGGGAGTTCTCTAGTGGAATTTTTGGGGTCACTTAAGTATAATATCATATCATCTACAAATAGTGATATTTTGACTTCTTCCTTTCCAATTTGTATCCCTTTGACCTCCTTTTGTTGTCTAATTGCTCTAGCTAGAACTTCAAGTAACTATGTTGAATACATAGGGAAAGAGTGGACAGACTTGTCTAGTCCCTGATTTTAGTGGGATTGCTAAAAGTTTCTCTCCATTTAGTTTGATGCTGGCTACTGGTTTGCTGTATATTGCTTTTAGTATGTTTAGGTATGAGCCTTGAATTCTTGATCTTTCCAAGACCTTTAACATGAAGGGATGTTGAATTTTGTCAAATGTTTTTTCAGCATTTAATGAAGTGATCATGTGTTTTTTTTCTTTGAGTTTGTTTATGTGGATTACATTGATGGATTCCCGTATATTGAACCATCCTTGCATCCCTGGGATGAAGCCTACTTGATCGTGGTGAATGATCATCTTGATGTGTTCTTGGATTTGGTTTGTGAGAGTTTTATTGAGTATTTTTGCATTGATGTTCACAAGGGAAATTGGTTTGAAGTTCTTTGTTGGGCCTTTGTGTGGTTTAGGCAAAAGCATAATTATGGCTTCATAGAATGAAGTGGGTAGTATTTCTTCTGTTTCTATTTTGTGGAACAGTTTGAAGAGTATTGATATTAGGTCTTTTTTCAAGGTCTGATAGAATTCTGTTGTTGTTGTTGTTGTTGTGAGACTTTTAATGACTGCTGCTATTTCTTTAGGGGTTATGGGACTGTTTAGATGGTTTATCTAATCCTGATTTAACTTTGGCACCTGGTATCTGTCTAGAAAATTGTATCCATTTCATCTAGATTTCCCAGTTTGGTTGAGTATAGACTTTTGTATTAGGATCTGATGATTTTTTTTAATTTCCTAGGTTTCTGTTGTAATGTCTCCCTTTTCAATATTCCACCTCACACAAGACAGAATGGCTGAGATCAAAAACTCAGGTGACAGCACAGGCTGGAGAAGATGTGGAGAAAGAGACACTCCTCCATTGTTGGTGGGATTGCAAGCTGGTACAACCACTCTGGAAATCAGTCTGGTAGTTCTTCTGAAAATTGGACATAGCTATACCATTCCTGGGCATATACACAGAATATGCTCCAACATATAACAAGGACACATACTCGACTATGTTTATAGCAGCCTTATTTATAATAGCCAGAAGCTGGAAAGAACCCAGATGTCCTTCAACAGAGGAATGGATACAGAAAATGTGGTACATTTACACAATGGACTACTACTCACCTATTAAAAGCAATGAATTAATGAAATTCTTAGGCAAATGAAAATATCATCCTGAGTGAGGTAACCCAACCATAAAAGAACTCACGTGGTATGTACTCACTGATAAGTGGATATTAGCCCAAATGCTCAGAATACTCATGATACAATTCACAGACCACATGAAGCTCAAGAAGAAGGAAGACCAAAGTGTGTGTGTGTTTCAGTCCTTCTTAGAAAAGGGAACAAAATATTCATGGGAGCAAATACAGAGACAAATGTGGAGCAGGAACTGAAGGAAAAGCCATCCACAGACTACCCCACCTAGGGATCCATCCCATATACAGTCACTAAACCCAGACACTATTGGGGATGCCAGGAATTGCATGCTAACAGGAGCCTGATATAGCTGTCTCCTGAGAGGCTCTGCCAGAGCCTGACAAATACAGAGGTGGATGCTAGCAGCCAACCACTGGACTGAGTACAAGGTTCCCAATGGGGTCCCCAATGGAGTCCCCAATGGAGGAGTTAGACTGAAGGAGCTGAAGGGATTTGCAACCCCATAAGAAGAACAACAATATCAACCAACCAGACCCCCCAGAGCTCCCAGGGACTAAACTGCCAACCAAAGAGTACACATGGAGGGACCCATGGCTCCAGCTGCATATGTAGCAGAGGATGGCCTTGTTGGGCATGAGTGGTAGGAGAGGCCCTATGTCTTGTGAAGGCTCAATGCCCCAGTGTAGGGGAATTTGAGGGTGGAGAGGCAGGAGTTCATAGGTTGGTGGGGGAACACCCTCATAGAAGCAGGGAAGGGGGCACCGGATAGGGGGGTTGGGGGGACTGGGAAAGGGGATAACATTTGAAACAAAAATAAAGACAATATCCAAGTAAAAATAAAAAATTAGCATTAGACACAATAAGTCATCATCTCCACTGTCAGAGGTGAGGTTACACTGCTTTGAAAAAAAAAAAAGAAAGAAATGTTCAATGTCCTTAGTTATCAGGGAAATGCAAATTAAAATGACTTTGAGAGTTCATCTTACACTCATCAGAATGGCTAAGATCAAAAACTCAAGAGATAACATGTGCTGGTGAGAATGTGGAGCAAAGGGAACACTCCTCCATTGCTGGTAGGATTACAAACTTGTACAAGTACTCTGGAAATCAATTCGGCAGCTTTTCAGAAGATTGGAGATAGTTCTACCTCAAGACTCAGCTATACTACTCCTGAGCATATACCCAAAAGATGCTCCACCATCGCCTCAGGACCCTTGCTCAACTATGTTCATAGCAGCTTTATTTGTAATAGCCAGACACTGGAAACAACCTAGATGTCCCTTAACTGAAGAATGGATAAAGAAAATGTGGTTCATTTACACACTGGAATACTACTTAGCCAATAAGAAACAAGGATATCATGAATTTCACAGGCAAATCGAGGAAACTAGAAAATATCATCCTGAGTGAGGTAACACAGACCCAAAAGGACATGCATGGTATGTACTCACTTATAAGAGGATATTAGCCATAAAGCACAGGATAACCATGCTATAATCAACAGACCAAAAGAAACCACATAACAAGAAGGGTACAAGGGAGGATGGTTGAATCTTTCTCAGAAGGGGAAACAAAATAGATATCAGAGGTTGATGGAAGGAGGGAACTGAGTGGAAGAGGGGATGGGGAAGGGAGCAGGGCAGGGCAGTAGGGGAGACGTGGGGAGAGCAGGGAGAGAGAAGGGAGATTGGTGTAGGGTGGAATCTGTAGCACTGGATATAGACTTGGAATGGGAGGAGGCCCCAGAAGATCTACAGGGGTGACTCTAGCTGAGACTCCTGGCTGTGGGGGATATGGATCCTGAAGTGGCCACTTTCTGTAGCCAGGCAGTACTACATCCTCAGTGGAGGGATGAGGACAGCAACTCACCCACAAAATCTTTGACCCAAAGTGTGTCCTGCCTACAAGATGTGCAGGGACAAAAACAGAGTAGAGACTGAGGGAAAGGCCAACCATTGACTGCCCCAAATTGAGACTCATCTTGTGGGCAAGAACCAACCCCTGACACTATTAATGATACTCTGTTATGATTGCAGACAGAAACCTAGCATAACTGTCCTCAGAGGGATCCCTAGCAGCCAATGGAAAGAGATGCAGAGACTCACACTCAAACATTAGTTGGAGCTCTGGGACCCATAGAGGACAGGAACTCCACAGGAAGACCAACAGAGTCAACTTACCTCAACTCTTGGGAGTTCCCAGAGACTGAATCACCAACCAAAGGGCAAGTACCGACTGGAACTAGGCCCTCTTGCATATATGCAGCAGATGAGCAGCTTGGTCTTTATGCAGATCCTCCAAGAACTGGAGCAGGGGCTGTCCCTGAGGACCTCGTACTCTGTAAATGGACTGCCTTGTCTGGCCTCAGTGGGAGGGGATGTATCTAGTGCTGCAGTGACTTGATTTCTCTCTCTCTCTCTCTCTCTCTCTCTCTCTCTCTCTCTCTCTCTCTGTGTGTGTGTGTGTGTGTGTGTGTGTGTGTGTGTGTGTGTAAGCTAAGTAAGGGGGAATGACCCCTAGAGGGACTCGCACTTCTCAAAAGTAAAGGGGAAGGTGGAATGGGAGTATGTGTGAGGGGGTACTGGGAGGTGAGGAGGGGCTGATATTGGGTTGTAAAGTGAATTAAAAAAAACCCACTGGGGGGTGGGTGAAGACAAGAGATTACTTAAAGTTGTGGTATTCCACTTGTGTTTTCCATATTGAAATACATATTTATAGGAGACTGAGTTAAAATGTATTATCATAAGCAGAAGCATAAAGTAAACAGATGAATCTATTTTAAGAGGTACTGAAATGTTGAGGTCTGCACTGCTCCTTGCTTGGAGGCCACTATGTCCCACTCGAGCTGCTGCTCTGGACCGTGGGTCAGGGTCTAGCAAGAGAGAGAGTGGGGATGGAGGGGAAGAGACGTGAAGAATGGAGACAAGCCAGGGTGTGTGGTCAAGTCTCTAGTCCCCTTTATTGCAAGGAAATCCTGGGTATTTATAAGCGCAAGCAGGGGAACACAGCTGAAGACACTTTACCACATGCACCTTGCAGCTGGGGGCACTAAACAACAAAACAAGATATGTGGAAAAAAACAAAATGTTATCAGAGTGTGCTCAGCTGTTGTAAGCTGTTGAAAACAAGTCTCTTGTCAGGGTATATGGTCCGAGATGGCTGCAAAGATGATAGCTACTTTCTGCTAGGAGTCGGCTCCCAACACTGAAAGACCTCAGAAAAGACAGTAAAGACTGTAGCAGCTCCACAGTTGGTTAGGCAATGGAGAGGGGAAGGTGTTTCTTGACCAGTATCATGTGAAGGCTCACTGGGGATGTAAGAGCAGGCATGCACTAAGTCCAGAATGCTGCATTGTGGAAAAGTGTCTGAGTGGGGCAGATTGTGCAATAGGAGACATGGAGGAACCATGGAAGAGTAGACAGGACTTATTGGCTATTGTATTTGCTTGGGTTTTATAGTAATGGCACTGAATCAACAAATCATGAACAAATATGTTTCAGTTTCTTCTGTGTAAGATATCTAGAAGCCAGACATGGTGGGGCATCCCCCAAATCCTAGCACTCAGTAGGCAGAGACAGGAGAATCAGGAGTTTAAGGGCATCCTCAGCTACACAATGATTTCAAGGCTATCTTAGGCTACATGAAGTTCTGTCTCAAGAACAAACAAACAAAAAAGGGAATCTATTAAGTACCTATATATACAACTATATATACCCACAATATGAAGGTTTCCATTTTTAGTCAATGAAAAAATTTTGCAATTTTCAAAGACTTAACCCTCTTGGTAGTGATTTGAAAAACTTTTTGCTTGAAATCCCTCTGTTCCTGAATGACCTTAACAACTGGGATTTTAATGATAAGTATAATGTGGAAATGAACAGTTATTTTGCTATTACCAATCTAACATCTGATAGAGCGCTAATGTCCAAAATATATAAAGAACTCAAGAAACTTGATAATTAATAAAAACCCAAGTAATCTAAATACAAATGGAACACAGATCTAAACAGAGAATTCTCAGTAAAAGAAACTCAAATGGCTAAGAAACACTTAAAGAAATGTTCAACATCCTTAGCCATCAGGGAACTGCAAATCAAAGAGATTTGAGATTCCATCTTATACCTGACAGAATGGCTAAGATCAACACAAACAGCTTACCTGGTGAGGATGTGGAGCAAGGGGAACACGTCTCCACTGCTGGTGTGAGTGCAAACTTGTACAGCCTCTATGGGAATCAGTGTGGAAATCCCTCAGGAAGATGGGAATGGATCTTTCTCAAGACCCAATTTACAATTTGTCCTGCCTGTAAAGTATGCTAGGGCAATGGTGGCATAAGTCTTATGGGAGTAACAAATTTATGTCTGGTTGAACTTAAGGTCCACTCAGCAAGAAGGAACTGCTAGCTGATACTGCTTGGGTGACCACGAGCCAGAATCTACATAGCTCAGAGACCTAGGGTAGAACTAAGTACTACTAGTCTAAAAATATAAAAGAATAAGAAAAGTCCTAATCATATGATGCTATACCTTATTCAGTCATCATCAGAGAGGCTTGCTCTTTCAGCAGATGAGAATAAATACAGAGACCCACAGCAAGACATTATGCAGACAGACAGACAGACAGACAGACAGACAGACAGACAGACAGAAGGACAGACTTTGAACTACACAGCTCTAAACATAATGTCTCCATCAAATCTCTCCCCTCAGGGATCAGAGAAACCCATAGAAGGGAAGGCAGAAAGAATTGGGGAAACAGAGGGCACAGAGGACACCGGGAGAGTAAGGTCCTCTAAAGCAACCGAGCAAAGCTCATATGAACTCACAGAGACTGAAACAGCATGCACAGGTCCTACAGGAGTCTGCAAGGATTAATATTTTACTACCTGGACTGTCTGACCAGGAGCTCCAGAAGTTTAAGAAATGGTTGAAATTGTAGTATGTCTAAAGCCCCCAATGACCATCTATTTTCACTCAGCCCGGGAGGGCCCAGATCCACCCTTTGGTGGATGTGATAATGGAGATACTCTTACCTCTCCCATTGATATATCAAGTTGACACACACAGATGGACACACACTCAGAAGCAGCTATGGAAAGTGGTGGCTGTAGTTTCAGTGTGTCCCCCAAATGTTCGTATGCTGAAAACCCGTGTCTTGTGTTAATTTTGATACCATGACACCTGGGAACTAGTGACATATACTAGGTTAATTGTAAAGGTTACTGTAAATCTTGCGGTCTTAAGGATCTGTGATACCAGACTGTTACCAGAAATAAGTGAGCCTGACTCCTGAATTTCTGTGGTATCCTCTCTTGCCAGTTTATCTGTTCTTCTGAACACAGCTGCTTCCCTTTTTAGCTGTTCTATCATTCTGCTACAAATGGTGGCTTCCCCACCAGTGGTCAAACACTTGGGGACTCCCAAACTTGAAATTTCTAAATAAATCTCTCTTCTTTATAGAGTGTCTAGTCTTATGCATTTTTTTTTTTTGTTACAGAAACATGAACTGGTACAACATGGACATATAAATTTGACCATAGCAATCATTTCATACTAATAATGCAATAATATAAAATGGTGTACACCTCCAATACATGCGAGGAAAATGTACTTGAAAGATTCTGCATCTTTGGAAGTAGAGTAATAATTAAACCATATTTCCTGTCCCACCAACTCCCCAGGCTGGTGGCTTTTTTTCAGAATTAGTATGATATTTTAACACACAGGGACATAAAAGCATTCTTTTTTTTTTTTTTTTTTTTTTTTTGGTTTTTCGAGACAGGGTTTCTCTGTATAGCCTTGGCTGTCCTGGCACTCACTCTGTAGACCAGGCTGGCCTTGAACTCAGAAATCTGCCTGCCTCTGCCTCCCAAGTGCTGGGATTAAAGGCGTGCGCCACCACCGCCCAGCCATAAAAGCATTCTAAGTATTGATGATTAAATTTCCTGTTTCCCCCACATATGCCAGTAGTATTTTCTAACTCTTCCTGTTGATTTTTAAGGAATTTGCTCTGTGCCCTAAGAAGACACAATGGAGGGTAAATGGAAAGGATGAGCAGGGAGGAAAAGCACACTTAAGGAGAGAGAATTTGCCAGTAACACAGTAGGAGTGAGAGAACTTGCATTAAAAATCCACGGTGTTATCTCTTTTATTCCAGGAGAAAAATACAACTGAAGTTCAGAAGAGCCAGCTGAAAATATTCCATGTGCATAAATTTATTTTTAAACTCTATTGTATCACATTATACAAGCAATTAAACATGGCTTCATGTTGGTGACTGTTTAAATGTGAAAATTCATCATTCGTGTCAGTACTGGTTGTTTTTGGCTATTTACAAGTAAGGAATTCCTATGTACTTTATATACCTCTGCATTTGTATGTACACATGTAGGAATACATGTCTATACATATGTACACACAGAAATACATCTATGGCCATACACATAGCTATAGATACGTCATATAGAATAATCTCTTCAGAAAGATCTGAACTTAAAAAGAAAGAAAGAAAAAGTTGTAAACAGGGTCTTCTCTGTGTCATTTGGTGATGTAGAACAGGACAGGATGACATTCTAGGAATGTGTCCAGGTGTCCAAATACCCTTTTAAGCCCAGTGTCTGTAAAATTCACATGGGATAGAATGCAAAAAAGGTAGCAAACAGGCTAAAAAAACAGGCCCAGTATACAAGTCTCCCCTTGGTTTTAAAAACTTGAGAATGTAACTGCCCATAACGTGCATGCTTGCTCGGTCAAGAATGGTCTATGGATAGATAGCAATTGTGTGCTGGACTGCAGCGTGATTTCACGACAGCGGGACTCCACCTCAGTCAGCTGTCTCCTCCCTGCCGCCCTGTCTGCGGCTGTGCGGCGGTGTCTGCAGCATGCACTGCGCGTGCGTGCGCTGCTAGTCATTCACTTGAGTGTGCTTTTGCACTGCCAGAAGAAGTAAACAAAATTCAGGTCTTTCGCCTGGAAATCAACTGTCACCTGGAAAGAGAAAACGCATCAGGGTTGTACACACTTAGGCCACCGCTACACCACAGTGCATCATAGCTTGAGAACTTACCATATGTCAAAGGCACTCAAAGAATTTGGAACCCCAAAAGAGGTAAAGGAAGGAAAAAACATTATGTCTGTTTTATGACAGGCTAGTCAGAGAGACAATTTAAAGTATTATGAATCCTGCGGGCTCTTGTGGGAATAAAGACAGACAATAATCATGCTTTCCAATTCAAATGAGAGGTAGGCAGAAAGTAGAATGTAGTGGCGAAGGCAGAAGACTCTTCTAAGATGAGTCACTTGTCTTGCAGCCCAGCCCAGCCCCTAAGGGCAATAGCATGTACCCGTGCCTTGGTCTATGGCCACTGAACTTTCAGGGGACAATTCTCCATGGTGATATAGGGTCAGAGAGGTGATCAGAACGAGTTAGGGGCTGGGAGCGTGGAACGTACACTAGACTCCCAGAAAGTGAAATCCAGGATGCCTCATCCCCTGCATTGTTTCCCCTTCTTTACTTTTCCACACACAGAAACCAAGTCCATGTGCCAGACCACACACAAAGAGACTGTGAAAGGCAGATACAGAATACAGCTGGCTACACCATGGTGCTTAACAGTAAGACATGTGCACAGGCACTTCATCATTTGAGCTGCTTGTTGGCACAGCTCAACAGGTAGACCTATGCAAGTTCAGGAATTTTCCCATAGGCACAGCCAGAGAGTAGTCATTGGAAATGGCAGAATCATTTCGTTTCTTATGGAGCCTAAGTCTGATCTGCATCTGAATATGGAGCGGGAGTTCAGGTGCTGATTCCTGCAGCATTTAGTTCTATCTTATTTCCTTCATGTTCAGCCTCTTGTCAAAGTCATAATAACCTGCCCGGCTGTAAACAGGCAGCCAGGCTGATGCAACTTTACCATCAACAATATGCATCTCTGCAGACATTATTACAATTAGCCAACAGGGAATTCTTTTTCCTTGTGTCTCAATTTTCCTTTGGAGACAGAATTTGAAGGAAAAATAAAATGCCTAAAAGTTTTTGCTCAAATAACAAAGAAAATGTTAAGGAACACAAAAGGCCAAAGGACCCACTCTTGCCATAATATTAGTCTCATGGAGTATGAGAACAGAGAGTTCATCTAAACAATTCATCATAGAGGAAATGTAGCCTCAGAGAAGTTGGGTGACCTGGCGGATGTCATACAACTAGTCATGGACTTGATAGAAAGTTCCAGAGATTTTTGACAGGATGTGTGGCAGCTCTGTTGAGTTTCATGCAACGTATTCAGCTTCACTCTGACTTTTATCCATCGAAAGTACATTTATGAGATTCCACAGGCCTCACGCTAACTAGTTGGAAGAATTAGAATTTCAATCCATAGAGATTTCCCCCAGTGAACTTGCTACTATGTTGAGAAAGCCTGATTGATAGCTTTTGAGGACCACTGGTGGAACAATACAAATTGATATTTATCTCTTAGCACATTGCCGATGGTGATGGTAGGGACCAGGAGTGTTTTAGGTGTTAAATCTGAATGGGCTGAGAAGTCTGAGAAACCTTCTCAGAAGGTGTGATGTGATACAAAAACACAGCTGGAAAAATGTGAGTGTGTGATAGAGGGATGTGAGCCATGGGGGAGGGGAGATGCAGACTTCGACCAGAAGGAAGGGGATACTTGTGCTGGGGATAGAAGGAAGACAGCCTGGCTGGAGCTGAAGGAAGAAGGAAGTGTATTTTATCTGGCCCAAAATATAAAGATAGTGCCAGACTCTGGCAGGGAAGAAGAAGGCAGCCTGGCTAGGTGGGAGGAAGGATTGAATCGCAATGATTAGCTGGTTTTGGAAGCATCTAAGTAGCTTATTTTGATCCTTGTTAGCAAACACTCTATACTCAATTTCTGGGTGTTTGAAGTAGCTGCTCTGCACCTGACCTGGGTATGGCTTCTCCTTGGGTACAATGGTTACCAACCTTGTCATGGCCACTCATTGTGATGTGCTTTTCCATTCTTCTTTCTCTCCTTCCTTTCTTTCTGGAGGCGCTCCAGCTCAGCCTCATACATCATCTCCTGGATCAAGTACTTCTCTCTCCTCATCCGGTCCCTTAGATCTTTTGGGAGGTCTGGTATCAGATAGGAAATGAGGTGCTTTATACAAAACACGAGGTGCTAAAAGTACAACGGAGAAACACAGTGGAGTCAGAAGGAGGGGTTGGGACCTGGGATGTGGGGGAAGTGGGAAGAGGCTGGGGGAGGCGCGCACTGAACGGGCAAAGGGTAGATGAGAACTGAACTTGGTTTGCTGACACCTTCTAGAGAGGAGGGCAAGGGCTGAGGGACAGCTAAGGAGAGATGCTCAAAGCAAAGAAGAACAGAAAATAGAAACCCAGAGCAAACCCTGGCCCAGCAGTTTTCATTGCTTAGGAGCTGACCTGAACATAGGTCACTTAACTATGCTCAAACCAGTCATGCTATGACAATTAGAATTAGTTTGAAGATTCTGTGTAGAGTGTTAAGTGCTTTGCAAAACCCAGTGAGAGTCAACCATGGACCTGGGGAGATGGTCATTTCCGGAAGACAGGTCCTTTGGGAAAGTGCCACACATTCCTTACCTGAAATGTGAGCGACTGGAACTCTAGAGTCACAGTCATTTTTGTCTATGTCCTGATGACTGGTGAATTACCAGATGACAGCGTGACTAAGAGTCTTTATAATTCTCAACTACTTTAATCACAGTAAAGCCATGCTGAAGGACGGTGATAAGGATTCTCCATTTATTTAAAACAAACTCAGTGACACACAGCCTGCACAAAATTCTTCCTAGAGGTTTTTCTGTATTCTTTTAGTGATTAAATAGTTAATAACAATATACAGGAAGGGTATTGAAAGTTCTAAACTGAAAACCACTTAGTAGTTTAATGCTATCCTTATTTTTTTATGTATGTTGTGCATGCATGCATGTGTGTGCATGTGTGTGTATGCATGTGCATGTCTGTGTGTCCACAGATGTGCTTGCAGATGTGCTTGTTAGTGTGTATGTATGCAGAGGCTACCAGTCTCTGCATGTTGGGAGTCTTCCTCCATCATATTTCATCTTAGATTTGATTGACAGATCTCTCATTGAGACTGGAGCTTACTGTTTGGGCCAGAGTGGCTGGTCAGGGAGCTCCTGGAACCCACCTGTCTTCACTTCTCCTTGGGCTGCCATTAAAGGCATGTCCCAGCTCACCTCGTTTTTACACTGGAGCTGAGCATCTAAATACAAGCTCTTATATTTGCCAGCAACTCTTTACCCACTGAGCCAACGCAAGAGTACCCTTTCTTATTTAGTTTGGAAAAAAATGTAAGATCAGGTTAGGTTAAGTATATCTGTTTCTTATTTATTTACAGACAGGGTCTCATGGATTCAGAAATCTGTTGACAGAGCTGACCTAGAACTCAGAGATCTCCCTGTCTCTGTCTCATGAATGTTAGGATTAAAGGCCTGCACTATCACACATGGGAAACATTTCTTCTTTAAAGAGGGACTGGGGATGGCTCACTGAGATAAAGATCCTAACCACCAAGCCTGGCAAACCGAACTCCATCCCCCAGAAGGTGGAAGGAAAGAACTGACTGCAGCAAGAAGCCGCCCCTTGAAGGCCACACATTTACACTGGCATTGGTATACATGTGTGCACACGCATAAAGAGACAAATGTAGTAAAGATGTCTAAAAATAAGGACTTAGCCATCAATTAGTTTATTTTCAGGACATAAGAGCTTAATATCTTCTTCCTTTGGCTGTCTGGAGTGACGAGGCAAAGTGATGATAAAGTTATCTCAAAGTTTTAAGACACTTCCAGTCCAAAAAGAGGTATCTCTAGTTTGCATGAATCTGACAATATATGTGACAAGAGATGGAATTGACTTTATAAATGGAATTATAGCAATACAAAATCTCCTAAAAGCCACAAAGAAAATAGCTGATATATTTTTTACTGAAACAATACAGGCATTTGCCAGGAAGACTGTGCTTCCTAGGTCTCTTTGACTCTCTAGCAATCAGTGCTTAGGTAATGCTATGGTGATGTACACACAGGCAACAGGTGGAGCATCGAGTTCAATGTCTTCCAAACCGTTTGGGAGCACTTGCACCATCTTGGAGAAGAAAGGGCATCATAAACAATATCTCAGCACCTTTGGAAGCAGGGATGGGAAAACAGCATTCCTCTTAAAGATTATGAATCATGGTCCTAGAATATTAAATGTAGGGCCTGCCTATGACTCCTGCTTTGTAACTAAGAGGCTTTGAAATATTTCCTGGAAAACTTGAATGTTCTAATTAAAGAAAAAGACGAAAGTGAGGCTACATTATATGGCCATGCTACTTTGTAAAGTCGGTGCTGGCGCTGGAAGTCTCTGTCATGTTTTTACTTGTTACTCCAAGTGACTTCATTATGCCAAAGTAAATAAAGAAACTGTTTGAGAAAACTCACCTCAAACACAATGATAAAAGCCAGCCGAGCTGCAAGGACATGCCAGAACTGCAGTGTGTAGCCATAGGGTGCCAACGAATGAGGAGGGTCCCGGTAGTCCCGATATCTACAAACACACGAGAAGGTTGTATCCCAACCCTGTTCTTCAGGTCCTCAAATCTCTTCCATTCTCACCATGAAGTCTTTATACACATGTTAAACAAATGTTGAAGGAAAAAGAACCTTTCTCTAAGCTAGACATCCGTTACTTTGTCTAGCATCTTATTCTTTTGGTAAAATAATATCTCTTCTTCTTTCGGTAATCATCCATGGTGGTTGGGTAGGAATTACCTCTCACTCAACCTCAACTCAACAGATTCTTAAGATTCATCACCAGGATGCTTGTTAGAATTATTTTCAAATGAATTGTCACTAAATCCACAGAAATGCTAGCGGCGACCACAAATTAGTTGGGGTAGCAGAGAGGGAAGGAGGAAGAGATGGAGAGAGGGAGGGGGACAATAAGCTACAGGGGAAAAAAGCAATGTGGAACAGAGAATACTTCTGCTGACTCTGCCCAATCCATTGCACTGTAATTTAAAGGAAACTTCATGTGGCTTCTTGATGCTGCCAACTGCCTTAAACTACAAATTTCTCTTTGTGCATGGCAATTTACATGGGATTTCTGCTGTTTGCCGTTAACGAGTCCTTTCCACCTCGTCCTCAGCCTCTAACGTTTGAATTGATATTGAGCTGTGCATGTGTTTGTTGAACACCTAAGTGGGGTCAGGCATCATCCTGGAAACTTTGATCGACACAAGTACAACTCACTGCTGCTGTCACTATCATTAACATCACTGTTGAAAAGTGTCCCCAGTGTCATAGAGTTTTCATGCATTTAGAATGATATAGATGCATTGGTTGTTTGAACACCTCTGCTTTAGAGAAGCACAGAATTCCATTGTCTGAATAAAAGTTATAATTTGGGGGATAGGGTTTGTAAGAAGTCCGGCTTGATCCCTTCTTCAGATCAGCTTATACATTTGTGAGGATGTTATACTATTTACTTTTATTTGCGTTTGAGCTTTATGCAAGGATTATACCTTTAAGAAAGATTTCTTATTATTTATTTTTATTTTTATTTATTTATTTATTTACTTTTTTTTTTTTTACTGTGTGAATATATATGTGTGAATTCATGAGCCCACAAAGTCCATAGAGGGTGGCAGATACACTAGAGATGGGGTTCCAGGTCCTCTCTGAGTGCAGTATGTATTCTTTACCAATGACCTATCTCTCCAACCTGCAAAGTCTATGACACCACATACAGTCTTCTGAAGCTTGTTTTCTTATTTTCTGTTATGTTGCCTGTCACTTGTTTATTTTCAGTTATATAGTGTGGTTATATTATAGTTGTTTTGTGTAGCATATGCTTAGAATTACTCATAGGCTTGCCAATTCTCTACCTTTTTCAGCTTCCAGTCCATGGGAAGCCTTTGAAACAAAGCCCAATTCTACCCCGTTCAGCAGCTCCTCTTTGGGTAGACACTGGTCATTGTACTCTTACATAGTCTTGGCTCCTGATCTGCTTAGTTTTGCCTTTAGGAAACTATTTTTTTTCTAGGTCACTGATTCACTTGAGAAGGTGTTTTAAAAACTTAACAGCATGTTCAGATATTTTCAGGCCGAGAGCCAACTCAGGTGCATCACCTGACATATAACTAAAAAAGAATTCTAACACTGGCTTTTCTATGATGAATGTGTGTGTGTGTGTGTACATATATACATACACACACACATATATACATATATACATATATATATACACACACACATATATATATGTATATATACATGTACATATACATGTATATGTATCTAACACATATGTGTATGCATTGCTATTGCAATTGAAGGCCTTAAAGATAGATGAAAATAATTATTTTAGAAAAAATTTTAAAAATTGAGCAAAATGATCACAATCTAAGTGAATGAAGAAATCAATCCCATTTGTGTCATTTGTGTTAGTCATTGTGAAAGGTACTTTGATTTCAGTATGTAGGACAGCTACACTTATGAAACTGGAAGCAAAAGCTGAAAAGTGTTCTATACTTTATTTTTATTTTCCCATTTATTTATTTATTCATTTTACATCCCAATCACTGCTCCCCTCCTGGTCTCCCCCTCACACAATCCCTGCCCCCCAAACCCCCACCACTGCTTGGCTCAGCCATTAAAGACTAGACTAACAACCAAAAATATACTTTAGTTTTAAATAACAAAAAGGTTTTAGAAGTAAACCTTTTTTAATCTTTTTTTTTCCAAATAGGTGGGCCTTGAACTCATGGTGTAACCAAAGATGACGTGAACGTCTGACTTTCCTGCCTGTACCTTCAGAGTGCTGGCATTCCAGGTGTGTGTCACCATACCTAGTTTTTTGTGTTGCTGGAGACTGAACCCAGGGTTTCATTCATGTAAGGCAAGTACTTTAACACCTGTCCTACATTCCCAGTCTACTAAATGGCTTTTAAATTCAAATAATACTTATCATTTAACAAATAACAATGAGTTCCAGGCATGAGTTACCCATTTTGCAGCTGTTACCCAGTGAGGTCCCGTAGATCCTCAAACATTACAGGCTGTTACCCTCCAGGAACTTTACAGTAAGACCCTATTGCTAAAGACACCAAATACTTGAGTCATTGAACATGGGTTCACCAAGCTGGTATTGACTTCATCTCCACAGTGCTGAGAGGTGCTATGCACACTGCTGGAAGAGTGAGCTGATTGCCATTCTTAAGCAGTGGTGAACTCTTTGAGCTACAATATCTGACCTGGTAAGACATGCCCACTGGTACAATAATGGTATAATGTCTCACGAGTAACTAACCACTTTATGATTTGAATTAAGGCTTGCTACACAAGCTGAAACTCATACTGGGTTTGTTATATGTCCAAGATCATGTGGCTACATAGATAGTAGTCTCCAGGAAGAACCTACTACCATGTGGACTAAATGGGGATAATATTAAGCTGATACCTATAGGTTGGTACATTTCTGAGCCCCAATAAAAGAAGTTTCCCATTTTTTGTCATCTTGCAGTCGATGGTGATTAACACAGAGACTGACAATTAGTGATGATTCAGAGAATAAATACTGTAGAATGTTCCATCTTAAATAAACATTTATATTATTCCCCTCCTTCCAAAGCTCAGGGATCGCTATGGACCAAGGTTGAGAAGACTGAAGATCAGAGATAGTGAATAACTCTAAAGAAACATATTTTCAGGATAGAGCAAGGCAGTTGCACATGTGAATTCACAGTGACTGTGGCAGACCTATGGAAGCTCGAGCCAGATAAAACACCATTATGGAGGGGGAACGTGAGTATGAAGTCCAATCCTTGAGTAAGAAGCAATTGGCAATGGCTATCTGTTGGAAGGACAGTCAGTTTTCTTTAAGGATGTGGCTCTATTGGAATATGGTCCACCATGCTCCAGTGGAATGCCACATATCCAAGAGCATATGGGCAGTATACATTGGACTTGATGAGCTAAAAATTTTTAAAAAGGACACAAAATTGGGTGAGGAGAGAAATGGGGGTGAACAGGGGAGGGAATAAATGTGATCAAATTATATTGGATGACATTCTCAAAAAAAAAAGAACCCTAATCAAAATGAAAACATCAACAAGTGATGTTTAATACCCTCAGGACTGAGAAACACTGCTTTATTTTTGTGTTATTTAATTTTTATTAAAAATTAAGCAAATGAGATATAATCTATATTGCTTTTCTAACATGTTCCATGACGTTTTCAATTACCTTTATTCTCTCTGAAGCATGTGTTTTTGGGGCAGGCAATATAAATTATATTCACCATTGGTTTGCCAGAACCTTTTTGTACATCAATCATGCATACATACCCAACCAAAAATTTTAATATATTCTCTGCCCAAACACTGGGTAGTTTTTCTTTTACTGGAAACATATCTTTTTCATACCATATATTTTGATTGATTACGAGAACTACTGCTTTAAACAGACTTAGCCAGAGGTTTTGTCAGCAAAACCTTTCCATGCTAGAGCCACTTGAGCTTGGCGCTTGAACTTGGCACGGTAAACTTCACACTCACCTGCAATACTTCAGAGGAGTTCCTGAGAACTCACTGCCATCAGACTCTGGCTCAGACCGGTTTTCAAAGTCAGAAATTCGGAACACAGACAAGCTGGCGTTCACATAGCCAACCATGCACCTGAAAGAGATGCAGATTGTATAATTATAATCGTCCTCATCCCCTTTACCTCTCTGTCACTCATGCCTTTTCAAGTGGCATCTCTGTCTTCAGCGATGCTATGCCACGGATGCTTCCATGCCTCTGCTTGTGCTTCCCTTTTCTTTGGAACCCCTTCTTCTTAGTCTGGAAGTGTAAATATTACTTGTCCTTAGTGATCAACCAAAACACCACCTATTCCGAGAAGGCTTCCTCGTCCAGAGTCAGCATGACTCATCCACTTCTCTCTGATGTGCCGCTACATTCAGTTCAGGATTATCCTTGAGCTTGTACTAGTGTTGGCTGCACACTTATGTCTTTTCCCCTGAACTGCAGGACTGTGGGAGTGGAGCGGATGTCTTATGTTTTATTTTAGGATCTAGCGGTTTTATGCACTCATGAAATCCAGCAACATGGAATTTAGTTGACTGATGGGAGGAAAATGACATATCAGAGAGTCTATTGATCTTTCTGAATGGTATGAGGAGAGAGAGAGAGAGAGAGAGAGAGAGAGAGAGAGAGAGAGAGAGAGAAGGAAAAAGAGAGGGAGAGAGAGAGAAAGAGAGAAAGAGAGAGTCAGTCATCCTAGTGATCACTCTGTCAGCTTCCTTCTTTCTTCTTATGTTTTTTAGAGTACAGAATAAGGGGTTTCATGAGAACATTTTCAAATGATTGCTCTTTGTTCATATTTGGTTTATATAATTCTTTAATTAAAATAATTTACTCATTATTATTACTAATGTAATGATAGTGTGAGAGAGAGTGGGGGGAGGGAGAGAGGGAAAGGGAGTGAGGGGGAAGGAGAGGGGCAGGAAGAGTGAGAGAAGAGGAAGAGAGAGAGGGAGAAGGAAAGGGAGAAGAAAAGAGAGAGGAAGAGAGAGAGAGAGAGGGCAAGCAAGAGGGAGAAAGAAAGGGAGAGGGAGGGAGGGAGAGAGAGAGAGAAAGACATATGTGTGTGGGGAGGCAACACATGTCATGGTGCATCTGAGGAGGTCAGAGGACATCTTTATGGAGTTGGTTCCCTCTGTCCATATCTGCATGGATTTGGGGGGTTGAACTCAGGTTGCAAGGGTTGTGTAGCAAATTCCTTTGCCTTCTGAGTCATCTTACTGGCCCCATCATATGTAATTCTTTAAGTGAAAAATAGTTCACCATACAGACTTATTTAGGGATTAAATGACACCATGTAGGTAAAGCATATAGTACTGTATTTAGCCAAATGCAAGACAAACGTGAGTGGTGGTTACTCATTTTATGTACACTGTGCCTTCTGCAGGTCAATACGGTATTGTGAAATGAATAAGTATGGTCCTCAGAGCATCTTCATTATCACATCTGATGCGTTCGTCCTAAGCTACCAAATCTTAAGTCAAAATGATGACACAAGCAATTCCCGAAGCACACGGCTCCTTCACATCACGCCCAGGAGAAACCACTGTCCTCATCATGGCCTTTACAAAGATGAGCTGAGCTTGAAGAGCCATTTGTTCAGACACTTGAAGGGTAAATACATGGTCAGCAGAGATGCAATATTCCCCAGTCCTCCCTGCTTCTTCTTGAGATGGTGGTCTAGAGGATGAATGGATTAACTGTCTAGAATAGGGCACGCAGACACACTATCGGTGTGGTGATAGCTGCTTCAGAAAGAGCTGGTGGTTTGACACACAGAATTTAGTAGTTATCTTAGGAGCTGAGCAGTGATCTGGGAACAGGCAAAAGGCAGGCCCAGTACTGACATGGAATATTCATAGCTTTGCCTGTACTCTTATCTCACAAACCAGCTCCAAAGCTTAATGGAGATTAAAGGCATTGTCTTCTGGTTTTGTTTAAAATGTCTGTTGACAAAATCTAAATTCAAATAGTCACCTGTCTTATGAACATTCATCCTTTACCCAAAGAAGTAAAAAAGAGAATAAATCCATGAACCAATGTACTAGGCCTATTGATGTAATGCCAGGCACAAACCCATGTTGGAAATGTGTCTTCAGTGGCTGGTTACTCATACGTTCATAGAATTAAATGTGGACCTAGTATACAAGTTATCTTCTTTCTATAACATCTTAATCATCACGGGAGAAGGGCCACTAATACTGAACTGTTTTCCTGATTCTCTTTTCAATGGTAAAATCCCATCACTGCCATATTAGAAAGTTGAGTCTGCTATAAATTTAGAGAATTGGGATTTCATTCTTTTTGGTTCATCAACAGAGTAGCCAGTGATATCTGCCCATCTACTCTGTATGTCTGCCACAGTTGGAGGGCCATAAAGGGCAGACTGATGCCATGCCTACCACTCGATTTGCTAGCATATGCTCTGCATACCCACTACCATTTTGAGAGAGAGAGAGAGAGAGAGAGAGAGAGAGAGAGAGAGGGGGGGGGGGAATGAAGATGAAGCTATCCCGATGACAAGAGAAAAATGAGAGGAGCCACCCTCCAAAGAGTACCAGACAAAGAAAGGTCTCCTATAACTGTGAAGGAAGTTTTCCTAAAGGTCTAGTAGATGCCTCTGGAAGCGTTTCCAAGTAAGGAGAGACTTGGATCAGGACACAGACTTCTCTCAAGTAACTTTTGAAAACATCTCATGCTTTTAAAAGTGAGAATTATCCTTTGAAAACATTGACTACTTATTGTTTTTAATCCCTTCATGTACAAGATTGGGACACCATGTGATCATTGTCACCAGGATTAGAAGAAAGAACAGAACCAGAAGTTGACTTTCAGGTTCGTTGATTGCAGATCAAACTTGCTGATGGATGCCTTTGAATCAGCTATAAAGTTTGAAACCTTTGAGGTTTTAGGTCTTGTGACACTAACAGCCTGGGAATTGAAATCAAAGGTTGGAAAATGCTAGAGGAAATTAGACTGGGTTTATGTACTTAAAGACAAATGTGTTTTATGGACAAAGTGTCTCAGGTTAACAGAAGTGTACAGAAGTGATTATAGGATTTATATAGACATATTCTCTATTATTCATTAAGTAAGATATGCTTGTGATTAACTCTATGAATGTGCAGAGTCCTTGATCAGGGCTCTAACCCTTCATGACATCACCATTTCTGTGGAAAAGCAGCTTTGATTAAGCAATTACCAAGAGCATCTGATCTTATGTGTACATCACATGGTAATCCCAAGACCAAGGACATTCTGCATCCCTAGCATGATCCTGAATCTTAATGCCTGCTCAAAGTTTTCCAAGTTACTTTCTAAGGGTCCCATGTAAAGATACCCCCCAAAAGAGGTGGCCTCACCCCAGAAGAGGAGGTGGACCCTTCACCAAACAGTGAACAGTAAGACCTGCAGCTACAGAAGGTGAGGAAGAACCCACAAAGGGAAAAGATAAAACCCTCAGAAGATTTTTTTTGTGTGTGCATGCACTATGTAGAAAGTGTTGCCTTAAGCCATTTCTTTTTTTTGCAGACCTGGCTAAAACAGACTGTCTTCCTACTAGCAGCCTCCAACACCTGACTGCTGGGCATCCAGAACAGGAAAGAGTGACTCTACTTTTAACAGTCATGAAATGGACAGGAAAGATATGATCCCTCTTTTTAAGCAGTCTGCAATCTGCTTGGGAACAGCACCAATAGGAGAGCCAGGAACAGCATCAGGCAGATCTAACATGTGTCATCTCAGGGACAAGGGTCGTGGGAACCAATGGACACTGTGTGCACAAGTGAAGGTGTCCTCCATGGAGGAGCCAAGGTAAGCTCACCCAGTGGAGAAGAGGAGGCACTGACTGTTGCAACACAGAGCTATAGGAAGGCACAGTGATGGCCATGGAGAGAGCACATTTGACTTAGGTTCAACTTAAATGGAAACATGTCATTTCTACAGCTGGTTTATATCACAAGTGGGATTTGACTCTAGCTGCCCATTGCATTGCAAAAGCTTACAACTGTCCAAGGCTTCACCGTGCTTTTACTTGGCAAGTTTTTTTTTCTTTTAATTTTTAGAGCATTTCTAAGTTGGAGCAGCAGAGGAGGAAGGAGAGAAAAAGGAAAAGAAGATGACGATAACAAAGAAGAAAATTCACTGTAAAGTAATAGGGTGCCTGCTATGATAGAGCTAAGATTCACTAAGGTTAACACACAGACACACACAGAGAGACACAGACACACACACACACACACA
>JANHMN010000021.1:11158949-11178266 GCA_030674055.1 Rhabdomys pumilio
ACACACACACACACACAACCATACACACACACATCCATACACATGCACACCACACCATAGAGTCACATACATACCACACACCTTCGCCCGCACATGACACCCTCCACACAGAGATACTCACACACAAAAGCAAGAATAATGGTCAATGGATTAGAGACAAGAAGTATAATCTGAAACATTGCAGATAGCTCATAAAGAGAAAATTTGCAAAGTAAATGCCCAGAGATGGACAGAGAGGCCAATAGAAAGAAACCAAGGCATAGTAGGTAAACCCCGATCGCCATGAACGCTGCTTTAAGACTGGCAGGCTGCTAGAATTCTAAAGCTTTGCTTCACTATCAACTCTACAGATCTGTTCTCTGTTCATTTTGATTCTCCCCAAACCAATTACAAGTTTCACCATAAGCAGAAGTGGGGAAGGATCAAAACATGTCATTAAGGATTAAACTCAGGACGTTTACAGTGAGATGAGCCAGAGTCATTTGGGGCCCTGGAGGTAAGAACAGAGAGGTCTGTGTGGGTGTGGCTCTACCTCTGGGTAGGTTCCAGCAGTGATGGTGGAGTTTGTCCCTTTAGAAATCCTCTGCTCTACAGAGTGAGGATATTACTACAGATCCTTCTCCGAGTCGTTTTGAGAATCAGATGCAGACTAGATCTGAAAGTGGCTTCAGTGAAGGGAAGTTTTCACAGACTAAATCAAGTAGAGACTGTCGACAGTGATTGTAATTAGGAAGCGATGCCTGCGCAGTATAATCCAAGTCTTTAAGTCTTGGTTCTAAAGAGTTGATAGGCTCACTTAACGTTGCTAGACAACTGATGTTTAGTGGCCCTGGGATTACTGTAGTACAAGACTTCATAGGAGCCTCTTCAGACGGCTAGACTGTGAGCTCTGTCACAGCCCTCGATTACCCATGCTTTAGTGCATTCGTGCGCGACAATGGTGAAACTGGATCCTGACCAGGTTTGCTGAAATCAGGCGAGTTACTCCATTTGCCTACAGTGTGTTAGGGAGCAAATTAATTTGGCTAAGACTGTAAAGTAGGGGGCAGGACTGCTTTTATTAGGTGCCAGCCATATAAGACAATTTTCTAGGCATCAAAGACCATAGGCAGACATCTAAACACCACAATTAGAGTTAGAATATTATTCCGACTTTAGGGACTGGTGATGTATGCTAAGACTTTTGGCAAAGCACAGAAATAAAAGCTAGGTGGTGTGTGATAATAATGACTAGGTCTTATCTGACTGTCTAGTCTGAACCTCAGAACATAGGATTATCTCTTAATTTAACTGATCATAGCTAGGGAAAACATAATCCCCACATTACACAGATATTTATTGAGTCCCTTCTGGGTCTCAATAAATATAAATGGGTACAGGGGTCCACAGTCCTCATGTAAAATTTGCAGCCTCCAGACCATGACAGTGTGACTCTCAGATAGTAATTCCCTTTTTATAAAATCATGATATTTCCATAACTATATGTTATACTAGGTTGTGTGCTGTTTCTGTTGTTACACCCATTAGGAGCTCACACATTCGTGAACTCGGAGTTGGCAGGAGTCAGACAATAGGGAAAATATAACTGCTACTCTCACATTAGACTCATCTGAAAGTTGTCTGACTTGTTTGGGCTTCAACCCTATGGTAAGTGTTTTCTTTGGCTGAAAACATAATGATATAATTTCACTTCCCCACAGGCCTTGTCTGGGCTTGTGTATCACATGCCCCAGTATAAAAGCCTCTCTCTGTCTCTAACACCACGTAACAGCTAAGAAATGGAAGTTTCCTACTTGTTTTCCAGCACTTACTTTTGCCCGGCTTCTCCTTGGCCTGCACAAGGTCCATATTTATAAGCGTATACTAAGCGAGGGATGAAGTCGGACGTTATTGCTATGACAAATGCATTCGTAATAACAGAGAGAATCCCGATGCCTTCGAGAATTCCATACCAAATTCCTGTTCAGACAGAAGGGTGGTGTTAGTTCCTCCACCAGAGGTATTGAGAATGAAAACAGCGAGGCAAATCCACCTGTGAAAGTCCTTTTTATCTTTCCAAATGCCTCTGGCAACAAGCAGTTATTATCTGTGTTTCCCAAACAGTTTGGAATTGAAGGAATTTCTGTAGTGCATCATGTACCAATGTACTCATGACTTAGGGTCTGTATCAGACATAAGTCAAAGAATTCTAGCCGCCAAAGTCATTCATGTGCCATCTGATAAGATCGGCACACAGTGTCAAGGACTGGATACTCCTCAGTGGTAATGACCAGGTCTCTTTTGCTCACCTTTGCAGACTGTCCTGGATGTGCTGGCTCAAGCCATCCAGTGAGTAAACACTTGCTTACTTTACTCACATTCAGTGAATAAACACTTGCTGCATCTAAATGGTAAGAGGCTACTCTGAGCAAAGTGCCTGCATCCAGTTCCCAGCTACACTCACTGGGTGGTGCCCAGCTGCCCTGTTCTCAGTACTGGATGCAGGCATGTATCTGAAAATATCCCAGTGGCTCTCAAAAGTGCTACATCTTGTGCAGAGCAGGCACTGGATCATGACCCAAAGATTGTCAAATTATATCGGCATAAATACTAACAAATGCAAACTGGAAACACTCTGGGGATAAAAAAGATGGCTCTTCTTCATGGGAGAATTAATTAATAAACACAGAAGAAATGGAGAGGGTGGGAAGCCACCATTAATTGACTCAGTATTTTTAGCCAAAGATCAAAGCTCATCTCTGCCACTAGAGAAGCTAGGTTTTACTTCATGTAAGGAAAACATTGAGGAAAATGGGGGTACGGTGCGGTGGAAGCAAATAGATCTATTTTTAAAAGTGATGAATCAATATTTTAGATTCTAAAGTCTTACAGCAGAAATAACCAAACTAAGCATCTATTTAAGCACAAATTCATGAAACACTGAAAATATAAAGCAATCTGTCTGAATAGGTGGCTTTATTTGTTGCATAAAATTATTTAAAACCAATATAGTTGTTTTTTTTCTTCAAAAATTAGCCAAATCAGATCACTTGAAACCATGAGGATTCCTAAAGCGTATGACTTTAAATTTTTTTAGTACGTACGTACGTATGTATGTATGTATGTATGTATGTATGTATGTATGTATGTATTGAGACAGGGTCTTACTATGTAGCCCTGGTAGGGCCAGAACTCATTATGTATACCAAGCAGGCTTTGAACTCACAGAGACACCTGCCAGTGTTTCTCCAGTGCTGAGATCAAAGATGTGTGCCACTGGATCAGGCAGGCTTTAACATTTTGCCTACAAGTTGTTTCATATCTTTAAAAAGGTGCACCTGGACCCAACTTACCTATGTCTTTGGCCCTTGAAGCCAAAGGCCTTCTCCACTGAGTAACAAACTTGTAAGCATCAAGTCGGATTTCAATGATGTTATTCAGTAAGGCCAGAAGCGGTGCTAGAGGAAAAGCTGCCACAAAGATAGTCGTGAATCCAAACTGAAGGACTAGGGAGGGGAAGAGAGAGAATGAATAATGTTAGTTTCCTATCCTTGTTTCAAAAAGACAGTAATCTAGATGTATCATTACATCAAGTCATATTTTGGGATCCATCCTATGCGCAGACACTGAATTCTGACACTATTACTGATGCTATGTTCTGCTTACAGGTTAGCATGGCTCTCCTCTGAGAGGCTCTACGAGCAGCTGACTGAGACAGATGCAGATACTTACAGCCAACCATTGAACTGAGGTAGGGGACCCCTATGGAAGAGTTAGGGGAAGGACTGAAGGAACTGAAGGGGATTGTGCAATCCCATAGGAAAAACAATATTAACTAACCTGGACCCCTCAGAGCTCCCAGAGTCAAAGCCACCAACCAAAGAGCATTCATGGAATGGTCTGTGCCCACTCCCCCCCACCCCATATATAGCAGAGGACTGCCTTGTCTGGTCTCAGTTGGAGAGGATGTACCTTATTCTGTAGAAACTTGATGCCTTAGGGAAGGGGGATGCTGGCAGGGGTGAAATGGGGGTGGATGGGGAGATAAGCAACTTCTCAGAAGCAAAGGGGAGGGGAGATGTGGTGAAGAACTCAGGGAAGGGAAATCGGGAAGGGGCAACATTCATTACATTACAATGGAATGTAAATAAATAAAATAATTTAATTTCACAAAAGAATAATACACTGAAGAAACTTCTCTTACAAAAAAGAAGGCCACAAGACTGGACAAAGAGGTAATTCTTGGGCCTGAGAACAATGGAATCTGAGAGGCAATAGGTTTACCTCACACCCCAATACTTTTCAAATGTCATTCATTAACTAATGGAAGCAGGGCTTCTTGGCAGAAAGTCTGATGATAGGTTGCAGTGGAAAAACACACAAGGAGACTGGATTGTTTTATGAAAAAAAATAAAGAGAAGCTCAAGAAATGATGGGGACACATCAGCAGGACAAACACATAGGCACTGCCAACAGCTGAAGCTGGAGTAACGGGGCACAACAAAAATCATAGTGGTACTGGATCATAACCCAACGATTGTCAAAGTCATATCAACATAAACACTAATAAATACAAACCGTAAACACACAGGGACGAAAGGGTGGCTCTTCTTCATGGTAGAATTTAATTAGTAATCATAGAAGGGATGGAGAGGATGGGAAGCCACCATTAATTAAACTTTACATGGAAGAATACTACAGTTAGTGGGTGGAATGTTGAAAATAGGATATTTGTATATTTCCAAAGCATCTCCTCAAGTAACACTTAAGATATGCTGGTGCCACACCCTGATACGATGGTCCCTTGTTTGACATTCTTCCTGCTCGTGCTCTTCTTGGATGGATACTAGATTTCCGCTAGCTGAGCCATCAGAATCATTTGTCTCCAAGTTCCATCAGTGATACTTCATTACTGTCTCCCGCTTTTCCCTCTTTCTCACTATCCCTACTTGAGTCAGATTCTGGCTTTCCAATTGGCTCTGTCTCTCCTGACATTCACTTCTCTTCCCCACTGAATTGCTATCAGTCTGCACAGAGTCTTGGTCCCAGGCCATTGTTCATCATCTCTCTGCAAGCAATGTTTCAGAAGGTTCTCACTGCCTACAGACCATTTCTCCATACCTTTCTCCATACCATTCAAATACCTTAGTGATTCTTCCATGCAGATTTCTAAGCTTCAAGATCAAATGTCCTTCATGCTCCAGACTTGGCAAAAAAATCCTTTGCTCTGGCCACACTGAACTTACGTGCTTGTGATTCAAACATACACACAATGTCATTATTGGTAAACTAATGGAACTCGACTCTTCTTTTAAGGTTAAGCTCAAAAAATCTTGGAGATTTACAGTTGCGTGGCCTTCCACTGTTGCTGAGCAACACAGAATGCATTTATTTGCATTTATGCTTTGGCCTCTCCTTTTCCTTATTTATACTGGGCTTTGTGAAAGTAGGAATGTGGGCCTCCTTATGTCTCTCTTTTGTATATTCATTATGTATATGTGGATATACACTGCAGTGGTGTGTGTATGGAAAGGATTTGTTAGGTACTATATTATGCTGGCTCACTGACTGGCACATAATGACAATGATGAGAGTCCCAGAACAGCAAAGAAAGCCAGCCCTTTAGGTGAATGTAAAACTTACGATAATGATGCTCAGAAACATATATCTATATCTATATTTACATCTATCTATATCTATATATAAACATATATATGAGTACATTACATATAATATATATGAACACATTATAACATATGTATGAACACTTCTTTAATCTGAGAAATGTATAAAAATGTAGCTGATATCACAAGTAACAGTAATATATAGAATCCTTTTGCCTTCCTGTCAGGAGCAAGATGCCCATGTCAGCATTATACGAATGGTTTTAGTACAAGAATAACCCAAATATGTAATGAGTAGAAAGGAAAATATAAATTATCATTATTTGTAGATGATGTGGGAGAACATATAGGAAAATAAAAAATATATATGAATTATAATTGATATTAGTTTTCGTAAGGCTTCTTACCTACAAGGTCAACATACAAACAATGATAACTTTACATGGTAGCAACAAAACAGACAATGAAGGGAGGGTCCTGTGTGCAGTTCAGGGCTGGAGTTTGTGCTTAAAATTAATGAGGTTCTGGGTTCAATCATCAGAATAAAAAACAACAAAGCCGCATACTACAAACAAACAAACAGTATGCAAGTGGAAACATTGTGAAGGCAACATCATTTGCAATTGCCTAAAATTTATCAAGTTCTTAGTAATAAATCTAAATTACACAACACAAAACTGTTACACTAAGACTATTGAGAAAATATGAAAAAAACAAATGCGGGGATTTCCTACATTCAGGGACTGGACAATATATAAGTATTGTTCAAATTGTTTGAGGGCTTTGACTAAATTCCAGCCTAAACATCAGTAAAAGTTGTTGTTCTTTTTCTTTACAATAGAAATTGGGAGTGTTAATGTGAAATTCATTGGAATTAATATTAAAGAACAAAATTGAAGATCGCCTTATGAACAGGAAGACAAGCCATCAAGCAAGAAAAAGTGTTGGACTTGTTATCTGATATGTGATGGTCTCAATACGAGACATATCCACATATCTGTGTTTGAATATGTGGTCTACAGCTGGTAGTATTTTGAGTGATTGCAAAAGGCCAGTGGTTCTTAACATTCCTACCTTTTTTTTCCATTGGATATTTTATTTATTCACAATACAGATGTCATCCCCCTTCCCCATTTTCCTTCCCTAGAACCCCCTATCCCATCCCCCCTCCTCCTTTAAGCTTTTAATACCATTTTGATTACATGCATGTATTAATGTCAGTCTATGACCCTTTAATACAGTTCCTCATGTTGTGGTGACCCCAAACCATAAAAACTATTTCATAATTGTAATTAGCTACTGTGATATATTGCAAATATCTGATATGCTGGCTATCTACCTGATGTGCGACCCCAAAGGGGTTTCGACCCACAAGTTGAGAACCACTGCTCTAGACAGTAGGGTCTAACTGGATGAGGTGGGTCAATGGGAGCTATTTAATATTCAGAGTGTGACTCTGTTTCCAGCTCACCCTGATTCCTATTTGGATGAGATGTAAGCTGTCATAAACTTCTGCATCCATGGAGCTGTCTGCCACTGTATCTTTTCTGGTATGGTGGACTGTGCCCCTCACACCAGGAACTAAAGTAAACTTTTCTTTCACTGAGTTGTTCTTTGAGAGACAATTTGTCATGTTTGCCACAATAATAAGAAAATCAACTAATGCAGGACTCACGTCTATAGTATGTAAGTAGATGCTAAAAATTAAGAAAAAGAAATGCCTCCTACTCCCAAAACATGGGTCAGTTAGAAATTCAAAGAGAATATATACATGGTCATAAGCATCATTGTTTAGTGTCATTAGTTGTCTTTAGTGTCATTGTTTAGTGTCATTAGTTGCCATAAACTGTCATATCAGAACCATGATGAGATGTTACTGTCTACCAACTAGAATATTTTTTAAAAAGCCTAACAATCTCGTGAGATTCCATGAGAGTGCAGATCTCTAAAGTGGCACACCCGCTTCACCTGTCTTTAGAGCAGGATTATTTGTGCCTAAGGGAGTGGTGTGTGATGGTAACAGAACACATCACTTATAAAACTTATTGGGCTGAGTTTGGCCTGTGGACAAAAGTTTGCCAGCCTCTCGCCTACGTAGATGTGGCTGCTTTTGTATAAAAGTCTGTGAAAACCCATCTGTATACTTGAGATTTATACATTTTCAAAATTTACTTTATATTGCAATTCAGTAAGTTATAGTATTTAATAATACAATAAATCAAGGAGGCAATCAGGAAAAATCAAAACAAAACCAAAAGGAAGCAGGTAGATTTCCTGTTTGTCTGTCTGTGACATGCCTCATATTGTTCCAAGCTGCAGTGATACTGTGGGAGCCATTCTACCTACATAAATGTTTCTTTTTGTGGTGGGGGTAATGACATTATTATTCATTTCATTCTTTCTGGGGGGGGAGTCTATTAAGAGACTCAAAATTGTGATTTCTCTTAATGAATTGCCTTTAAGTTTTATTATTAATGCCCACATTGAGTTCATCTCCAAGTCATATCATTGTGCTGTCGTAATTGAAACTCAAAACCATCAATAGATACTTAGGACAGAAGCAATCTAAGAGACATTAAGCATCAGTTCTATTGCTCTTTTAATTTTCAAATCCTCCCAGCCAGGATTGCTTCCTTCAGAAGTAATTCATCTTGCCCAGCTTTGCTCTGCTCTCATTTCAGCTCTATATTGTACAGGAGATTTTCAAAAGAAGAGAAACACACACACACACACACACACACACACACACACACACACACACACAGTGTATCTGACGAGAGAGCACTATTATTTCCTCACCAGACAGATGCTGAGACTAACTTGGGTTTGAATCTAAAGAAATCTGATTCCTTAACTAAGTGTAGCCCAGCCCAAGTCAAGCATATCTCACTTCCTGTCATTTCCCTCCCATAACAAAAATGGCTGCCCTGATGTACTTCCCATGATTCATGTCATGGCAACTATGATACTTCCTGTTTCCTGTGCTTACACTTCCTGTTTCTGGCTCTTCCCCATTAGCCTATGCACCCTTGAGAGCTGAGCTCTGTGTCATATTCCCTTTTTGTGTCTCTGGTGCCAAATGTAGTATTTCCTTGGCATTGAGTAAAACTTAACAGATGTCGGCTGGCTGTGGGAGTCAATCACTTTTAGTGATGATTTTTCTTTCTCTTTTTTGATGCATGGGATTTTCCAACATTTATTGTCCTGTGGATTCAGTTCCATAATGAGGCAGTGTAGGGATGTGGGACATAGGAGGAGGTGTTTGGGCTACAAGGTAGAAGCTTCATGAATAGGGTTAGTGTGTGTGTGTGTGTGTGTGTGTGTGTGTGTGTGTGTGTGTGAGAGAGAGAGAGAGAGAGAGAGAATGTGCATGCATGCATGTGTGTGCATGTGTGTGTATGTATGTGTGTGCGTGCATGCATGCGTGTGTGTGTGTGTGTGTGTGTGTGTACATGCATGAGAGTGTATGTGCATGCATGCATGTGTGTGCATGTGTGTGTATGTATGTATGCATGCATGCATGCGTGTGTGTGTGTACATGCGTGAGAGAGAGAGAGAGAGAGAGAGAGAGAGAGAGAGAGAGAGAGAGACCTAGAATTTGCTCAGAAATATCTCTACCTACAGGCTACAAGTTCACCTCCTTCTGGTGATTCAAACAGCAAGATACAGTATCCTGAAAGGTTTGAAATGACTATTCCCTGAAACTTGCTCATTTGTGGTGCTAGGAAATCTTACTCATGTGCTTTTACATTCTAGATAAGCCCTGTATCACTGAGCTAGAACCCCAGTCCTGGCTCTGAATACCTTAAGATTTCACTTTCTTTTACACTGGTTGCTTTGGAATGCTCTCACACCAGAATCCCCTTACATGAATGGCCAGATGATAACGAATATACATTTAATTGAGTGTAGCTGCAGATCAAAGGCTAGCATATATAATTAAGAGGCAAAGCAGATCTCTTTCCATACTCATTTCCAGGTATTCATCGAAGAGCCCATAGGCATTCATCGGCTGAAGATTGTAGTCCTTTTCCCACTGTGGGAAGTTTATTTTCCTTTCAGTCCCATGTTCTTGTCGGACTTTTCTTCTAGTCCACCAATTCTGAATTAACCTAGGTGACAAGATCAAGTGTCTTAGGAAATTAGACATGATTGTGCCTAACAATGAGAAAGTAATGAGAAAGAGAAGAGTACGCATTTAGAACCACAGTTAAAAACCAGCTTCGCTCCAGCATGAAGATTGGGATTAGAGAAAACTCTGAATACCTGAAGCATTTCTATTAGCAGGTAGACAGAATGGCTGATGAACTTGTTTTCCATATGGTCTCACGTTCAGTTGGTTAGAAGCCTGAGAGCATCACGAGTTGACTCGATACCAAGGCAACACTTTGGACATTCAACAGTTAGAAGGACAAGGCTTAACTTTGTCCTCATTTGCAATCGTATCACATGGGTGATATAATCAGTATAGTCTGACTCCAGGGACCTAGCATATCTGAAGATCACAATCAGCTTTCTCTCCTGACATGCGGATGCCTGTAACTCCTCACACAAAGGCTCAGCTGCTTAAGATTCAAGCCTGACATGGCTTTGACTCCTGTGGGACAGACACATCTTTAACACTTGAGCCTAAGCTGTTAGCCCTTGGCAGCAGTTGGAAACACATAGAGGTGGAGCAAATGTCACGGAGGAAGTAATCTGTGAGTCAGAGCATTCAAGGAGAAAGTGACATGCTTTTAGTATCTCCAGGAATGGAAATGCTAAAACAAAAGTATGTGGAATAAGGAAAAAAGAGGGGCGGCTACCACATGCTCTGTTTACTCCACAGCTCTGCTGTGTCTCGACTCATCAGTTGGCATTTTGATTAGATTCAACTAAATATTCCATAAAGTAAGAAATCATAATCCACTTGTATGTTTATTTTTAAAAGTCTTATAGAAAACATTAGACACTTGGGGTGAGATTTTAAAACTTGGATCTAAGAATAGAAAGTTGTTCACTTTGCCTCTGACAGGGCCGTGAGAGAAGAGGTTCCTCATTCAGCAAGTCCCAGGCACCTGTCCTAACTGAGTGCCCCTCCCTGAGTCCTGGAAAGCTGGGTTCCTCCAGAGTCACTGAGCTGATGTGGAAACCCACTGGTGTAGAATCCCATCAGACACAGGAAGGCTACGATGTGTCCTTACAGCCAAGCTGAGCAGAAGAGGCTGTCACAGCAAAGCTTGAGGCCACTTTACGGAAATGACAAGAAGATTCTGCCCACTGTTATCAACCAGAAAATATTATCATCGAGTGAGAAGATGCTCTTTTGGGTCTCTGACATTATCTCCTTTTCCAACTTTCTTTCTTTCTTTTTTCCAGTAGTCTGAACTTGCAGTACTTTCTTTTTGAAAATTAAGATTCTGATTTTTCATGGAAATGGGAATAATGATCTTATGAATAATTAAATAGACAAGGACTTGCAGTACTGGAACTTGACAAAAGTCAAGGACATCATTAAAGCGTGCTACACACACATTCAGAGTATGCACCTGCATAGAGGCCTCATAGAGAGTAGTAAGCCACTTTTCTTTAATGGTGACCACTGGTAGGCCGGCCATGCTTCCAAGAGTATTGGAGCAGCATAATAGGCTTAAAATAATAATAATAATAATAAAGAAAGAGGGCACATGAATTTGTTTAGATGGGTAAGGATATCAGTGTGGCTCTAGGAGAAGTTGGGAGAATGATTAAAATTGATTGTATGACATTCTCAAAAAATTGATAGAATTAAATAAAAAGAATGGTCACTTTAATTTGTTCGAGTTGTGCTAAACCTAAAAGAGCCAATGTTTGTTATTTCTAATTAAAAATTTATCATTGTCTCATGTATATGTGTGTGTGCTGTGTGTGCCATGGCACACGTGCAGAGATCAGAGCGTGACTTTGAGTCAATTGTTTCTTGAAAATCTTTGAGTGAGTGGAGATCCAATTTGTGTTGCCAGGCTTGGGTGGCAAAGCCTCTCCCTGCTCAGCCATCTCACTGGAGGGCCCCGTGGTTACTGTATTTAAGACTGTCTTTGAATCTGCATGTGACATACTGGTTTAACTACTGAGTCCATAATGCTTACACTCGGCAGTGTCCACCCTGACACTCTATGAGATAGCTACGGTACTCACGGGTAGCCAAGTTCCATGAAATTATTCCAGGTCTGCTTTAGCACCATTATAATACCCATTTGCATGCAGAGATCAATAAGGCATCCGCTAGGGTGGCACTGCAAGGCAAGTGAGCACAGAGATCCATCAGTCAACGAACAGAAGAGTGGATGGCTTCCACGCCGCACAAGGTTGCCTTAAGGCTGCTGAGTGAGAATGACTGGGAGAGCACTGACCTCTTCTAGCCGCCACCTGTTTATCAATCTCAAGTAGGCACCTGGGTGTCCTGTAAATCTTCAACACAGAAGCAAGCATTAGCATTGTGTCATCCGGGCTTTCATGAGTACTACATTCAACTTAGCATGCCCTCTCAAGTAAACGACGGGAGCTGTTAAGGGTCATGTCTGAAGGGATGAGGAAACCCTCTAGAATGGTCATGATTTGAATTTCCAGGGAACAATTCTCTCCTGGCCTTCCTGCCCAGAGGGAAAGAGTCCATTCTTTGCCGTTTCCTGTATCTTCAAACATTTCTACTGAACATTAAGTGCCCCGGCCTGTGTAAGCAGCAGTCACATTCCTGTGTTCACCCACATTTGATCTTTGTGAATACTGGCAGTGTTGGTTTAGTCACTGTTATGGTACTTAGCTATAACAGTAGTTTCTTGCTGCTGAAGAAGCTTAACAACAGCCTCTGCCTCCATCTCATCCAAACTGGACTGGAAACAGACCTTGTCCTGTCTCCCATCTCCCCAGATAGGATGGGTGGGCATTGTGAATCATTACCATGAAACAGGGAATCCTTCCCAAATTTTGATCTCTTTTGGATTTCAGAAATCCAGATAGCCTTGGCTTCTCATTTCTACTCTCTTCCCTGCGGGGATGTCCTTCTGTGAAGTCAGGGACTTCGGCTTACAGCAGATTATGACTCTATGTCACCTACTAACACATACTATGACACCCACAGGCTTGACTCAAGTGAGTTGGAAGTCGCAAGCTTTCCACCCATTGCTTGCACACACAAACTATTTTCCTCTATTTGTGCAATCAAAGAGGTACAGGCGCTTCCAAGGAAAGACTATTTTCCAGGAAGTGAGGTGGTCTTGCAGTTTGGGAAGGGAAAGGAGGTGCTTGATCTTCTCTTTCTACACTTAGCATTAATCACCCTACAGGGAGGGCCCTGGCCAGTGGGCTCTGATCGTTCCACTCCCACTAGGGCTGGGGTGGGGGTGGGGCACAGAGTAATGTGTTTCTTACCTTCCGAGGAAGAACGCGATGTAAAAAGTGGAGCTGTTCAGATTGACAAACTGAAAAAGAAACATTTTCAAGGTAAAGCTGTTCTCCCACTCGGATTCTGTGCGAGGCTGTTCTGTGGGCAAAAGGGAGTAGGGTTTGAGAGGCTGACCGTGATCCTCTCCTACTTCCGGCTTTCCCCTCCCCTCCATGGAGTCAGAGTTATCAGGAGGCGCTAGAGCCTCAAGCTTGCTGACATGCTATCGGACAGAGCATGCAGGAGATAGACCTCCAGGTTAGAGATCGGTCTGAGTAACAGTGTGGTCTCAACTGACTGCAGGTACTTCTGAAGGGAGCATCCAGTCTGTTCTGTGGTTACAGGGTATCTGGAGAGGCTGGACCAGAGACAGCCAGGCTGAAAGAACTTCCCTCTCAGCCATCTCTGCAATCTCTTTGTTTTGATCAAGTTTCTGCCAGTTGAGTAGGGGGTACATAGAGTCAGACCCCACTGTAACCCTCCTAATGATTCTAGCTCCTATATTTCATGTCATGTGAAGGAACTACAAACCCCAGGACAGTGAGTGTGTTTGACTCCCATAAGGGTTTAACCCTTATGTTCTATCTTCCATTCTCATAAACAACCAAACAATGCCCTCTTTTATAGAATGTCCCCCATGTTTCAGCATCCATGGTGCACGTCTGTGACCTCAGCCAGAGGCCAACTCTAAGCCCATCAGATTTTGGCTTTCATAGTACAAATGCCCTTTGGATAGTATATTGTGAACTAAAATATAGAACCAGTTGCCGCTGAGATCAAGCCCCCAACATAACGTCTCACGTCTGATGTATCTATCCTTCCTAAAGAGCTGACTTCTAAGCTCAAGCAAGAAAATGTACTTAAGGCTATATGATTTATTTTCTCTGTTAAGCCTCTAGTTGCACATTTAGCATTTCACCCCATCAATTTCCTCTCCATGACTTAAATTTAAAATGTTCCCTGGACACATAACTGAGAAGGGAAGAGGGGAGAAAGAATCTCAGGCTTCAAATGACTGAAACATCAGCATTAGAACAAGGTCATGGTGCTGAGGAGGGAAGAAACACCAAACGCTTCTCAATGGGTTTAATTTCACCCTGCAAGCTGAGTTCCTAGTAATAGGAAGGTTGTCCCAGTTAGCTGGCTGGATACTAATTCATCTCAAATCATGACATGCTGGCCACCTTCTAGTTCCTGGACACAGCCTGGCAATGGGCAATCCTCTCTACCACAGAGGATCTCGTTCTTGGTAAAGACATAGTAGTGGTGGAAGATGTCAATGATATTAAAGGAGATAGGCAGAGTAAAATGGCCAGCTCTGCATAGGACACATCAACTCAGTGAAAGGACGCAGTGGTATAAAGACTAGTCTACAAAACCTACTCTGAAATTTCTCCCCTTTAGACAAACTATGTACGGGAATATATTACAACAAGCTACTCGTGGGAGTACGTGCTTTTCTCATTGCCCACATAACAGCCAATATTTCATTAATAAAATTGAAGGGATTTTTGTGTCTTAAAAATGTAGGAATGTACAGCTTATAGCTGGCTATCAGATTGTACAGAGGCCAGAGAAATGGTTTTAGACACAATTTGTCTACATGAATGTATTTGTACAAATGTCAATTATCATTGCCCTGACTAAATTCCTGATTTAAAATGACTAACTTTGAACTTGACACTTTTTGCGGAGGTTTTTTTTTTTTTTTTTTTTTTTTTTTTGTTTTTGTTTGTTTGTTTTTTTCCTACGTGGTCCCAGCACATCTCAAACTCTTGATCTCTTGCTTTAGCCTCTTGAGCCCACTGGGGTTAGTGGAGTATGTCCCTGTGCCTTGTAGAACCCACCCATAATTCTAAAGTGTGGGCAACAGCTAATGAACACTTTTCCAATGATCTTGGATAGTCCCTACATGTCTACTTTTGTGTTGCTATTTTCCATGTGTCCATAAAGGAAAATATCTACTTTAAATTTCAGTGGCTTATGACACATACAAGATATGACAGCTTGAAAAGTAGAGATAGGAAAGATCTTATTACTAGACACATTTAAATTGTTCTGCTGAAGGGAAAGAAAGAATCACGTGTAATTCTCAGTAAAGGGGGCGTTTCCGTCTTTTTAAAATGCAATATTATTTTTATTAACTGAGAATCTAGCATATGCATTTAATATATTTTGATCATATCCATCATTACTTCTCCCCTAAGCCCTCCCAGATCCACCCATATCCTCTGTCCCAACTCTGTGTTCTCTTTATTGAAAGTAACCCATTGCCTCTAACTTGTGTTGCCCATAAACTCATGGGTGTGGCGCCACCAACTGGAGAGTGGCTGGCCTGCAGGGGCCCCAGGGGCCCCAGCATACTCTGGAAGGTAGGTTTTAAAGCTTTCTGGATCCCTGGACTGCAGAAGGCCTTCACTTACCCAGATTTGTCAGAAGGAGTGCCACTTTTTCATAGAGCTGTAAAATAAATTCATACACTTAACAAACGAACTCTAGATGTTCTGAAGCCTATAATTATAAAGAATATGGGCAATCAAGTCGGGAGTGAAACTTTTTTCTTTATGTTTCAAACAATGGGAAACATTCTGAGCAACAGGACACCTTCAGGGATAATCAGGATGGTGCAAGGGCTTCCTTTATGGTTTTAAAAAAATCTTGCTTCTTGTTTTGGGGTTAATAATTCTGTGGCAATGAGACTCAAGGCCACTAATTACCAGTTTCCTGAGTGAGTCTGATCCTTCATTACGTTCCTGAGCTGGCACCTGAATGTAAGTACCTCTCGTTGGTTTCTAAGGTGAGCCTTTGTCCTCTTGCTGTTGTGGAATGCTGTGAGTTCTACATTACAGCACCGTGCATGCTAGGTTGAGTGAGCATTGTGGGAGACTTCCAGAGCATATGGTTTTATCTCTCCACTACTGTGCTGAATACATTCCTGATTCACCTAGCTATCTGGTTGACTGATGGTCCTCAGAAAGAATGGAGGGTGAGTGTGTGTGTGTGTGTGTGTGTGTGTGTGTGTGTGTGTGTGTGTCTGTGTGTGTGTAGTAGTAGTAGTTCAGGAAAATATAGCTATCAGATTTTCCAGAGGATACAGAGTGAGAGAATAAAATACTGTTTTCTCTAAAAAGAAATATGAAAAATGAAAGTGAAAGTTAGATTAGTAGACTGAATGATATGAAAACTAAGATTATATAGATTGGAGTACTTACAACATATTGTTTAAAACTCCCTAGGTAGGATGCCAGTGTTCTCTTTGGGAAGGTATCAGTCTTGAACATGTTGTCTCACCTCTCCTTCAGACCACAGTGCCCTTACATATAGGTGGGATAGGCTTGGACCTATTGATATTCCTGCCTTTCCTAATTTCTGAATTGTCTTCTCCAGGATTCTTGCTTACTGAAGAGCCAAACCAAATGCTTAGATTGCATGACTCCAAACATTCAGCTATGGCTACTTGCTCTGGTAAGGCAAGTTTTTCTTTTTTTCTTTTCTTTTGTTTTCTTTTTTTTTTTTTTTTGGTTTTTCGAGACAAGGTTTCTCTGTATAGCCCTGGCTGTCCTGGAACTCACTCTGTAGACCAGGCTGGCCTCGAACTCAGAAATCCGCCTGCCTCTGCCTCCCAAGTGCTGGGATTAAAGGCGTGCGCCACCACTGCCGGCAAGGCAAGTTTTTCTATACAAAGATATAATTATAAAGCCATAAGGTTAACATTTGCATACAGAAACTCCAGACTCATGGAGTCCAATGTCAAAAGAGATTTTTATAGTTACAGCAAGAAATTATGTGATGTAGATTAGTCATATTTTTTGACCGTAAAAACAAGATCCCTGTAAACAAAAGATTAGAACAGGTGCTGTAGTAAAGCTTATTTTGGTGTTACGAAGTGTGTTATTGTGAAAATGGCCTAATTACGTAACTGTCAATGATTATTAAATGTGGTAAAATGCCTTCCTGAAAAGTTCAATTTTGGTTCTCAGTTTATTCTTTATCTCTTTCACATTTCACATTTCAAATTTGAAACACTTCTCTCAAAGGTCTCTAGAGCTTGTGATTATGTCAGTCACCTGGATATGAACACTGGAAAAACTGGCAGTTAAAAAATAACAATGACATAAAGACATGATACATATTAACTTTTTGGAAAATAAAGTATACAGAGATAAGAGAAGGGTCCATGGCATCAATGAATACACACACACACACACACACACACACACACACACACACACACACAGGTTGGGGGAAGGAAGGAGGGAAGAAGGGAGGGATAGAGGGAAGGAGGGAAGAAGGGAAAGAGAAAAGCAAGAGACTTTGCCTATAAATCAGGAAAAGGCACGTCTACAAAGAGGGGCTCATTGGTAAGTAAGGGACCTTTTGAGAGCAGTTTGTGTAAAATGGCTGATTTCTTATTGGGCCATTGAGGTAATAAAAACATAGATGGTTTATTCTGATAAGGTCATCAGGAAAAAATTGTTTTCCAAATGTGCCGGAACAAACTGTTTTTCCCTATTTGATTTAATCCTTTATTATTATATAATGGAATTCTTTATCTTTTTATTACTTGTAGACTAATGTCCACTTTAATATGGGCAAGACTAGTGCTGCTTTTTTTGGATCCCATTTGGATGAAATATCTAATATCATATTTTGTAGGGAACATATAGATGGGTCATTATGTTATTTATTTGGACACTCTGTCTTTATTTGGAGATCTTAATCTATTGCATGTAAGGTAATTATCCATAGGTTTTTTTTTTTTTTTTTGCTATTTTATAACTTTATTTTTCAATTTTCAGGCAGGTACTGTAAATTATGGTTGGTAATATCTGTAACTGATACAATGGTTTCAGATTTTAAGGTTATTTCTAAAATAAGATAGCTATAAATACTTCTAATTGAACATATCAGTCTGATCAATGCTTGTGAATTTGTTCTAATTTAAGTAATATTTTAGGATTCACTATTTTTTTTTGTATTAACATTGTGTTTTCTGCTTTTTATAGCACAGTGAAATATCTGATTCACAGATGGATAAACAAAAAGGATTATCATAACCTTTACTCTCCTATCTTGATGGTCTAACTTTGTGTGCAAGTATGGTTTTAAGATGCCATTTGGTCACTAGTAGAAAAGAGTTGAAACAGTGTGATAGAGAGAAAAATGTCATGCCTGTCCCTTCACTTTTTTTTTTAATTATTATGACTTTTTCTGTCTGTCTGTCTGTCTGTCTGTCTGTCTGTCTGTCTGTCCATTTGTCTGTCCCTCTATCTATCTATCTATCTATCTATCTATCTATCTATCTATCTATCTATCTATCTATCTATCTATCTATATGAATTTTCAAGACAGGGTTACTCTGTGTAACCCTAGCTATCCTGGAACTCCCTTTGTAGACTAGGCTGGCCTCAAATTCAGAGATCCGCCAGCCCCTGCCTCTTGAGTGTCACCACCATTCAGGTTTTTTTTTTTTTTTTGTCTTGTTCTGCTTTTGTTTTTCTGAAACTATTTTTCAAGATACTGAATAAAATGCAAATCAGTAATCACAGTTAATTAGTCATCCAGAGGCATCAGAGTGTTAGATTCAGAGAATTTAGTAAAACCACACACATTCTATTTTTAAACACATACTACATAAAAGTAAAACACACATCACAAGATGTTGAAAATAAGCATAACATATAAATTTTCTTCTTTAGTTAAGACTAGACAAATTCAGCAAAAAGTCAGAAACAGAATATGTTATTTAAAATAACACAAAATTCAAATACTATAAAAACCAATCTATCCTTCAAGGATTTAATAAAAAGCTGTTAATAATTAACATCTAAATGTTGATTTTTTTTAATTCTGAAAACCCATACTGGCCAAAAATTTGAGCAGTCTAAACCAATTTAGATAGTTGCTAAAAAATTAACTATATTGGTGGATCACAAAAAGTATCTTAAATTGAGTATTTTCAGAAGTCGGTATAGAATTTAGTTTTGCAATGCTTTTGGCTGTGCAAGGCAGTGTTCCAGCCATTAGTTGGCTATCCATCATGCTGTGATTGCTTCCAAAGGACTTAAATTATTATGTCTTTATATTCTGATGAAATCGGTTTCAAACTACATTACACACTTGGCTACTCTCATAATGGAACTCACGAAGCCTCGGGGCAAACAACAGGAGTGGAAATGTAGTACTGGGGAGGAGAGAGGGCTGAGGAGGGAAAGGCAACTGGTCACTGAGCAAAAGAGTCCTGGATGTGTTCTTATGTTCTAGTTCTCTCTCTCTCTCTCTCTCTCTCTCTCTCTCTCTCTCTCTCTCTCT
>JANHMN010000021.1:11186754-11242302 GCA_030674055.1 Rhabdomys pumilio
CACACACACACACACACACACACACACACACACACACACACACACACACAACCTAAGCCAAAAAAAATAAATGAGCCCTGCACTTCTGTGGGAATAAAAAGAAAACCTGTCAAAATAATCTCCCTTGTCAAGCCAATCATGGGGCCAACATTTTCATAATATATGTTTCTAAAAGGCTCATGTTAATATAATGAAACACACACACACACACACACATCTCTCTAGGAAAGAAAATACCTATAATAGATGTAAGAAGATTATATTTTTTTAATTTATGTGATTCCCTGGCCTAGCAAGGTTCTTATGATTTGGGACTTAGGAAAGCTAAGAGAACATAAGGGTTAGGAAAGATGGTTGAGGCCCAGAACAAGCAGGGTCCAATGGAAAGATGTGGTAACCAAGTTTGGCATGAACAAATGGGTCAAGAGAAGACAATCAGAATTGGGCACAAGTCAGGAAAACAGATAATATATTGACCTAGAAGGGGGAATGGGTCCCAAAGTGGTTGGGAATAGTGACAACTAAGTTGATTTCAAAGGACTGAGCTTGTCCTCTTTGGCACTTGGTCTACAGTTGACTTCACACGTATCCACACCACCAGCGAAGCTACCTGGAATTGGCTTCTCCTTAGCATTTAGCCCTTGATGTAGTTCTGACCTTGTGCATATCTGGGGGCTGCTGTGGGTCCTGGCTCACAGGAACAGTTTCTATAGTAATTCTCTAAGAAGGGTGTTTCATGTGCTTACTGTTAGTAGATAAACAACTGCCTTCTACTAAAGTACAGAAAATGAATGGTAGGGAAGGATTGTCCTCCCGAATCCTACCTATTAGAGGAACAGCTTCTGATTCATGGAATGTTAATTCACTAGTGTGTCAGAATGGAGCTTGAGCACAGAGTATTGTCAAATGACACCAGACTTCCTCATTTTCCCCCTCCCCATGGTAAAGCTTCATTATGTAACCCAGGCTGGTCTTGACTTGAGGTCTTCCTGCCTCAACTTCCCAGATGCTAGGGTTATCAGCATGTTGCCCACATCTTCCTTACTCAACTTAAAACTCCTTTCAAAGACAGGTATTGAAAATGCACTCTAGATAATCTGACTTCAGTTATCCAGTGCAGGGTGACAACCCAAGGGCTGTAGTTTTTGGCGGCCTGTGCCATAAGATGACACTCTGAGGTAAGAGATGCAGGCATGGCCTGTGATACAAGATTCTGTGACGTAAGTGACACAGACATGTCCCATGATATAAGATACTCTCAGGTAAGTGACACTCTGAGGTAAGTGACTGACACAGACCTCCTCTTCTTCCCAGTCAATCAGATCCCAGTCATAAGCGATCACTGCTCGGCGTCTCTTCCAGAATTCCAGGAAAACGGTGGCTGGAACAAACAGAGAACAAAGGTAGTTTCAAATAAAAAGCCATATCATTTTCAATGAGTAATAAAGGCAATGCAGACAAGGGCAGTTGTTCTCCTCCCACCCTTTTAAATCAGAATTTCCAACTCAACACCATTTAATAAAAAAAAATTCTGAGAATTACTAAATGTGTGTCAAGTATAATGAAAATTAGAGATTTTTGCCTAGAATTAAATTAAGATGTCTTGCAGGCTGAGTCAGAATAGATTTAACAGAGGCAGAGCTCTTGTGATAAATAATACAGGAAACTTTCTTACCAACTTCCTGCCTATCGCTATAGTATTTATTTTTTGAATATACGAGGCACCCAGGAGCAGAAACACAAAACCTAAACTCAGCCTACGTTTGATGGACAGTAAATTTCTTCCTCCCAAATCCTCTTCAGAGAAAAGTATACAAAACATTTTAACCATACACACAGTGTGTGTGTGTGTGTGTGTGTGTGTGTGTGTGTGTGTGTGTGTACATACAGGGCAGCCAATATCATATAGAGACATCCTGTCTCATAAATAAAATACAATTCAAATCCTTCTGTTATAAGGATGTTAAAATGTGATTGAAGAACATGTCATTATAGCTCTTGGATGCTTTTTCTATCAACGTCATGAAAAGAACAGCAAAGTTTAAAACTTAACTACACTCCTCTTTTGCCTGGCAAAATTTATGACTGCCACTTCCACTGTTTTACTGAATAGCTGCCACGACAAGGATTACCAACCATTCTCTGAGATACTTTCTTGGTGTACAGCGAAAGAATTGTTGCCAGGAACACGTTACCTAACTATACTTTTTAGGGTTGGGCTGTCCACACTGGACTGGGATGTTCACTTTCCATCCCAAGAGAGAAATTATGTCTATGTTACAGAATAATTTTATATTTTTGCATTAGAATAGTCTAGTCTTATTTTAATGAATGTATACATTTTACCATGAAATAAATAAGTTTCCGAAGGTTGCTCGGACACTGCTTTGACCGCAAGAAGATGTAGCTGCCTGTATTTTATTTCCCTTATACATCTTAAGTGATCTCAAGCTATGTACCTAAAACTTTATTAATTTTCCTTATATAATTTTTCTTATGAAAGAGGGTTTTCCATTTCTCTCCCTGTTTTTTTTGCCCTCATCCCTACTTTGCACTATTACCTAATCTTCCCACAGTGAGGTTCACATGAGGCATTAACCTCAATTCCAAATAGCAATCCTTTTATGACATTGACACATTAGGAAAATATAAGACATCTCTCTTCTTAGCATAGATAGGAATAGGGGTAGGGTCTATGTAGATAGATAGTCAAATGTAGTAACGTCCTCATGTCTGTGGAGTATATATTCCAACACCTTCACAGATGCCTGAGATTGTATATGGTTCCTAAATATTTGTAGTCTATGTTTTTTTTTTTTTAACTATTTGGCCTTACTGTAGATATTAACAACCTCAACACTCACTTTTTTTCCTGATTAAGCAGAGAATTTCCATATTTTTACTTCAGGAAGCATTTTACAACAACTCTCTGGCGTATACACGTGAACAATATTGGTATTCTTAAGCTTCAGGTCCATTATTAAGACCGTTTCTAAGGAAAGCAACTTTAACACAAGCCCTGTGACACTGTGACAGTTGATCTGATACTCAGATGGCATCTCACAGTGACTAGTAGATGGGTAGCATATACAGTGTGGATACTCTGGATGGAGTTGGAATGATCTATATCCTGAAAAGATGGAGGTGGGCCGTGTAAGATTTCATCATGTAGTTCAGAACAATGTACAACTTAAAACATAACTTATTTCTGAAATTGTATATTTATTATTATTAGTTCATGGTACCAGAGTAACTGAAATAGAAAGCAAACAATAAAACCAAACAAATGACACCTAAGGCACTATTGTGCCAGAACACTTTTTGGCTTAGTATCACATAGAGTTGAGAAGACAGGTATAGGAAGCTCATAAAGGACACTCAACATTCAGAATATATGCTATGCTTAATTATTTTCTTAAGTAGAACAGTCACTGTCAATTTCAAGTAAATTTGCAACAGGCTGTTACAAATTTTACGAAAGCCATTTATTACATTTATTTATTGAAATTAGACATGGCCAAAATCCACATAATCATAAAAAAAATTAGCTTCATTTTGGGACTGAAGACTTAGAACGCAGATGAACCTTTCCCAGGCTCCCTGTGTGCCCTGTACCCCCCACAAGCCTGGATGAAGACAGAAGATGGAGCCACATGATAGAAGGAACCTAGCCATTCATTGACTAGATCCCACTGGAGATCAGCTGTTGTGGTTTGTGGTTGATAGAAGTTGACTTGTACTTCTTTCTAGAAAATACAGTCAAGGGTTACCATTCTGCAAACAGGAAGAAAGAACCCACTGACTGGCTCCCATCTCACTGATGCATTAGAGATACTCAGCAGAAAACCTTTCCTCTTAGACTGTCTCTTAAGCTCCATGCTGTACTCCTTAACCAACACAGAACTACAAAATGACAGAGCCGAAGTTTGGTCCTGATGTGTCTTTGGTGTTTTAATTACTAGGTTACAAATTCAAACTAAAATTGCATTTCTGTTCGAAATAAAAAGATCCTGAAAGAAAAAGAAAGTTTAATTTTCCAATTATTTTGTAGTACTATGCTGAAATAGTTACAGATATGAAGAGGTTATATTTATATATAGATATGAAGGGATGCAGATAGGTTTAGTAGGTGAATTCGGCATTTACTTGCATATTCAATGCAGATCTCTAATTTTCTTATAGGGGGCCCAGAAAAACCCACACTTACTCTAAAACCTGCAGAGACACAATGCTACATTTTTCCCCTACTGATAACATAATTGGTTTTGAAAGGCCTAATTTGACTCTTTCTTTAAAATGTCTGTTCGGGAATGCCAAGAGAAAAATTGTGCTGACTGCTAGAAAATAAATGTAAAAATATTTGAAAAATTTAAAAGACTTAAAGATCTTATGGTGTAACTGCCCCCTCAAGCTTGCATTCCGCTTATTTGAATAAAAACAAGAATAAAGGCTTGATAAAGTGGGCAGTGTGCATGGGAAGGACTAGGGGATGCTTATTTCAGAATGATGACCTAACCTCTGATGACTCAGAAGCCTACTTAAGATAATTGTTTTGCTAAATCTGGGACACATCTTGGTTGGTGGAGTTCCTGTTTTGTAAGTATGAGGTTCTGGATTTGATTCCTAGGGCCAAACTATTAAAAAAAAATTCATTCTTACTTTCTAGGAAATATAGAATGGATTACTTCACATATGCAACCAACTTTTTCACTAATACTAATAATATCTTTTTAAACATGAAATTAGTAATATTCACAGATTTCATTTTCACCAGTCCTTCATAGCTCTCTGAGAATGTTTGCCTGGGCAAGATGTGGGGAACTAGAACACTACGCATCTCCCAAGACATGAGAAACAGCCATGAGGCCAATTCAGAGCTTAACATGTAAAATCCACGCATATGCACCTTGTCACTTAGCTAAGAAGCATAAACTCATGGCTAAGAAAGGAACAGAGTACAAATCAGAAGAGAGACAACAAAATCACTTAAGAGGGAGTTGGGGATCAGAAAAGAGGAGGTCTGTATGCACCAAGTGAGATGGCAGACACTTCTCAGTTCCTACTGGCTGTATTACAGAAAAATGGCTCACGATTTTCAAGAGAAAAAAAACTTTATATAAACCGTATCAGTATCCAGCATAATTTTATAGTTTACTAATTTGCAAAATCCAAAACAGGTTGATGTAATAATGCAAATGAGAACCTGAAATGTTTACAAGATACTGTGACATGTCAAAATGGGGTAACTTTAGAGTCCAGAAAGTGAGGAAGGAAGGCATATTTTTTAAAAATAGGATCAAAGCTATTCTGTGGTATCAGAAACTTTGAGATGAATATATGAATTTCCATGCAGGATGGGGAAATAAGTCTGATCTACTGTAAAGTACTCTAAAAATATCCTGATAGGGTGTTTTATGCAATAGGAGCAAACACTGCTGATTAATCAAGCTGAAAGAAACAGTCCTCAAGAACCACCCCCTCCTTCCGATCATGTAACAATTATTAACTCCATTAATTTGCAGTACGAAATGATTTATTAGATGTAGTGATTTCCATGCTTAAATGACACATGATAGTCCATTTGGGTTTACACGCATCCTGACACAGGGATTCTTGAGAGTCATTTAAAAATATTCTCTGTCTCAGACACATTTTAATATTCCGTATCATACATTAATGTTGGGAAAGTCTGGAAGAGAGTACTGTCTTTCCAAGTCCAACTAGCTCTCGGAATTTCGACACCATTTCTGAGCTGGTGACTGAGGAATCCTACAGATATTATAGTTTTTTCCCCCAGGGATTACAGTTATATGGGACCTGTTAAATGTGTGCTTCCTTCCTGTAAATGAGACCGACTTGCCATGGCTTGGAGACCTTCACTTTCATGCTTGAGGGCTTAACTACTAAAATACAATAAAGTAACTATTGTCCCCATGACTATAAGGCAGTGAAGAACTGTGACAACCAAGAGAGCAATGAATGAAGTATTCAGGGCTGCTGCATCAGCTCATTGCTTAGAGTCACCAGGACACTGTTTAGGAAAAGAGGACCAAGATAATGGTCTTAATGTGTCGGGGAGATGGGTGTTGAAGTGAGGTATTATCTAGGAAGGGCCACATTAGGAGGATTTGAGTAAAAATAGTGTCCTTTAGACATGAGGGGACCAGTGTACTCATGGATGTATGGCAGCTTTGGTTGCCTATATAAGACCTGTGCAAGATCAAGCTGGTCAATGTTCTAGCATGGAGGGGGAAAGGGTTTAATATCCCTACCCCTTACCAAGGAGCTATTGATAGCTGATGGTATCAGGGAAAGAGAGTTAGTTTTCTTTAAGGGTGTGGCCTCTTGTAGACCATCCAGTGCTAGTGGATAATACCACACCTATGAGTATATATGGGCAGCCCAAAATGGACTTAATGGATAGAGAGTTCTTAAAAGAAGAAATAAAAATGGCTAAGATATATCTCAGAAGTCTTTGTCATTCTTAACAAAGTTGGAAAGTGTAAGTAAAAACAACTTTGAGGTTTCATCCTATCCAAGCTAGAATGGCTAAGATTAATCAAATAACCAGCAACAAAGGCTGGCAAGGATGGTGGGGGTTGGGGGAACAGCCATCATTCACCTTTGGTGGGATTGCAAACTAGTACTACAACCTGAAAAATCAGTGTGGAGAATTCTCAAGAAGCTAAAAATAAATCTACCATATGATAGCCAGCTATACCACTTGTAGGCATATGTCCAAAGGCCTCAACACCTACCACATAGATACTTGATGGGATGTGTTCATAGCCACCCTACTCCCAATAGCTAGGAAATGGAAATAATCTAAATGCCACTGAGCTATGAATGGATAATAAAGATGTGGTGCATACACACAATGGAATATTCTTTAGCTGCTCCTCTCTTTGGAGTAGTGGGAGGCCATTACAGAAATCTATAACTGGTCAAAGGCAGAGAACAATCAATTGTGGGGTACTCAGGTTCAATTGATAAAAATTGCAAATCCAGTCCCCATACTTAAGGCTCAGGGAAAATGATGAAAGAGGCTGAAGAAAGATTGTAAGAGCAAAATAACCAGGAAGTCACACACACACAGACACACACACACACACACACACACACACACACATACACACACACACACACACACACACACGTGTGTGTGTGTGTATATATATATGTATATATATTTATATGAACACAGAAGGGGGAAATCTCATATGGCCTTACTCCTAGACTAAGAGCTACAGGCAGCTAACAACTCGCTGAAAGAGGAAAGAATAGCTTTCCTCAGGGGTGAGCTCCCTAGTTAGTTATCCAATACTAAGTGGTGTGTGTGTGTGTGTGTATGCATGTATATATATATATATATGTATATATATATGTATATATATATATACTTATATCTGAATAGACTCATCAGGTTGTATTTATTTATCTATATAGATAAATAATTATTTCAAATCTATAACAAGCATATATCTAAAACAATAAAGAAGGTCATAAATTAGAACAGAGGTAAAGGAATATGTGAAAGGGATTGGAGGGAGGAGGGGTAAATGACATAATATTATTTTAACTAAAATAGCTAAAAAAAAGAGCACATGAAATTGGGAGGAAGGCTGGATAGTGAGGTGAATCTGAGAGGAGTTATAGGGAGGAGTAGAGATGAATATGACTAAGATACAGTATACGTGTATTTTACAGTGTGTGTGTGTATGTAAGAAAGAGATTCTCAAAGAATTAATAAAAATATTATATTAAAATGCAAACTTGAAATGGAAGTATTTGCAAACATAAAAAGCACTTTTGTCATCATACATAAAGAACTCACATAACAAAAATAAGAAGAAAAAAACCGCCCAATAACAAGTGAGCAAGCGATGTGAACAGACACTTCACCATGGAAACTCCGCGGGTTACAATGAAGGGCAAGGACGGATGCTCGACATTGCTTTGAATTGAGAAATGCAATTCAAAGCTACAAAGCGCTGGCTATGTACACCCTTGAAAATGACTATAATTATAGAGACTGATAATCCCCAGTGTCTGTGAGCATGTGGTATGACTGGTAACTCTCGTGGAGTGCTGATGTTATGTCAAGTCTATAGAAAACAACTACTTATGATGTTATTTACTTATCACATGATCCAGTCATGCCACTTGTAATTGTTTATCCAAGAAAATATGGATGTAAAGATTTTCCTGAAAACAAAACAATTTAGAAAGCCAGGAATCCATCCATTCATGATAGTTAAAACCCAAACTGGGCACAAGTTTGTATTACTTGGGTAGAATACAAACTCAGGCACAGTCAATGAGATAAATAGCATCCTGAACTAAAAAGGAACGAACTACTGATCTGTGCAGGAACAGAAATGAATCTCAATAGCATTAATTATAGTGAAAGAAATCAGACATCAAACACTGTATGTTGATTTGTTTCTAACATAATCTGGTATGGGCCATTGTGTACTGGGAAGCAGGCATCAGGGTGCCGATGGACTGCCTGCCAGGAGGAAGCTTCTAAGGATTAAAAAGTCTCATGATGACAGCAACACTTCATACAGTCGACATAACCTGTCAAGTCGCCCATGGAATATTGCTGGATTTTGTTGTATCTAAATGATACCTAAATAAAGCTTAGGAAAAAAACTTCCCACCTTTCCATAACCCATAGCAAACCGCCATTGATTGATATCGTCCCCCAACTTCTTCTAGTCTAAATATATAAGGTATTGGACTCACACTTTATTTGTTTACTTTGCTGTACTTTAACCTGAACTATAATTAACAACCCATGATATACAGGGTGTCTCTCGAGAGTACAGACATCATCCTTTTCATTTACCTGTTATTGTGGTTTCCTTTATCTTGGAAGGAAGCTCATTAAGACACATCCTGTTTACACAGAGGTAAAACAATAGGATGCCCCAAGGGAAGGTGAAAGATTTCATCTTACTGCAGCAGTTCTCAGCCTTCCTGATGCTTGCTGCTTCCTGACCCTTTAATACAGTTCCTCATGTTGTGGTGACTCCCAACCATGAAATTATTTTTATTGCTACTTCATAACTGTAATTTTGCTGCTGTTATGAATCACAATGCAAATATGTGTATATCCCCATGGCCTTAGGTGGTCCCTATGAAAGGGCTGTTTGAACACCCAAACGGGGTCATGACCCACAGGTTGAGAAGTGCTGTTGAGGGAAGTACAGGAAATCAGCAATTCAAAATAGCTTCAGGAAGTTCCTGAAAATGATCAGATTCACTAGATCTCTTCTAACCCAAACATATAGCCAGAGAGAGACACTTCAGAGAAGATAAGCTGTCTAGACAATTTTGAGTCTAGCAAAATTGCCTGGAAGACACAACAGCTAGGCTGCCTGGAAAAACCTCAGACTAACTCAATTATCTGCAAAGGACACTTTTCAACCTGTACAGTCGACTTCAGGTTGCACAGAATGCTCCTGGTTTCTAGGTCTTGTGAGCTGTCAGGCATGCTGGGGTGGACTTTGGTGAGGCAGTTTTGAGTCGTTTCTGCTCTTTGAGTAACCCCTCATCCATGTTTCTGTAAGTAAACCTTATAAAACTCATGATTTACCAAACTGGACTTTGGCAGTTTCTGTTCTTTGGTCTATCATCAGTTCCCTCCCTGGGTGAGTAGATGTCTATTCAAGGATAGTATCTACAACACCACCCAGTATACAGTGGCAAGGAGGGTAGATTCTGCTAACACCAAGGTCTTAATTGATGTGCTCTATGGAGGAGACTTTGAAATGGCTCTGGAACAGGCAGACAGTATCTGGCTTAAATTTCAGACTCCATTTCTTGTTAGCTATTGCATAATTTTGATTAAGCTTCTCTGAGCCTTTGTCCTGTCAGACATAGTAATCTATTCTGCTGGTGTATGAGAGAATAATAAATTGTCATACGTACATGCATCTACACACAGTGGGTACTATGTACATGTATCTCTACACAGTGGGTGTTTTGTAATTATATGTCTTTTTTGCTTTATCTATATAACACCATCGTAACTAATTAATATTTAATATGATTTGGGCATGGTGGCACATGTCTTTAATCCCAGCACGCTGAAGGCAGGTAGGCAGAGCTGTGTGAGCTCAAGGCCAGCCTGGTCTACATAGTGAGTTCCAGGACAGCCAGGGCTACACAGCAAGATGCTGTCTCAAAAAAAAAAAAAAACCAATATTTTATGTGATTTGTTTAATTGTTCGACAATATCATTTTTGTTGGACATGTAGATAAGATTACAAAAGATGAAGTTAGAAAAGCCTCCAGAAACAAAAGGCCAATTATTCTAATATTAATTTGGAAAGAGGCAGGTTCCCTTTGCTAATTCCTTACAGAACTGTATAAAACCTTTCAATTTGCTGTAAAATATTCGCTACCTTGTTATTTTGACTGGAAAGCTTATAGTGTCTTCTTTTGTTTTGTTTGTTTGCTGGCAGTTAAGTTTTAAAAGCAAAATTGAGAGTTAAAAAAAATTGAGGAAAATGGAGGACTCAGCAATAAAGATCAGAAGATACTTCATGACACATCTCAGCCAGCATTTACTTCCCTGGTGATTCTTTTTTTTCTCTCTAGGGAGAGAAGCTAATTTAGCCTGCAATTATCTTGTCCCTCAACTTCTTGTGAATAGACAGGAGGATAGAGGAAAGATCCACATTGTACCTGTAGTCCAGAGTCCTGGCTTCATGGTGTAACTTGAAGATCCTCATGGATCCAGCTCTACTATCATACATGGAAACATGACAACATGTAAGGCAGGGTAGGGGGCAGTGCTATAGACTGGCTCCAAATGGAGAGTTTATTGTTCTGCTGGTGACCACAAAGCAAACCTAAAGAACAGCACATCCACCCAGAGCTCTTGTGAAGCGCTCTGCTCTCATCACATCGTGTCTAGCAATTGTCCTGAAAACAGAGAGCCTCTGTTTTCTTAAACATTACAACTTGTCAATCGTAAGATACGATCCTGACAGGATTAGACTGAGCTCCATTAGGGCCGAAGTGCTTCTGTAAAACATCGTCACCCCAAAGCAGCAAAAATGAGGTTCACGGTGAGTGTGACAGCTTGTTATCTGAAGGCTGGGATCTCTGGGGCTGAAGCAACTGCTTACAAATAATACACATATCCCAGCACCTCTGTGGGGGCCTTATGACCACCTGGATGGAACTCCAGTTCCAGGGAATCCAACAGCATTTTCTGGCCTCCTTTGGTACACATATGGACAGAGGTATTCACACATACACACACACATGTAATAACTGAGATGTAATTTACAGTCTGAACCTTAGTGTCTCAGGTATGAAAAATAAGGATTGGAATATAGTCAATGAATTTTATTCTTTGCCCCTCAAAACCAACTAAAAGTTTTGAAAATTTGGGCCCTTTCCTGCCTTCTGAAACACACACACACACACACACACACACACACACACACACACACACATCTTCATTTATGTGTATGTTTATATAATATGTCTATGATAATATTTGACATGTTTCAAAACCTTTGTATGATTTTAGGAAAAAAATACAAAAGTAAAAATAGTTGAAAAAAAAACCCAAATAATACCCCTGCCTATTGGTAGCTGAAGAGCTATGATTGCTCACATTAACTGTTGGCTTAGCTATGTGCTGGCTTCTACTTCCATTTTCTTGGTTATTACATGAGCACAGTGATAGCAGTTTCCTTGGATGATTTGGTGGAGATTAAATTAGATAAGACATGTACAGTGATTAGGATAGTTTATGGCAATAACTATATAATACAAATATAACTGTTATTATTTTTGGATATCCCAGATCACATCTCTTTCTGCAAAGGAACACCTGAAGTGACAGATTCTGGCCCTCAGACTAGATCATTTCTGAGAATAACATAGGAGTTAAGCAATAAGTTGTCAATCAAGATGAAGCAATTTAGAGGGTGAATTGTCCAAGGTTGGCTTTGCCAAAAGAGACTCCAAAATTTTCTGTGTGCCTAGTGTCTCACAGAAAGTTTATTAGACTCATACTGCATATAATGCAAAGTACAGACTCTCCCATCTACCCACTTGTAATCTTAGACTTTTCTCAATGCCAGGCTCCACCATCAACCAGCTTAATCTTGGCAAAGGGACCATTGATATAACTTGCCATTCACAGGAGTGGACAACTTGCAAAACAAAACAAAACAAAACAAAACAAAACAAAACAAAACAAAACAAAACAAAACAAAAACCTAACCTCTTTTACAATAGCATTACTGAACCAAAATTTCACTTTAACATAACCTCAGCAGTTAAATTGTAGGGGGATAAACAACTCACTTAAAAGATTTATCAATGGGTATTAGAAATTGGAGAAATATTGAAGTGGGTGTGGAAGGCTTGTATTTAACTATTCCTGAATGGCACCAGAAGACTGTTCATTGTACATACAGAGTATGTGCATTGTACATTACACAGAAGACTAGCATTCAGGGAAGAGCTAGACTTCGAGGATGCTGGGTAAGGATGCTTATGGCAGTTCTATCCCTGGTCGTGAGTAAGTTCTAATTTCCACCAGCATGCCTGACACTATTTCCATTTTATATGTGGCTGGGACCAGAAAAAATTAGGTACTGCTGACTTCAGAAATAAGTACATTTTCCAAAGTAACTTACTTTGTAACAATGGCAAAACTTAAGCATTAGATCCTCATTACACTTCCTGATTATATGTTCTTATATGTTCTTATATGTTCTTATATGTTCTTATATGTTCTTATATGCACTTATATGTTCTAGGGAAGCAAGATATGTACTATTCTTGATCTTGATATCAGTCCTGTAGGCAAAACTCTGAAATTACTGACCTAGTTCTTCCTCTCCCTCCTTTTCCTCCTCTTCTTCCTCCTTCTCCTCCTCCTCCTCTTCCCCCCACTGCTCCTCATCCTCATCCTCCTCAGGGATTGCATTGAGGATTTAGGGGTAGCAAAATAGTGACAGATTGTTACATATTCCACCACTAGAGAAGGCAGAACTCCTATAGGAATCAGACTATTGATAGATAGTCTACCGATGCCAAACTCTTTGGTGGCTATCATCCTCAGAAGGATTTTGAGAGCCAGAGATGGAGGATAACTCCAAGGAAATTGATGAAGCTGTCCAAGATTTTAGAGAAAAATATATCAGACATGTTTCTCATGTATATTACCACTTTAAAAGTAAATCGGTGACCTGCTCATTGCCAACAGAAAACCCAACTGAATTTACTCAAGCTTCTTTCATTTACATCTAGACATTAAAGAAACATACTAGAGGGTAGATGAGGGGGAACGAAGGCTTGATAGGTGTTCTTCACTTACCCCAGACTGCCATGAACACAGCAAAGAACACAGTAGCCCCATTGTCAAAAAGGTGGGTCACCTGGGAATAACAGAATCAGTTCAGTTAACTTTTCATGCACAATATTTTAACTGTTATTTTTAAAACTGCATAAAAGTAGTTAGGGTGATACAGTGAGCGTTCTAAGGATTCTTTGGTGAATATTCCCCTTGACAATGAGTAAGAAGGGGGCTGTCTTCTGACTATGAAGTTCAGATGTGGAGAAAAAGAGTGTATTCCCTTTACACTGGGATCACACGATTGAACGTTTGTCAGCAGCCCCAATAGGGCTATGAAGAATTTCACTTGTGCACCATAAAAACTCTTATACTTCTATATGGATGTGGATATAACTATATTTAGGACTAGGTAGGAGCTTTGTTGCTGGTTTACAGGCTCTGAATTCCCCAAACACTGTTTCTAGTGTCTCATTTACTCACTTCAAAGCTAGAGCTCGTTTGCTCCTGTCATTCTGAGCGAAGGTTTTGTGGGCTACTTTGCATTTTAGCATTATGAATGCAAGAGGCAAGAACCATGATCAAATCCATTCTCACATTCATTAAAGCCTCATGTAATCACTATATGTTTATGCAGTCCACATAACCCAAAGATGTTAGCAATACTTTATTGCAGAACAGCTACACTCATTTTCCACCTCCAGTCTGACTCACACCAAAGTCCATGACCAACTGATGACTGATAGTTCCATAAAGCATGGTCTTTGGGGCATTTTGTTTCCCTGGAGTAAAGCATACTTTACTGTCCCTGGAGAATATACCCAGCATAAACAGGTGTTCTCTTGCCTTAGCATAGTGCCACGTATTTTCTATTATTCCCAAAGTTTATGCTTTTTCTTTTCTTGACTATAGGAGAGATGGGCAGCTTTCACACCCTAAATGAAATACAAGTATCTAAATTCTCTTCCTCTCATATGCCAGAAGGAATGTTGAGATGGAATTGTCCACCTACTATCACCAAATCCTGAGAGCTCTAGTACATGGTGTGTTCAGGATTCTCATCTTGATATCTGGTGAGTGTAATAGCTTGTAACATGAGGGTAGATTCTCAATTAAATTGCAGCTGTCATTTTGGGTTGCCTAGATCATTCCCACCCACACAGCAGATGTCTCTTATGCTGTTTCCAAGGGGATACATAGATCAATAGGGCCCAGCAGAGTACTTGTTGAAGAGACAGTTTTCAGCTGTGGTTATCAGTGTGAATCAGAAGAGGTAAGAAAATTGGAACTTCTAGTTCTTGGCAAACTGGTAATCTAGTTCACCTGATGGTTCCCTTGGCTAACTCCCACCAAAGAAAAGCAAGAGAATAGCTCTAGATATTTATAAAATACAAGAAAAAAGACCTCAAGATGCTCTGAGAAGGTTGGTGGTGGTATCAAACTGATCTGTGTGGGGCATATGTGTGTGTGGGCATGCATATGAGTCTGACTGTGCACTTACTGTGTGTGTGAAGGCCTAAGGTCAATCTATGCCAGGAGTCTTCCTTGGCTGTTCTCCGTCTTATATGTTGAGGCAGGGTCTTTCAGCCAAAACCAGCACTTGCTGACTCAGCTAACGTAGTCAGTTTGTTTAGGGGTTCCCTTTCTGCCTCCGGCATTCTGGGATTCTAGGCAGGCTGTAACACTTGCCTGGGTTTTATGAGAGTACTTAGGATCTGTGCTCTGGTTCTTGCACTTGCATGGCAAACATTTTACTGCTTAGCCATCTCCCAGGTCCAACATACACTTTCTAAAGGAGTACAGACTCCAGAACAACAGAACAAAATTTGAAGCAATTAATGAAAAAAAAATTGATGGAACCCAGAGCCTCATATGGGCAAATGTCCTGCCATTGAGTTTTATCATTAGTCCCAAGATGAAAAATTTAAAATAAAAATAAACCATATACTAAAGGAGGAAAGAAGGAAGACAGAAACCTGGAGATGCAGCCATCTTCCCAGCATAGGAAGCAAACCTGTCCATGGGATGATATCATGCACATGTTGTTTGTATTTTTGCAGAAAAAATATAAGCTTCTCCTTGCTTAAACCACTTGGTGGTAGGTTTTAGACTCTTGCCCATACCAAGGATGAGCAGAGCACTGGCTGGCTGTTAACCCAGGATCTGTTTTCTGTATGTACAAGTCCCCAAATATCACTGTTGACATTTCTGATAAATGCTTCTAAAGGAATCCTTAGAACACTGATTCTGTCATTCTTGTCTTTGGCATAAAGTGTTTAGAGAAGGCCAAACACAAAATGCATAAACTAAATATCATACAGTTCAATAGGGCCTGGTGGTAAAGAAGATGTTTGTAGTTTAGTGAACCAAGGCCCATGTTTATCAGGATTACTGTCTTGTGAGTAAGGATGAGTAGGTTTTACACTTCTGAGTAAAATGAGGATAATTACACCTGCCTCAAGATTGATATGCAGGCTAGAAATAACACAAGCTACATAGCAATTATGGAAATAACATCAAAATTAGGATTATTCTAGATTTTCGGTAGAATTACTGCCAACAGAAGCCCCTATGAAATTTGAATACTCTGAACTATTCATGATGGTTATTTTAAGAAGTTATCAAGGATTTCCTAAAAAAAGAACTTCACTCTTCACTTTAGAAACCCCTTCATTGGCAGTAAAACGCAGAGAACACCAAACTGAAACACTAAAGCTGGCAAAACCCGAACAACAACAAAAATTTGACGCTTTCCAAACACAGGCCTCTAAAATATAAATTATCTGATGACTTTTCAGTAAAATCATGTTATTGACAAATTCTTGGCTTAACTGTACATTTTCCAAGGTTGCCTGCCCTGCTTAATTTGTCCTTATGTCCTGATTTACATGTCCTCTAAAGATAGGGAGAGACACTTTGTGCTTTTTTGGGTCTCTTGTGACATATATTCAGAGTCCAAATCTTTTTAGACTCACAGCTGACTGCTACAGCTTGGGCTCTGCCCACAGGACTCACCACCTGCAGTGCTGTAGCCATTATGGATGGGCGGGCTGTGGGCTGCCTATCAAATGTTCTCTTGTCCTAAGAGAACAAAGCAGTGCAAAGCCAACAGAGTAATTAGATAGATTCAGGCTGCAGTAATCACAGATGTTTGATAAAATCTGCCAACCCCTTTTATATCTGGAATCTAGGCAAACACATAGGAAGAGGATCTTAGGAGAAAGACTTCATCAACCTGAACTCTATAGATTTTGTTTGCATATGATACTGCCTTGGAGTTTAAAAAAATCCTCCAGGAATTTGATGAATGTATCTAATATTTTGTTAAAGTAAGACATACCATGAAAAAGGGGAATGGGATAACACATTTTAGTAATCATAGCACTATTCGACTCTCAGGATGTGTCATGGAGTTGGTCAGAGAGGTCTGGCCCTGAATGCTTTTAGGAACAAGAAATTCCGTCCCAGAAAGGCAGCACCTATGCAAGGTCAATGGGCAGGTAGTTGACCTAGATTTGATGATTGACAATAACAGTAAAGAAAAGCCAAAAATCCATAACTGTCATTTACTGAAATCTTAGGACAAGTTTTGCCATGTCCATTTTGTAGATTAAAAGAATCATAAGATCAGAGGACTTAAATAACTTGATCTTGACAAACAAATGGTAGAGAGTAGAGTCAAAATTGAAACCTGCATATGACAGAGGTCTCCAAGAATAATGCATGGACATCTAGGTTCCTAGATTAGTCATGGAATGTCTAAAGCAGGGGCTTCAGCCATCTTCCCTGTCATGGATCCCTTTATCAGTCTGGCAAAACCCATGCATCTGTGATGGGAAATCCTGAGTGGACAACTTGACAGAGTCTAGAATCATTTATAAGACAAGCTCTAGCCAGGCCTATGAGGAGTTATCTTGATTGAGTTAACTGAGACGGGAAGCTCCATTCTGAAAGTGGGCAGTACCATTCCCTGTGCTTGGGCTTGGATTGTATAAAAAGTTGAAAGCCAGCTAAACACAAGATTCATCCTCCCACACTCCCTGACTACAGATGCAATATGCTTCCTGCTCCTGATATCACATCTTCCCAGCTGTGTTGGATGCTACTTTGGAATTGTGAGCCAAAATAAATTCCTTCTTGTTAAATGCTTCAGACAGTGAATTTCATCCAAGCATCAGGAAGAGCATTTAGGATAGTATTCCTTGTATTATTAATATTTTAAAATGTAAAGTCCATTGCTTCTTGGCCTTTAGGCTAAGATTATGCATAAAAATGAATTTCATTGGATTGTAAAAAGCAAAACAACACACATTGCATAGATTCTCATAATGTGTGCCACTGCCCCACATGTAATCAGTAATAAACGGAAATCACTCTGTAGTGGTTAAGTTGTTAACCCATTCTGAGCTCCTGAGGGATGTGCTCGTAGCTCTGCACCCACCCAGGAGCTCTTGATTCATGAATGACAGACACACACATGCCACCCTTATATTTAATAGCATTAACTAGCTCAATGGTTAGGCACTTCCAAACCTCTGGAGACTATCACACACTCCCATCCAGTATTTCTGAATTAACATTTGCTAAATCTATATTTCATCTTTGTAACCCCAGACCCAATTGGGAGAATGACCCTGGGGCGATTTTCCCAGATTCTTAAACGTCAATGGGGCATTTAAGTCTGATCCCTCTGCTCCCCCATCAAGGTGATAGTGCCTTTCTCCTAGCCTGAATTTCCTCTCGGGATTTCTCAAAGTCCCACCTCTATCCCCTGCCCAGTTACTGGTCATTGGCTCTTTATTTGTCAGTTAAAAAAACAACTGTTGATAGGGGCCTGCAGCGGATATGCAAATTCCCATGCAAGCACAAATCAAAACACCAACATCTCATGTCTTTTGTCCAATAAAAAAGTCTCTTTTCTCTCAGACGTAAATTAAGCACATCCATAAAATTATGTAATTTATAAAGAATGATATATAATTAACACCCAGTCTATCATATTTGTCAGTTAGATAAAGTACTCTACCATTTATCCTGGACTCCATTCATCCAGTCTTTTAGACCGATCTAGTCAGAATTTCAGTCAAGCCCTGAGCCTTCTAAGCATTCAGAGACTGGTCAACAGATGCCAAAGCCAGCTTTCTTAAGTCTAACCAAATTTTTTAATTTTCTTACCCCTCCTCACCTCTTTAAAAAATATTGCCCCTATTCAACAAGGAGAAGTTGTGGAGAGTCAATATCCTGATCCCTTGGGGTTAGATGTCTGGATACAATTATTTTACAAATTATAGACAGGTTGTCATTTTAAGAGATAATTTAGAAATGGTCATAATTTTGAACAGTGAGAAAATAGATGGGATGGATTACTAAATTTATTTTTAAGGAAAGCACTATATATCCACAATCTTACGTTGGTAAAATCATCATAATCCATACAAATTAATGTTAAAAATTTACATTGGTATAGAATTTATAGATTGATGCAAATTTAAGGTTTTCACTGGTATAAATTTCTTATATTGGAACAAAATTGGAAGTTAATATTGTTGCTCTTAGATGGGCATTGTGCCCATGTAACTCATTTAAGAATACAAGGGCTTAGACCAACTCCTTCTAATAACTGCTATTACAAACTGTTTAGGGTGATTAAGTAAGGCAAGTTAAAGTCAGACAGTAAACTTGTGGTTATATTAGATTCTGATCTAATTATATTAAGGTGCTTTCTACAAAATTCAAATAGAAATAGCTAAGAGTAGTCAAGGTTTAACAGTTCAGATACACTTCATATAGTCTTCAAAAACATGAGAGATCCACAGAAAATGACATTTTGTATGAATTCATTATTAAAGATCATTTGACTGGAGACTTATCTGCTCCTGACAGTGCCCCCTTCATGGTTCAAAGAAAAAAACTGAACATCAAAACCTCCATATAGATTTGCTCCAGTTATGGCAAGGTAGCCACTAGACAAAAATTGCCCTAATTCTTCTACAGAAAAAAAAAACCCTACTGTTCAAGAAAGGTAGTTGACAGTTTAGCTCTACCCAGACAGAGTAAGCTAGTTCATAGTTCTTGTTTCATTTAAGGTCTTTCAGATGATCCTGGGCCAGAAGGCTGAAGCCAGATGCTCCAACGTTTTGAGGCTAGGAGACTGTCCGGCAAGTTGGCTGTCTCTACAATTTGGTTAAGTTTTGGAAGCTATGTTTTTGTGCTTCCTATATAGTCAGGTAATATTTAATTTGTTCTAGGATTTCTGATAGGGTTGAAGACTAAATATAGTCTCATAACCAGACTTGAGTTGTTTAGCATTGAGGAAGATGTAGCTTTGAAAGGATGGCTAATTGTTATGGTTGTGCTCAATTTATATCTGGGAGAAAAGAACCTCTTTTTTATTAGACAACAGAGGTGAAATGTTGGTGTTTTGAGTTGTGCTTACATGGGAATTCATACATCCACTGCAGGTCCCTGCCAACAGTTGGCTTTTTGATGTGTTGACAAAGATCTGATGGCCAATGGCTGGGCAGGGGGAGAGAGGTGGGACTTTTAGGATTCCTGGGCAAGAAAAACAGAAGAGAGAAGGGGCAGAATCTCCATGACAGGGAAGCAGAGCAATTAGATTTAAGAGCCTGCTGACATGTAAGAGTCAGGGCAGCAGCCCCAGGGGCCACTCTTCTGATTGAGTCTGGGGTAGCAGACATGAAATATAAATTTGGCAAATATTAACTCAGGAATATTGGAGAGGAGTGTGCTAGCCACGTGGAAGTTCAGGAGTAGTCCAGCCATTGAGCTAGTAAGGAATATTAAAAATAACACTCGTGTGTGTGTGTGTGTGTGTGTGTGTGTGTGTGTGTGTGTGTGTTTGATTCGTGAATTTAGAGCTCTTGGGTGCATGCAGAGCTGTGTGCCTCACTGGGAGCATAAAGCAGCATTTAACTATTTACTGCTATATCACTCAAAAAAAAAAAAAGTAAACTGAATTTTCTCTGATTCCAACAGCTGTGTTCTTTGCACCAGGCCATCATGTAGTGCCTTTTGACAGTGCCTGGAGACACATGTTTTATATATACTACATTCAAAAAGATATTTGCATTGGAATGCTGAATGCTGTTGTCTCCATCTTCCAACACAATCTGAGGTTCAAACATGGGAAATAACAGAGGAATATAATCACCCAGTGTTTTCCAGGAAAGTTTAAGGTAAATTCCAACCCACCAACAATGATGCCCATTTAGAATTACCTTGGCATAGACACAGCTGTCTGATAGCCTCATGAATGGACAGTATTTGTCACAAACAGGACACATGATGATATCTGTTGCTTGGCAGACTTCTTTACTGAAAAGGAGAATAAAGAAGGGCTTCCTCTCAACGATGCAGACTATATTTACATTCTTCTTCTGAAATATTGCTAGTGTCCAAATAACAATTAAAACCAATATACTTATCTTATGCTCTCAGAAGCTTTTCAGTCTTTTCTGATATTAGTGTAAAAAAACCCTGCATGTATTAATATTTTGACAAATCTTATTTATAAAGCTTTCTTTACATATTAATAAATTAAACTTTGGTGAAATAAATAAAAAAAACATTTTTATGCTCTGAATTGTAACAAAAAAGAGCCTTTTACACAGCATTTCACCATGTGAAGTAATTTCATACTGCTGTGGAAACAGTAAGACATCCTAAAAGCTCACCTTCATCTATACACATGATAAAATCAATAAATTAGAGGAATAACTAAAAATGTTAATCCTTGGAGGAAACCCAAATATTGTTAAAATATCACAAAAAGTAAAATATTTCTGTTGGTGAGAGCCAAAGTCAGCCATTCTTAAAAGGTGCATTATTGCTTAGCGTCTCCTTTAATAAGATTTCTATAAATATCTGAAACCATATTCTTGTGAGGAAACCAACAGGTTGCTTCCTATCTAGTGACTGACCATTCTGTAGGCATTAGTAATCTGTTGAAGGGTCTTTATGGCTTAGGTACAGAGATTCCTTGTGGAAACACAGAATCTATGAAAAAGGATTGCTAGCTATTATTCTGCACCAGCAGTAGTAGGTACCAGTTTTAAGATGGAAAAAACTCAGAAAACAACTTGTGGCCACTGAATGGAAATGAGTAGTTCCAGGGATGGATGCTTACTCACAAATCTGTCTGAAATTGTAACTCTTGCTTCCATGGTGGAAAAGACAGAAGCTGCAAGGGCAAGGGACACAAGAAACCTAGAGAACCTTTTTAATTGTTCACCATAGACTGAGAGAGTAGTGGAAATTACATATATTTAGGCCATGAACACCACCAAAGTATAAACTGTCATCTTCAAATATTGAGAAGAGATGGGCTCACCCACGAGTTCCCCATACCTGACTTGGCAGTGATCCAGAGTGGTGACTCCATACAAGAAGACAAACAACCCAATAAAGGCTGCAGGGAAGAGCATGCCTGTGTACCAGCCCAGCCAGGCGAAATACAGTCCAATCTTCTCTCCAAAATACCTCCTGTTTGGGACACAAAAACCTTGAAACCGCAGTGACATGTGAAGTTCTGTGTCATAACACTTTGCTCAGTTATGTCACTTAGTAGGTGGTTTTCCAAGTAAGACAGACAAGGGGAGCCAAGAAAAGAAACAGCTATCTGGTCAACTCAAAGCTCTGAGATGAACTTTCTCCCATATTACTTTATATTAGGGGAGTATGATTACCTTGCCCCTAAAGGGACATAGCTATACAGGACAAGAAGAATTTAAGATCTAAGTTCACTAGATTCTCCACAACTCATTCTACTCAAGTCTTGGTAGACCAAGTCAGGGCCAACACAGTCTTCTACTCTGCCAAGTCTCGGCTCTACAGTCACGTCTGTGTAAATGCTGACCCACATTCAGTTGTTTCATTCATCCGAACTAGTATACATTTTATAAATTCTCTCATGCATTTTTATCTAATTATTTATGGCCTGGTAATTTTTTTTCTAGGTGTTTCAAATGCTACTTAGGGCCTGTTGTAGGAAACCAAGTTTCTCGACGCCAGGGACCACAGACTGACTACACAACTCCAGTCAGACTGTTGTCCTGATGGAGATGGTTTGCGTTACCAACGCTCTCTTGTTTCTCCTCAGTGTAGTTCTATAAGAAAAAGGGCAGAGACTAAGGACATTATTTTTTTGTTCCCTCCTCTGCCCCCTTGCTTATCACAGACTACATCTGGTCAAAAGAAAATGACCCTATCTATAGAAATATTTTTTTTTCTTCACTTGGGTCATCTGTATCATTTGGTAACCACAAAGAAGGGGACACAATTCATAAATATCTTGGTCTGTGCAGAGTAAACATGTGGTAAGCATGTATCAATGGCTATGGTTGGAAGGACAATTGCCTGGGGACAGACTATAAAGTGAGATTTTTTTTTGTTACTCCCTCTTGAGTTCTCTTATTTTTTTTTCTTATGGTTACCATTTTTGTAAGGCCCAGATATAAATGAAACATATCTAGCTAGTCTGAGGAATTAGATATGGTTCTCTGTCTAACGGACAATCTAAGATGGTGGATTGCTGTCACTCGATCCTAAGAAATAGTCTTTAAATAAATAATGAAGTGTCAGTGCACAATACTCCCATGGTACTATAGACAGATCTAGACAATAAAAAATACAACAAAAATATAAACACACAATTATTGTAGGCTAACAGCTGGTTCATTTTTTGACCTACAAATTAAAAGTCTTTAAAGATCATTAGCGTAAGATTAAAGTAAATTAATCTTGAAACAGTTCAGAATGACAGTACCTCATCTGTCCTATTTGCACAAATCATTGAGTCGTTGTTACTCCCAATGCTTGGCATCCGAAGTGTTTCAACTTTCAGATCTGTAGTTTTTGGATCTTGAAATATTTACATATACACAGTGGGGTGTTCTTAGGAAAGGACCTAAGTCTAAACACAAAATCTATTTCTATCTATACCCATTCATTTTTTTACTTAGCTTCCTGATAGACTAACTTGTCACAGGGACTCAGGTATGGAGAGCTCCCCTTGTTATGTCGTATCAGTAAGTAGAAAGTTTAGGATTAGAGGAGCATTTTTGTCTCATTGAGAGTAGTTTACTGTGGGAAGTAATATTCTAGACCATCACTAATGTATTCAATAGATTAGTAGTATCTCTCTATAGGGTGACCCACTGCTTGTGGGGTCTTGTGGGCGGCCTAAGCCATCACCTCTGTCCCTTCCATGGCTCTTCCTTGAGGTCTATCCTAAAGAAACATCACCCTCGAAAGCACGAGGGTAGATTTACCAAGAACAGCTAGTGTCCCCTGTGAGGCTGCTCTCAGGGAAAAAGCCCAGGTAGAGCAGAGCTGAATGTGTCCTCTCCAGGTAAGTTCACCCTAGAAGACAGAATGCCTTCATTATGAACTGCCATGTTTCTATGTACAGTTAGTTACAAACTTACCTTACAAGATCCAAAGGCTGGTACTTATACCACACGCCCCAGGAAGCCCAGCACTCATACAGTAGATGTCGGTGGTTTACAGCTCCATGGGTTTTAATGGAGTTTTTACTTCTGTAACTTCCCTGGGATAAAAGCACCACTGTTGGTGAGTGATACCAACCAATGAGGAAGCAGACAATGATACCTGTGTCTTAAGGTAGTAGTAGCCAGAGGGTTGGAAGCAGCTACAAAGGGCTCATTCTCTGTAAAAGGCAAAGCACTTCTACTTTAATCTGTTATTTTGGATTTGTCTTGCTGCTGAGGTCAGCAAATAAGGACCATGTGCTTGAGAGAATCAGGTGGGCTGATACCCACGCCTCCTCACTGGAAACTTAGACAAATCTCCTAAAGTCTGAGCCCTACTTTGCTAATCCATCATGAAACTAATAATATTCACTTTGACACATTTTCTTCCATGGTTGGAATAGACGGTCTTGCTCAGAGGCCATGCCCAAGGCTGGTTCATAAGCTCTCTACTTTTCTTAAGATAAGCTTTAGTAAGTGGCCATAGCTGTGGCCTTGTCATGTAGACTTACAGACATGAAAATTTTTGTATGTAAAACTCTGGACACCACCTTTGGATTCTAATGATTCAAAGGCAATGCAACCTCTTCATAGACAAGTGAGTCCAGAGAGATGTTTATGGCCTTCCTGATGGTGTCAGTTTCACGAATGAAAGGTACCTTTGGAAGGAAACTAATTCACAGTAGTATAGAAAGCCTTCTGCAATAGAATTGTGCCAGGGATTAAACAGGCTTGTTTCAGGTCAGCCACCAACCCATTGTGTGACTTAGCAGAGGGTGACCAGCCTTTCTCTAAACCCTGGTTTTCGGTGTGAAAATGAAACAAAGGTAACAGTAGCTTTCTACTCCGTTCCCGAAGGCTGTTTTGAGGCTAAATAACACAATCTAGTTAAACTGAAAGTCAAAAGAATGATGGCACAGTAAAGTGATCTGTGAATTATCTTTTCATAGAGGCAGGGCTGTGCCAAGACATGAAAGTCCTGGAGAAGACCAGAGGTCACTGTAGGTCTGAACAGTTGCATCTTCTTACACACTCTCATGCCTGCTCATCCCTGCTCATCCCTGAACATGCACACACACACTTCTGTTCTTGACTAGCCAGTTTCAAGAGTGCCCACTGAAACCTTTTTGTAGGCAATGCTAGCTAGCCAATTACCACAGAAAGTCACCTTGGATGAATATTAGTGACCAGAATTGAGAGCCTGCAGCTCCAAAAAAAGCCACTCTGTCAAAGTTTTGGCTCACTATTCCTCCAATGTCTCCTGGAAAGCCATGAATTAAGACTTCAGACTATGGCTTCTAGTTTTCTTAATAAATAGGGTTTTCAAAATTCTGCCTAACCTTTGACATCCTCTTGGTGTTAAAAATCAAGAAAAGAAACGTCTCAAGTCAAAACCAATATCTGTTTTGGAGAAGATTGTCAATCATGCAGAGTTGGATCACCCTCTGAAGTATGTTCGTCAGTCGGGTGCTAGTGGAGGAGCTGTGGTGTTTGTCTGTGTGTATATAGCACTTCACAGTTGGGCTTCAGCCCTATCTATGTAATGTCAGTTTCTTAATAATCATGAAGACTATGTTTCTGTAAACCTAGGGACAGATTCGAGGTTAAATAATCCAAGATCCAGTAGGAAATTCAAGTTAAGGGCCACCACAATTATACTTAGAAAAGTCAATACAAATGATTTAATAACGTCCCACTTAGTACTAAGCAAGTAAGACACTATCAACACTTACACATCTTACAATAATGAGTGCAGCATTATTAATTTCCATTCATTACATTTGCTTATCTAATACTTGGCAAAAAAAAAATGGTTTGCTCTCATTCTTTCAAAGAATAGCTGTAACTGTATTTATTGCAAAGTCTACACAGTTCAGGAACATTTGTCCTCCCTGGTACTTTCTTTCAGTGCCTTTTTAATTGCATGACTTAGAGCTTTAAGTCATTTCTCTGAATTCATGCTGAGTGACTCTTGATTTAAGTGTTCTTTCAGTTACACAAAAAGATAGAAATAAATTTGATGCTGAGGGAGAGATGGAGGGATAGTAGTAGACTCTCCCTAATTACTTCCTAAATAAGTTAAATCAATTCTGAATCTGTTCCTTATCAACAAATTAAAAAGACTATCTCCAGAAGCCAATTTTAGTAACAGGAAATTGAAGGGAGCTAAGAAGAGAGAACACAATACCTCATGCAGGGGAAAGGCAGCTTCATAGGAGCCATTGGTAAGCAAGCGGTTCAGACCTAAAGCAACAAGGAAGTCCATTTCAATGAACATTGAACTTGAATCATCAGCTATTGAAACTAAGTGAAGACAGAGCTACACTTCTTGGAAAACACAGCCTAGGCTTTTCAGTAGTGATTAAAACTAGTTTAGATTCCAACAGCTTAAAAAAGAACCCTTTATTATATGCCAGGAAGTTGTGATCAAGTACTTGGAAAGCAGGCTTTTATTAATTCAAAATACTAAATCTCTCAAGATCCGATATATATGAATGGCAGATAAAGTGCACATTGTGCCATGACTACCATAGTCAAATTAGTTAATAAACACATCATCACCACGGGGTATATTAGATCCCTAAAGTCTGACTAGTCAATATTCCACATGTAAGTGAGATCATGAAGTATTTATGTTTCTGGGTTAGGCTGAGCCCTTCAAGTTTTCCCATGTTGTCACAAGGATTTTAAGGGATGAATACGTTTCAATTTTTTACACGTATTGCACTGCATTCATTCACAACTAGATTCTTTCCATACCTTGACTGTTATGAATTTGCTCAATGAATATGAGCTCATTTTTGAAAGTCTTTTTTTTTAATTTACTGATTTTTCTGGATGTGTACCCCAAAGAAGGATTGCTGGATTATAAGTCAGTTTAGATTCAATGCTTTGAAACCTATTATTGTTTGAAGCCTCTATACTGTTTCCCATAATGACGACACCAATTACTTTCCCACCAGTATTGCACAGGGCTTCTCTTTTCTTCTAACTTCCACCAGGACCAATTCTTGTCCTTTTGATAACAGCTATTATAATAGGTATTAAGTGGTATTTCTTTTGGGTTTTGACTTGGAATTTTTTCTGAGGCTTAATGATGTTAAACAGCTTTCATATACCTGTTGTTCAGTTGTATGTTTTCTAGGGGGAAAGTATCTCTTAACATCCTTTGCTCATTTTAAAATCAAGTTATGTGCTTTTTAAAACTGTTGAATAAGCTTCTTAAATATTTCAGATATCAATACCTCATTAGAAACATGGTTTGCAATCATGTTCTTCCATTCTCTAAGATCCCCTACTTTTAAAATAGAAGGGTAAGTAGATTTTAAAAAATGTTTGGGGCAAGGAAATTAAAGTATGACTGACATATAATAATGAACACATACTTAAGATGCACTTTTATTAGGTTTTGATATATCTGTATCATCAGGGAGTCATCAACAAAGACATTAAACATGCCCATCTCTTCAAACCCTTTATTATGACATGTTGTAATCTGCCTTTTTTTTTGTGCTATCACCAAGACAAATACTGATCTGTTTTCTGCCACTCTTAATTTTCATTTATTTTCTAGAGTCTCACATCAATGTTGGCATTCAATATTAACTTATTTCTTCTGACTTGTTTTATTTGGAATGAGACTTTCCCGTAGTGTAAGCATCAGTAACTCCTTCCTCTCCCTCTGTTTCTTAAGACTATCTCTTTGTTTATTTGTGTGTGTCTCTGTGTGTGTTTGTGTCTGTGCAGTATATGTGCACATAAGTGCAGGTGCTCAAGTAGACCAGAAGAGGGCATCAAATCTCCTGGAAGTAGAATTAGATGCTTTGTCTCCATCCAACAAGTTCCTGAGAAGGGAATTCTGGTCCTCTGAAAGATCATCAAATGCTGTTATGAATGAATCCAGTGATTCATTTCTTTTTATTGCTGAGTTCATAGCATAAATGTATAATAATTTATGCAATCTCTTGATGATGGATACTTTGGCTGTTAATAGTTTAGGGTTGTAATAAATAAAAATTTTATTAGCACTTACAGATAAAGTTTTGCATGTGTACATGGATTCACTTGATTTCTGTTGTTTTATTCACTTTATCAGGGAGGTCGAGATGGATCTGGGAGGAGTTGAATGGATGACCTGGGGGGGTGGTAGTGAATATGATCCAAATTTGTATGAAACTCAAATAATTAATCAAATAATTTTTAAAGACCTCTAAAAGGATGAAGAGGTTTTATTTCTCTCAATAGGTTTTATTTCTCTTTTAAGGAGTGCTCTCTATACAATAGATCTACACAAAAATCCAGGAGGCTTAGCCTAACAGGAATCTGCATGTGTAATCATTCACCTTTGTCCTCCAATGTTTGATACTTTTAATCATAGTAACACGCCAATGGCTTAAGATGCCTGACATTAAATGTTAAATGTCTAAGGAACACACTTGAAATGCAAATATTAGTGGAAATTTGCATTATATCTAACACATATCAATCCCTTAACAAATACATTTGCATTGAATGAGTAAATTATTGAATGTGTAGTAACCTTGAGTTTCCTGGAATCTCTGTGAGAATTAGAAAAATCAGGACTCTGGAGGACCTATTAGATATTGAAGATAGCTTCAACTAAATCCCAATATTTATAGTCTGTCACCTTAACTCTCCTTCTAAACACAAACTTGAGAATATAAATCAATTGTAAGAGTAATTGTGAATGTACATGTATATAAATAAATCCTCTGTTGAGTGATTAATTGCTCGGTTTTGAAAGTGGGTTTTACTAGGTTTGATTTTCACAGTTAGAACACATTCGGAGAGAGACTGAAAACCGTACACAGTTGACAGTTTATACTCCACTAAAATACCTTTATGAATCATGTCTAGACATCAATACTCTTGTGTTATTTTTGATCAATGTTGGCTCATGCAAGGTGACATTTTCAGAAAGTGTACTGAGCAGAAAACAACATGGGCTGAACATTGATTCTATCATGAAGTTCAGTTTTCTTTTAATGTGTTTTCTTTCGTTTATGAGACCTGAGATGATAATGAGATATTAGATAAATAGATCATTTGTAGTTTTACTTAATATTTTCCAGCAAATTATATGGGCTCAAAAACTTACTAGTTAACAACTTATTCTTTGATTTATATTTTATAGGGGGAAGCTAAACCCCTTCCTCCATCATTGTCCACCCAGTGCCTTCAGCTGGCAAAGCTTACTGCTGTCTGATCCAACATCCAGAAATACCTCCAAGGCCCAGTACTACTGCTGAGAAGCAGAGGCTAAAGATAACATCTGGACCCGAATGGCAAGGCATCCATTTCTGACTTTTAACAAAAAGCAACCTTTTCGTCATACATCCTGTAGGTAAGGCTGGATGCCCATACAAAATCACTGTAGCCATTGGATCTGCAACCTCAGACATCTCAGTAGCTCTGCCAAATCCAGAGAGACAACCAACATTTAACAGTTTGTAAATGTAATGGCCTACACACAGATGCAGCAGAACAACTACCCCGTGCAGTGTGGGAGAAATGTTGTCTAACAACACCGTGAGAGGAACAGATTTGAGAGTTTCATGGACTCAAGCTCAGTGTGAGTCACTAGTGTAGTGAAAAAAAAAGGGGGGAAAGAAAGCCAATCTACTTTGTTGCTAATCTGCAAAGGTAAGCTGTAGTGGAGAGAAATGAATAAGTACCTGTTCCATGCCTAGACACATGTGGAATAGATGGATTATCCAGAGAGCATCAGTGCAGTTGGACTTAAGGACATTTAACTTTGTGAAGGTCATTCTTAACTCAGGTGGGATTATAACCAAACACAGCCCATAGTGTCGGCCACAGTCATCCTCCCTGGAGATGTGTCCTCTCCTCTTTGTCTTTAGTGATATTCCAGCTGGAAGGAATTACTCCCTCCTCTGAATTTCTATTGCTATTTTTTGTTAATATTTACCATTTTTCACACCACTTCATCATATTGTCCTGAGATACTTTCAAAGACAGTGAAAAGTCTGCCACCTGAAGAGAACCACTGTTGGCATTGGTCTCCTGGATATTTAAGTATTGCCTTAATTACTTTTTTGCATTAATTCCTTGAAAACGATTTGTTAAGACAAACTTCAGTTGTGCTAATACACAGCTTCCTAGCACTTTTTTTTTTCAGTTCACATGGTCTCATAAACATACTACACAGCCAGTGAATCAATGTGAAACTGTGGACAGAGCTAGTAAAAACTATTTCAAAAGCTACAAATAACTCAAAAAGTAGTACCTTTAGTAATATTTACATTATTATTATTGACATACCCCACAACTTCTAACACACTGCTATGCTGAATGTCTACCACTGAAGATCACTAGTTCAGATGACATGTCGGTATGAAGTGAACTCACTCATCTTTGCATCAGTGTCTAGAAGGATAAATCAATACGTGTTTGTTGAACCAAGCTGAAGTTCTGTTAAACACAGTGGGTGACTGTCTTTCACTATTCTTACATAATCAAAAACTTCACAGCAGGAAGAGGGAGCAGTTATGATGCCAAATGTTTTCATCTCACATTTTAAGCTGTTTTACAACTAATCCAGATAAAAGACAATGAAGTCAGAGACTGGCTTGCAGTATTCCCAAGGAGCACTGAATGCAGTATTGATATTTGTCAGAGAGTCTTGGTAGACGACTCTCTCAATTTATGATGAAGAAGGAGGAGTTTATTCAAGGACTCTGGCTTTGCAAACTGGTAAGGAGTCAAAGATCGAGCACTCTCCTCAGCAAATTTCTTAGGTATTCACTTCATTAGTAGCAGCGCCTCAGTGTGTGGGTGAGAGAGGGCATGTTTCTTGGTATCTTTATATATTTCTTCCTGGGATAATGCGGCTTTTGAAACCTCTTCCTGTGACCAACTTCCCTGGAACCATCTCGACAGTTGTCCTGGCTATTCCAGAGAGCAGAGCTTCTGCACGTCTCCAGCAAACATCTTTGCTTCAGTTGTAATTCTTATACCAGTTCTAGACCTCAGCTGATAAGATGGTGGAGTAGAATCAGAGGACAGGGATCACAGAGGACCTGCTATCCTCTCTTCTGTGCTCCTATCCTTGACCAGCCAGCCCTCCACAGCTCCAGCCCCTGACATAGTTAGCTATTTATCTTAAGATCTGCTCCTTTCCATGATGGATACTTTTGCCTTCTCATTGTTCCTTGACTGATATAGATAATTATTCAAGTAACGTTTAGACTGGGACAGAGATTAGGACAAAGCCACCCAAACTTTCCTGACCTATTTAATAATGCATGTTCATATAGCATGGAAATATTCTCACAAAAGGCCTAAAATACAAAGTTTGGAGATTGTGTAATAGCAGAGAATGTGGCTTGTGTGACACAAAGCCATCTCTGCACTTGTGGCCCCTGTGGGTGATACCCTACCCTTCCACCTTTCTATCATTCCACACTATCCCCTGCCATTCTTGGCTCAGTTTAGATTTCATTTTCTCAGGGACACTTTCGCTGACCACTCAATCTCAGTTACTTCTGCAGTCTACCTTTGAAATGATTCCCTTTATCATGTTTCATGTTAATTATTGTATATATGTATTCTTTTAGCTTTTTATAGTTGAGCTCTAAGAAAGACCTGCTATTATCCCCAATCCTGGCTGGATTGAATCTCTCAGTGATCATAAATAAATGAGATAAAATGCTGTTCAAAGAAAGTAATTAAAATTGCTAAGTGCACGTGTGAATTCTCCATCAAGGGGGTAGGTAGAGGGTATATGGAGGCTCAGGGGAAAGGTCTCTTGAATCCCCAAACACCAGATGTTTGTAATGGTAACACTTACCGATTTTGTTCTTTCCTTCCTCGTACTTTATTCTTTGTAAAATATGATGCACGATTCTGCTTCTTGTGGCATTGTTGAAGAATGTGTCTTTGTTGTGTATGATGAAGCTGCACACACACACAGACACATTGAAAGCACAAGTTAAGATAAATAGGAGCTAAGGGAATCTGCTTGTTCTAATTTGATGCTGCTGACATGGAGGAATCCTCAGGCAGTCCTAGAGGGTATGTTGGCAGCAGCAAGAAAGAGCCCAGAGAACACACCAGAGAGCTCACAACTCTGAGTAGTTTTGGTTCTTGGCATCCTGGGTAGCGATACCATTACAGTGGGAAGGAGTTGGGGCTACGTGAAATTAAGAAAGCTTAGACTAACAGCAAATCTAGGTCTTGTACCTTTTTTTTCCAATTATGACTATGACATAAATTTAACTAAAGATGAAGTCTGTTTTTACCTTCTTGTGTCATTGGTCATTCTCTCTCCCATGTTGTAATCACATACTGCTCCGCGGGGTTTAAGACTCAGAGTTGGCTTGAGTAAAGCAGACAGAAGTTGGGTAACAAGTTCCAGTTTGGGGCAGGACTAAGGTGAGAACTCTGTTGGGCTCAGCTCTGAGCCCAGCCTTCCTTTCCATAGTCTGTCCTGGTGAAGACTTTCCAAAGCACACACTTAAGGTGTTTGCTCTCATTTAATGGTCCTGCCAGTTCCAATGTTTATAGCGGCGAGCTAGCTCTCTAATTCTTCCCCTCTCTTCCTTTCTCCTGCTTCCTTACTCTCAACAGTAATATTAGCTTTGCATTTCTAGTAGCCATGCCACTCAAAGGATGTGTGTTTCAGGTAATAGACAGAGTGTCTAAGGCATATCATTCACCATGAATTGACCATGTCTTTGTTTTCTAAAAATAAGCATCATGAATGGTAGGCTACCATCAATATTATACATGGATTCACCTCCCCAAGTATATGGTCTATCAGCCCAGTAAAATTAGAGTGGATCCCTCCTATAAGTGGGATGCCATCTGAAGGTGTGGAAGTGTTGGCAGCTATCTCCTCCTAGCTGAGCTTGAAGATATTTGTTGAGTTTCTGTTGTTCTTAGCTGTATCCCAGCTCCTTCAAAGAACAATCCTTTTGCCTCTGAACTGTTTCTCTCATAACCCTTGACCATCAAGTACTTCGTTTACATGTTTTCATCAGATGTTTATAGAAGATAATCTATAAGGCATTGATCATATATTGATAAGGAAACAGATCTTTGTCTTTGAGATTAAGTCTAATGAGGAAGGCAGATCATGCATGACATGAACCTCCTACTGTGTCAGGGAAGGGCAGACTCCCTTCTTTTGCATGAATATTCTCTTGCTTAAGAATGCGAGCTGACTTGGAAGAAGCAGCTGACACCTAACTCTGAGGCTCTAGTATCTCATGGGTGGCTAGATTGCTGGTCCAGGAGGGCAAGGAGGGTTTGTATCAGTGGGAACTGCCATCACATGTTCTTGTAGAAGACCAAAGGAGGGGAAAAGACAAAACTGGCCCAGAGGAAGGTTGAACTACTTGGGTTTCATTTTGGGACCAAAGTTAGGAAGAGGAATTTGAGAAGACACATAAAGGAGAGGAAAATCCAAGAATGTGGAATTATAAAAATCTATTGGCCAACTTCTTAGAGAGATATCTGTCCCACTTTCCTTCCTTTGAGGTCCCTCACAGATATGACTCTAAGGGCAATTTGATGTGGAACAGGAGAGAAACCTGAGCAGCTAAAGCAGCTGCGATGCTTATCTCAGATTTTCACTTGGGTTGTTTAGATATTTTATGGTGCCAAAGAGTAAAAGGAGAAAATAAAAAATTATACCAAATGTATTTCTTTCTAAATTTGTCCTTTGCTTGTTCACCTTAGTGAGGCAGGTCATTACATTTTAATGTCAAATAAAGATGTCATAAACAATTAGACAACAAATAAAAAAAAACATTTAGACTTAAATTACAAAGCTCACTAGCTCAACCACACTTGATGGGAAAATTCAGAGTTAAAAGCCCATGTCTCCTCCATTAAACGATTTTCTGCTTCCATCTCTTTTCATGGCATCTTTTATATCTTCTGAGAACTTGCAGTAGTTCTCTATAATAAGCCTCATGGATAAAATTTTGTTTTCCTTCTTCTTTATATCTAGGTTGTACCTAGAATATGGACATCCCATAATGCAAGCAAACACAGTGGGCACGAGCCAGGGACCGTTGTAAGCACCCAAAACCACAAATATCTTCAATCCATTCAACAACTCATCAGGTAAAGAACTTACTTGTTCAGTCTTACAGGCAACGGATCAGAGAGGTTAAGGCATGTACTCCAAATTATTTAGCTAATAAGATGCAGAGTCAGGATTAGAACTCAGGTCTTCCTGGATGGAAGGGCTGACCTCCTCACTATCCCATTTGTCTGCCTTTCTATACTTTGGATAGTTCCTAATTCCTAAAAGTTGGCACTTTCTGAGTCCAGTCCAGCCAGAACTCTGCCTGGAATGTTCTTGTTCCCATTCACTTTGTAAATCAGCTCAGGCCCTTCCTCTCTCTCTAATACTCTTGATTGATGTTCCTCTCCATCATTACTATAAACAGTAGCATGGCGTTGTAAAGAAAAAGAAAAAAAAGAAGCCATAGATGGGATGAGGAGGGATACAGGAGTTGAGCCTTGGGCATGCTCAGCATCTCTGGCTTTTCCCTAAAGATGCTGAACTTAAATCAACCCCAGTCCTTTCCCAACTTTTGCCATGTTCTATGTGGTACCTGGGTCATAGCTGGGAGTCAAGGTTTTCTCATCTGGGAAATTAAAAAATAATTGCTTCCAATAGTCTTAGAGGTTTTTGTAAGAATTAGGGAAGATGATAAACAAATGACTGGGAAGGTCTCAGAATTAGCTGTCTTCACAGCTGTTGGCTTTACTACCCTGTAGCAAGTCTTCCATGAATCCCTGCTTCTCCATGTGAGCCTCTTGGGGGCAGAGACTGCCCATGCACTTATCTATTCCTATACTAGTATAGGGAAAACACACAGTAATCTCTAATGTAGCACTAAAGGAGCTAACCTTCTGGAGAACACTGGCTATCTTATCTTCTTACACCTTAGTTTCTTCTCTAGTTCTTGGAGCTCTTTCTACCCATCCCATTTCTTCCAGATACCCATTGTGTCATTCCTTCAACACCAGATGTTTAAGATCTTTAAGGCATTGGACTCTGTTTTATGAGCTTTCTCTCTTAAAAAGGGGGAATCAGAGAAGGGACAATGATAGATCACTACACTATAGTTTTCATGCTTTTCTTAGCCACAAAATATCACACACACAATATCACACACACACACACACACACACACACACACACACACACACACTCACGCACGCACGCACGGACACGGACACAGGCAAGGACACACAGACACACAAACCCACAGACACACAGACATATGGACACTGACCTGACCAATTTTAGCAAATTCATCTCTTAAAGCCACAAGTCTCTGAAGAGGAATCTACAAGCTTAGAAACTTAGATCTGCTCTTACAAAATCCTGGGTGGATATTGAAGAAACATAGAATCTTCGGGGGCCATTTGACCAGGTTGGTCAATATCATGTAAATATCTTCATATTACTTTCTATCTAAACTTCTCTTTTGTCAAGAGACGTTTAACAAGTAAATAGTTCCCTTATTCCACTGATATGGTTGTCCACATGAAAGTCACAGACATGCAAGGATGTTTACTATGGCATGAATTATAATAGTAAAGGCTAGAAATCGCCTACCTAACTCATCAAGTGGGGGACAGATGAGCATGGAGTAACGCATTTCCACAGTGGAGACTCTGCCACTGGGTGGACTGACAGAACTCACAGTAAATATTACAAACATCCAAAATGAACCAGGCATTGTGGCACCAGCACAGTGAAAGAGGAAAACAAGGTTCAAACGGGCAAAGAGCTGTTTGTGTTAGGGGAGGACATGTGCACACAGATGTACTAACACACACTGCTGATCCATGTGCAGAATGACCATAGAAGGATGTATATAATATATATAAACACACACATATACACATATATGTGAATATACATGCACATATATGTATATATACATATGAATAAAAGAATAAAAACAAAATTTCAAGAAACAATCTACTTGTTTCATGTCTTGTTTATTTGTACAAGGACATTCCAGGAACACAATTTGCCCATGTCAGCCTGGGACAAAACAAGTCCCAGATCCGGGCACAGTGGTACACATCTTTAAGCTGGGCTACACCTTTTGCTGGAGACTTACATAAGGGCATTGGAAGAAGGATGATTCGCTCTTCTTTGCCATTTGCATTTACTTGCCAGCACATCTGTCAGAATCTACTACAGAAGACAAGCTGAAACAACTACCCTTGTGGGTCTGAGCAACTACTAGATTCCTGGACTTCCAATTCACAGATGACCATTGTTGGGGAGTTGGACTACAGACTGTAAGTCATCACAATAAATTCCTCAATATAGAAAGACATTCCACATGTTCTGTGACTCCAGAGAAGCCTGAATAATACATATCTCAGTGTCTTTTTTGCTAAGAGGGGAAGGATGAGGAAGGCCCATGCTGTGTTTTAGATATAAATATCTTAGTGTTGTATTTGCTTTTCACTGATTGGCTCTTGCAATGGGCAACGATTCACAGAGGTACAAGAAAATCTTACCATATGTGGAGTTGTTTAACAAGTAAATAGTATGCTTTTCATTGCAGAGCACTGTACCCTGGGATTGCATATAGTACATAAAAGTGATGGAACATGGGTAACTCAGGCATTACATGTTTGTGTATTTTTAATGCAGGACATAAAAAGGTGAAACTAACCCAGCTTCTCTCTCAGACCTGACTCTACATTTATTAGATAAAAGAGAGGCAGATATTCAAGGGTATGAGTTGAGGAAATGTATTCACAAATGCTTAGTTTAGAGTCAGTTTATAAAACATGACAACTTCAAAGCAGAAAACAGACTTTGCTAAACTTTTTCTTAGAGCCCGCGTATCAGGAAGTGACCCCACCTTCATCGCACTTTAAGTTAATCAGAATCACCTAGAGTTGAACACTTTGGAACAGAAATCTCAGTGATGACAAAAGCACTCTCCATCTTTGCTACGCAATATTGTACCCTTCCACTTAACGTACCTACTGAGAACCTGAGTTGTGGGTAGTGCACCAATGAAAGTAAATTTTAATGTAATCTTATTAATTGAAGTGGAGGCTAGTAGACTCCAAATTGACAAGTTAGCTGCGTCATGATTGATACTTTGGGCACTGTGCAGAGTCCAGTCCTATCTCACTGAGGGAATAGCAACCCTACCTTTGCATTTGTCAACTGAAGCAGAGGAATATTGAGGGATGATGAATGCCCTATAGAGCTATTTGTAGACTGACTGAAGACTTGGGCTCAAGTTTTATTGGCCCATTAAATCTGTGTCTTCAATAAAACCCTCTGAGTATTTTGAGAAACATAATTGCTCGTTTGAAAAATGAGAATTTTTATGCCTTAGTGCTCAAGGAAAGGGTTAGTTATCATCCAAAACAAAACTTTTGACCTCTAGTTTTATAAAAGAAAAAAAAGTCTCTTCCTCTATTCCATTTTTAAAAACCTGCCATGTACTTAATTTCACAAGTCACGAACTTGAATGTATTCCTCCCATGTCCAACAACATCCAGTCTACCAAGTTCTTCAGATTTCTCTAGTCAGCTGCTCTAGTTAGATCATTAAAGCAAGTACTCTCGACAGGGTGAAAATAACCATGATTTAAAAGTGCAAGAAGTAGTAACTTTGTCAGGAAGTATTTAAATATATGGAAATGGTGTTCTACAATTATTAGATAATTATAGCTATATAACTGACCTTTATATATTTAAAAATTGAAGACATGTCAAAGTAAGAAAAGACCCAGATGGCATATTAGGACAACTCTCTTGTTCCTGAAATGGGTTAGCCTGGACTATGTGCCAGCTAGATTTCAGAATGGATCTACAGGTGACTGCTCTGCTACCTTGGATTTTTTTTCTCTGCATATTCAAAATAGTGTCTATTGCACTTATTTCACCTTTGTCCCATCACTACATATTGGAAATGCTGGGATAGAATATTTGCTTATCTTTTTCATTCACAGATTTTTGGCCACAATGGTGCTAAATCCACAGATTTTCATCTGTATCTAACCTGAGACAGAATAGCATATTCTATGCTTTGAGCTTGATGCAATGTTGGATGGGAGCTATAGGAATCTTGGAATGTGAATGGATTCTCCTACCTATCTACTATCTACCTATCTGTCTATCTATCTATCTATCTATCTATCTATCTATCTATCTATCTATCTATCTACCTACCTACCTACCTACCATCCATATGTGGAAAATAAGAGTAAATTATAGCCAGAGGATACTATGGTAGATAATAAAAAATGACCAAATTTACCCTTATCGCTATTTCCTCCATACTACTTTAGGATGTGAATTTCTTGCTCTTCGCATCAATGGGCAGCATCTATCATCTTTACTCTGTAAATTAGAACAGCACTTGTGACTTGTTTCAAAGAGGTTATGAGAAAAGTGATCTCAGACGTGGGTCTTCATTTGCATTCTTAGCAGCTTGGGTTGTTGCCCCAAGTCTAACAAGGTGAAAAAGCCAGGACTAGCCTCTCTGAAGATGAGACAATAAAGAAAGAGAAGAGCTGGCACCAATTGCCAGATGAGCAAATGAAACGTTACAGCCATGTGTTAGTTTCATATGAATCCAGCAGAAGACTCTTCCAGTTGAGTCCAACATAATTGCAAATTGGGTGACTGCTGTTTAAAGCCAATGAGTTTTTAAAGTAGATTGTTTTCAGAGCAATAGCTAGCCAATGGGCCTTTTCTGATGGTTACAGTTATATTACTTCATAATTCAAAAAAGTAAAGGTTAATCTCCTCAAAATAAATATTTCAGGAAACTTCCTTAATTAGACTTTTAAATAGAGATTTCTATTTTAGCAGAGAGAAGCAAAGGTGATACAGCTAACTGTCACTTAAATTATGCCCTCAAATTAATGAAAAGCTAACTAGGAACAAAGCAAGCAATTAATTTTTTTTATGTGACAAGACCTATTTTGAGAGTATTTTGGGCTTTAGGCAACTGGAATGCAAAGCTTAATTTTTTATCTTAAAAGTGCTTGTTAAGAGAAAAAGAATGAGGGGATTATCATATCAAATATATAATAGTCAAAGTTCAGACAGGTAAAGATTTTCAAGCCTCTTTTAGGATTAAGGCAATAAGCTACTGGAATAGTAGGACTTTAAAAAAATTCAAATAGTCACTTCCAATTGCGCTTCATGATAGAATCTTTACTGAGAGTTAAATATGGATTAAAAATCTGCTCTTGAGGCTTCTGGCTAAAGATGGGGAATGCAGCATTTGCATTCAACTTGTGACTTTTTCCAAACCCAAGAAAATGCAATAGTAGCATGTCGCCATGTGATTGAATAGAAACTCAAGGAAGATCCAAACACACAGGCGAATGCAAGCAATGGAAACAGAAAAGGAACAATTCTGGAAGGGAGAAGCTGGGTCGAAGGTCAGCTGAAAGCCTCATCAGCAATTAGGAAAAAAAAAAACCAGAATAACACTAGAACCCAAAGGCAAGGTTGACGACTTATCACTCATAAGCAAAAATGAGAGAAAAGTAGTAAATGAACAGAGTATACCCAATTTCTGCGACAGTACTAAAGATCAAACCTATAAAACTGAGAATAAATGGGGAACCTAAGTTACAGGTTATGAGCATAAAAAACCTTATTCAACAAAAAAGCAGACATTTCTTAGATCCCGGGGAAGTCATCATGATTTGGTACAGGAAGCCACTTAAGCCTCAAATGGATGTTATGGAAAAGAATCTCTCCATGATATATTACAAGCGGCAAAAGTACCAAACTAAGGAAAAAACACCAAGGAAAAGTACACATTCACTTACGAAATTAAAAAGGCCGGTAGTGAGTGGGATGATAATTTCAGACCCACTATGTGTGTGTGTGTGTGTGTGTGTGTGTGTGTGTGTGTGTGTGTGTGTGAATGAACAGTGCCAACTTAGATTACAGGTTATACCAACGTCTGCAAAATTATCCTCCAGAATCAATGGAGAAGCAAAGACCTGCCAAGAAAAGCATACACTGACAGAATTCTGAATGACACCTTAGAAAATTTTCACCTAGAAGAGGAAGCAAGAAAAATAGAACCTTTAGAGCATGGGAGGTAAGAAGCATGATGAAGTCACAGCAGAACAGATGGGACTTTAGCTCATTTATAGAGTTCTAATCAAACATGCAGGAGGCCATAGGTTCAATCCTTAATACAGCCAGAAGGAAAAATGAACAAATCTCATTGTAAGTACAGAGAAGCTGAAGAGAAATAGGAAAGAGCTGGACAGTATTGATTGAGAAAACCATCAAGTTTCTATTAAATAAAGGAGAAAGCAAGAAACATAGATCATACAAAGTGCACAGGGGTAGGAAATACAACAAAATAATAGGCATTTGTATATAACTTACAATAGCAAGCCTGGCCGTAAATAGTCCCAATTCTTCTAATAACAGTTCAATCTAGCTGGATTACATCAGTATTCAACAAATTCCTGCTCCCCAAGAAATTCATCTCCCCAGCAAAACATATACACACACAGAAGGTGAAAGGGCTCAAAGGATATTCCAACAAGCTAATTCTGAAAACAGACAGGAGTAGCTATATTCATATCCAAATAAAACAGACTTTTAAAGTCAAAATTAGTCAGATGAGACAAATATGATTTTATGTATTGCTCAAGGGAACAGTTTCTCAAGAAAATGTAACAATCACAAATACAAATGATCTGACCACTGTAGAATTTACTTTTATGAAACAAACACTATGGATTATAAAGAGAATGATTGATCTAACACAACAATAATGGGGGGACTTTAATACCACACTCTTACTGATAGAGAGAACATTAAAACAAAATATTCACAAAGAATCCAATGGACCCAGTAAACACAAATGGTGCATCATATTCAATAGCTGAAGAATATACAGTTTTTCCACCAACACACTGAATTTTCCTCAAAATGTCAATTTTAGGCCATAAAAGCAAGTTTAAAGAAACACACCAAAGGCTTGGAGAGATGGATCACTGGTTAAGAGCACTTGGTCCTCTTGTAGAGGGCCCAGGTTCTGTTCCCAGCATCTATATCGTGGTTAACAACCATTGGTAACTCAAATTCTAGACCACCAAATGTCCTTTCCTGACCTTCTCAGACACCAGGCACTCATGTGGTGCAGATACATACATGTGGGCAAAACACACATGCAAATAAAATAACGAATAAATCTTAAAAAAATATTTTAAGCCCTTTTTTGAAGAGACACCCTCAAAGTTGAAGTAATTCTTAAGCTTATCAGTTAATAATTAAAGAAGAAATCAACAGTTAGAAAACTAAAGCAATTTTATTAAACAACATGGAAACCAAATAATAATAAGTTTCTGAGTAACTGAAGTTACAGTTGAAATAATAGAGCATTAAAAATTCCTAGAATTGAATTAAAAATCAGAATGCAGCATATCAGAACATATGGAATCCAATGAAAGCAGTGTTAAGTGGGACATTTAGAGCTGTAAGTGTTTATAGCAAAAGCAGGGAGACCTCAAATAACTTAATGATGTATCAATGTCTTTAAGAAATAGGAACAAGTCAAACTTTCAAGTACCAGAAGGAAATAAATAATAAAGAACAGAATAGAAATATATGGAAGGAAGTCAAAACAATCTTGTAAGACTGTTATTTTAATTTTACTTAGAGTGTCACAGGGAGAGAGGGACAGTAGGAAAGAGTAAGGTGTTTTTAGTTGTATGCTTGCCAAAGTATCTAAAGTTTTAAGATCCTTTTCCCCTTCTGGGTTGCCTCATCTAGCCTAGGAGAGGAGGTGCCTTGTCTTACTGCAACTTGATGTGTCATGGCTGATTGATCCATGGGAGGCCTGCACCTTTCTAAAGGGAAGCAGAGGAGGAGTAGGTGGCGGGGAGGTACTGGGAGGAGAGAAGGAAGGGGACACAAATTAAATAGAATCATTTTGAAAACAAAGATACCCACTCTGATATACAGTCAGAATTCTCACAGTAACTAGTGTTGTCTTTAATGTTCAATGTTTTATACAGTGGAGTACAATCAAGGCGGGCTCTAACTGGAAGGAGACTCTGTAGAGATTATTGATTTACTTCCCTCAATAGAGAGAATTTACTTTTTATGAGCTCACAAGCCTCTAAACATATTTAATCTAGACTACAATATTTTCAAGAACATTTGGAGCTTCTGATCTGTTTTTTGTCTCCTAAAAATCACAGCTATGTTATAACATTAAGATGGGGAGATGACATCAAGATGGAATACAGTAATATCTACTTTCTTGGTACGTGGTAAAAGCAAGCAGCAGTTGGGGTAAGCACTATTTGAGCTTAGAAACTCCTGTCACCCTCTAAGTCAGTGGTTCTCAAACTTCCTAACGTTGTGACACTTTAATACAGCTCAGGGTGTGGTGGAACCCAACCACAAGATTATTTTATTGCTACCTCAGAACTGCATTTTTGGTACTGTTATGAATCATAATGTAAATGTCTGATCTGTAGAATACCTGACATGCAACCCCTGTGGGGGTCACGACCCACAGGTTGAGAAAAACTATTCGAAATCCTTATTTTTGAATAAAGACAAGAAAAACACTCATGTCATAAGGATACTTGAGAATGAGAAAATGCTGTGTGGGGTGTACCTGTGTATGTGTATATATATATATATATATATATATATATATATATATATTGTGTGTGTATATATATGTATGATGACTATATATATATATATATATATATATATATATATATTGACTTTATTAAGGAATATCTATTTGTCACTTTCTATAAGAATGGTTGAACAAGTCAAAACACTCCAGATCAATCTGTTATTTTGTAATCAGGTTCTATGATTTTTTTCTTTCAATGAAGTATTTTCAGATATACAAAATACACAGAAAAAAATTCAATATAAAGCATGCTTAGGCAGGTCTCAGGAAAAGTCAGCAGTCAAATATGGTATCTAATCCACTCATTTGTATAGCATCCTAACATATGACCAATGGGAAGCTCTCCTAGTCTCATACATTTGGGAACGGTTTTTCAAGTTGGAATGGGTTTAAGGTGCCTTTTAAATATCATTTTCTATGGTGTATTCTAATGTGTATTCTGGTAGAACAAGAGCACACAAGGTTCTCATCTCTGTATGTAAACATCACATGTGACGGTAGGGAGAGGTTGGCAAGCCATCTGTTTAGTTCAATAGATATTTAAAAGAGTCATATAGTTAGCAAGAGAACATTTCTCAGGCAGGCCAGAGGTTGGAAACCTGTTGGTAATTCACAGTTCTTTTAACTTGCACTAGTGTTCTGATGAACTGGGAGGTGGATTATAATCTAGATCCTAGAAGAGATAGAGGAGTTGTGATGAAGAATAAAAGGCAGGGGCAGAAGAGAAAGAATGCAACAGGGGAGAGAACAGAGGGATGGAGAGGAATGGCTCTTGAATTGCTAATGTTTCACATCTATCTTACCTTTAAGGCTGGGCCACGAAAAAGATGTATATATGTACATGTACATACATATATGTATATATGTATATATATACACAAATATATTTGCAATTCACATTGCTATTATTTGCATTTCAAATTCCATTGACACCATTGACAAGGACAGAATTTATTGAGCATGTACCTGCCCTGCCTGTATTATTGGTTTCCACATTATTTATTATAACAAAAGCTCACAAAGCTGTGCTGTGACGTTGCAGAATTGGTGCCAGGAGTCTTCATCCGAATGACTGGAGAGCTTGGATTTGAACCAGAGTTTATTTGAACTTAACTATTAGTGGAAAGTGTGATTAACTTATCTTGGCCCAGTATTACCCCAGGCCTGCCACAGAACTGTGTTGGATGCTGACTGAACTGAATGAAGTATTTTCAGATATACAAAATACACAGAAAAATCTGCCCAATGAGATGTTGCTGTATTCAAGTTTATGAGAGGTTAGTTTTAGTATTTAAAAGAAAATCAGAATGAGAAAAAAGACCATTTTTTTTAAAAAATCTGTAAAGTAAGTCTGCAAACAAAAGGCAGTTTCCTATTTAATCTTTAGACCAGAAAAATACAAATAAGCCTGGCCCTCAGCCTTCTGCTGATTAGACTGCTACTGATATTCAGTCAATAGTAGTATGCTACTACTCAAATTCTCTATGCAATGGTCAGGACATAATTTATTAGTCAGTGACCCAGCTACCACCTCTGTCCAGTCTTGGCTATGGGTCTTGGTTTTGTTTTCCTTTGCTGAAGCCCAATTGTCCCAAGAGATGACTAGACAGACATAGATCTGTCTAGTCCTTTGTATTGTTGGGAGCAGCAAAGTCATAGAAACTCTGCCAAGTGCCTGTGACATTTGGAATTTGGTAATATTTATTCTCTCTGATCATTGTGTTTCCATCTTTCCCGTTTCTGCTATTTTCATGTCAGTCTGTAGTCTAGGTGTAGTAAAAATATCCCTGCCTTAGCTCTTCTTCCCACTAAAGTTTTTAAAAATTATTTACAATGCAATATAAATAAAGAATTGCAATAGACATTTTTATTTTAACCAAGGTTGGCTTTAATCAATGAAAGTCTCAATTACAAAATTGCAGGTGTTAGGGAGTGCAGTGTTTATTAAGATATCTCTGAGACTTCCCTTGCGTTTCTCTTCTCTGTGATACTAGATTGGGGACCCTTGAGCTTTGCTGTGATTTGCTTTGAGTGTGGGTACTATATGGAGAACATATATGTGGGTACTATATAAGAGAACAATGCAGGTATTCCTGCTCATTGGTCTACCTGTTCTTGTTGATGCTGCCCTAGCAACAATATTTTAAAACTTGGAAATGGAAGTTGAATATAGATTCCAGCTTTCAAAGAGAAGTATTTCCCAAACTAAACTCCCTTCTCTGTACTCCTTGAATGATGGAATGGGCAGGATAGCTTCTCTTTGGAGTTATGGGACTCAGCTCCCTCCTACCTGCCTGGTCCTTATCATTCAGTCTCTCTCTTTTTAATTCCGTGAGCCTTAAAGTCAATTCCTACAGTTATTATTCACGTGACCTCAGTGTTTCCTTTGTAATGCTGAAGCAGCTCAGCTCCCCTCATCAACATCTCATGAACCACATGCTTCCTCTCCCTGAGTAAAGTAGCAATGTTATAGGAAACTGTGAGAAGAAATACTCAAGGGACAGGTGGCTTTTCTCTTTCACTTCTAAATTGGAAACCACATGAGCAGCATCTACCTCGCCCTTCCTTCTTGCTAATCTAACAGAACACAGACACAGTCTAAAGGTGGCTGCTGGATTTGGTTATTGTTTGTCTATTTGTCTAGCTGTGCTTGGAGATAGAGACTCCTTCTGTAGCCCAGGCTGACCTCAAACTTACACCACTCCTCTTGTCTCACTTTTCTTCCCAATTACAGGTAGGGGCCAGCAGGACTAGTAATTCCTAAAGTTGAATTCTGAAATATCCTGATTCAAAGTCTAATTTCTCCCTTAGAGAGGTCTTCTCTCTTCTGCTGAAGTTCTTTTTACCTAAATTACACTAGGAAGTTAAAAACAAGCAAAAAATCATATATGACATCATCTGAACCCTAGAAGAGGTCACAGACTAAGACATTATATAAGTGTGACAAGGCAATAGTAATTAACTTGGGGGGTTCTATGAATATTCTGATCCCCAGCCTACTGATTCTTCTCATGACAATCACATGTCATGTGACATGTAATTCTCTTTCCTAGAGGGAGCGTGTAATGCCTCACCTCATTCATAACATCCTTGGCCATAACACTTGTTTTGGCTTATGGACCATGAGTTGAAGTGATTCCATGATATTTTTCTTTGCCATGAAAATGCATGTCTGAGGTGCAGATTGCTTTTTCAGTCAAGCATTGTAATAAAAATGACATTTGACAAAAACCTCACCTGAGTCTCAGCTAATATGTTATGAGAGGAAGAAACACTCATTTGGAGAGCCCACTGAGATTAGATGTTTATCGTTTACTGAAGCAGAACCTAATGGAACTTGACTGAGTCAACCTTTAACCCAGAGAAGATAATCCTTTGAATTACAGACTAAAAAGGATGGATTTTTCCCTGTGGTGGAGAAGCCATATCAATCAATAAAATGAAGAAGGAGAAAAACAAATGAGACTTGTGAAGGAAGGCTGAAGAATGAAAGAAAGAAGGTTGGCACAGAAGGGTATTTGTCTCAGAGACAAAGTAAAGGCATGCCCAAGGAAGAGAGGGCATGAAAGAGGAAAAGGGATTATAAATGGTTCTTAAGAAAAGCTGTATTTCACATGACCTCTGGGTAGTGGGTGCTTTCTGTCACAGATGGGTAGTATACAGGACAATGTGAATCTGACAGAACAGATGCTCTGTGCTAAACTGTTACCTTTATCAAGACTTTGTAAGATTTTTTGTATAAAAAAAAGGTAAAAAATTATAATAAAAATTAAATTAAATATTTAAAAAATAGCTGACTTGAAAGGACCATTATCCTTCCAAGGTTGACCTTTATATCTTTTGAGAAATGCAGATAAAACACTGGAACTCCTTTGTAATTACTCTGGATGCTGCATTATATTTTGTCCACTATCCAGACACAGACACACATACTTGTGGTACAATATAATCAGATTCATAATCATCATTTACAAATGCCAATGAGCCCAGAAGGCTAATATCATGTGCATGAAACATAAGACATTTCATAAAGAAGATGACCCCTGAAGTCTTTGCTGAAGAGAAAATATTCTATCAGAGAGAAAGGAGAGAGTACCTTACAGGAAGGATCAACACCCAGTGAATATTTAGAAAACTTCTATGTTTGTATTGTAAAAGTAAATACCCTTGAAAGCTGAGGGAAGAGGGTAAAAAGCTGAAAAATCAACTTTCTATGTCATGCTAAGAAGTTTGCACTTCATTCTGAAGTCCCAGGAAAGACATTGAAAGGTATTAAACAAGAAAGCAATGCTTCTTCATGGGTATCACTTACTACTTGGTATGGTAGTATATGGCCAAAGGGACCAGGTATGGGTACTGAAGTCTTGCCCACACTGCTCTGAGAATCTGGGAGCAAGAAGGGTGTCTCCTAAATGTGCAAAGGTGTTGCATACATCAGTGGCTAGTGTCTTGCAAATTATCTGTGACATGAACATAGTAGGCAGATATGTCAATGAGGAAAAACAGGAGAGCAAGAGAGATGAGGAGACATTGTAGAGGGATTTTAGTCCAGCAACATGACTCCTGGAATACAAACATACCCTTACTACACACCTTCAATCCCACACAATGAAGGTAAAGTTAGTTTGTAGAAAGAAGCACTCATGTTTGAAAGTAATATCTAATTGAGTGACATACAAAGTGATGAATCAGAGAAAGATTTGACAGAATTTATGCCATACTCTCACGAAAACAGAGAAAAGAGAGAGCAGCACAGAGAGAGAAAAGGAGAAAGGGCAGTTTTACTGAAATAGTTGTAGAAAGAGAACAAGCTAGACACAGGTGAAAACAGAAAAAGTCAGAGAATGAGAAGGAGCCAGAAGATTAGAACATGTTATCAAAGTTAGTATGAAGCCAAGTAGAGCAATTCAGTCAGAAGCTGAAAGATGCCAATTTGAATTAATCAGCATGGAGAGAAGTTTTGCGTCAGAAGAGCTGAGTTGATGGTGATTAGTATGGAGGGTGATAGCATAAAATTCAGGCAACCTGCAGTGGTGATTTCCTGACTCTCAAGTGGGAAACAAGATTGGTATAATGTCCAGGGTGAGGAAGTGAGGATATAAAGACCCAGGTTTATCCCTAGGTATAAAGGCATTTATAAGATGCAGTTCTGGGTCACTGGTCATTTAAATAATAACCATCTACAATATTTCTGCATTTAACACCTCTTTCTTAACTGTGTTTCTTGCAGTTATTGATACCCCTGCCAAAATAGAGTATTTGTTCTTCACGATCCACAGAAACATGGATCATTGGCTTCAACATGGCAAGAAACAATCTTATATAACACATTTGGAAATAACATGTTATTGTTGTTGTTTTTGTGTATATGTGATACAGCAGGTATGAGAAAGGAGAAAAGGGGGAATGGGAGACAGGGACATAAAAGATTTCCATGACAACTCCTAATTCGAGCCCAACTTCTGCACAGTAACAGCCTAAACAGGAAGCCATCAGAGAGAACTCTTAAAAACTGTGATAGATGCTGAAGTGTTGTTGTGCACAATAGATGGTTTCTAGCAGGGGTACAGGAGGGGAAGGACTCAACTCTATTTAAGGAGCAGGCCACTAAGAGTTTTACCATGCTCCAGTGAGTATATAGATAATACAAAATGGATTTTTTTTGTTGTTTTGGTGTGTGTGTGTGTGTGTGTGTGTGTGTGTGTGTGTGTGTCAAAGGCAGAGGGCTGGACAGGACTGGGAGATAAATGTGATTGGGGTGTATGGCATGAAATCCTCAAGGAATCAATAAAAATATTATGTTAGAAAAAATAGACTCATAAAACACAAAAACAGATAGTTTCTCTAATATTAAGACAATTCACCTATCTTTAGAACCCCCAGCCACCCAAAACATTGCTTTTCACATGATTAGGTGGTATCTTTGATCCTTAAACTTAAGGTTTATGTCATTAGGCTCCACTTGGAAGGAACTACATGACTTTCAGAAGCACAATCTTAGTCTTTATGGATTGTTTTCACTGTCATCTCAGCTTAAAACTCTGCATAGCAACCTCAATAGCGTGCATACTGAGGATTCTAATGCCAGCAAGGAACTGCAATAAAACAAGTGTCCTGAGACTGCTCTGTGTCACTGGGGTACCAAAAGAACATTAATACTACTGAAATCAATCTTGTATCTCATTGCCTAAAGGATTCTCCTAAGACTCCAGATCGATGATAAGAACAAAAAAACCTCCAAATGCCCTGAAAGGAAAATTACAGCAGAAAGTTTCTGCTCCAGCAATCAATATCTTCAGATATCTATGCTGTGAAGATTTAAAAGACAACTTGGAATATAGTGCTAATACATATGAACATATCTGGAATAGTGAGGACAAAGTTAGTTTGAAGTGATTCTATTCCAGTTCAAGTCAGAAAGTCTCCCAAGCATCCTCAACACAGATGAGCACCCCCGGCCTATGGGTCCCACTGCTGCCACCACCAAGCTTATCCTTTCCCCAAACTTTGGAATTTTGTGGCAATGTAAGGCTGCACAGTGGCACTCCAAGTGTGTATGTCTGCATCCCGATATCTAGAATTTGTCAATGCATCAATCTGTATGGCAAAGAGGAATTCTGTTGCAGAGAGAATTGAGGCTGTTCATTGGCTGACTTGAAGACTGAGGATGCCATGGTTTAAGTGGGTTTTGAGAACCAACATCATGATATTAAAAAGTCTCAGAACATTTTAGAGGAGGTCTTGAGAAGTGGGGATGGAATGGTTCTCATGAGAGTAGGTCGTTACAAAAGAGCAAACCTGTTCCCTTCCCATTAACGTGAGTTTTCTATACTACCATGTGTCTAGACATTACTTTATTAACTAAGCTACCCTCAACTGGAAGTCAACCCCAGGGCCATGGTCTTGGATTTCTAGAACTGTGACCTAAATGAATATTTTTTTCTTCACACAGTTCCCAGGCTCAATTATCTTGTTACTACAATATAAAGTAGACTAAGACAGGGATATTTTTCTGAATTTTCCAAGTGTACCTAATGTAATCACAAGGACACCTAGAAATGGAAAAGGAGGACAAACGTTGGACAAGAAGGTGTGATAACAGAATCAAGGTCAAAATGATGTAATGCTTGAGGGGGCTGGGGCATAAATTAGGAATGCAGCAGCCTCCAGAAGTGAGAAAAGGCTGAGAAATAGATCTGCTCCAGAGTCTCCTGACATACTTTGATTTTATCCCAGTGATACACCTATGAACTAGATATGACCATTACCCACATGTTAAAGCTGGAGAAAACGAAGGTAAAGAATTCCTTAAGACTTATTCAAATACCATTGATCCCAGGGCTTGCATCCTGAAGCTAGGCTCTCTGGCCCAGTCCGGTCCTCTTGTTCCTGCATTGGACTTTCCTATGGTGGAAATATCAAATCACCACCAATCTAATCACTTGACATAATAAAATGCATCCCTGTGGTCTTTGAAGGTGGCAGTTCAACATGGATATCCAGCAATTTGTGCAGTGGATAGTTCATTGTGGAGATGCTTGTCTTGTGCATTATACTGGTCTATAATTTGTGCCTGATTGTCCCCAGCTCTAAGAGGGTACAAACCAAAGAAAGTCATCAGTGCTACAAACAGCAAACAAAGAAAAATGGGGAAATATCCCTGTCTGTACTGGCTCTACATAGCACTATTAGGCATATTTTAAAAGGCAATTCAAAAAGAGATCCATTTCCTGAAAAACTTGCTGCATATGCATTATAAAAAAGTAACACGACTCTCCCTTATCTCCTTTTTCATATCTAGTACCCATAGAAAATCTTTATTATAGGTATTGACCTTACAAAGCAATTGTCTCAAGGATGTTTCCGCTAATGCCATTTTCAGAATAAAGGGCAGCGGGCTACTTATGCAGAGCAACATCCCCAGGAAGGAGGTGAAGAGGAATAAATTAAGGCTTAAATGGACTTGTCTACCACAGTCACCAGATTCTTATGGAATTCAATTTATCAGACCTGGAGGTTGTCTAGCAAGGAAGACAGATGAACAGCGATTGTCAAGGCAGTGGGAGGGGTCCAGATTTGTGCTTCTCTGCCATCACCACCAAAGGAAAACCTAACAAGGTATAGAAAGAGTTTTCATCATCACAAGGTGGGAAAGGGACATGACTCATGTCTATCTAGTGGCTGGAGGCTAGGCTCTTGCTATCTTATAAGGCACAGGCGGCTCTCTACAACAAAGGGGAGTATGTGTGCCTTCATGTCTGGACTAGAATTTCTTCTCCATCATTGCCTAGTCCTTTAATAAGCCTGTTTAATTTTTATCTCTTGCACAGCCAGGCAAGTTAGCATCCCAGCATTTCCAGAGTTAAGAACAAGCACACGGCAGAACTTTGGCCCTGCAGTGTGAGTAAAGTGCTCCAGACAGCATGTAAGCCTGGCCTGTAAAGCATGAATTTCTTAAGGAATTATCCATTTTTCTTTTATCTATAAGGGAATCTGTGGAATGGAAAAATAGTAAATAAGTATCTAAGTAGCTACATGGAGCAGGCATGCTGTGTCTTCTTTTCTGAGGAGGATTCACATTAGCCAGTGTCGTGAACAACAACTAAACTTCTACAATGTTAAATCACCTATCCAGGGAGGTGACTCTGTGCTTTATACTCTTCATCTGTGTGATGGTGATTGTGATATCTGTGGTCATATAATGGTTGTTATGGAGATTTACACACAACTCTTAGGATCATTTCTGGCATATAGAAAGAGGTAGAGGTTTTAGTTGTTGATTTTTTGTTGTTGTTGCTGCTGTTTTTCACTCACAGGTACACCTTTGGTGATAGCCTGTAAAATAACCAAGTGTCATTTTAGACCTATGAAGATGCTTACTCAATGGTTTCCTTTCAATGATTCTAAAATATAGATTTGTCTATATTTATCACCCTGCATAAAACTCACCTCTAATGGATCAAAGGCCTCAACATAAAGTCAGACATGCTGAACCTGATAGAAGAGGAAGTGGGGAATAGCCTTAAACATATTGGAACAGGAAGATTTTCCAGACAGAATAGCATCAGCCTAGGCACTGAGAACAATAATGAATAAATGGGACCTCATGAAATTGAAAAGCTTTTGAATAGCAAGGGACATCATCATTCGAACAAATAGCAGCTACAGAATGGGAAACAATGTTTACAAACTACAATCTGTAAGAGGGTTGGTATCCAAACATATAAAGAACTCAAAAAAACCTATATATTAAGATCTATACCCAACTTAAAATGGGGTATAGATCTAAACAGAGAATTCTCAATAGAGGAAATTCAAATATTTGAGAGATATTTAAAGAAATGTTTTGTGATCATGGTATCTCCCCTGCCAGGTACCACCAGCCTGGGAGCACATAGAGAGGGACCCATGACTCCATCTGTACATGAGGGGGAGGATGGCCTTGTTGGGCATAGGTGGGAGAGGAGATTCTTGGTCCCATGAAGAATGAACACTGAGTGGGGGGAAGGAATTCGAGGGTGGGGAGGTGGGAGTGGGGGGTAGGTGGGGGCACATTCTCATAGCAGCATGAGGAGGGGGGATGGGATAGGAGGTCCCTGGGTGGTGGTGGGGTTGGGAGTAAGGGGATAAAATCTGAATTGTAAATATAATATCCAATTAAAAAAAGAAATGTTTAATATCCTTAGCTATCAGAGAAATAAATGTAAATCAACAAAATTACTCTGAGATTTCTTCTTACACTAGTCAGAAAGGCTAAGATCAATAAAACAAATGCCAGCTTATGCTGGGGAGGATGTGTAGTAAGAAGAACATGCATTCACTGCTGGTGGGACTGCAAATTTGTATGGCCATTATGGAAACCAGTGTCACGGTTTCTCAGGAAGATGGGAATTGAACTACCTCAAGATCCAGCTGTACCACTATTAGGCATATCCAATGGATGGCCATACATTTCAGAGACACTTTCTCGATCAAGTTAGCTGCTGTTCTATTGATAGTAGTCAGTGATTAGAAACAATAGAAAAAATGATAAAGAAAATGTAGAACCTTTGTACAATGGAGTATTACCCGCCCACTTAAAACGTGAAACAAACATACAGCTAAGTGGATGAAACTAAAAAAAAGTGATCCTGACTAAAGTATCCCAGACCTAGAAAGACAATGATGCTATGTATTTGCTTATATGTGGATATTTTGGCTGTTACGATAATGATGACCCATCCTACAACCTATAGAACCACAGGGGTTAGGAATAGAGTAAGGGACTATGGAGGAAGGATCTTGTTAGAAAAGGGAAATAAAAACCAATATGGATGGAGAGAGAGAGGTGCTGGAACCTAGAATGGGTGGATTAAATAGAGGTGCAGAGGAGGAGAGAGGGGGACAAGGGAAGGAATACAGGAGAGGTGGCTGAAATTAGGGATCATTTGAGTGGTAGTATGGAAACCTAATACAGTAGAAGCTTCCTAAAATATATACACATTTGATGGCAATCTAAAAACAAAATCACCACATAAGAGAGACACAACCTCAAATCCATTACCAAGATTTACATCTAATTGAGATATCGGCCAAAAGGAATTCCATGGGAACCCCCAAATAATTCCTGCTGTTGCCAAAACTATAGCTTGCTCTCCATAAACTGACAAGGCCCTATTGCTGAAAATAACACTTAGACAACACATTGATCATGGAGAAGTCCAGCTGTGCCTCCAGACATCCTTCATCTCTGCTTTCTAGCATCTCTGGTACATGAAGGTATTCTGCATGCTACCAAAAGAAAAAAAAAAAATGTAAATACCAACCCAGCCACAAAAACTCTGGTCTACAGTGGTGTCCTGCCTAAAAGCTATGCTAGTGTAGTGATAGCACAAATTTTGTGCAAGTAGCCAACCAATATCTGATTTTACTTAAGGCCCACTCCATGAGAAAGTTGAGTGTTAAATAGTGGTTGCCAAAGCCTGGGAGAGCAGAGGGAAAGAGCGATGTGGAGAGGATGGTGAACAAGCCATTTCTGCATACTCTTCTCTTCACAGTGGGATGAATACAGATAGAAATAATCCACAGGCTAACTCACAAGAGCTATGAAAGAGGGTATTGGATGTATTCATCAATATAACATATGAGTTTATCGTGAGTATGATATTGACTCTCAACAACTCAATAATCATAGGTGTCATGTGCTGACACAGGGACTGATGCAGGCAGCCCATGTGGAGAAGAAACTTGAACCTGATCTGAGGTGAGTGTGTAGTCCATTGATTCCAGAGCATCTGTTCCTCGTTCACACACTCCTTTATCAGTTTTATATATTAAGTTATTTTTCTCACTGACCAAATCACAGTAAGCATTTACTATGGGATTTGAAAATGGTGGGACTTGTAGTTAGAGAGATAGCAATGAAAACATACCATACTAACCAAGGGAAAGACATGGAAGGTTGCAGCATACTTGGAATTGACGGTAGAGGTTGGATAGCATGGGAAGTTTTCTGAGAAAAATGTTTTTGGTAGATCCTGAAAGATGGGCACCTAAGGGAAAGGTTACTCCAGGTGGAAGGAAGAACAAGTGTAGGAGGGAACAGAAAAGTAGAAGGTGACTTAAGGAGGTCAGAGCTCAGCACAGCTAAAGCACGTGTATAGGAGACAGATGAGGGAATTATTGAAAGGGTGTTTGATTTTTTAAGACACTTTCCTATTTTGATCATGAGTCATTAAACTTCTAGTTCTACTTTATATACCACATTCACGATCCACAATTCCCATCGTTCTATTTGACTCCAGCATGAGCACAATGAGAAAGTTCTGCAAAGTCAACACATCACGTGAGTCCTTGATATGCATGTGGAAAGCTGGGATCATGCAATAGCTCCCAGAACTCATTAAACAGCAATTTCTGATTAAATTAAGCCCATTAATACCATCCTCAAAACATCTTTAGGGAGTTTTGTTTTCTAATTATACCAGTAACTGTTTCCAAGTTGGCAGCCAACATTTTTCACATCTTACTTTTACACACCAATCCAAGGGATGTTACCCACATGGAACAACGATTTTCAAACAAAAAGAAGTTCTCATCACCCATAATACTTCAGAACCGTGATTAATTTTTCTTGTCCAATTGGCATGATATAAATGCCTCTGTTCTCTTGGTTCTCCTGAACTCTGGTCCTTATGTTTATGTCAGTCGCCTTTCTCCTTTTCTTCTTTAGTTGTCCTCCTTCAACTCTCATCTTCAGTGGGCTGGTCTCCTTTTTTGAACAAAAATGCTGGGCCCTCTGTGTAACCTATAACCATATTCTCATAAATATTTACAGACACCTACTTGTGGTTTCCAAACACTGCATCGTATTTAATGTCTGGGCTCTTTCCTACATGACCCTCTCATCTTAGAATATATTATCTTTACCTAGCTGGCCAAGTCTATATCCATGTGAATCATTTTCTTCATAGTCAATTTCCATCACTTACCAACATCTTTCCAAATCTGGAACACTGCCATTCCCCTTTTAAGATGCACCTACTGGGCTAGTTGCAGTTATTTAACACATAGAATATTTTACCAGGATACAGTCAAGACTGTTATTTGAGTTATGCTCAGATAATGCCCGGAAAGGTGCAGACGTTGAATTAGTGACTGCTGCACTAATATTTATCCACTGACTTGCTGTGCAAATGTGTCAAAGGCTTCTCAAATGTGTGAGACTGGGGAGTACTATCACCATATGCTCTCCTACTTTGATTGTCAACATATCTAAACATACTTACCAATGTATTATTCTCACTTATGATCTTTAGTAATACTGGTTTGTATCTAGATGCTTCTAAGTTTGAGAGACTTGGTGAATAGCATTATCTAACACAAGGATATGAGGAACATGCAGGTGAGAAGACTTGGTAGCATACCTTCCATTCCCTTAAAAAAAAACCCTAAAACTTCCATAGTCCATATGCTTTACTAATTACCCCATCCATCCATCCATCCATCCATCCATCCATCCATCCATCCATCCA
>JANHMN010000021.1:11242312-11261053 GCA_030674055.1 Rhabdomys pumilio
CATCCATCCATCCATCCATCCATCCATCCATCCATCCATCCATCCATATACTTGTCTACTTCATCCATCCATCCATCCATCCATCCATCCATCCATCCATCCACTTACCTACTTTATCCTTCCATCTACCCTTCTACTACCCTTCTATCCACTCACTCACCTATCCATGCATGTACCCATTATCCCAAAACTTTGAGCTCCTTCTACACTGTGCCATGCATACTTTCAGTCAGCTAAGAAGCAAAATGTGGCAGTAAATCAGTCTCCACTCATGAAGGATTAAAACAACGATTACTAGTCTAAAAAGACCTTCCAGGATTTAAACTAAAAGCAGAAACACTTTAGCTTTCATCTCCTTCTTGAGAAAATACCCAGGGAGCCTGATCCCTGGATTAATATTGAGTACCATCTGATTACTGATTTCCATGGAGGCTTTTGGGGCTATGAGCTTCATGTTTTATATGTTCAAGTAATGAGCCTGGGTTGGTATCAGTCAGACCTGTGGGGATCCAGGGCTCACCTGTTTCATGGGTTTTCCCATGGCTTCCCTTGTATTGCATTGATCTTTCCCAGCAAGACACATTTTGATGCAGACCGTCTATCCATACATAGTTTTTCTTCTCTCCTTTGCTCTCGCAGTTTAATTGATTTTTCTGTTGCTAAACATGCACTCACCGTGCAGTCCCTGCACCTTCTTGACAACTGTCATTTGCTTTACATTTTTTTAAAAAAATCAAAATTGGCAACCCATTTTTTAAAAAAGAGATCTGTCAGCTCTTTCTGTCTCTCAGGCAAGTCATATTTACTGAAACCATCACTACGATGGGCACAGGGAAAGCCAGGAAACCCAGAGTCTGTCTGAATGTAGGCTGGGCTGACCTGACTAATGTTCTCTTTGGGATCCCACTCCTTGTTGTTTACAACCTTTGGTATGCTTTCCTCTGCCTTCACCTACCCTGCCTTCCATCATTCCTCTGCATCTTAGGAAGTTCAGGGTAAATTCTCGATCACCTTTGCAATTCTTTCCAGGCTGTTACTCAGCCAACTTTTTTTCTTTCTGCCCACGTGCCCAAAGTGACAAATTACTGTTGCGAGACTGACAGATGAGCTGGCAAGTAGGCTGCCAGGTAACATAGCTCTTCCTGCGATAACTTGGTGAAATACTGAACGAAAGGAGAGCTCAGCGGCAAGCTGAGACAAAAAGCAAACAAGCCAAATCCTTATTCAGCATGGAAGGTGTGATCCACCTCCTCTGTCTGGGCTCTGAGCACTGGGAACTGACAGAGCCACAAGACAGAAAGACCCTGTGTCTCTGAATTGCTGTGGAAAGGATTATTCACCAAACTCGGATATAAAATCAAAACAAAACAAAACAAAACAAAACAAAACAAAACAAAACAAAACAAAAAAAAAACCACTGGGTCATTTTAAGCCACCTGAGATGGTAAGGTTGTTGTTACGGCCCCCCCCCCCATTGATATAAAAAGGACATGGACAAAAGAATCAAGAAGAATGGCCTCTACATTGTCCCTCCCCAGGGCAAAGGCTTGATCATGCTGTCCACCCTTACTAAGATGCAGACTTTCCCACAGAACACTCACTGATGGATCCTTTGCTGGCTGAAAGGGGCAGTGTAGCAGTCATTCTCTTCCAGGTCTGGCAGTGTCTCCTTGTCCAGTCTCATTGGCTTCTTAGGTAACCATCTCCGGAACCTGCTTATTTGTTTATCGATCCTGTGGCACATGGAAGGCAAGATCAAAGGGTACAACAAGTCAGCATCACTCTGAAACTCTGGGGCCATAAAGACGACTCCATATCCTCCGTAGATTCTCACTACTCCCAGAACAACCTGCTTTTCAGATGGAGAAAAGAGAGCCAGAAACTTGACAGTTCTTTCAGGTTCTCTGAGTGGACTCAGTATTGCTATCTTTAAACAGATTTGAATGACATATTCACTCTTGTGTTCATGAATGATCAAATGGTCACAAGGTTGGAAGGCTCCAGAAAGGAGGTAGATGGCCCATGGTGCATAAGCATAGAATGCTACTGGAAATTAAACTCAGGTCTTCTTGAAGAGCAACCAGTGCTTGTAACTGCTAAATCATCTCTTCAGCCCAAGTGGCCAATGTCTTACTCAATCTACTGCTTCAGATACCCATCTGGAGACTCTCACAGACACATTGCCCAGTAAGACCTTTCCCACGTGTTAAGATCCTTTAGTCCAGCAAAAGCAGCACACACACGAAAAAAAATATGCTAAAGCTTCTGTTACTATTTCCTCTAGTCTCAGCATAATCCAGCCTCACACCAACTCTGTCCAGTGATAGCTGCACTTTTGTGCAGTCGTGAGACTAATACCCTAGCTGCCTTAGATCTTTCTGTTTATAGAGAACCCTATGGAGTTGTCCTTCTCATACACAGAGAAGCTAGAAATCTGCCGAGGTTCAGGAAACCAAGAAAGAAGAGTAGATTGAAGGAGCCTAGGAAAGGGAAAAAGTTCTCATCTCTGTGACTTCTCTTCCCATTTTATTGTTTATTTCAAGATACCTAAAGACATGAACAGACACAACAATAATACTTAAAATGTAGTGAGAAGGTATGGCTTAGATGGGCAGAATGACACAGCGATCGAGAATTTGAACTCCGATGTTCAGATGCCTAGATTCAAATCCTGCCTTTGTAAATGCAAACACTATGGCTTTGAGCAAGTATACTAAGTTTGCTTTGCCTTAAGTATTTAATCTTTAAAATGGGTGTTATTATGACACTCAGTTTATATGTATGTAAAAATATACATATATATATTTTACATACATATAAATATATATATACATATATTTATATATATTTATATGTATGTATATATGTGTATATATATATATATATTTATATGTATGTATACACACACATATATATTTTACATACATATAAATATATGTGTATATATATATATATTTATATGTATGTATACACACACACACACACACACACACACACGTCTGGTATATAGTAACTGCTGACTACTATTACCACATCTTACCCTTTTCTATTAACATGTAAGAATTTAAGCAAGCAGTGGAGATTTCTGGGTAAGATGGAAGGCTAGAAGCTGCCTCCCTTATTACCCCATTTGGGAGATGAACCAGTGCAGGGAGGAACAGCCATGACTCAGAAGAAAGAAAGAGAGAAAGAAAGAAAGAAGGAAAGAAAGAGCTTTAGAAGTTCACAAAGATGCTGATAAAACATCTCCAAGGTTCCAAAAAACCAAAACATAAACAAAAACCCAAACAACAACAACAAGCCCAGATAAGGTCACATTATGAAGAAACTGAGTTAGACAAAGCCCAAGCCACAGAACTTCTTGCTTGTGGGAGGAGAAACAGAAACCTCATTCAGACGGCAGATAGATGGCTCTGGTGAGAAAAGATTGGTAGCCATACCTTCAGGACAAGTGTACAACTCTCACAAGTCTCAAACCAAGTAGATTTTGGTAAGACAGCAACTCCTTTCAGGGACAGGCTAAACACAGTAAGGTAATACATTTCACTACTGTATATGGCTTAAGGGACAGACGCTGGGCATTGTCTTGAGAGGGAACCCATTGTTTAAAATGGAGCTAACCTGGGCTCTAAGTAGTCATGGCAACCTACTACTATCCCAAAGTCAGAGACAACCTTATTGGCCAGCTGTGAGAGTGGGAGACGAGTTGAAAACCACAGTTGTTGTGACAAGAGAATGTAACACTGCAGTTGGTGGCCCTCATCCTAAGCCGGCAAGCAGATGGATCATATTCTGGCACCGCTCTAACCTCTACCTACTGCTCTGTAGCCCAAGAACTCTGAGATGCAGCCCTCCGGGTGAGTGGTTAATACCTACCAGCCCCTGAAAGTACAAAGATAGGTCCTTTCTCTATATAAATTCCAGGGCTGTGATTCCTCTCCACACTTGGAATGGGCTTGGGAAACATTTCCCAGGGAGAGTATTAGCCGTCCTAGGATGGATAACCTGAGGAGTTTGGAAAGGGTGAGGGAACTTGTCTAAGTCACAGAACCCAGAGCTAGGTGCGAGCAGTAGAGACTCAGTATGTAAAGAAGGGGAGCAACCAAAGTGGAGAGAGTTCTGGGAAACGGGAAATGTCAGACAGTTGTCAAACACAGACTCGATACAGTGTCGCCACAGGAAAGACAAGTGTCCACAAGTTCAGCTGACCCTACAGCACTCCGTGTGCAATAGGAAGGCTCCCAGGCTCTGTGGCCCAGGGAAAAGCCACGCTAACATTCATTCTATGTAGTTCCTTAGGCTTCACCTTCATTGTTGTTATTACTATGGTTTAGTGGTCTTCTGCTTTACTGTATTAAAAATATTTATGCTTTTAATTCTTCCTTATGCGGTTATCTAATTACATTTAAGCATTTTTTTTCACTTTTATTGAGCAATCACTCCCATTTTCCTTTCCTTTTGTTTCTTTATGGCTAGTAACCTTTTGGTTTTATTTTGAAGGTCATGTTTTATTTTCCATTGTCCTGCTAACATTGCCTCTGCTTTGGCTTTCTGCTTTTCCTATTGTTTCACTCTTTTCTTCTCCCCCATAACATTCTCTGCCCCTTTCCCTCCTTTTATATCTATTTAACCCTGGCTCTCCTTTATTTCTCCGTTTCCCATCTCCTTCTTTCATTGTTCTTACTTCTTATTTACACATCTATCCAAAATAACTTTTAGCTTCATAGCACATTTGTCACAGTTCTTCCAAGATCTTGTCTTTCCTATTGGTGATGTAGTAGAGAGCCTTGGTCAGTTTTAAGTGTATTTCTGTATCTTCTACATTTGATTCTTACAGCAGTTTGTTTATATTATGAGTGATGTTGAGGATTGGGTCCTCAAGAAGAATAATAACCTTAAAAGTGAATAACTCACCTTCCAACAAAGAGGGGCAGGTTAGCTAATTCAATAAAGAAACAGGATCAAACAATCTAATGTCTCCAAAAAAAAAAAATACCTTACCGGCAACAATATCTACAGAGTTGGCATCCAAAGACAGAAATCCATCTATTAAGCCCAAACAAGCTGGCTTAGCAACTCTAATACACGGTAAATTAGACTTTGAAACTAATGTATCCAGAAGAAATAAGAAAAATCACTACAGAGTAATAAGGGGAGCAACACACACACACACACACACACACACACACACACACAGAGAGAGAGAGAGAGAGAGAGAGAGAGAGAGAGAGAGAGAGAGAAAACACAGAGATACACATTCTATGTATATAAAAACATTGAGGCTTCCAACTTCATAAAATAAGCACCAATGATCATAAAAGATCAGATAAGAACTGATACAGTAAGACAATAATAGTGGATAATTAAGTATTGCACTCTCATCTTTAGATAGGGTCTCCAAACTGTAGTCCAAATTGACTCAAAAGATATCTTCAGCATACTGCAACCAAAAGATACAGAATAAAGATTCTTTTAGTAGCCCATAGAACTCCCTATAAAATAGACTTCATTTCAGAAAACTACATTAAAACTAACACATACACTAGAACTAAATAATTTTTATATATTGTGAGATTGTAGTGAGATAAAATGGGAAATCAATAGCCAGAAAAACTCAGGAACTACTCAAATACCTGGAAACTGAGGAATACAATATTAATAACCAGCAAGTCACTGAAATTATCAAGAATGACATTTAAACTTTCTTAGAATCAAATTCAAATTATGCCTAATTTATCACACCCTTCTGAATTCAGATAAAGTAGTTCTAAGAGCTAACTTGTAACTATGATCATACTTCAAATAGAATCAGAAAGTCCTGCTGAATAACCTAACAATGCACCCCTAAGATTTCAGGAAAACAACAACAAACCAAATTCCTAAGTAGTAGGTAGCAAAAAAAAAAAAAAAAAAAAACCCACCAATGGAATGGAACCCTAAATAATTATACACAGAATCAGTCAAACAAAATTTAGTCAATTAAAAAGATATATAAAATTCATAAGCTCTTAGCCACAAGAAAGATCACAGAGAACAAAATTAAAATTAATAAAGTTATGGATGAAAAAGTAGTGTTATAAGAGACCAAAGAAGTACAAAGAATCATTAGGCAATACCTTGAACACTTAAATTTGAAAATTGGAAAATCTAGAAGAAATAGATAAATTGCTAAATACACAGGAATATGATCTATCAAAATTAAGTCAAGAAGCTATAAATACGTCTACATTAAGCAAAGTAATTATCACAGTATCAAAAAGATTGTCCACAGAGAAAATCCAAATTCTGGACAGATTTTCTGCTAAATTCTCCAACATTATAAAGGAGTTATGAACAGTAATTCTTATCCAATTGTTTTACAAGAAAGGAAGGCACACTATAGAGTTCACCATATGAAAGCAGTGTTATTATGATGCCCAAACAAGGTAAGCCACAAACAAACAGGACAACTATAAACCAGATTCTCTGATAAATCTAGATATAAAAGTTCTCAATAAAATACTTGCAAATCAAATTCAAGAACATGTTAAGAAGATAATATACCATGGTACACATGATTTCATTCTAGAGGCAAAGTTGATTCAACATAGGCAATACCTGTAATACAACGGATAATTCAACTTAAGGAGGGAAATCACAAATTATCTGAAAAGACACAAAGAAAGCCTTTGACATGGCTCAACATTTCCTGACAAAAGCCCCAAAGAAAGTTGAAATACAAGAAACGTAGCTGAACAAAATAAAAGATGAGTAAGACAAATATGTACCCACATTCTGTGGAACGGGGAAAAGCAGAAAGTGTTTCCTTTACAAGCAAGAGTGAGACAAGGATGCGCACTCTCCGAAGACGTGCTTTGTCTTCACTAGGACAGTAGGAAAGAAAGAAGCAAAAGGAACACAAGTAGAGTAGGAAGCCAAAGTGTCCCTAAGTGCTGATGGCAAGACCCATACTCAAAAAGGCTCTAAAGACTCTCAGAGAATTATTAGAGTTGACATATTCTTTCAGCAAAGTAGCAAAATACAAAATCAATATATAGAAATGAAGAGTTTTTCTATATCAATAACGAACTTCCCCAAAGTGCAAATGAATAAAAGCACAAGAACTTAAAAAGTAGACCTGGGGATAAGAACAAAACCCAATGACATATATGGAACCCAACAGTCTGAGCTCGAACTTTAAAAGTTTATATCAATTTTTACTTTGAAAATGAAACTAAGATGTTTTATCGTAATTTGTTTTTTAAAAAATAGTTTGCTTTTCAGCATTTCCGGTTAAAGTCATTTACTTGTCTAAAGTCATCGACGTCTTCCTTAACCAGACTCACAAAGCAGGCTTCCTACAGTGAGCTGGTCTCCTTTCCCATGGCTCTTGGCTTTATTACATTTAATTGCCTCATAATTCATTCAAGGAAGAAGCCCAGTGATTTTCTGCCACAGGGTTTTACTTGCCACACACCTCCAGCATGTGGTGCTAATCGGACTGCGTTTTCCAGAATCTGTGTGTACTGACTGTGAATTCAGTGCAGCTGAGTAACAGTTCTCGCTGTGGACAGAAACAAATGAAGCTGTGGAAGAAGCCAACCGTAAATCCTCAATGGGAACGAAGCGGCAGCTTTCGGCAGCCAGCTGTGTCACCACGATCTGAATGAAATGTGAAAATGGTGAAGAGCCAACACAGTGGGGAAATGAAAATGATTAATTAATTGAAAAATGAACAGAAAAAGAAAGACTGAAGTAGAGGGGTTTGCTTGGCAGGAAAGGTGAAGTTACTCCTGTTACTGTCGTGTCTAAAATCAGCTGTTGTCTACCGGCAACTAACTAACCTTCCTGAGTTATAAAACAGAGTAACGTTAATGACTGGCACCATCACTGTCATCACAATTGTCATCTTTTTGGCCTGCAGGGTGATTAGTAAGTTCATAATTGATGATGTATGTGAGAAGTTTTTGAGAAGTTTCCAGACACTTAGCAAGCACCAATGCTTTCTAAAGGAGCACACACCAGAAAAGTGGCAGGGAGCAAACGAACTGGATTCTAAAAACACTATAGGGCTATAAACCAAGCACTTGGGAAACAGCAGGGGGGTTAGGAGTTCAAGGCCAGCCCTTGCTACCTGAGATCATGTCTTATAAAGCAAAAGCAATCAAATAAACAAAGCAAAACACTACAATGGAAGAAAGACATTTAAAAGAACATTTTTAAAATAAAAGACAGTTGTTGGGCATAGGGACTGGGCTGGACCACTGGGCAGATGCAAAATGTAGCCTGGACCACCCAGATTCAGAAACCCTACTTTGTGATCTACGCTCTTCACAGTAATAGACACTAGCGCTCAAACAAAGCTAGTAGCTTCTGTGATTTCTCCTGCTTGGCAAAACTGCTTCCAAAGGTGTTCTCTCTCTAACACCATAAATTTGTAAATTAGGATCTGTGGTACAAGAGCTTTTGGAGAAAGAATCAGGGTTGTAGGACTTACAGAAGAACATTCCAGATGAGTCAGATTGGATCAAATTAACAACATGAGAAGATAAGAGGTAGGAGGACCGTCTGTGGGTGGAGGCAGGAGAGTCATCACAGAAGGGGAGATGAGAGCAAAAGAATGATGTGACCCTCATGGTTGCCTTGGAGGATGAATAGGACTAGGATGCCTCACTTTGAGAAGTCAAGATTGACTTTTCACCAACAGCCTGCAAGGATGGTGACTTTAGCCCTTTAGCAACCTAAAGAGGGCTGGATGCAGATTATGTCCCTAGTGGTCCACATAAGAGCCCAGACTGACTTACATGATTTTGGCTCTTGAAGACCCTGAGCAAACAAATCAGTTGACAACCTAAACTTATTATTCTGACTTGTGAATCAGGTTAATAATTTTATGTTGGTCTGTGTAAGTTTGAGGTAATGGGTTATGTGGATGCAGCTCTTAATTACAGTGTTAGTCTGACCTGCCCTAGAGGGCAGGCTGTGGCTAGCCAGGCTCCCAAGATAGTAAAGTTGTCACTCCACATGTGGGCAGGGAGAAAGGACTGTGTCTCTGTGCAAGGACACAGTGAATTTGAGTGCTCCTAGGCTGCCATCAAAAACACATTTCTGTCTCTATACAGCCAATCTCAGACCTCAACCGTGCAAAGGAAGAAAACAGCCAGTGGTCAGAAAGCATGAAGCTCATGCTGGAACTCTCCAGCCTGTCTCTGTGCCCCAGTTAGACCTATCATAAGCTCTTGGATCTCATGAAGCTTTAGTGCCGTCATCTCCAAAACGGTCACCAATTATGTGTTCTTTATGCTAATACTACCTTGTTGTTGTTGGAGGGGGTTTGGCAATAGTTTTATGAGTATATCATTGAGCATGAATGTACTAAGGAGCGTAATGTGGTGCAATGAGTATAAAATCTTCCATGTACGGGGATGAGCTCAGAGTCAGCTAGAGGCTGACTCACAGTCTAGCTGCTTAGTCTGCTAACAGAGTGAGATGCCGAGTGAGCGTGAGTGACTAAGCTTGCCTGAGATGATGGTGCCCGTCACATAAGATGGTGTGAGTATTAATCAGGACAGTGAATGACAATGCTGACACAATTCCTTGGATATTCAAAGGTCCCCACTTAGTGCTGGCTCTTAGGATGAAGAAAATGACGACAATGATGAGGAGGATTTTGAAGTACAGAGTTCCAAGAGAAACTCAAAGATTACAATTATCCCCTATATGCCAGGTTGGGGGTCATCGGGCCTGCATCACGTTGCCTCACAAACATCTCCAAACAGGAAAAGCTGAAATTTACTGAGATATGTTCAAGTGGTGAAGAGAGTTAACCAGAAGGCATTGCATTCATCTCTTAGGATAAGCTTGCCACTTACTTCTCAAAGTCTCCCTTGCCGGAAGATGGGTGGGAGGGAGATGGATTACCCACATGGGCATATCTGGTCTGAACACAAGTTTATATCTGAACTATAAGGTGAGTTACTTCTGCAAAAATTTCTTTGGATGGTGAGTCTGGGGCTTTTCAGCCTTTGTGGCAGCTATGGTTCTAGGAAAATACACAAAAGCAACACAAGCAAATAGGCAGGCTCGCCAGCTCTGGATGAATGACCTCCCCTGGAGGGTTTTAGGAAGGGTTCACGTAAACATTAGGACCCTTAGGAGTGGTGATAACTAGAGAAAAGGTCACATGCAAAGGACCTTCTGCACACCAGGCATGCTGGCCTGTCAAAGGCCTTTATAAATTATTTCGCTATGTAGGATCTCAACTTAGAAGCTGTAGGTGAATCCTGACGGACAAGAAGAAAAACTTTTCCTTTGATTCCTTTCAGCCCTAACTACCTACCGGAAGTCAGTCAATACTAACAACTTGACTAGACTGAATTAATGAAACAGGCCTTTCTTTTGACATTTTTAGTTTTGAGATTATGATGTAATTACATTTTTCTCTTCCCTTTTCTCCCTCCAAACCCTCCCATATACCCTTCCCACTCTCCTTCAAACTCATGGCCTCTCTTTTTCACTAATTGCTATTGAATCTATATCTGTATCTGTACCTGTACCTGTATCTGCATCTATATCATCTCCTGTTAATTCCATTTCATGTTATCTGTGTGTATGTCTTCAGGGCTGACCAGATGGCACTGGGCCCCCATCCAGTTCGGTGTCTTCACTGGTGTCTTCCTTGTTCAGCTTATGTCTGCATGGCCATGTTGGTGAGACTTTATGGCTACAGCTTCTGACCTTACTAAGAGACAGTCTTCCAGCAAGCTCTTGATTCTCTGGCTCTTACACTCTCCCTACCCCTCTTCCCACAATGTTCCCTGAGCTTTAGTGCAGGAGTGAAACAGACCTTGTTTTGAGACATTTGCTTTTCCTTAGACCATCATATTACAGACCGGCATTTGTAGCAGTGCATTTGAAGAGATGATATGAGATAAAGAAGTTACATATGATCTTTTGCTGGTAGTTTTTCTTAGCCGAGGTAACTCATAGGCCTTATCTGCTGGAAGTGAGGTCCTCCTGTACTGCCAACAGACAGTAGGAGGCTCAGGTTTCTTTTTCCTCTTAGAGTTGGGTTCTCTTCATTCACAGCATCTCCTTGGATAGAAATTAGTTATCTTTGGAAGCTAATGCTATTCTTTTAGGTCACAGGGATCCTATTTGGAACATAGCCTATGCAGCTTATAGACAAGTCCAAGGGGCTCTGGAACATTTACACACATTAAATTTTAATAGTAGGGATGGAAAGATACAAGCCATTTCTCATTCTGCCTGTATGCCCATCTGATACGATTGTAAGGAGCCGAGTCTGTAATGTGGAGGACCCAGCATTCCTTCTGTCCAGTATAACAAAGGATAAACGCAAGCAGAATGCCCACAGTGGGAGCAGGGCAAAGGAGAGTTATGAGACTTCAACTATAATTGCACACAATAATTACATTTGTTACTTGGTAATATTTTTTGAAGATTATTTTCCAGGATCATTTTATCCTAGGAAAAAAACCAGTGAGGAAAAGATGATAAATTCTCTTCCTTTATTGCATAGATAATTTATAATGCCTGTAAACCTGCCTAGAGATTAGAATCAAAGGAGTGTTTAATAGACCAGGTACATGGATTAAAAGAACATTTATTACAGATATATGAGTCTGAACTACATGACTATGTTTATGGGAGTTGGATGAGTTTTTGAAATACAGATGTTTACAAAAAGATGTTTTATTCTTGCTAAAAAATTTTAGACTTTTTGATATGTTTATCCTAAAAGGAGATAGGTTGGGTTGGAGAGTCCTTCCATGGGTTAATGATATTAAATATAATTTATATAGAAGAAATTAAACAATAGGCTGGTTGCCCACATATGGTATGCCAGGAGAATTTCAGAACACTGAAAGCCAAGTGTTTTGTTGCTGGGGTGCTATTAATATCACAGTGGCAGTTGATCCTTTGTACTTGAATTTGAGAGTCAGCTACAAGGGGTGGACTCTCTTCATCACCTCAATTAGTCTATCCTGGGAAGAATCACCAAGATAAAAATATATACATTCATATCTATCTATCTATCTATCTATCTATCTATCTATCTATCTATCATCTATCTATTATACATCCTTCTTAACTGCATTTTAAATGAGCTGGTAGACACTGGGCTTTAGAAAGTCCTATTACATTGGTGATGTCTAAAACCAAATGCTATATAGCAGCACTGAAGATTCTCTCCAGAAAGCCTTGTCCAGTCAATGTGTCATACTGCCATAATTGGAGTTTCTTTTATTCTGGCACATTCTTCTAGTGTATTCCATTGCCTCAGTTCTCCCAAGACAGTAATTTCTCCATGAAATATTAACTTTTTCAGTCTCAAAGACATTTATTAAGCATTCTTCTAGCTCTGGAAGCAAGCTCATATATCCTCCTTCATACTGAAGGACACATATGTTTTGTCATAGACGAAATCTCCTCTACTTCCCTCCTGTTGACTCTGGCTCTAAATCCTGGCCCTTCTTTCTCCGCCTTCCATATGGCTTATCAACACTGCAGTGAACACTCATTGCTTCTGAAGCTTTTCTACTAACTTCTATTCTATAGTATGAGACCTACAAATGTTGTCTTTAGCCCACTATGTGTTGTGTGCCTATGATCTCAAAACATAGGAGGTTGAAGAAGAAGGATTTCTGCATGTTCTAGGTTAGTCTGGGCTACATAGTGAATTCCAGGCCAACCTGATTACAAAGTGAGATTCTGTTTCAAACAACCAAAGAAAGATACAACAAAAGGCATGGCTCTTGTCTAGCATTGCCAGCATCATTTAATGTTTAAGAGAAATGTATAATTCATCAACTGCATCTAGAATTGTGGAATCAGAAATTCTGAGAATGGGCCCAGTCAGCTGCATCTTTAACCACTCCACATAGACTGATACTATGGCCATCATTAGTGATTTATAAATGTGCTAAATACACTCTCTTTATCACTACCCATGAGAAGCTGAAGAATGTGCACCTCTATAGAAACTCGTCTCCAGTGTTGTTGGCGTCACCTGCCCTCCATTCTCCTTCCCAGAGTGTTATACTCATCCTCTTCTGTCTCTTCTCATGCCCTTAATGCATAATTTAAAAAGAAATTGCCACTGGATCTCTTCTCTTCACTCTTTACATCTTGCTCAGGAAATCCCATACATTCTCCTGGCCAGCATTGTGGCTTCTATTCCACTGATGTCCTGTTAGATTATCTAGCTTTACTTTCCATTTGGATGGCTTCACCATCAGTCAGTTCCAATGGCCTTTGGGACACCAAATGCCCTTGAGCTCTACTGAGTCATAATGTAGAATTATTAAAAGAAATCATCATCTTCCTCATCATACATGGGCACCTGCTGGATCTCCACTCTTTTACCTCCAGCTGTATTTTTCCTACTTGTAAGTATGGAAGTTTCCTTCTCAACTCCTAATTTTCAAACACCTGTGAAATGCTAACCCATTACCCTAAAGTTTCACCATTTTAGCTACTTTGCTTTTTTGCTGTATAAATTAGTTTTGGTCTATTTAGGAGGCAGAACCAGAACTATGGTTTAAAATGAAGACTAAAGAGAAAAAATGGGTAGAGGGAAGGAGAGAGGGAGAGAGGGAGAAAGAGAGAGAGAGAGAGAGAGAGAGAGAGAGAGAGAGAGAGAGAGAGAATGAGTTATGGCTTATTTTAAAAACTTTTCTAGTCATCAGAGCTGCTACCATGGATGTCCCTATTTCCGGCATGTTCAAATATGGACTGGATGACCACACAGCAGAAGTTTAAGAGTATCATGAATGATTGGACTTGCTGATATCAATATCTCACCTAGCTTTGAGATTCTGTTTCTTTTTGCTATCATTTATGTATGTACTACCCACCCATCTTTCATTGTTAAAAAAATATTTCAGTCAAAATCAGTGTCTCTCATTTTAACCAGTCTTCTTCTTCTCCTTCTTCTTCTTCTTCTTCTTCTTCTTCTTCTTCTTCTTCTTCTTCTTCTTCTTCTTCTTCTTCTTCTTCTTCCTCTTCCTCTTCCTCCTCCTCCTCCTCCTCCTCCTCCTCCTCCTCTTCCTCCTCCTCTTCCTCCTCCTCTTTTTCCTCCTCCTCCTTCTCCCTTTGTGGTCATCTTTCCTCCTACCTGACTCTTCCTGTGCATGTATAAGATTTGTGAATTTGTCCACCCCACAAATTAGGTACTAGATGCTGAAAATGTGGAACAGAGCATGCTATCCTTGGCTTTCTATACTATCCCAGTGAGGAGATGGGAATTCCTACCATAGATTATAACATGAGGTGATGGGGATAAAGGGTACCAATGGGAGAAAAGAAAGAGGCATCTTTGACCTACTCAAAAAGTTCAATCATGGGAGCTGGGTTTTTAAAGACCAGTTATGTATTATCTTGGTGAGAGTAAATAAAATACTATCCAGAAGGACCACTGTGCAACAATATGTAAATCCAAGTTGCTATAATGCATTAATATAGATAGAGAAAAGAGGCAAGGGATGAATGAAGAAGGTTTATCCAGGTCTGTGTTTAAGCCAAGCCTTTTGATTTCAGTTTGGCCAAAGAAGACAGTTTGAAAGGAGTCACAACAGAGGCAGGAATGTGAAATCATCTACAATAGGCAGGAGATAATTAAAACCCAGAATGGCAGTGGGAGTGAAGAGCACCAAAAGGATTCTAGAAGTTACCTGGAGTAGCAATGCAGAATTCAAGAAGCTGATTAGAGAATTAGAGCACCCAGTATGGCCCTGAGGTATAAGTCACACAGTTATGTACATAATGGCACATATATGGAGACTGTATGGAATATAAATGATTACTTGGCAAATAAAACTAGGACTTGCCAGAATGAGAAGACTATTCACTAGTGGAAATAGGAAAGAAGTGAAATATAAAATGGATAAAATTTCAGATGGTGAAAGGAATAGGAGGCATGTACACCTAAGGCTATTTCCACAGACATCCTAGATAGCAATGGTTAGCATGTCATTTATGAACACAGGCTACATATGAAGCCCTCAGGAAACCCATGGTAGGAATGATGTGCTTTCATATTATAGGGGTAGAAACAGAAATGTGGGTGAGGCCTAGATCTCTGTGCTTTAAAATCCCCCAGGAAATTTTGATGCTGGCTGAAACTTGAGAACTGTGGACATGGGCTGACATGTTGTATGAGACCTCTGGGAAAGAGCATCACATGGTTAAGCATAATCCAAATTATACTGAATGAAAGTGCCCAACTTAGTGACCAGTGGAAAAGCTTCATAGAGAAATTTTGAGAAGCCATAACATCTTACGTTCTTTGGAAATTGCTTTTCTCACCATACCCTGCGACACATGTATACTTGAGGACACCCACCAACGATACTCACCATTCCACAAAAAATTATACATAGAATATAAAGAATATATTACATATATTCTTTATATGTTATGTATAGACTATAAACAATGGATCTAAATATTGAATCTCACTGAATTGAATTTCTTAAATGGTTTTCAGAGACACCCAAGGGATCCCCATTTAAGCCATCAGTTCATTTATAAGATTTATAAGATCAATTACAATTTTGAAGTTAGAGTCACCAGCCGATCCCAAACTAAAGCCAAGTTGAGAGTACCATTGACACATTCCCTTTTGCCTTGGCTTCTAGTAGAACAACAAGGAAAACAAGCTTCGGAAGGATACAAATGACAGTAAAGATAACGGTCAGCCAACGGGTTCCTTTTTACATGCGAAGAGTCATGAGGGATCCATAGCAAGGTACAATCTGAATAGTGTATTAACCAAACAACACCAATACCGAGGACTCTCCCTGTATGGAGGAGTAGCCACCAGCATTATGACAGGGAGACCATTTTCACTTCAAGCTCTCAAATTATATATGCCGTGAGAAGAAATTTAAGTGCAAAACAAGAACTTGGAGGCTAGAACGTCTCTGACTGAGATTTGGGGCAATTGATTTTACAGGCTAGGCTAAGTGAATGACAATCTCAACACACCTGCAAGCAGCATGCATTGCTCCCAGATGTGCAGATGAAAGAGTAGACTCTGGGAAGGACAGTTCTTGTTTTGTTTTGTTTTTCAGGCTAATGTGAAAGGGTTCTTTTTGGATCGTGCACAGTAATCATTCTCTCATGTGACATCTTCCTGGACTTGTTGCTCCTTGTCATTGTTAGGGTACAGTAGTCGGCAGGCAACACCATCAGTACATAGCATGCTACTAACCTGCTCATGAACTTGTACCGGCGGGGCAGGTAATAGATTTTTCTCCTGGAAGAACAGCAAAAATGAAGCCAGTCGAGAAGAAAACCCATCGTCAGTTACAGTTTGAACTAGCAAGGAAGGAAAGGAGATTGAAGATAGAAGCCTGTAAGAGCTGAAGAAGAAAAAAAAAAACTAAAGAGAGATTAACAGTGAGAAATGTAGTAGTGACACAGGGCATGCACTCTAAGTTATGAAACCCTCTCATTACTATAAATTTGCAGGGTACTTCTGGCCTACAGCACATGCACAGGAGATTAGTATTTTGCACAGATTCAGTGGAGGTCCGTTTTCATCCAGTGGAATTCAGAGATGGACTAGGGGCATCACACACGATTTATCAGACATGCTATTATAGTAAGGTAATATTTATATAGCGATTTGAGTTTACAGAACACTTTTATCATGATTTGGAAAAAAATATTTAAAAACCTATATATTTCAGAACTTGTACAAGAAAAGATTGCATCAGTAGCTAACTATAAATGCCCACATGGGCATAACCACCTGGCTGCTTATAGGTAAATTAAACAGATAAAACCACAGATCCTGGGGGTGGGGAAGACAAGAACAGGACACAATAAAGATGTCATGTTGCTTTACTTTAATTAATGTAAAAATGTTTCAATGAGAATTCTGGGTATAATTTGAGTAGAGAGTGTGTGTGCTGGACACCTGATTAAACCCAATCTCCTCTCCATAGTTCAGGTGTCTACTGAGCGATCAATCATGGAACTGAAGTAGCTCATGTGTATGGTCACTATGTTACGTCACTTTTGCAAAGGGGATTTTATATATCAAAAACTATTTGACACATTTGGGTCAATAGTTGCAGAGAACACAAAGCCAGATACCAGATATTTGGGCCAGGTAAAACATGGGGTTTTAGTAACTCATGTTCTGTATGATTGTCTGTCTGTCTGTCTGTCTGTCTGTCTGTCTGTCTGTCTGTTTGCCTGCATGTCTATCTGACTTTCTATGATTCCACATGATGACATATATTTACAAACCTGTATATGAGTGAGACATTAGCTTTAGACCTTAGTTAATAATATGCTAGTATTGGTCTGTTAGCTGCAATACACACACTAGTACGAGATGTTGGTGAGAGAACTGTAGAAGGTGGGCATGTGGGAGGCGCTCTGCTCTATCTCCACCTTCTTTAGACTTCTCAAAACCACTCTATTATGTCAAAACCACAGATTTACAGACACATGGGTACTTAAGAAGCAGATCTATTTGAAATTTCTCACAAGAAATCTAATTTTCCATCTCGTTTTAGTGACTGTAGAGTGAAGGTAAGCCTGAGATTTAGAAGGACTGTCTAGTGAAAGTAGCAAATTATGTAAGGTTCTTGGAATGTTTGAGTTCAGCTGAACTGATATCTGTATACGTTCCTAAAAGTATCTCAGGTTAGAGCCACATGTGAAATGGAGGACAAGACATGCCCAGGAAGGTTTGCATGCATCAGGTTGTAATGGGTGATGTTAGGCTTGGGTAAAACCATATCAATATTAATGAGGCCAATTACTGTCACACACAAAAGCATTCTTTGCTCACACTGTCTTCCTGTAGGAGTTTCTACATCTGAGGGTAGAGTATTATTCAAATTCATTTTCATCTTACTGCTTGCATCATAGTCTCTTAATGCTGTGTAAGAAAACTCTTGATGCTGCTTGAGGCTGCACTTCTCTGCCATGAAATGTACATGCCATATGTTTCCATGATAGTGAGGTCAGGCCTTTGGGTGTAAAGTTCTTTCAAGTACTGGGAGGTTTGATTTTGTATTAACATCATTCAGGTTTCTGTCTCCTTAGGTTCTTTATCATAAAGATGTGTTCTCAATAAAGAGATTGTACGTTTGAGACTGGGGAAGGGATATCAATTTCTATCAAAATGTAATTAGAGTGCTTTTACCCCTTTTTCTTTTAAAGCATAATATGGTATCAATATCTATATCTATATCTATATATATATATATAATTATAGTTAGATCATTGTCAAATAGCAGGATTTAATTATTTTAGCATAGCAGCTTTTGGCACAAAAATTGTTTTTCTTTTCTCCTTTTTGTGGATTTGTATGTACATATAGATGTGTGTATATGTGTATATGTGTATATGTGCATATGTGTATGCATGTGTATCTGTATATGTGTATGTATGTGTATATGTACATGCTCATGTGTGTCTGTTCTTGAGTTCCCAACATTCTTTTTCAACACTAAGTACAGAAATATAAGACCAGAACTATACTTAATCTATTTTGTGGATTTGCTTCCAGGAAAACAGATGCTGGAAACCTCAGCCTATATTTTGATTTGATATTAGGACATAAAGTCCAAACACACACACACACAAATAAGATGTTTTGAGACATATATTATGGCTTTTAATGGAAATTGTCTTTCAGTAGATCTGTAAAGCTGCAAATTAATATCTTTCTCTCTCTCTCTCTCTCTCTCTCTCTCTCTCTCTCTCTCTCTCTCT
>JANHMN010000021.1:11261063-11309859 GCA_030674055.1 Rhabdomys pumilio
GAGAGAGAGAGAGAGAGAGAGAGAGAGAGAGAGAGAGAGAGAGAGAGAACGCAGTGGGGGAAACACATTTACACCTACCTGAAAGGCATCCGTACATTCATTTGCTCTGCATATCTTCCAAGGACTTCCCATGGGGCATGCAACTTCACAAAGATAATGTCACTATTTATTAGAGAGGACTGAAACAGAAAAAAGAAACTAAGTTGAAATGTATATCCAAGCCTCCCACAGCTTAAGTGCAGCAGGAACTTGGAATATATGAATTTGGAGTTTGCAATTTGGGACATTCTTTGGCAATAAGCCAGTCCCTTAAAGTGTGCATATACTCATTTAACAAACATTCCCCTGTATCAAGTACTGGAGACCCAACTGTGAATAAAAGAAGGAGGAATGGCACTTACATTCTCCATAAATATTTAAAAGAAACATATGCCAGAAGCGGGTTTAAATTCAGGGAGTGGGGAATATTCTGAAGAGAGAGTAATAGGATAAGAACTGCACTCACTACTTAGATAAGAGGTCAAGAAAAGGCCTCTCTGCGGAGGAGACCTGAGCTGAGACCTGCAGGAGGCACTGGAACCAGCTGGGAAGAGGGTGTGGGATGTGTGCCAAGGTCACAAGCTCAGAAATTATTAGGTTCGTTCAAGGGAAAGGCTAGTGCTCGAGGTGTGCAAAGTCTGAGGAGTAGGATTAGAGACTGGAAAAGCAAGCAGAAGAGGGTGCATAGCTCTTCCTAAACTGTTGGCTCTTATGCTTAGGATAGAGGGAAGCCATCTTGATTTTAGAGTTCAAAGATCATTGTGGATTCTTTGTATAGAAATTATAAGGGAGAGATTTATTAAAAGGAAAGGAGAGTCAGGAGATGGCTCAGCGGATAAAGCTCTTGCCACACAAGCATAAGAACTGCAGTTTATGGCTCCAGAATCCACATAAAAAAGCCAGATTGGTGTGACCCAGTTGTAATCCCAACATGGTTGGGGCAGAGATAAGTCTGTGAGGTCTAGACTCAGCGAGAGAATTTGCTGAAGTAAAAAGAAGTGGAAATCTATCGAGGATGATACCTGAGGGCAACCTTTAGTCTCTGCACATGCCCCGACATGTGGGAACCCACACACATGCAAACACTCATTCAAACATGCACATACACCACACACACACTCTCTCCCCCAAAGAGTAAAGAAAAGAAGTACTCACAGCTGACAAGATGAAATCAAAAGTTAGTGGTGCAAGCAGCAAGGAGACATGGGATTTAAAGCCTGACTGGTCAGCAGCCCTTTCCCAAGGCCGCTGAGTCTTTGGGGGCTTTAAAATCAATGAATTACTTAGATGGGGAGTAAACTAGAAGTCCACACCCTCAAAAGCATCTCAGAGTTTTGATCTTTACTCATGGTAAGAAGGATATGAATAACCAATGGCAAAATCATTCCTTGGACTTTGCCCTCCATAAGGGAGAGGAAAGTAGTGGAAGATGTATAAGAAATACAGCGACCCAAGCAGTCTAATGTGTAAGATTGTGACCTACTTACCCACACCCTCCCTGTGCATGCTGCATGTCATTTAAAGTTTTTAAAAATAATTCAAGAATGTTAACTTTAACAGGTCCTCCTAACAATCTCTACTGACAGTTAAGCCTCCAATACTCCACCCAGGCCTTGAACACTCTGTCCAAACTTCCCTCGTCTGCCCATCCCATGGTGCTGATAAGATTTGGATCCTGAATTCCTTTTCCATGCTTCTAGTTTCCCTAACTTCCTGTGCTAATAGGTCAGCAGTGCCCAAACCATCAGCCCCAGGCCCACACTCCCATTGCGACTTGAAATGTGCAAATCCCAGGGCAAACCCAGAAATCTAAGACAACACATCCTCTCCAAAAAGTATCAAGCCCATAATAATGGGCCCTAATGAGAATGAACTGGAAGGACTTCCAGACAAGAGTTCAAAGGAATGATATTAACTACATTCAAAGAACTCAAAGAGGACAAAATTCTAAGGCATGGATGAAATCCACATGAGATGAGACCAGAAACCAACCATGAGAATTGCCAAAGAAAAGCCAAACTGTAATGATGCTGGAAACAAAAATCCAAAGAAGCCAAATAAAACCCTCAGTGGGAAGAAAGCCTCAGCAATAGAATGGGTCATGTGGGAAGCAGAGTATGTGGCTGCAAGACAAGGTAGAGTCATTGAACCAGTAATAAATTTATAAAAATCCATGGGCAAAAGTTGGGCGAGCGTTGGGAAGCCATGAGAAGACATAACCTTTGGATGCCGTACATAGACAAAGGAGTAGAATGTCATACCAAAAGCACATGATAGACCTTCAGTACAATCAAGGAGGAAAATGACCACATTTAGAGAAGCAGATCCCCTGGGTGTACCTAGGTTCTACCCACAGCACTAGAAAAGGATTTTCTCGTGACATACTATAATTAAAGGGCTAAAAGCGCAGGACAAAGGACAGATACTGTAAGCCACAAGAAGAAAAGACCAAGCTTTTCAGGCCTAACAAATTACATCTGATTAAGAAAACCAAAACCTTTTAAAGCCAGAAAGCCCTGGTAAGATATATTTCATGTCCTAAATGATCACAGCTGTCAACTCAGGTATTATACTCAGCAAACCTATCTATAAAAATAAAGGAAAGATAAAAACAGATTAAAGGAATTTATGATTACTAAGGCAGCCCTACACAGGATAGTAGAATACTTAAGTCTGAAGAAAAAAATAAACACAGATGCAATAATAAATAAATAAATAAATGCCAGGACAGTTAACCAAGAAAATACAAAATGAGCCAAATGACAGAAATTGTTAACACACACAACTTTCAGTAATAACAGTGCATATCAGTGATCTCTTTTCCCCAAATAAAATTACCCAGACTAAATTGGATCAGAGGACAGGATCTACCTTTTTCCTGCCTCCAAGAGACAGACCCTCATCATTTCACCTTAGGGGTAGGGGATGGGAAAAGATATTCCTAGCAAATGGAACTAGGAAACCAGCAGGTATATCTATCCTAATATCTGTCAAAATGGGTGTGAGGTTTATCAGAGTAAGAAGAGATTAAAGAAGAGAGAGAGAGAGAGAGAGAGAGAGAGAGACAGAGACAGAGACAGAGACAGAGACAGAGAGACAGTAGAAGGTACTGTATGACTTAACAAAAACCAATGATATATAAAAGAAAAAGTCTTTTGAGACCCTCTAGTTAATAAACTGCTTTCAAAACACAACTTAATAAAGAAGAGTTTGAGCAGAATTGACCTTCATGGGTTATGTCTGTCTTTTGGAAGACAGAGTTACTAAATGAAAGTCACAGTACAAGGCAGAGGGATGCTTCTGTAGTAGTTATTGGCTAGAGTGGCCCCCAAGGTCTCCAGAACAACACAGGCTATTGTCATTGTATGACACAATCAGACCCTATACTGAAGATACCTCACACCTTGGCTATAGGACACAGAAACATCAATCTCAAACTGATCAGAAAACTTCCACCCTACTTGTAAACTTCCATAGTGTTGAAAGGGGCTATGCAAGCTGCTAGGAGAGAAAAGAGATCAGTGGCCTCACCCAGCTCTGGATCATGCCACAATACAGTCTTGCATAAGATGCAGCTGATGGTACAATAGGCATGATGCTTATGGGATAACTAATCACTTTCTGATTGGATGTGAGCTACACCTCAGGAGATAATTTCATGTCTGGTACTATTACTCTGGTTCAAAATTCATGGCTGGGGAGGTCACAGGTCCTAGAGTAGAACCTGTTACTCTTACTCTGTTAAATGGCCATGCTGTCAGTTTGCCTTCAAGTATTTATATGCATAGACCTGTGCAGCCCTCCACTGTGGTCAGAGAAGATTCTCTCTGCAGTGGACAGCAGTCAGTAGAGACAATTGGTCAAAGAGCTGAGAAAGAGAGACTGGAAGTTCAGCCCTAAAGAGACATCTGTATTAACCCATCACAACCACTGAAGCCTGGGAAACTCTGGGAAAGAAGAGGCAGAAAGAACATTAAAAGCCAAAGGATGGGGGGGGGTATGCTATGACATACTGTCTTCTGGACACAGCATGGATATCACAATCAAGAACTCATAGCAGCCATGGTTACCTGTACAGAACCCATATAAGATTAAGGTGACCACAATCATGGTATAGATGAGTTTTAGGCCCCAACACATTCTAAGGAGGTAATGGCAGTGGAAAGTAGCTGGGAGGGAGAACCATTGTTTTGGGATTTTTTATTTTTATTTTTGAGACTACTGGAAGGACTCCCACCCTCCAGTGGATGACCCTCTACCTATGCACACATAGACAGCACTAATTGGACCTAGTAGGTTATAAAAAAAAATGACATGAAGTTGGTAGGGACATGTTGAGGGCACGTGGGGGAAATTAGAAGGGGGTATGTTATGTGGAATGATATTTCAATATGTATATAAAATTCTCAACAATAAGGAAAAGTTTTTAAAAGAATGTCTATGTTTTGGCAGTTGATAAAAATAGAAGCTCAACTTTATGTTCTCTCTGGATAAATCTTCACTCCTGGGAAATAAATATTTTATCATGAATATGAGTGAGCACAGGACATGGCACTGGATCTCCTGGAACTGGAATTAAAAATGGTTGTGCACTGTGTGAATGGTAGTGTTCTAGGAACCTTCAGTGCAATGGTGAAATTTACGAGAGTAAAGGGCCAGTACTCGTTTTCATAGTGGCAGGAAGAGAACATCTGAAAAATTCAACTTTTTGGACATTCAGACTGAAGAGAGGTTTTCTTTTCTTACTTAGGACAAGTAAGCTCCTGAGACTGGAGCCTCTGAGGACAAGGAGTGTCTCTGTTACTCTGCCTGTGGCAATGCTTGGTATAATGGGATCATCTGTCCCTATTTTTATGAGGCACAAATATTCCCTGTATAATGTGAACAGTTAGACCAGCGCAGAAGAGGGCTGTGAGTCTTGGGAAGCTGGAAGTCACTGTTGATGAAATGACTTTAGGAGCTAACACAGCTAGTCATCGTAAATCAGGAGGCTTCTCAAAGTGTGACAAGCCAGCGATCCTTTATACTCCATTCTCCTTGTAAAAATCTGCAAGCTGAATAGTTTTTTTTTGAACTTTTGAAAAGATTGTTTTTGTTTTCCAATATACAGTGTATTTCCAAAGTTATAACATACATGACAGATCAGAGCTGAATGATTGAATTTCCAAAAAAAAAAAATTGTTTTGATGATATTAAATATACATTTCTGAGTCTGGCATGATTTTGTGCTATCCTCACTTGGAATGTGTGTGTGTGTATTTGTGTGTGTGTCTCTGTGTTTGTGTGTGTGTGTGCGTGTGTGTGTGTGCACAGTCACATGTGCATGTGCATTGCTAGATAGGTGGTTCCAAACCTCCTATGTAGCCTAAAGCTAGCTTTGAGACCTTCCTGCCTCAGTTTCCCAAGGGCTAGACTTACAGGTAAGCATCATCATGCCTCTATCACTTAGAGATTTTAATTGACATAGTAAAATTCATTTTGTGTATAGTTGCATATTAAAAGCCTCCCAATGCCCATGTGTAGAATGCTCCCATGTATAGAAGGTTCTCATGTGTTGAAGGCTCCGGTGCGTTGATGGCTTCATATGTTGTTGGCTCCCATGTATTGAAGGCTCATACATGGGCATGAAGGTTCCCATGTGCAGAAGGTTCCCATATGTTGAAGGATGCAATGTGCTGAAAGTTCCATGTGTTGAAGGCTCTTATATGTTGAAGATTCCCATATGTTGAAGGCGCCCAAGTATTGAAGGCTCCCATTTATTAAAGACACTCATGTGTTGAGGGCATCCATGTGTTGAAGGCTATCATATGGTGAAGACACCATGTGTTAAAGGCACCCATGTGTTGAAGTCTCCCATGTGTTGAACACTCCCATGTGTAGAATTCTCCTATGTATTAAAGGTTCCTGTGTGTAGCAAGCTCCATGTGTTGAAGACTTTTCACCAGTTTACAGGGATACTGGAAAGTGTTGAAACTTTTGGAAGGTAAGACCCCAGTGGAAAGAAGTTATGTCACTGGAAAGGTGTTAAGTATTTGACAAGAGACCTGCCTCTTTCTGTTTTGTTTTTGCTTCCTGATCACTGTGTGGCAAACATCTTTGATCTACCAAGTTCTTGTGGCAGACCTAAAAGCAAAAGAGCCAGTGTAGCCTGGCCTAAACCCTTTGAAGTGGTGAGCTAAAAGTCACCTTTCCTCCTTTATAAGTCTCTCTCAGGTATTGAGCACAATAGCTCAAAGCTAGGTTTCCTGTAAGATTATGTTTCACCTTCCTATAAAAAAGCAAAACTCTGAATACAGCAATATAATACATGGGAATGCGATTGATTTATATAATACGATAAACACACAATCCAACAAACCCTTATTTAAAGAACAATTTATGTTTAGAGCATAGTTTCTTCATGGCTTTGCTCTGATGGCTAGTTTTGCACAAAGTAAACAAGCCAGTAGAAAAACAACCACACTGGAACCTATATAAATACATGGATTAAAGTATCTCACTCAACTATCATCATTAATGTTGCACTTTGGGGGAATGAAAGCCAAGTTTTTTTACTGAACCATTTGCTTTGTTTATGAGAATTCCAATGTGGTGTGTTCATGATGTTTTATGGGGACCTGTAGCTTATTTTTACTTACTTTCCTTGATATTAAAATCACTTTTATTCATAGTGCTTTCTGCTGTCAAAGTGCATTCATATGTTACCTTGGTTTATCCCCATTCAAGCTCATGGGAGAAGCAGGTCAGCTGACTCATAAACACATAGCTGTCTACAGATACAGCTGACTCATGCCCACAGTCCTAGGTGCCTTTGTGAGAAGCTACTTCACCTAGTGGCTTCTTAAGGCACACATTCTTGGACTTGTTTTGCTATTAGCTTATATAAGATAATCATAGGAGAACATCCCACTTTAGAAAGCAAAGCAACAGAATCAAAGGACCCTGGTGATAAGTGTAGTGGAAACTTACGCTACCAATGGACCAAAATTGGACTGGTGCTCTTACTTTTATTTTGATTATCTTGAAAAAAACTGTTGATAAATTCCCAAGAATGATGATGAATACCTGTTTGTAGGTTCTGTGTAACTGTGTGGTGTGTGTGTGTGTGTGTGTGTGTGTGTGTGTGTGTGTGTAAATGTAACCCCTTTACATAATCATGGGGAACATTTAGTGCATGGGGCTTATTATTTGTGTTCAACTAGTCAATCAGTAACCATGCTGACCTGAACGGCATATTTTCTGAGCTCCATCCCTGAATAATAAATGCAGAACTGTTAACTGGTAATTATGCAACTCATACATCACTGTTTTCTCTACTGCTGAATGATTGCGCTGCCATTTCAAATAAGTCCCTCCTTGTTATTGAGTCCCTTGCCACATAAATCTAAACATGCAAGTGTCAGAGTAAATAGAAGTGAAAATGAGTCATGTCATTAAAATACTGCAATAAATGTTCCTTAGGGTAGAAGCTTGGTGAAAACAAAAATCATGGTTTGGTGACAATGGGAAGCAGATGCTTAGACAAACAACTGGAGAAATTATCAAGTAGCATAGGAACAACCTGTAACAGAAATAGACAAAATACCCATTCCTTTTTTTCATTGAACAGGAAAATATTTAATATCTTCTAAATAGTAGATTCTAGCAATAAAAATTATGCAAATCATGCTACTAGCCTGAGGATGTAAGAGTTTCATAAATAAAGGCTAAATAGAGCAAGATGAGAAGAAAGTAAATAAATGAATCCATCTAGCATGATCTAACACACGTGATCTGACTCTCAAAGAGAGTCACTTTTTATAACTCCTGACATCATTCCAAAGAAATTAGGGTAATCAGGCTTGAAAACAGAGGTACAGAAGTAGGGAATGGAGGAGCATGAATAGATTGTGGACTTGGACCTTCTGAAAATGCTTGTCTCCAAATGCCCATGGAAAAGTATCTTATAGAACGTTTGATAAATGAGTCTGGAGCTTCCAGGAGAAGGCTGAACCAGAGACGCAAAGTGCAGCTGGGATAATATGGGATTGAAAGCTTTCTTGAGGTTACTGCACAAGAGAGCTTAAGTACAGAGCTGCATATGGGGCTGTGCTACAGAAGTTACATGGTGATGTAGATTCTGATGTTGGACAGCAGAGATCCACACTACTCCCTACCAGCTCTGTGATCCACACTACTCCCTACCTACTCTTGTGATCCACACTACTGCCTACCTGCTCTGGGATCCATACTACTGCCTACCAGCTCTGTGATCCTCACTACTGCCTACCAGATCTGTGGTCCACACTACCCCCTACCATCTTTGTGATCCATACTACTGCCTACCACCTCTGTGATCCACACTACTCCCTACCAGCTCTGTGATCCACACTACTGCCTACCAGCTCTGTGATCCACAATACTGCCTACCAGCTCTGTGATCCACACTACTGCCTACCAGCTCTGTGATCCTCATAAGCTATTGAACCTCTCTGTGTCTCTGTCTTGTTCTACAGCTAAAGAGATTAATAGAAATGCCTATTTGACTGCATTATATTAAGTGATATTAATACAGTCAAGAATACATATTTTCTGGGAGAATATGTAATCCTTTCTTAGCTAATGATACTAATGATGAGGAGGAAATGATATTTTAGATAGAAGAGTGTGGATAAGCTTTTGGATAGAGTGATATTTAAACAGAGATCTAAAGAAAGAGTTGAAGAAGTTGGTTTGATTATACAGGGAGAAACCATTCCCAGGAATAAGAGCATAAAATGAAAAGGGTAAAGATCCTGGAGGGGACATAAACGTGCTTGGTGTTTCAATTTATTGAGCATGAAGGGTCAAACTGTCATGGCCATCTGCATCTGCTCTGTGTCCCCTTAGGTGACTACACTATTATGAGAACAAAGCAAACCATCCGATTCTGGAGCAAAACAGTAGATATTTATTTATTTCTCCCTGAGATTCAGATAAGCTTCTCAGGTGGAGAAAATCATAGTGAATCTAGTCAGACCGTAGATAGGGGAAGAAGGTGCACAGGGTCACCCACCACGTGTTAGATAGATGTTAGGACATTTAAATAAGTTAAACCATTCCCTTTTCATGCCAACCTTATGAGGCTGCCCCTAAGATCTTATTGCCCCTCCCCCATCAAGTGCACAGGAGGAACAAAGACACAAGAGAACAAGCCTACTGAAGAAAGCATACAGCCCAGTACATGCTGCTTAGTGGGCTTCCAAGTTGCTTCTCCAAAAGAAGACATGTATGGCTTCCACGGGTGTCCGTAATTATCTATTGGTTCCTACTGCCATTTTATAGAGCAATAGTTATATTTTAAAATCTAGAGTATAGTACCTAGTGATTGCTTTAAATATCCTGTGAGACGTTGATTAACTTGGGTGTACACCTTGCAGGACTCTTTTAAGGCCAATGTGATTGGATAGAAATGAGTTCAACAAGAGAGTATTATTCCCTTCTTCCTCTCATATGTACTAAATGCTTGGTTGGCATTTTGACATGAATAATGGGTGCTAGAGTTTTTCCTCGTGCCTGTAGACTGCTCTGTGAAGCTGATGGAAGAATATACATTCCTAGAGGGCTAAAGATCCAGGAGAAACCACTAAGCAATTTCAGCTCCTCCCAGGAGGCTGCTATCTAACCAGCTGTGTGCCACTGGGCAAATGGCTTGTGCTTTTCGGAGTTTCAGTTTTCTCTGAAAAATAAGGGCATATGTCTCTAAAGAGAATTTTGTTTCGCCTGTTATTCTTGATTCTCTTAGAGACACATCTGAGTTTGTAAGTGTAGTATGAAGAAGCTTCTTAGCTGATTCTGATGGAACTGTCTGATGCCATTCTACTGTGTGTGCGTGCACACACAGACACAGAGAAAGAGAGAGAGAGAGAGAGAGAGAGAGAGACAGAGAGAGAGAGAGAGAGAGAGAGAGAGAGAGAGAGAGAGAGCAAGACAGAGAGACAGAGAGAGACTGAGACTGTGTGCTGAGGGAGAGAAGCTTTGATGGTACTGTATGATTCTGATGGCCAAAATATTCATTCCCTGAAGATAACTGTGGTAGTAAACAGCCTTTAACAGACTGTTTAACTTGGATGTCCCAAGACTCCATTCATGTTCTGGTCTCATTTGCCCCATCCTCCCTGGATGATGTCACTTCTTCCCGGAGGCAGTCCAAGATTACTTGTCCAAGTCCCAGATAACTGTAGCAAATTCTACCATAATGTCTGCTCTTGGTTGTCTCAGGGGCATTTCCAGCTTAAAATGCTTAACTAGATCCACTTCTAGAGAGAAGGCCTCCTTCTCACTGATGTCCCCGTTACTCACTTAGTGACTCAAATTCATAATCATCTTTTTCCCATTTTTAATTCATGATGGAGTCAGTTAATCACCAAGTCTTACTAATTTGATCGTTTTCTACTCTTGAGTATATCTTCTTTACAGACATTGCCACCATCCTCCAAGACACCACCAACCTGCTTTCTACTTGAATCCTGCAATGGCCTTTTACATGGGTTCTCTCATTCCACCCTTGCCTAAATTCTCACAGATAGCAAAGATGTCTTTAAAAATGCATTGCGATCATGGCTTCTGGAATCTATCTGGAAAATCAGTAATGTGGCCAGTATGTGCTGTGGCTACTCTGTATCTTGTACCACCTCCCTCTGTCTCTGGGCTCAGTCACACTGGATTTCTTTCTTCCTATATCTAAACTGCTAAACTCCGGAACAGTCTCAGATAGAAGTTCTTTGTCTGGTAAATTCTTACTACTTTAGGTCTCACATTGTGGTGCGGGTAGACATCCTGAGGTTCAGGTCTACAACACATTTTTGGCCCATGTAGAAAACCTGAACAATGGTAGCCAGCCTCTTGAGTGTGGATGAGTACTGTGAATAGAAGGAATACACTCCTGTGGGTACCATGTCCATCACTTGACTATGGATTCATCAAAAAAAGAGATTCTTCCAAATTACCCTGAACCAGACAGATTAATCCTCACAAGATAGTTCAGAAGTAAGAACGAGACTCCTATAGGCCTTGAAACAATATGCCTCTATGTTGTGAGATGGTCTATGAGGACAAGAGATTGTGAGCAGAGTCTGAGAGCTGAGGAAAGTGCTAGCTGACAGCTTACAAGAAAATGAAGCATTTGTCCAACAACCAAAAGGAACTAAATGACCACATAAGAGAATGTTGAACTCCAGAAAGGAATACAATCTAGCTGACATCCTCAGGATAGCAGTATAGGGACCCTGATTACAGGATGCACTTGAGTTATACCCAGACACTTGACCTTTGCAAACTACGGGAGCGTAAACAAGCTGTCTGAGATTCTAGGACTGAGATAATGTCTTCTCTGGTGATATAAAACCAACACACATTTTAGCAAATTAATGTTATAACAATATGCTTTGCTATTCGTTTTTTCTTTTGAAACTAGAATTTTTAAAAGTTTTTTATTGGATAGTTTATTTATTTACACTTCAGATGTCATCCCTTTTCCCCATCTCCCCTCCCTAGGACCCCCATCCTATCCCTTCCTCTCCTTTTTGCTTTTATACCATTTTAATTACATGCATGTATTAAGGTCAGTTCTAGGTTGAGGAACTAGCAATACAATAGATGCAAATAGTCAAGGAACAAGCAAGACAATAAACACAAATAGTCAAAGAACAAGCAAGGCATTAAACCCAATTTCGTGAACACTCCAGTGATCACTGTTGCTAAGGCTTATCAGGATGACCAAAGTATCTGAGCCTACTTCTCTGTCCTGGCCCAAAGTCATTTTCATGTCTGAAGCCTACTTCCTTGTTCTAGCCTAAAATTTAGATTCCTGCTTGAAATTACTTCTTTGTTCTAGCCTAATGTCAGATTCCTGCCTGAAGCCTACTTCCTTGTCCTTGGGCAATTTCATATTCCCGCCAATGCTTTGCTATTATATCAACAATATAAAGTATACAGCTTTGCCCAAGTGATATTGCCAGGATCTAGAATCTTTCTAAGTAAGTACTTATTGAGAACAAGTGCTAAATCAGTTTATGAATGACTTGGGGTCTAGATGTCTGACAGTTTTTCCACATTATTTATTGTCTTGTTAAAACACTATTATTAGAAAAACATTAATTGTCTTGATATCACAAAGGTTTCAATTTGGTTAAATTTGTGAGAAATTAAGATAAACCTCCCTCCAGGTAACAATCAGGAAATTTCCAGTGCTGGGGGGTATAATACTTTATCTTTCATCAAAATTGTGTTGCAATTAGTTGAATATGAGACAATATAGTTTTTACATCAACCCTGATGAGCCCCCATATCCAACTAGGAAACAGAGCATCAGGAGTCTGAGACAATTGATGCGTTACTAGCTGAGTCATGCCATAGTAACAAACAACCCCAGCCATCACTGACTAGAAGTTGTGGAATTGTCAATAAGACACCATTAACTACAAACTAGAAAGATGGCTAATCCATAGTTAGTTATGGTTTCAGTGAGAAGTACACTCCCATCTTGAAAATAGTATGTGCATGCACACATATTTGGGGAAAACTACATTATCATGTTTATGGTTTTTTGTTATCACAAACAATCTATCCACTGATGAGGGCTCACACTTAGGATCCAGTCAATAACCCATGCGCTGTTATGTTCTCCGTGAATGCGAGTTATGAACTGCTATGAAACAAGCAAGACCCAGAAAGGACAGGGAAACTGGCATCTGCTGCTACTGAGGAAGCTCTAAGTCAGGGGATACATTCTAAGGCGGTGGAAACAGGCTGGCAACACTCTTGTGCTTGTACCTCTTATTGCTCTAAATCACAGGATGCTACAGAACGTGTGTGTGTGTGTGTGTGTGTGTGTGTGTGTGTGTGTGTTTCCTAAAAGTTATGAGAAAACTGTTAAGAAATGGGGCTTCACTATTGGACTGAGCCTGGGAACCCCAGTGGAAGAGCTAGGGGACTGCAACCCCATAGGAACAACAATATCAACCAGACCACCCAGAGCTTCCAGGGACTAAAGCACCAGCCCAAGAGTATACATGGAGGGGTCCATGGCTCCAGATACATATGTAGCAGAGGATGGCCTTATCTGGCATCAATGGGAGGGGAGACCCTTGGTCTTGTGGAGGCTTGATGCCCTAGCGTAGGGGGATGCTAGGATGGTGAGGGGAGAGTGGGTGAGTGGTGGAGGAGCACCCTCATAGAGGCGAGGGGAGGGGAGAGAGGGGGGATGGGATGGGGGTTTGTGGAGGGGAAATCGGGAAGGGGGATATCATTTGAAATATAAACAAATAAAATGATTAATTAAAAAAAGAAATGGGGCTTCTACAATTTTTCATTACAGAGGCAGTTAACTAATAGTTATCACTCAATTCATATTAGTTTTTCATTGGTATAATGAATATAGATAGCTATGCTTATCTCGTTTATATAAGATACATAAATATATGTAATATCATATTAATCTTTAATATGTAATATATTTGAAATAATGTGGTATACTAGTGTAACTGGAATCTGATTCTCTTCTCCCTTGGTCCACATGGAAACATAATTTTCCTGCTAGCTACATGTACTGGAGATGAGTTCTGGGCCATGAGCTCTGAGAGAACATGGAAGAGTGCTGAGTAATTTATATTTCCCTGCTCCTGACAAAGGTGTCTGACTGAAGTTTCCATCTTCTCTGGTCTCTGTTAACAACAAAGAACAGTACCTACAGTCCACTCGATCACCCTAAAAATTAAGACGTGACTTCTACCTGAAGCTTGGGGTAACAAAGCCTTGAGTGCCACCCACAGACTTTATATAAATCTATGGGACTGGGTGAAGTCACAGAGAGTCAGAGATAAGGAAAGGGAACACAAGATCAAGCCAACAATATCCTAATATTTAGATATTAAGTAGAAGAAGGCGACCAAGAAGGTTAAGAAAGATGTGATGAAGCCAGGAGACACATGAAAGAGGTCACACTGTCTCCATGACCAAGACCAAAGGCTTTTCAGGGAGGGGATGAGTCTCTATTGGATGAAAGGAAAACATCAGGGGTGGCCCGTGGAGTCTTGCCCTACATGGTCTATACAGAGGCAACTTCTAAGGTATATTAAAGGAGTAATGAAATGGATACAGGACACTAGACAAATATTTCAAGGCATTTTTCTGTACGTTGTAAAAGAGAAATGCAGTCATCATTAGATTATGCGGTTATGTGAGATTTTTATTCCTAATACTCAAGTGTGAGAAACACAGTCTTAGTGACTGGATAGAGAAGCCAACGTGAACATGCAGAGAGAGGAGACAATTACAGGAGAAAAGTCCTTGGGGAGGTGATATAAGAAAGGATCTGGGAGTCATGTCGGGGCCCTGGAGCTTGTGGCAGATATTCATGCACAGCAGGGGAAGGAAAGGGGAAGAGTATGGGGGAGGGGCAGAAGGCTGTGTCTGATTGTGTCCATAGGCAAGGCTATGAGCAGAACTTCAGTTAAGGAGGCAGAACATAAGGTAAGAAGATTAAAGAGGCCAGAGGTCAATATGATATAACAGCAGGCTATTATGTCCCAACCCCAGCATATCCAGACTTTAATCACATGCCACCTTAAAGAAAAATCTACTACGGAATAGTCTCCAACCCATACTCTGTTTTAATTTTGTTTTTGCCAAATTATTTATCTCTCTCTCTCACATAGCACACCTCCGACTTACCATGTCTACTGACCACTGCCACCCTCACTTGAATGTGAGCAAGGCTGGAGCTTTTGGTTTTGTTGACTAAGGTCTCCTAAGTGTCTACCATCGTGCCAAGTACTGTGTATTTATTGGATAACCAAAATTAACAAGCAGACGAGCAAAAGAAACAGAGGTGGAGAAAGAGAAGAAGAAAGAGCCGGATGAAGAGGGACAGGGAAAGAGGGAAGGAGTAAGCTACCTACTTAGCTGTGCAGAAGAGGTACAATCCGAGCATCCTCCTCGGAGCCATCTGAGGCTCTGGTCATGATTTAAAAGGAAAGCAGCTGACTTGGTTCTGCAGCCGCATTCAGCATCCAGATACAGGCAAAGGCGGCGAAACTTAAATCAAATTTAGTCAAGGCCTTCCCAGGCAACTAAGCCAGAGCACCGAAGGGATGCAGAGTTCACAAGCTTATTTGCGAGAAGGCTTAATGGTGGCAAATGGAGCTGCGACTAGGTAAAGAGGGAAGTGAACTGATGGTTTAAAAATGTCTGCAGTGAGTAATCAACAGGCTCATTATCATGTTCAGTTTGCTTCCTAATTACACCTAAAACATTTAAGCTCACACCAAGCAAGTTTCAGTTCTAAGTACTAACTCCCAGTATTGCAGGATCTAGTAATGACCCTTGGTTTCCTAAACAAGATTTATTGCGTTGTTGTGTAGAGGCACCAGGTAGAAAAAAAGAAAAAGAAGAAGAAAAAACCCCATAAACTAGCATTCAGCACCTATCTGCTGATTGATTCGCTTTGCTTTGTCAACTAAACACATCATCACCATGAAAGCAAGAAAAGACTGGAAACTTGTCATTTACTCAGAGTTTGTACAGGGAACTTAGAATAGGCAAAACCTTCGGGCAATCAAAAGCAAGAGGGATGCTGCCAACAATTTATAACCTTTTAGAACTACAGTGCTGTCTGTGAATGAAGAAGTAGAATTCAGAAGACCCACAGGCACTGATTAGAGGCTGAAAAAACAATCCAGGCAGCCTAGAATGAATGCTGAAATGATTTACTACTGAAAAATCTGAAATAATATCCTAGCTGTGCCCAAGAGCCTTCAGACTGAGGGGGGGGGCCCTCGGGGGCAACCCTAATGTGTTTCTGAAACACTCATGGGCACAGGGTTTCACCAAGTATAATTTTCTTTCCTGCCCGCTGGCCTGCTAAGGTCAGGGAAATCATAGGTGGTATGGTTTCCTTCCTTCATCTGCTGGAGTGCTGGCCATCTATGAGACTCTTTTTAATTTCAACATGTCTGGGAAAAAAATGAGAATGGAAAACAGAACTGGAAAGCACAGGATTCCACTGAGCGATAAATACCATATTCCCCGGAGACCACCAGGGTCAGAATTCCTGCATCAGTGGTTTAGTTAAACTCTTAGCCTGAAGCAAAGTTTTGAGGTGACTTTTTGTTTAAATTGCAGTAAATGGAATGGACTTCATTTATGAAGAATCTAAGGGACACTCACTACTTAAGAACACTTAGAGGAAACAAGGAACTAAAATCACATATCTGACAAGCCCTGTCACCGAAGCTTAGCTGAGCAATTATATCTGACCTGCATTATATCAACCAGGAAACGCTCAGTGCCCATAAATGATGTGCAAGTCGAGATGAAGGGATGACACAGGTACTGTGGGAAACCTGTGTGGTTTTCCTGGGATTCTCAGTCCCACTAGGAAGAGAAATGCACCTGCCCCCAGAGCCGGGGTACCTCAATCTCAAGCTAATTATACAAAGTCTCCTGTTTCCTCCCTGGAATGCCAAGCCCAGGTGGTATCTATTCTTTATTTAAGACCCAGGGCATATTCTTTTAGCTTCTGAGAAACCTTATAATACCTTTAATGTTTTCAGGAAAAACAAAACTAAACAAAAACCTTTCTAGACTGTGTTATGTTTCGTTTCTTTGTTGCCACTAAAGCTCTGTGATCTTACTGTGCAGGCTGTCTTTTCCAACAAGGGTTTGAGGTGTCAGACCGCTCATCCAGAATCTTCCTGTGCACTCCATCAAGAGGTAGAATCTATGCCTTTCCCTTTGGATTCTGCCTCTACCAATACAACGCAGTTAAATAGACTGCTCTAGTGATAGGCTGCAGAAATGAACATCAACCTTGGGCTTAGGCAGTCATGTGACAAGAAAGGCAGCAAGAAGCACACTTGGAAAAAAAGCAATGTGTGCAGCCCACTGTCCTGGCTGAGAGCTCAGCTGACATTAATGCCTGGACAGGGACTACTCTAGGACACTGATTGACAGTGATGTCTGGTGGAACCAAGAGAAACTGCCCTGAGCATCCCTGCCCAATTGCAGATCTGAGAGCAAAGCAAATGCCTGATGTTTCAATCCACAAACCTTGGAGTTGTTTATTATGCAGCAATAGATAACTGGGCTATTTAGTCATTCTTGAGTCTCCAGTACCTGGCAGAGGGCCTAGGATCCAACAGGTTTGAAACATGGATTCATAAAAGATGGATACTCTTACACTGTAGGGGGTGGAAGGAAGGAAAGGAACTTTCATTCTCTGGGGCAAAGAACTTTCGCCTTGTCTGCCTGTTCCCTTCCCAGTGCATGGCAATTTGGGGTGTTTTCTTATACAGACTTCTGACTCCCAAGTTAAAGAAAGGATGGGGCTGAAGGAACTCAGCTCTGCTGTAAACAGAAACAATTAATTCACGTTGGCATCAGGACAAAAGCATGTCAGCAGGAACTCTGTGGCCAAGTTACCCAGTGTGCCCGGGCAGAGACTCCGAAAGAGATCCACCATAGTCATCGCAAAGTCAAGTACTAGAGTGCTACAGTGTGGAATCTTTGAGTGTTACAGAGAACGGGGCCATACAACCTTAAGTGAAGGGACATCTCCTCTATTCTGTTAGACAGAGAGCTTGTGACTTTGCTGCTATTCTGGCATGCCTCCTGCCAACCCCAGCTGACCCTCCTCGGCTTTGTGAATGAGAAGTTGGGGCCATATTTCTAAGGAGCTCCTTCTCCATGGGGCTCTTGGTTAGAGTGCGAATCTACAGTGAAGAACACTCAGGTGGGGATGCAGAAGCTGGAAAAGGCAAGCGATCCCTACACATCCTGAGGGATTCAGTCGCATAGACAAATGTGAGGTTCAACGCAGTTCCAGGAGGTGTCTAGGAACCTCCTGCCCCGTGTCAGACCCTCAGTTCTGAAGTGGCATTAGAATGACTGATGTTCCCAGATAATTTCAACTGTGAGAGGCACCAGGGGAGAATTTCAGAAAGAAAACTTGGGGTACACGGACAGGTAGAATAATTCCAATAATTACATACTGGAAATTAAGCTGTATTACGGCAAAGAGCAGGATAAGGAGGAATTGCATCCAAATGCGGCCTCTCCAAAGGTTCTGATACTGCATCCAGGTGTAGCTTCTCCTAAGGTTCCGACACTGCTCAGGTGTGGCCTCTTCAAAGGTTCTGATACTGCTCACAAACTCAATTCGTTTCTAGCTCTGTGCCCTGTAAGAGTTCTCCTGGTGTCCTAGATTCCAGTCAAATCCAGTTAGCTCCTCAGTCTAAGCCCTCTTCCCCCATTCAGAGTTACTGATTCTTCCTATATGTCAGGGAAACACAATAATGGGACAACCTCAATAGCCACCTTCGAGAGCCAGGATTATGAATGTGAATTTCTTCCTCTCTGTGCTCATTTTCCCCATTATCATAAAGACCTGCCTTGAACTCACAAGTGAAATGTTAGTTCCTCATAATTCTAGATGTTTCTCTATAATGCCACCACATCTGGACACATGAACTTATTTCATGTTTCACTCTCCTCAACAGTAGTGGGCATATGGGAGGTATTTGAATGAATTAATGAATGAATGATTCCACTCAAAACCATCATCATTAGATGCCATTATCTACTCTTGAGTTAAGCCTTGCCCCCTGCCCCAGTGTTACCAAGTTCTCAATAAGTCTTATCAGGCCTAACTAATGGCACTCATATTTTTTAACTGGTCAAACATGTTGTGGGAATTGTCAAGTATTCATCCTTGTCCCTGTCTCATATTGGACTGAGGTCCCTAACCTGTGTCTAGGGAAAGTAGAAAAAGTAGTATCTAAGAAGATAAGAGATTTGTTAAGTGGCAACTCTCTACCAGGACTCAGTCTGTCAGGACTCTTACTACTGTCCACCATTATCCTAGAGTAACCACATTGTTCACACTTCCAGCTTCTTCACACTGTTTCATCAAGGTTGGGTAATCGGGGGAGAGATGCTTTTGTTTTTTGTTTTTTTTAACAGTTCTTACTTAGTTTTTTTTTCATAATCATAAACTTAACTTTGCAATCCAGCTAGACTTGAAGGGGAATGAGGAAAATATAGAACCCAAAGATTTCAGTGAGAGCAGAGATTACAGGGTATTTTGAGCAGATGGGGTGGGAGCGCTCTCCTGAGCTACAGAAGGAATGGTTTGATGGGTAAAACGCCCTCAAGTCAAAAGAAATTAGAGTTGTCCACAGTTGGAAATGGTGATCTTCTTGCTGGTCTTGCCATTCCTGGACCCAAAATGCTCCATGGCTTCCACAATGTTCATGCCTTCTTTCACCTTCCCAAAAACCACATGCTTGCCGTCAAGCCATTCAGTCTTGGCAGTGCAAATAAAAAACTGGGAACCGTTTGTGTTTGGTCCGGCATTTGCCACGGACAAGATGCCAGGACCTGTATGCTTCAGGATGAAGTTCTCATCCTCAAATTTCTCTCCATAGATGGACTTGCTACCAGTGCCATTATGGCGTGTGAAGTCACCACCCTGGCACATGAATCCTGGAATAATTCTGTAAAAGGAGGAACCCTTATAGCCAAATCCTTTCTCTCCAGTGCTCAGAGCACAAAAGTTTTCTGCTGTTTTTGGAAATTTGACTGCAAACAGCTCGAAGTAGACGAGGCCCAAGGGCTCATCATCGGCCGTAATGTCTAACATGGTGGGGTTGACCATGGCTGCAGCAAGCGGCAAAAAGCGATAGTGGAGTCTGCCGAGAGATGCTTTTGTAAAAATGATAACCAGGAGACCATGGATTGACAGTTGTCCATACTGCTTCAAAACTCTTCAGTCTCTCCACTTGCTCATAAATAGTTGGTGTCAATTCAATATGTATATTTCATATAATGCTTGGCAGCTAAGTTACTGAGGTGTAATTAGAATGAATGCAGTGATACCATGAAGGAAGGGCTTCCTTGTCTTTTGGCTGCAGTAATATGATGCTCCCATGGTGCACAATGACAGCAACACAAAGTGGGCTTCATCCCAAACCCGTCCAGTTTTGAGCTCTGGGGGAATTTTTCAGATGGTGTTTCTTCCGGTGGCAAGTAACAATCGTCCGCAATACATTTTCAGATCCTCTGCTGTGACTCGGAGAACGGATATTATTTTCACGGAGTTGAGCTGTTTTGGTGTGTTTTGTAAGAATTTGAAGGAGTCATATGAAATTATGTATTGATTTAAGATAATGCTTTGATCAAATCAGTTCAAGATAACTTTGTACTGGTCATCTTGACCTGGCAACGGAAATGTTTGGATTCAACTTTTTCTTCCTAAATAAACAAAAGCAGTTAAGGCCCTTAGAGCTTTAGACTGAATTCAGAAGTTAAGTTGGAAATCAGAGTTAGAGGAGAGGGGGAAGAAAAGGCATCTCTCCCCCAATAACCACCTTGATGAAACAGTCTGAAGAAGCTGGAAGTGTGAACAATGTGGTTACTCTAGGATAATGGTGGACAGTAGTAAGAGTCCTGACAGACTCAGTTCTGGTAGAGAGCTGCCACTTAACAAATCTCTTATCTTCTTAGACACTACTTTTTCTACTTTCCCTAGACACAAGTTAGGGACCTCAGTCCAATATGAGACAGGGACAAGGATGAATACTTGAAAATTCTCACAACATGTTTGACTAGTTAATAAGCCACTCCCTTATTAATAATGACATCATTGGCTATCATTAAGCACTTAATGTGTGTCAGATTCTCCTAACAAAAGCAGAGTATAGAACTCAAAATTTAATTTATCTTCATAAAAGTTTCACAGAGTAAGACTCATATGCCAGCTAATAAATGAAGAAATCGAGACATAAGGAGGTTAAAAACCTTATCCAATTGTTTACTTAGTAAGCGGTACAGATGTAAGATCTAAATCTCAGTTGTCTGGTTTGAGAGGTCATTCCTAACTTTTATCTTATGCTTTTCTTCAAACAAACAGGCTTTTCTTCAGATTCAATAGTCTTCTGTTCCACTGCTTAAACCAGTTGGTCCCTGGATGAAACCACGGAATGCTTTCATCCACCTTTGATTTCTCTCAATACCTCATAGACATAACAACAAACCACAAAAATATTTGGATCAGGTGTTTAACTTAGCAATTCTTAGCCAAATTCAGCCCTTGCTGTTTCTATCCATTCTTGCTGGGACAAGTAAAAATGCTTAGAGATTGAGAATAGGTGTTACTAGCACCAGCAAAGGAGAGACCACAGTTTCTGCTAAACATCCTACAGTGTGTGAGACCCACAATGAAGAACTACATTGTTTAGGGTATATGTTGCTCTTATAGAAGACCAGGATTCAATTTCCAGCACCTACATGGTGGCTCACAACCATCTGTAACTCCAGTTGCAAGGGATCTGTTACTCTTTTCTGACCTTGCTAGTATCAGGTGAAAAATGTGGTGTACATAAATACATGCAAACAAGACATTTACATACATACAGTAAAATGAACAAATATTAAAAAATAAATAGAAATTAGCTACTCACAATCTTTTGTACCAAATTCAAGCTTCCATAGCTAAGCCCTAGAGTAAGTCTCTAGGATATAAAACCCAGTGAGATACTCTCTTCTCTTAAAGAAATTACACAAAATATATGGAATTCTTCTCTCTAAAGTGTAGTATCCTAAATTTAGAAGAAAAAAAATAGCACATTAAACAGAATCAATCCCATCTCTATTGCTTCTGCTTTCTTTATGGGTAGCAAAGGTCCCGTGAGTGATGTGATTGTTAAGATCTCTGTCTCTTTAGATACTCTGAATTTGTAATTCTCATATTAATATCAATGGTAACAGGTGCTGCTGCTGTTTTGCCCAGAAGGATTGGAAAAACAGAAGCAGCATTCACCACCTCCATGGCCATCACCCAGTGACTGCCTTAAAAGTAACCCAGGTCTCTACTGGGCAGCACACTAGAGATGCCCTTCTTCCCTTGCATCTTGCCACCTGCAACAAGGCATGAGAGTTGGAGAGTTGGCCTTGCTCCTTGCTGGCTGTAGCATTGCATAAGCTAGCTGGGGCAGTGCTGGAGAGCTCCCCCTGGTGGTGTGGGTGGAGGAGAGCTGGCAGGCTGACCAGCTCAGCTACCACCCAGACCCAGATCCAGAGCTTTGAGTTGGTTCACTCCCAACATCTCCCCCATCTGTGATCTGCTTGAGTGCCTGAAGGGTCTGGTCCTACAATATCTGAGAGGAGTCACAGGATCAATATTGATAGTGTAGCAGAAGCCAGAGATCGCAAACCGGACCAATGATTCATCGCAGTGAACATTTGCAGGTAAAGAAGCGTAGATAAAAGAGAGTACTGTGACACACTGCAGCTTCCATCGAGAGACAAGATCTTTTCTTTTTTCTTAGGAAGAGGGTAGATATAAAGGAGTAGGAAGATGGGTGGGGTGGAAGTGCATGATATGAAATTAACATAGAATCAATTAAAAGTTTTTAAAAGTGTCCCTGATGTGTTGTGCATTTTTTGCACCACATCTTTCTTCTTGGATCAGGTAGAAGCCTGTATCCAGTTGAAGCCCTCAGCTAACCACTCCAGGCCCTGCCTATGCCTCTATGCTTCTTACCACGATGATAATAGACTACACCTCTGAAACTGTAAGGAAGCCCCCAATTAAATGCTTTTTTAAAAATAAGAGCTGCCTTGGTCATGCTGTTTCTTCATATCAGTAGAATAGTGACTAAGATATTCCGCCAAAGCCATCAGCCTTCTGAGATAGAGTCTTACATGTCACAATGTAACTGGGATATTGGCATCCCATGATTTATAACTTGTAATGCTAGTGCCATTTTCTATTGGTTAAGAATATACCTCAGGCCCTGTCCCCACACTCAAGGGGCAGGCATTATGGAAAGTTGGAGAAAGGAAGCAGGAATCACAGATCTTTAGGTGTGTCAGCTATAAGTCCTACAAATGTGTATATCATCTATAAAATTATAATTTCATTTATTGCTTTGTGATGGTCATCAATGAAAAATCAGTATCATTCTCCATCAGCAGAAGATAATTGAAGAAGCATCCTGGGGGGAAGGGGGAAATCCCACTGACTTAGAATAAAACCTAGAGTAAAAATTAGTATAAAGAAATTGAAGATTTATATGTGGGGTCATTCAATCCTCTTACCAGTTCATGGGTCATTATCTTGTCTTCATTATCAAGTGTACGTAACTGTGAGTCAAAAGCCTGCACAGCTTAGTGGTCCAGGACCACTTAGCTCTGCCACAACTGCACTGTGAGTCACATCCACAATTACTAGAGGCTAAACATGCAAATAAACTACAGTTTATTTATCTCACACTTTGTTATTGACTCTGATTTCCTTGGTTCCTTTTCTACCTGTAACCCTCGCTCTCTTTCCCAGCAGCCTCCTCACCAGCTTGACCTCGATATTCACACCTAACCTTCCTAAGCCTGAACAAAGTTACCATTTCTCTAAACTATTTTGTCTAATAAAGTCAGTACTTAAAGACATGTGAGAAAATAAATCTCAACAATCTCATTTCTATTATCATTTCAAAAAGAAATGTATAACAAACTCAGTCCTTAATGTGCATGTATTTCTGTATTTATTGCCGTCAGATACTTTTATCCTTAGAGATTGGTGAACTCAGAAACTGTTTTGACCAGCGTCTTTATTTTGTGCATCCTAATTTAAAAATATTATTAATAATATTAAGATTAATATTAACTGTTGTTGTTGTATGTGAGTCAGAAGATAATTTATGGAAGTTGGTTCTCTCTTGCCATTTTGTGAGTTCTAGGGATTGAACTCAGATGATTTTAAACACTGAGCCAGCTCACTGCATTTTAGTTAAAAAAGCATTCTAAACACTTTGGAGGGTAATGTACTTAAGTGTGATTCTGGGGATGGAATATTGTTCATGAAGTGAAGGCTTGGTTAGCTATGAGCCTAGAGCATAGCTGTGTGAACATAAGGGAGAGGGCAATGATGTAGGGGGAAATTCTGGTCATTCTTCTCCTATTCTTCAAACAGATTCTTGCACACATTGCCCTTTCCCCTTCCCACACATCAATGTCCCCTTGCAAATGGACACATAGACTAGTATTAAGGCAATGCTTTTTTCCCCCATCTTAAATGAAAAAGAACTCTCTGTTGATTAAATTTCTCTGCTTTGCATCGGACTGAAAGAACTGGAAACAGCTTCTTCTATTTATTGTCTTCGTGTACCTTACTCCCAGCCTGAGCTGCAGCTGCAGTCTCTTGGCCTTGGTTTAGGCCTTGGCTTTTGATTAGCGGCCTGCAGCCCTTGGCCTTACATCATCTGCTTACCAAGCATGGTGTAGAAATGATAGTAACTCAACTGTCTGTGGTTGTGGTTTGGACCCTTTTGTATCTTGGGCTTAATCTCCACAGGTTTTGCAGGGGCCCTGATGGGCTTGGCCTGTATGGTCACTATCTTTAAATTGTTTGCATGGTACTCAGAAACTTGAGGTTGACTCTCTTAAGAGATCCCTATCTTTGTGACTGGAGTTTCTTGATGTCATTTCTGTGTGGTTTTGGAACCTGGCTGAAAGCGCTGTAGTGCTCAGATTTGGAGATGTTTAGGACCTGAAAATCCTTCAGTGCTAATTTTAACTCCACTTTTCCAGTGAAACATCTTTCTTGAATTACATAGACCATCCAGTGACTCACATTTCATCTGATCTTCTTTACTCAAACAGGAGTAGCATGGTCTATGGCTACCTACCTCCCTTGTGAAATATTTTTGCCCATGTAACATAGCCCCTGGGTTTTCTTTCTATTTTCTCTTTAGGCTCCTTCCGAGTTCTTGCTCTTGACTCAGCTTCATCCAACACATTTGAAACATGGGTGTGTCCTTTGGGCCTCTTCTTTTTGTAGTCATTTTTTGAGGCAATCTTTTCTAAGTATATGCCTCTAGCCTGGACCGCTTCTCAAATTCTAGACTCTTTTGTCTGATATCTCTACTGGAATGTCAGACTTAACAAGTGTGCAAGGAGATCCACTATTTTCCACATCTCTGCAAATGGAAATTCCTTTATTTTGGTTTCTCAGCATAAGATAGTCTCTCTCTCTCTCTCTCTCTCTCTCTCTCTCTCTCTCTCTCTCTTCCTCCCCTTTACTATCTCTATATGTTTCTAGATATCTGATGCCCATAGATAGAAAGATAGAAAGAAAGACAGACAGACAGACAGACAGACAGACAGACAGACAGACAGACAGTGTATAATTCATTATGTAGGCTAGACCAGGCCAGAGTGACCTTGAACTCACAAAGATCCATTGCCTCTCCCTCTTAGTTGCTGGGATTAAAGGTGTGTGCTACCATGCCCTGCTGACTTTCGCCCAAACTGTTTATTTAATCTGTCTGCATTTTGAACAACTCTGCTTTTGAGCCTGATCACTATGCTCTCTGGTAAGCTAAGCACTTTGCCAAGCAACCATCTCCTTCTTACATACTTAAAAGAGGTCTTCTAGTTTCACCAACATGCAACCCTTTCCCTAACCTGTTCTTATCTGAGCAGGCAGCCAGGGTGAGTTCAAGAAACAGAAAACATCTTCGCCTTCCCCTGCTGATCCATTTTCATGGCTTCCCAGGTCACCCAGATAAAAGCTAGACTCTCCCCCAGCTGCTAAGCTCCAGCATCACCAGGCTTCCAGGTCCTTTGGCTGGCAAAATAGTTAACCATCCTTTGCACTGTTCTGTTAACTCCAGTTAACCCCTCACACTTTCCTCAATATCCTAGACGTGTTTCAGTCTCAAGGCCTTTCTTTGCCTATGCTGTTCTGTTTGTCTGGAAGAGAGGCCAGCCTTTGGCAACTTCTAGAGAATTCCAAGCTCCTTTCAACACATCCTTTCCTTCTCTTGAAGGTATTTCACATATTAGCTTATTTGTGCTTGTTTTGATTCTTTTGCAAGCAAAAAGTCTTGTCTTTATTCATTGCTGAATTCCTAGGGCTCAAAGAAGGGTCCTAGGAATTGTCACAGGGTGAGTGTACAACAATGTTTGTTGAATGAATGAATCTCATCCAGATGCTTTGATTTATACAATTAGAATTATTGTATCTTGGTTTGACAATAGGGGCCTTCTCTCATGTCTCACATGACCGATGGGGCCAGGAGAGGGAGTGTTCCATGAATACAATGGTTCCTAACACTTTCTGAGGATTTCAAGGTATCCACGAGTTAAGTAATAATTTAAAGGAAAAGATATGTCCTTACAAGGGACAATTCAAAAACACACAGCAAAGAATCAATAAGAAACCAAATTAGATACAAAAGATGTAAATGAAGAATGTGAGCATAATTTTAAGATGCAAAAAACAATAAATTAACTTGAGCTTACTCTTTCTTTGACAGCGTTGGTATAAATTGCTTTCACTGGATTAATGTGAGATTGTAGTTTCTGAATGTCAAAGACCCAGGGTGTTAAACATTTACTTGCTAGTTAGACCTTGACCTTGTCTGATGTCCTCACCTGTATCACAAATTAAAGGTTTTCACTTGTTCAATGTCTATATATGTTTATGCACATGGATATGATCAATGTTGGTGTCCCCTTGGTCACTCTCCACTTATATTTTGAGACAGGGTTTCTTGCTGAGCTTCTAGCCAGTGATTGGCTGGATTAGCTAGCCAGCAACCTCTGGGGATATGCCTGTCTCTGCTTCCTCCTCCATCAACATTGAGATAACAGACACGCAGACACCGCCAGCTTTTTACATGACAGCTGAGGCTCTGAACTCAGATCCTCAGACAAGCACAGCAAGCCCTTCCTCCAGCCCCAAGGATTCTCTAGTGTTTCTAGACATTCCATGTTTAAAGGAGATAGTGTTTCTTATGTTAAACTGAACTACAGACACTGTCTTTATCCATTTGGAAACCCAAACCTCATTCTGAAATACCCTTACCAAAATGTTGGATATTATGGGACAAAGATCCTAATGATACTAATTATTCATAAGATGTACTAGGTGTCAATCATTTCAGACGTGCATGGATTCACTTTTTCATTCTTTGCTTTGTGTCTCATAATGGGTTGAAGTAATTCCTGGAGGCCACAATTACTGTTAAAATGGTTGTCTCTCTGCTACGAATGTTGGCAAAGCACTTGATTTCCAGAAGTGCACTTCTGATGGCTTCCAAGTCTAATAACACAACAAAAATACACATGCCACTGAGGGACGTTTGACCTTGATTATGACTTCCCAGTGCCCTCTGAGCAAGGCAACCTGAAAACACTTCTTTTCTCTCTAAGCTGGTTGAGGACAAGGGGATGCAGAAAGACCAGAGATGCTGCATTAGAGACAGGTACCACGTGCGCAGGCTGTGGGAGTTAGGGCAAGACTGGAGCTAAAGGCTGCTAGGGAAATAAAGGTTCCCCAAAGAGGCCTGCCTGTCTTCTGGCAGTATATAAAAGATTGCAAGGAAAATTACCAGTAAGGAAACTGCAATCCAGGGGAGAAAAAAATAGGCAATGAGAAAAATGCTTAAGGTGTTTTATTTTTTTTTTTTAAGTTTTGCTATAGGGTAATAATTTTCCCACCTATTTTTTTTCCTGATATACACTGAAATGAATACCTAGCTGTGAACATATTTTAAAATTATAACAAACAAAATTAACTGGTATACAACCAAATCACACAGGCATTGTACCCTGGCGTGCCATGAACACCCGTTACAGCATGCCATAACCGAGCAGGCTGAGCAAGCCTCAGCTGCGGGGTCCACTGAATACCACAGTGTGGATGCTGGAGGCACACAGAAGAGTGGTGTGCAGTTTAGTACTACTTATTATCTGGAAAAGGATTAGGCCCTTTGCTTTCGAATGAATAACTCATAAAATGATTTTGAAATGAGCTATGCAGAGGAAGCCCTGGGATTCGGAAGAATAGGCATGAAGCTTAAAATACCAATCTTTCATTAATTGCACGGAGCTCTCTCTTTTGATAGGAATCAAAATTTTTAACGAAGTCAGAAAGCACTTTCATTATTTCAGACTTTGTGAATGTTATATTCTTTCTTTTCTTTTTTTTTTCCATATAAAATCCTGTCACTTAGAAGTAAGGCTTTAGGACAAAGCAATGCCTTTTAAGAACAAATATAATGTGCTTCGCTCAATTGGCCAACATAGGAAAGCTTTTCGGGAACTCCACAAAGATGTTGAAAAGAGAACATTTAATTCAGTTCACTGTGCCAGGGCAAAACGAAACCTAAGGGGCTTTTGAGCAAACTGGCCCCACTCTCCTGGGATAAGAGCGAGTCTCCTTAGGCATCTCACCATTTTCCCAATTTCCTTCTGGAGACATTCCAGAAAAACATTGCTTCCTAACAGAAAATGTTCAAGGGATGAAGTCAGTTCCAGAAAAATGCTGCTTCCCTGTGGAAAATATTCAAGGGATGAGGTCAGTCCATCAGGCCTGGGAAAGTCCCATTTCTTCTCCATCTCCCAGGATGAACATATCCAGTGTAGGCGTAAAATGCCTCCACCATGTGATGCCTCAAAGCAATGAAAACCTGGCTGTCTGAGTCAGTGATCTATCCCTCAGCCTTGAGCGGCAGAGGAGACATTCTGATTTGTTAGGATGTTTTTCTTATTGATCACATGGGCTTCACACCATGTGTAGGGGAATCTAAGAGTTACATAACTCAGCTAACAGGGACACATATTCATACAGTGCTGAGTGCACAGTAAGCCTCCTGGGGATTATTACGAGAGTCTGGCAGAGCCTCCTGTTTATTTAGGTCTACTGCAAAACTCTCCATGCAGGGAAAATGGGGTGGGAACGGGGATTGAAGGAAGGTAACAGTTGAGCTGGGAATCCTGTAAGAGATAATCTGAGTGCTTTTTAAAAACTGGAATCATTTTAAGAAATTCTAGCTGAGCGGTTTCTCACCTCCCCCCTTCCCCAAATAACCAATCTCTTCTTGTGTGCAAGGATGCCCATGTTCATTATGGTTCTGAAAATGTGACCATGGTCTCCAGAGGGGGCCTATCGCATTTCATTCAAAGTTTTCTTTACCACGGGTGAGCCGAACACTCTGTTATATACACAGCACAGCAGTGAAGTGGATAAGTAATGAGAGATTAAAACAATGCAGTTAGTTGGAACAGAATACTTTGTCATGAAGTCATTCGATACTTAAATACACTTTATGGAAAGTTGTGCTCCAAAATTCCAATAGTCGTAACATCCCGAAACACTGAAAAATGGGAAAAGTAATTAAACTGTTCTGTTAGCATTCCAAAGACCCATTTAAAATTTTGATTATTAATGTTTTATGTATGTTTGTGCCTGTGTGTGCATGCGTGCATGTGTGTGTGCACATGGGCATGTGTGTGTGTGTGTGTGTGTGTGTGTGCATTCCCATACAAGAAAACTATTTACCTCTTTCTCCATTTGCAATCCTTCTGCTCTAATATTTCTTTCAAACACTTCTCTCTTTTCAGTCTGAGGGTTGGATTTTCTGTACACAAGAATGTAGTCAATTCGACATTTTCCGTCTCTAAAGTAAAGTCCGTTGGATTTGTTTCGTTCTCGCACTTTCTGCGTACAAAGAGAAAGAGACCGGTTCAAGCTGTTCGTGAGCCTGAGCTTTGGGCAAGTTGAGACTAAAGAGCTAGAACGGAATGAAATTTGGTTAAAGCATGAACATCAGTCAGAAGCTCATGTTCATAGAATGAAACATGAAAACCAGGGACAATAAAAGGTGAAGACGCGTTATGTAAAAAGGACAAAGCACAAGACATCTGAGAGTAGCAGGTGTTGACAAAGATCTGAGGCATCTGAGAGCTGTGACAGTCTACACTACAGAGTGAAAACTGAGGTTCTAACTTCGGAAAACATATCAGCATTGATCTCATAAAACTGAACATTTGCATATCATACAACTCCAGAGGGATTCTGGGCAAGGCAACTAGGAGATGTAGATAAATATTTACAGCAGCATTGTTCATAACAATAGAAAAATTTAAAATGAGAATACACTCAGGTACATACAATAAATGGCTAAATACTGTGTGCACTGGATAGATACTCTGTTAAATGCTATTATGTAACAGTCAGACTAAATATACTTGAGTTGTATTGAAAAACATTTTTTACAGGAAAGTAACAAAGCCAACGAAGACCTCATAACACAATTTTCTGTTAAACATGAAGCAAAATAAATTTCTATGTCTACACTATATGCAGCAAAACTTTTAGGGCAAGGAAATGAAAAATCAAAGAAGAACATAGGGAGGATGGTGGCCTGGAAGGGTCAAAGCTGCATCACAGGTAGCTGCAGTGGGCCTAGCAATATTCTTGCTCTGTTTCTCTCAAGATTATTTGCCCATACTAAAAACAAAACAAACAAACATACAAAAACACTTTAAAGGCTGGGTGTGACAATGCACACTCCTAAGCCCAGTGCTCCGGAGGCACAGACAGGGAGATATCTGTGAATTTAAGACTAATCTAGTCTACATGGCAAGTTTTAGGTCATCCAGGGACTCCATATCAAGAGAGAGAATAGAGACAGAGAGATAGACAGAGAGACACAGAGGCAGAGAGATAGAGGTAGAAATAGGAATACACACGCACACACACACACACACACACACACACACACACACACACACACACACGAGACAGAGAGACAGAGTCAGAGAGAGACAGACAAACACACACATACAAAGAAAAGAAAAGTATTTTACCGTGTTATCTTTGGGTATATGTGTAAACACAAGCATACAGGGTGCTTAAGACAATATAATATATATCCTTCCCTTTGCATGCACTCTGATATTAATTTTCCATTGCGTTAAAAAGCAGTAACAAGTTAGCAATGCTGATAAGACATATAACTTGAAAAGAGTCTTTCTCATTCATAGGTTGGATGATAATTATTAAACTTGTAACTTCTACGGAAGTCATACTTGTTATTTTATAACAATCATGAAGGAGGATGAATGAAGTGGCTTTTCACCCAGGCTCCTTAGACTGTACTAATGTAGGGCCAGCTCTAAAGGACAGCATTGAGTCTGGGCTGTTCAAGTTGGAGACAAGTGTCTCAGGCTAACAGATTTGTGAACTGAGTATGCAAATCCAGCCAAGTGGAAATGGGAAGCCTGTCTTCTCTCAGCCACAGAGTACATCACTTTTCAAAAACACTATACAGATGCCATCAATGACTGACTTTACTTCGGTGTACATGGTATTTCTGTGCAGTGCATGTTCAAAGGAAACCTTAAACCTCACTGAGATGCAGCCCAAGTGGCAGTAAACATCCCACAAAATACCATCTCTCCCCTGGACTGGCACACGATCAGACGGATCTATGTACAACTGCTAAGAAGCCTCCCATTGAAGAGGCAAATAAAAACTCAGAGAGGCCTCAGATAACACCATGGTCTGAAAAGCCGGTGTGTTTTACGTTGCGTGCTTATATGCTCTAGGAAGTACATCTTTGTCAGGTGTCATTTTATTAGTTAGGGACACTTTGACTGCATTAAAAAATGATGGGAAGTCATGACAATCTTCCTCTGCATACATTAAACGTCTCTAGATGTGAGACAGCAAGTGCATGATTAATGTTTCAGTTTTGAGCAGACGTCCGTTTCAGACCCTTGAAATGTGCTAGAACCTCCTAGGCGTACAGACCTGTGAACCCTGCCTATGCTTCCCAGGAGCCTGCAGTTTGATGGTATTTGATTCTGAATGGTCTGCAGGGATGCTGCATAGCATCCCACCTGAAGCACTACACTCCCAGGAAGTCGTGCAAACTCTTACCTCTCCCCCTGCTTCTAGTCTGCTGGTGTCCTCCGAAGTGCTGGTCAGATTTCCAGGGTGAAGGAGAGAATCGTCATCTTTGCAAGGGCTGTTGACAGCCTCTAGTTCATCAAAAAGAATATTAACATCCTTGGCCACTAGAAGCAAAGCACATACATTAAAGCGGACTAAGAAGCTGGAGTGGACATCAACAAGGTGAGAGAAGGCATCTCCCTCTGGCTTCCTATGCACACATTGCTTCAACAACACCCTGAGTGACAGGTGCATCCCCCTCCTAAAGGAAAAAAAAATGTCAGATGTAAAACCTGTCTGACCAAACGGATGACATTAGGCAAGATAACGGAGGTAAGCACCTTCATGTCACAAACATAACTTGTCTTCCAGAATAACAAAAGAGGATTTATTCAGATTGCTTTTCTATAACTGTTTAGAGAAAGGCCCTTTTATTTAAAACTACTGAGGATTCATTCTCTAGGTTGGAAGGTGATCTGTGCTTTTTTTGTGCTATATTTTCTCACTTAAGAGCCACACAGGTTGACAAGGCAAAGCATAAAAGTGCCACTTGCCTGGCTTAGTGACCTTTATTTCTTCCTTTATAATCTCTCTAGTAAATTTAAGAACGGGACATGCAGTTAGGTTTCCTGCCTTCTTTCTTCCTCTCATGATGAATTGAAAGGAATAACCCATCCAGAGGCTCCCCCTATACACTATTTATGTTAATGACAGAAGAATACACAAAGAACTATGTCAGTATTCTACGGGGAGACTAAGAAGTTCAAATACACTTTGTAGCATACTGCAAAGAAAAGCTGAGTGCCACTGGAGGAGTGGACAGCCAGGACTCTTCTTCACCACCTCAAATTATGACCCAACATAATAGTCAATTTATTTTATTTTTTTTATGTTTTAAAAATGGTTTATAACTTGGCAGAAGTTGCTGCATAAAACGATTCATGAAAGATTGGATTTGAATATCCGTTCATTCATTCACAAATGTTTTAGATGAGCTCACATTGTATGTCAAGTGTTCGGGTGTGGTGGGCATATTCTGGTGACTAAGAGTGATGTGGCTCTTTGCCCTTATGGGAAAAGGAAATAGATTAAATAAATGCAAATAATGAGTAGTTAAAGAAGAAAGAACAGAATCAGGCTCAGAGAAAAAAAAAAAGACACTCTATGTAGTCAGGGTGTCTGGGTTTTAAATGATAGCTAAGCTTTATGCAATTCATTTGTCATTTCAAGTCTTTCTCTTGTAAGACAAATGGATAGAAAATAGGGATGAAGATGGCATCCATGGCTCACTGAGACAGGCTCCGTCATCGTCTGCCTACGAGGCTGACTACGTTTCTCAACCCTGTGAATATGTTCCTTTTCATCAATAAAGGCGGCCAGTGTGTTTGTATTAAGCACAGTAAATGGGGGACATTTTTCCTGGATTACATGGAATCCCATGGCAGTCAGGATCAGAGACAGGAAGTGGAAAATGCTTTGCTACTGGTTTTGAAGACAGAAGCCAGGACCATGGACCACAGGAAGCAGGTGGCCCCTAGAAGACGACAGAAACACTAACAATGCAGCCTCTAGCAGGAGTGCAGATACTGCCACCTTGATTTCCAGTTCTGACTTCTATATCGTCCGGATCACAGATGTGTTATTTGAAGATACCAAGCATGTGGCAATTAGCATACCAATGCCGACAAATGTAATCGCCACTGGCATTTAGACCACAGAGACGACAAAGAAGAAAACATCATAGTCTTTCTTTCCACAGAGCCAGGCTCAAAGAGAGGAGCTGAAGGAGCTCGGAGTTTTGAACATGTAATATGTGCAGTCTTTCAGAGACAAATTGTCTGGCCACCCAGGTAGAGAAGCTCCCCTTTTTGTAAGCATATTCTTCTCACTATTTATTTCTTCCCCAGCTCCGAACACAGCCTGTAATTACCTTCTTTATTCATGTTTATGTATGTATTAGTAATTTACCTCATCAGAATTCAAGTTCCAACCCTGCTGGTATTGACAGATCTGACTGAGAACCCGACACAGAGTCAGTCCTTAAGACTGTTAAGTGGTTCTTGTTAAAGGACATGATGGGGACTGTTAGGTGGTGTGGGCTGTGGCCTCGAGACATATGAGGAAATCCCTCCTCTAATGTCATCGAGCCTAGGAGCCCACTCATGACTTTAATGTATAAACCATAACTTCACAGCTTCAAGTAGACAGTGATTAAATAGCAGGTAGTTACAGATTAGGTTTCAGCAATGACAAAATGTCGTTTTAACAAAGTCAGAAGCCTGCTGGCTATTTCAGACACTTGGTGGTTGGGTGAATTTGTGCCTCTGTTTGCTAGCTAGTATCAAGGGATGGAAATCGCTTAGACTTCTTACCGTTCTTTGTATATTGGAGGTCTGTGTTTTAAAGGCTTGTTCTCTAAGCTTGTCCTGTTAGGAAGCTAAAGAAACTTTAATATGCTAGACCCAGCAGGGGGTCTTCTAGTTACTGGGAGCTTTTTCCTCGGTTTTTAAAATTCTAGCCAAGAGTCCAGAGAGGCCTTACTTTGCCAGTTAGTCCCTATTAGGATATACTGCCTTAGCACAAGGCCAAAAGCAATAGGGCCAGCCAACCGTGTATTGAAATCTTCAAATCCGTGAGCCCAAACAAACCTTTTCTGTCTGTAAATTGATTGTCTTGTGTATTGGTCACAGTCACAGAATGCTAATATGGCAAGGGGGCACTGAGAAGTGGAGCTGTCCTGATGACTGCTCTCTGACAGTGTGGCCAAGCTTTTGGAACTGGTGGTAGAAGGAATATGCAAGCATTTGAAGAAGGCTAGGAAAAGCCTAGAATGCTGCAATCAGAGTTTAGTGTGGAATTCTGACAGGGATTAGGATATTAAATGGAATTCTAAAAGCCAGGAAGATGAGTTTTCAAATGTATATGAAGACTCTGTGGGAATCAGAGTACAGACCACCATTACTTCATCATAAACAATTTGCATGAATCATGCCCATACCCGTGACTGTATAGGGGCCTGAGCTTAAAGTTTGTGAGCTAAGTACAGATTGTGTGGTTTGTGTAGTGTCAGATAAATGGCTAAAGTGCCTATTTAACATATCAAAACAGACCTAGTTCCAGCTTCTTGTAATGCCTCTGTCTCTACCTGTTACAAGGCCTTCCTAGCTGGCAAACCCTGCCTTTCCATCCCCCACCCCCACCACCCTTAACTTATCCAGTCCAGGGGCTGGGCTGCCCTTCCACCAATGGCCTTTTGCTATCTAATTCAACAGTTTTGGTTACCTGCCTCTTTTGTCTACTCTTTGGCCCTCCTGGATGCTGCACCAGAATACCGGAACACCGGAACACCGGAACACCGGAACACCGGAACACCGGACTCCCCCCCAACTCCCCTTTCCCTTTCCTTCCTCCTCTCCTCCTCTGTATTTTCCCAGATGTTCCTGCCTCTGGTTATGCTTTCCCACACATCTGTGATAAGCTTTCTCTTCTATGTATGACGATACATAGAAGCAGTCATTTTCCCTTTCTCTTTAATTTTCCTTTTTTTAAAAAATTCAATATCACTTGCTGATTTTAGCCAAATTTACAGTGAGAACTGGGAGCAAAATGAAAATAGAGTAAAAATATTTGGAAAACCTAGGGTTTGTCTAGAAAAGCACAAACAGCCTGAGAAAAGGTGCAGCTAAAAACGGATGCTGTTGCTAAAGACATTTAGGACTGCCAAGAAGATGCTAAGAGTATTGCACCTGGATGATAGGAAAGACGAGTGGAGGCAATTTCAGACACTGGCTTCTGATACAGTGGCCGAGAAGATTAAATAGGACTATGGGCATGTTGTTAGGATAGTGAGCCGGAGAAGCAAGAAATGTAGGTTGATCACTGGAAACTCTCAGACATTTAGGCCAGCATTTTTATCAGTACAAAAAGGCAAAAACAAAATAGAGAGATTGATTCGAGGAATTGATTGGCATGGTGCATTAGTTTGTCTCTCCTTGTTACAATAAAATATTCGGCAAAAATCGATTTGGGGGAAGGAAAGGGAGCACAAGGCCATGGCCCCAGTCTCCATGTGAGGTTTATGGCTGGTCACACTGCTGGGACAGACAAGAGGCAGTAAGAGGTTAATGCTGTACTGTTTCCTCTTCTTGTTTAGTCTGAGCCACTGACCAAGGGATGACTGCATTCACAATGGGATGAGTCCTTCTCTGGAGATGCAGTCACAGACACACTCAGTGATGGATGGAATCTGCCTGCTGCTCACTCAGGAGTCATCTCTGTTGGGAATATAGGACAAGGGGTTGGCACTCTCTTCCATTCCAGATCTTGGAGTGAATGTTCAATGAAGATCAGGGGACTACTGTAGTATTAAGGTGGGGAAATCCCACTCTAACATTAAGACTCTCTTTGCCTCTGATAGAGACAGCTAATGAGGAATGGAGGGAAGCCCCTCACCCTCTCTGTTGATGCTCACAGGAATTAGTGACTGGAAGTCACCGTGGGGATGCTGCTGGTGGAGCGCTCAGACAGGTCAGTATGCTCTAGAAATCCAATTTTTGGAAAATAAGGACTACTTTAATTTAGTCATCATTATCACTTGCCAAATGCTCCATAGCTCCAGCAGATATTAAAATCCTTATCAGAGTATATGCAGCTAAGCATGTCATCAATAGAACACTGTGGCCACCAGGTATACACTCCAGGGACAAAGAGGTAGGTGGGTGGGAGGCGGGGTCCACAATATATCATCCTGCTCCTAATGTCTTAACTACAGAACAGGTTTTAGGAACAAAGATCAATATTCTTATATGCAAAGTTACATTATCTCCTTACAGAGAAAAATAACCTTAAGTTACAAAGTTAACAATTTTTAAAAAAATCTATATTTTTGGATGAGTATTTTAAGTCCCTACTATGCTCAGACACCTCACTATGCTAGGGATTGGTGCTGAGGCACTGAATGCTATGGGCATGCATCCTTTCCCTTAGAGAGCTCACTGTCCACCTCAAGTGAGAGCAAGGTTTCTCTATCCATGGCCTGAACTTTACAGACACAATGTTTATTCACATAAGATCATGCAAGAATGGATTTCATCAACTCTCTTAAATGTTTTTCTCAAATAGAAAATATTTGATGATTATCTACACAGTAGAATTCTGCTATTAGGCTCATTAAGTGTGGAAGAGAGCCAAAAACGCTCCGGGAATCAATTAAAAGCAAGAGGGAGGGTGCGGGCGACAACTGCACGTGATCCAAGTTGAGGATCGGCGCCACAGCCAAACTGAGTAAGAGTTGTGTGAACAGATCTGGGCAGCGGGGAGAGTGAGGGTGGGTGCATTCAGTCCGTTTGGGGAGCAAGGGAAACACTGAGCTGATTCTCTATTACAAATATTAGGTACGCAGCTCAAAACCACGGCTTAGAAGCAGAACATCAGAGACTCACATACAACTGAACAAAACGTTAAGGGCCTCAAGTTGCCTGGGAGAAACACCAGCTAGGGGGTCTGAGTCAAACATCCCACTCAGCACATAAAGAAAAACAATTCTTTTTACAAGATTTATTTGTTTATTATGTATACAGCATTCTGTCTGCATGAATGTCCGCACACCAGAAGAGGGCACCAGATTTCATTACAGACGGCGATGAGCCACCATGTGCATGCTGGGAATTGAACTCAGGACCTCTGGAAGAGCAGCCAGTGCTCCTAACCTTTGAGCTATCTCTCTAGTCCCACAAAAAGAAATTTTAAATGGTTGCTTCTTTCGGGCCCCACCCAGGACAGGGACAGAGAAGAGAAATCAGAGGTCTAGGGATATCTTGGTCCCCTTGTTGTGTATACCAAGTTGTCTATTTGCCATGACAAAGCTATTGATTCCACTTGTCAAATATTTACAATTATTTCCATTACTTCTCTAGGGAAATTTATCTAGGGCTGTTGGGCATTTGTGATTATTAATTCTCTAAGGAAAAAGAGATTGCAAACGTATTGCGAGGATAATAATCAGATTAACTAATTAAGAGTTATGAGCCCTGCATTGATGGACCGTCATTTAGTATTAGGTGGTAGAGGCTCAAGAATGAGGAGGCATTCAAGGAAAGCCTTTATTCACACTTCCCGGTAAGAGGGTGGCATTAGGAGACAGAGTTATAAAAGCAATAGAGAGAAACAGTAAATGTATTTGAGAAATAGTCTAAAACAGAAGTAGTGGGGCTTAAAAAAATCAGAGAACTTGGTTCACTGCTCTTTAACTTCCCCAATGCATCAGGATAACCTCATGTTGCCATGGCAGGGAAGGAGCACTTTAATCCTAGTACTTTGCGTTGGAGACAAAACAGGGTGAAATTATAGGTCACAGAGGAAGACGTGAGAGGCCTCTGCAGCACAATCTCGATGTCTACGTTTGTTCTGCAGACTGCCAGTTTGCTAGGCTATTTTTGTTATAAGTTGCAGATTATTACATCTGAAACTCTGAATTCTAAAAGCATTGCACAACCTCAAGGCACCACTAGGGAGCATAAAAATAAAAGACACTTCTAGAAGCCATTCAGTATATAAAAAAGAAAAAAAGATGCTTTATGTCTCAATTCTAACACCAAGCTGTTTATAATAAATCTATTTTTATGTCCACACTATGTCTTCTCTCCTGTGGAAACCAAACTGACACAGGAGCTAGCAAATAGGAGATGTTCGATATTCATATCAAAGATTTTAAAACCAGCTAATTGTTAGACTATATCAATAGTTATATATGCTCTCTGAGAATTTTACATGTGTTTTACATATTCATACCCTAATTCCTCCCAGATCTACCCTCATTCCCCATCCATTTAATTTGTGTCTTCATTTATCTTTTTTTAACTGACTTAAGTCCAATTTGTGCGGCCCATAAACTCTTGGATGTGTGCCTTCCTCTGGAGCATGGAGTTGATACACCAGAGGCTGCAATCTTGGAGAAAACGGAATCTTCCTCTCGTTTTATGCTGACCACCCCTTTCCATGCTGGAAAAGTTATTTTTCTCATTCTAGTTATCTTAGTGATGATGTTTTAAAATATCGGCTTTTTATAATTATGGATTAAGAGTCTTCTGCAGGAAGTGGGGAACACGGAGAGGCAAGGAGGCTACAGTTTAATGAAACTGTCTCCTTTCCTACCCACTGCACTGGAAGCTATGTTGTATCTGCTTAAGACTGATGGAGAGTTAGTCGGAAGTTAACCTTTCCCTTCTGCTTCTTCTATGTAAACGTTAAGCCCTTGGAAGCTCTTGCATTTAGAGAGAAACCTGTAGCATCTTTAGGTGACAGGAAAATCTGCCGAAACAGGAATTCAAAGGGTCTATCTGGTATCTCAGGAAGAGGGTGCGGATCTTCAGGAACTGGAGTTATGGACGGTTGCGATCCACCACGTGGGTGCTGGCGACCACACTCAGGCCCTCTGCAGCACTTGCAGGTGCTCTTAACTGCAGAGCCATTTCTCCAGCACCATGCCAGGATCTTATTCTGAACTTTACAAAACACTCACAGATTTGTGTTCTCCTATTTGATTCATAGGAGATATTCATAAAGAGATAATCACTTAAAACTAGCAAACACCTACCAGCATTAGACAAATACATCTTTAATTGAGGTCTACTAATGACCAACTATTGTAAAAACAAAACAAAACAAAACAAAACTTTCTTATGAACGATTACTTCATTTTAATGCAAGTTAATTCAGTCCTAAAAACACACCCATTAGGTTCATCTCCAGAATTTACATGGAGCCAAATTTTGTCCATGGGAACTTTTTATTTTTAATTCTTTGAGAACTGTACAGCCTAGCATCCTTTATAGCAAATGAAATAATTGTATAATTTTATAACTTTGCATGAAAAGTCAGTTTTTTCCCTTGTCTATTAATTTGATTTATAATCCTCCTGGGGAAAGTTTTTCTTTTTTATTCCCAAATACGAAGGACTGACCATCCAGAACAAATAACTGGTCCTCGTATATTCTTAATTAAAACCATTTCTCTCAACAGTAGCTTAATCTTTATCTCGATATGTTTAAATCTGGAACAGAGCACATTCATGAAAGGATGCAATGAAGGCCACAGCTGCCTCCAGTCTAATCTGGCCTCTAACGTTTGTCCGAGTTCTTTGTTAATTTTCCCATTTTCGAGAACCCCACATAAAACACTAAACCATTCATCATCTTATAAAATCAAGAAAAGAGTACAGTAGTGGGGAAGGACTCTACAAAGGATGAGGAATATTCATAAGAAATTTAGCCTGGTGAGTCCAGAAGTACAGCACTTGCCTGGTATTTGCAAAGTCCCATGACAGTCACCAGACACACACAACCACACTCATAAACGCGCACACACACTCACTCGCATGCACAGAAATTGATACAGAAATGGAATGTCTCTAATTCAAAAGTAGAAAAAACCCTGCAGTTGCTTTTCCTAAAGTGGTCTGCAAATGTAAACCCTCCAAGGTCAGCATCAGGAGACAGCATCATCTAGCATTCGCTCTGTTAACGAAACGAGCAACATCACCTGCTCAGTGCTTAATCTGTAATTGAGCAAATGTGTTGATCAAATATGATTCTGAGTGACAGCTACTGAAGACAAAAAAGTGCAAAAAAGAGCCTTCTCACTGATAAACATTATGTGTAGTCACTTCTGGGATGTGGCCTTTCATCAGTGACTCCAATCAGTGGTTTCGGTTTTGGCTTAGTGGGTCAACATGTAGTTCTTACTTCTTGCATTTGAGTATAGGAACAATAATTGTTTTTTAAAATTATTTTTCATTGTTTATAATTAATCTAAACCTAAAGCATTTTAAATATCTTTAAAATAGCATAATATTGTAAACATACAGAATTCTCCAAAGATCCCAATATCTTATGGTTGAGACTCACAAGCTAATGCCACTTACTAGTCTCTTTGTGTCTCAAAATTATTTTGCACAATGCATTTTTTATGACATGGATTGATTATTCTTTTGAGTTTTGAAGTGTCTATGCTGCCAATGTTTTTTACCATTTCCCAATATTATAACACTTTTTCTGCTTGTGAATTTAAAATTCGAGTGAAACTTACTTTCTTGTATTGCATTAAGAATCTCTGAAAAGTCCACATCGCTCTTTGGGCCGTCGGGCAGTATTTGCATATCCAGCTGATGGCTTTGCAAATCCAGTCCACCTTCTAGAGAAATAAAAGATATCCATGGAGTTTGCACTGCTTATAGGAGGGCCCCACATTAGGGCCCCGGGAAGAAGGGACATCAGCATCTAAAGTGAACAGCTGTTTGGCTTGTTATTGATCCCACCTCTCAGACCACTGCCTTAGAAGGAAAAAAAAAAAGAAAGGGACACAATCGTGTCACTCTTTGTGCCTCAACACTGTTCCCCCTGAAAAAATAAACTGACTTTAAATCATGGAACATGCTTCATAGTGTTTACTGACATTTTTCCTCACTGAAAAAAAAAAAACCTTAGCTTCCATTCAAGGAAATTTAAAATTATTCTTCTATTCTCTATGCAGATAAAATGTGGCATTTCACAAAACAGTCTATGGTGCTTTTCTCTTCTTCTGGAAGGATTTACTTTTTTAATATGACAGGAAACGGTGTGTCAATATTTTCCTTCTCACAGTGAGATTTCTCTGCTGCAACATTTATTCTAACTGTGGCAGGATCCTTCAATCAATGTTACAAAATAATTAAGCCTCTTACAGAACCTTTGTGTGATCTGAGTGTGTACTAAAGAAAGAAGGTTTATCTCTGCTACTCCACACTCCCACAAAGCACTTAGGCCAAAGAAAATGAGACCAAGAAGTAGTTTATCATTAACAATGCTTCTTTGAAAACATAGTACTCTTCTCTCATATAATACATCTCTCTCATAAATACCTACCACATCTTTCCCTCCCCATTCTTCCCAGTCCTCCTTGCACCCTCTCTCCCAGAGCCACGCCTCCCAGTGACATCAACCAAACATGGCAGAAGATACAGTAAGACCAGGCACAAACCCTCAAAGCTGGGCGAGGAAACCCACTAGGAGGAAAGAGGTCCCAAGAGCAGGCAAAGGAGTCTGAGACACCCCTACTTCCATTGCCAGGAGTCCCACAAAAACACCAAGCCAACAACCATAACCTGTATGCAGGGTTCCGAGCGCATAGCTATGCCAACAACATAACATACATTCAGAGGATCTAGCACAAACCCATGAAGACTCTGTGATGGCCATTTCAGTCTCCACGAGGCCCCGTGAGCCCCTGTTTAATTGATCCTGAAGACTGTGCTCTCCCTGTGTTCTTGAATCTTTGGTCTCTTACACTTTCTCTTCCCCTTCTGCTAGCTTCCCCTGAGCTTTGAGGGCACGGACCCAATGGAGACTGGCCTGGAGAGATGACTCAGCCTTTAAAGTCTAGGCTCACAACCAAACGATACTTCTTAATAAGAATACATCTGATTTTCAGAATCTACATGTATAAAATACACAGGTAATAAATGAATAAAATGGGCATGCCGTAGCATGCAGTGTGTGTGTGTGTGTGTGTGTGTGTGTGTGTGTGTCTGTGTGTGTTAAAGAAACAATCTTTATATATCTATAGATAGGTAGTTGATAAATGATAGATAGATAGATAGATAGATAGATAGATAGATAGTCTCACAAATTTTCAGTTACAATCCCAAAATTCTATAATAGGTCATAGCTACTGCCTTACATGAATACTTACGAGTTACTTAATACAGCAGAGAGTGCCCCTTAGGGAGGAGGTAACACCGCATGCTGTGGCCTCAGCTCACAGAACAGTACCTCATGCAGAGCCTGCCCTCAGCAAATGGGAGTTGGATGAATGAGTGAAGCCATGCAATGATTATGAGAGAGAGGCATTAACGCAAAACTAAAATCAGCATGGAAATTCTGCTTAGCTCACACCAGCTCTTTCCAGTTCTTAGTCTCCTCACTGTAAAAGATGGTTGATGACTACAGCCTCATAATATAGCACAAGGATTAAAGGAACGAATGTATGGAAAGCTCTTGGCTGCCACAGTCAATACTTAGTAAAGGGGGCCATTTGTGTTACCATCCACAGTAAAAATTCATTACAGCAACTCTGTTGTCCACCAAAGCATTGCTACATATTAAAGAGCAGGGACCCTACATGTACATCCCAGTAACTGTCAGGAACTGCTGACTAGTACCCTAGACACTTCAGTGAACTTCCCAGAGCCATGCGCACAACTGGTTTGTTGCAAAGTCTCAAGTTACCCATGGGATAGCTTCTCTGGACAAATAACCATTTTATTGTGCTTTCCCACAATGAAAACAACACATTTATCTTTTCCCTCCATGATCAGAGCAAAGTTCTCATGACTTTCGCACTCTGCTTTGTTCTATTTGTGGACAAACACCTCCCATTGAAGACAGCAAAACAACAAATCAGTACTATCTGTTTGCCACAGAGATCAGCAAGAATGCAGGTATAGATAAACTACCCCAAGTATAATAGAAAGAATATGCATTAATATGACTAAGTAGGAAAGGGACAAAATATTTCAACAAGTACAGAACTTATCTACAAAAAGTTAAATCATTAAATTATGGTCTATGCATTTTGCTTCTACAATAAACATGCAACATGTTTAAAGATACTGAAAATTTTTGGACTGGTCCGGTGAAAGGTGAAAATTATTTCAACTTTAGAATTCAAGACTGACAAGACAGCAAATATTAAATTACAGATACTATTCAATTGGAAAGAGATTCTAAATTAATACAACTTCAAAAAAAAAAAGTATGAACAAAAGGGCTCCAAACTGCTGTCTTCATGGTATAACTTAAAGATCGTAGTTGGAAGTCGAGACATAGGCGTCTTTCCCCTTGTACTCTAGGACACACATGGTGTAAAATGTTAACGTGAACTCTCAACAGCACATCATTCACTCCACTCCCAAATGTCGAAGACTTTCCTAGTTAGAGAGAGAGCAGAGCACGAGAATGCCTTCCAAGGAACATTTGAAAGTGACTATCTCCAGTTTTAGCACGAACTGCCTGACTGACAACCAGTAACTTTAATATATAAAATGCATATATTCTCTCTGTACTTGCTTATTTACTTACTTATTTACTTATGTGGTTTTGATGTGATTACTACAATGTTAAAATTCTGAGACCCTCATCACAGTCACAAGCACCTTTAACTTGAGACCGAAATAATGCAGCATGGAATTATCCATAAGGCAAGATGTAAAGAAAGGACAGATCAAACCAAACATTTTTCAAATTATTATTTTATACATATGAGTTTTTCTGCCTGCATGTTTGTGAACTACATGTGTGCCTGGCACCAGAGGAGGCCAGAAGAGAGCAGTGGATCCCTTGGAACAGCAGTTACAGGGAATGAAAGCTTACCAGTATTCACATGAATATTCATGTGAATACTGGGAATGTAATTGACTCCTCTGTCAGAGCCACAAGTGCTCTTAACTGATGAGCCATCTCTCCAGCTTCCCACATGAAGTATTTTTTGAATTATAATAAACATTTAACCAAATACAGTACTGTGGAGACTAAACTAGTTAAAAGAGATAAACTAAAAACATTTCTCAAAAGTATGAAAAAAAAAAAAACCTCAACATTTTTTAACAAACTAAAAGTCTATGGAGTCTGTAAGATCTCCAAGTTTGGCTTTTATTCTTCACATGCTTGATGGATAGGAGTGATTATATATCAACTCTTCATTATGGTTCTTCTGCCTGAGTGGAGCTGAACACAGAGCCAACAAAAGCAACTTTGTAATAGCATTTACATTTAATAAACGCTCTCCATCTGGGCAAACAACATGTCAAAAATTCACTTCAGGTTTGGATCTAGCTTGGCCAATAGCTGTATGCTTATATACAAGAACAACAAAAACTGAACTTCAAACATGACTTTCTTAGTTGCTGCACAGCCAATGGAATGGCTTTCCCAGCTCATACCTGTCTAAAGACAGCCCTTTCTACAGAGAATGTCCCATCACTCTCTGTGTTTCAGAAAGAGTTTTTGTTGTTGCTGTTCCTGATGTATAGTGAACATAGTGTTTCCTCCTATTGAGCCCATGAAGCTATTTATTCTTTATATTTTCTCTAATGTATATTTTCCATAAAAATCTAGTCTGTAGCACAAAATGAAGAATGCAGAGACTACAAGGAATGCTATTTCTTCTCTTCATCTAGAGTTGTTCCATCACCGTTAGCATCCTCAATGGGGCTGGAATGCACTGCAGTCTCAGAGCACACTGGGTCCAACCTTTACCTTCTTTATCTCTTATAATACCCAGAACAAGGCACTGATTTCAGCCGTGGCTCAGTTGAGGCCTGCAGTGAGAATTTTGGTTTATTTAAAAAACTCAGATATGCTACATGAATATGTTTTTGTTTTAATCCCAGGTGTGGGATAAGTGGCTGCTTCACAGCAGGTGACTATGATTTGCCTCACACACTAGCATGGGAGTGATTTTTTGCCAACTGCAAATAGGTTAATTCTAGGAACTCTGGAGAGGGTATAAATGGGAGAGACTGAGAGGGCCTGTGGCTGCTGCTGCTCTTTCTGTTGCTGTTTGATGTTGTTCGCTATTGCTGGATTGCTGGATATTCTGACAATGAAGACTGGACTTGCTCCAAGGAACCTAATGCCACTAATAAGCAATTAGTACCCTATAGAGGTTTTTTTACCCCCAACTTTTCTCCTCTAACCTTCTTTCTTTCCTACCTTGTGTTGGCAGGGGGGGAGAAATTAGTGTGGGAAGGGAGGTAGAGGCATAAGAACTGAATAAAATAGCTAAAATACACCAACGAGGCCTTTTAACTGCAATTTTATCCAATGCTCCAGTTTCCCTACCTAATACCAAGATGTAAAAAAAAAAAATACTATAAGGAAGCCTGCTACTTAAAAGAGGAAAGGTATCTTGATAGGCTATATATACATAGCTATGAAGGACATAAAAAAAGCATTTGTCTTCACTTTATATATAAAATCTTTCTTTTCATTCATATGTATAATAATTCATACACATGGAATTATATGTATACACATACATACATGGAATTAGGAGGTGTAGATATGAACATACATAACATATATATATATATATAATGAAATGTGTATATATAATGTATATATTACATGTATATTTTATAAAATGTACTATATATATAATGTGTGTATAGTGCATAAACATACATATATATTATCAAGTACGTTCACATCTATACCCCCTAATTCCCTACATAAACTCTGCTCAAACTTTAACACAACCCTCCCTAAACTTTACATATCATCTATCTATCTATCTATCTATCTATCTATCTATCTATCTATCTATCATCTATCTATCTATCATCTATCTATCTATCTATCTATCTATCTATCTATCTATCTATCTATTCATCCATCTGTCTGCAAACACAGTAGGAATAACCAGTACTGCTCAAATGTTCATGGGTCTGGAACCATTCACTGCCTCATGGCATACACACCAATGGCCTCACTAAAGAACAATTCTCCCTTTCTTAGCTACTATCTACAGTCAATCGCTCCTCAGTAAGAGGTGGGTCTGAAGATCACCTGCCCCACATATGCCAGGATTTGGAATACTCTTTTTGTGCAGTAACCACAAATGCTATGAGATCATGGGTGTGATAGCTATATTGTATCCAGAAGACAGCATTTCACAGCATCCTTCCCTATTCTTCCAGCCTCCTGCCTTCTGAATCTTGGTGGTAGCTTCAATATTGATTGATGCTTCCATATGGCTTTCCCATACTTCCTTGGTTTTAGTTAACCTGCGCATTATTTTCATCTCTCCTACCCCACAGCATCCATCCCTGCCTAATCCTTTAATATTTTCTTTTCACATGTGTTCTATTATTCTTTAACTTACGTACTTTCAAGTTGAGTTGTGAGATAGTAGGCTTCATATGACTTTCATATAACCTTCAGCCTCTGGTTCCTCCTATATCCCCAGTACCTTCTATGCTTAAGACCCATTCCCCCCTTGGCATTACACGTCACTACTGTCCTCTCTCATTTACCATGCCCTGTGCTCTTCTCCCACCAAATATCTTATTCTACTTCCCTGGTTTCCACTTGTATTCCAAGTTAACTACAGGAAACAAAAGATTTAAATTAAGATCTGTATATGAGAAAGAATAGATGACACTTGTCTTCCTTGGCCTGAATTACCTCATTCAGTCTAATTCCTTCCAATGCCATCAATTTACTGAACAATTCCATGAGTTTACTTTTCTCTTCAGCTGAGCAAAATTCCATTGTGTATATAGGCCATGTGTTTCTAATATGTTCATCTGTTGATGGACATGTACTTGATTCCATTTCTAGCTATTTTGAATACTGGAGCAAGGAACACGGATATCTAAGTGTCTCTATAGTAGGATATAAAGTACTGTGAGTATGTGCCAAGGACTGGCCTATCTGGGTCACATGCCAATTCCACTTCTAGTTTGTAAGAAACTTCCAAATTCATTTTCAAAGTGAAGTGAGTATATTGGTGTATTCTTTGACCAGTAGATTATAAATGTTTTCCTCTCAACATGTACATGACAGTATTTGTTGTTATTTTAGTTTCTGATAATAGCTGTTCTGACTGGGGTGAGGTAGAATCTTTTTTTTTAAGCATAATATTGTTATTTGCCACCTCATTCTTTTAAACATTATGCTTCTTATAGTGTTTCTCAATTCAACCTTCTTTTTAAAAATAAGGTATAAAGGATACTTTTAAAAAGTGTTACATTGTGCATTATAATTTATGGTTTGTACTAGGGGTCTAATACTACTTGGGTTTGTATTATAAGTGTAAGTTTTAGACTGACAAGTGAGAGAACAATAATTCTATTTCATAAGCATGAACACACACACACATCCCTAAATAAAGCTTGCTCAGTTTGTATGTTTTTTCGTTAATTTTTATACACACAAACATACACATATACTTCTAAATATACAAATTTTAGCAATAGCATTATAATATTAGTAAAGATTAAATATAAGCCTTCAAAAATACACTGGCTTACCAAGCAACAGACTCTTAAAAGAATCACCTCAAAAAAAGTCTAGTTAGTTGTTAATTTAAAAATGATACTGTGATAGACACTGATGTGGATGGCAGAAAGTGCATGCTGACAAGAGCCTGATATAGCTGTCTCCTTAGAGGTCTGACAAAGGTTGACACATTCAGAGGCTGATGCTCACAGCTAACCACTGATCTGATCAAGGGTTTCCCAATGGAGAAGTTAGAGAGAAGACTGAAGGAGCAGAAAGGGTTTGTGGCCCTGTGAGGTGAGCAACAATACCAACCAACCAGAGCTTCCCAAGGTCTAAACCACCAGCCCGGAAGCACACAGGGAGGGACCCATGACTCCATCTGTACATGAAGGGGAGGATGGCCTTGTCTGGCATAGGAGAGGAGATTCTTGGTCCCATGAAGGATGAACATCGAGTGTGTGGGGGGATTCGAGGATGGGAGGGTGAGAGTAGGGGGGTAGGTGGGGGCACATCCTCATAGAAGCATGAGAAGTGGGGATGGGATAGGAGGTTCCTGGGTGGTGGAGGGAATGGGGGTAAGGGGATAAAATCTGAAATGTAAATATAATATCCAATAAAAATAAATTAAAAAAGGAAAAAATGATACTGTGAAATGTTTTCCTAAAGTTTACATACATTTCAAAATTACTTTTTATTATTAAGATTATAATGTTCTCCTTCCCTTTCCTCCCTCCAAACTTTTCCATATACCCCTCCTTGCTTTCTTTCAAATTCAGTCTCTTTTTTCATTAATTGTTTTATATGTACACACACATGCACATACACACACACAAACACATACACATACATTCATAAATACATAAATATAATGTTCTCAGTTTTTATTTTCTTTATTAATTGTTGTTAACACACAAACACACACACACACACACACACACACACACACACACACACACACACA
>JANHMN010000021.1:11309869-11349358 GCA_030674055.1 Rhabdomys pumilio
CACACACACACACACACACACACACACACACACACACACACACACACTCACACTCCTAAACCTGCTCAGTTTGTATAATGTTATTTGTTTATATCCTTTCATGGCTTAGCCATTTGGTGTGGCAAGATTCAAAATTATCACATAATAATTAATAGTCTTCCCATATATCCAACAATAAGCAAACTGAAAAAGAAACTAGGGAACCAATCCCATTCATAGTAACCACACAGACAAAATAAAATATCTCCCAATTAAACAGATACCCAAACCTCATCAAGGAAACTTCTCTTTGCAACAGGAGATCATTGCAGATGACCCCAACCAATGAAATGGAGAGTTGTTAAGCCCAGTTTTTGATGGACAAACCTACAATACAACTCTTATACCTCAGGTTCAGGAAATACTGAAAAAGAGGGGTTGGAAAGATTATAATCCTCAGAGGATCAAGGGCTTTCCTGTGAGATAGCGTCTCCTAAAAATGTTAGATTTACATCCATAATGTCTCACCAGCATGGCTTACCTAAACATAAGCTAACCAAGGACACTGGACGGGGAAAGCCCATGAGATCTCAACCCTGCAAAAGAACTACAGGCAACTAAGGACGGCCGAGAGCCTGAGGATTTTTAGGTATGTTTAATCTGCGTTTTCCTGATGCTCAAGGATGCTGGGCACTTTGCAAAATGCTTCCTAACCATCTACATCTATTCTTTTGAGAATTTGCTCTTTAGTTCTATAGCCTGGTTTTAACTAAGCTGTTTATTTTCTTAATGTTTGGGGTTTTTGAGTTCTTTTTGTCTTCTAGACACCCATTTTCTGTCAGGTGAATAGCTAGCTAGCAAAGACTTTTCTCCCAATCTGTGGGCCACCTATTTGCTTACTTAACAGTTTCCTTCATTGTATAGGTGCTTTGTAAATTCATGAGACCACATTTGTCCAATGTTGGTCTTATTTTCTATGCTACCAAGTCATTCTGAAAGCCTTTACCTGGGACTATTAGCTGAAGTATACACCCTACTTTTTTCCTAGCAATTTCAGGGTACCAGGACTTATGCTGGATCCACTTGAAATTGAATCTTACGCATGAGGAGAGACCAGGATCTAGTATTTCTCATGTTAAAATCCAATTTTTTCAATACCATTTGTCAAGAATTCTGGTTTTTTTTCAATGTATATTTTTGGCACTTTTCTCAGAAGGTGAGTAACTGTAGTGCTTGCACTTATATGTGGGTCCTCAATTCTACCCCAATGATCTATGTGTCTGTTTTTTTTGTTTTTGGCTTTGTTTTTTGCCAGTATCATGATATTTTTATTACTATGGATCTGTAGCATAGTTTAGAAACAGTGTGGTGGTACTTTAGTAGCCTTTATTAAATCTAAATTTCATCAAGTAATTACAGTTTCAAAGTATCAAAAGGTGTATATTGAAAACCAGCAGCTGCTTTTTCTGCAGTCTCAGTCTTCTTACTATAAAATAACAATTTATGAGTTTCTATTGGGTATTTCCATATAGACATGCACATATGTGTGTATGTACATATACATATACCCCACTGTTAACTTTTTTCTTTTTGAAATTAGTAAAATATTTATAAATAATTTTATAATAAAGTAAAATCACAAAGATTAAAGTCTGACCATTTATAAGAACAGCTAGAGTTTCTATCTTTCTTCAAGCAGCAGATTAATGTATAACATTTCCATATATAGTTTTAATTGATTCTCCTCCAATCTCCTGTCCCTCATCTCTGTGTCCTCAATCCTGCTTAAACCCTTTCATACCTGAAAGTCCCCTTTTAATGACATACCACATATATTCTATGTATAAGCCTCTCTCCCTTGAAACCTCTCTTTTATCCTTTCATAGACTACTTTCTAGCTTCCACTCACTCTCACATAAATAGAAAACTGAAAAAAATTAAAAGCTAAGGTATGCATATGAAAGAGAGCATATGGTACTTTTCTTTATAGCCTGGGTTATCTCACTTAATATATTCTCCAGTACATTGGTTTCCTTTAAAGTGCCATGATTTTATTTTTATGTGTAGCTTAATAAGATTCCATTGTGCATATGTCCCATATATTCACTCCTTTTATCTGCTGATATTTATCTGGGATGATCCCATTTCTTTGCCATTGTGGATGAAAAACAGTAACATGGGCAGGCCAGTATCCTTGTGGTAAGCTATAGCATTCTTTTGGGTATATGCCTAGGAGTAGTATACCTTGATTATGTGGTAGGTCTATTGTTCGTTTTGTTTTGTTTTGAGAAACAGCCAAATGAATTCCCATAGTTGCTCCACTAGTTTATAATTCCACCACTGAATGAGGGTTCAGCTTCCCTTATCCCTATCAGCATCCCTTGTCCTTTGTTTTCTTGATAAAAGACATTCTAACATTTTTGTTTCTCCTTGTCTGTCTTGTCATTACAGTTTATCACTATCTATGCCTGGCTAGCCAGAACTCACTATATACATCAAGCTGGCCCTGAGTTTGTACCGATTGTCTCGCTTCTGCTTCCTGAATACTATAATTCTAGGCATGCAGATCTTCTGCTATAGGAAAACAAAGGAAAAATACCTCATGATATAAACATATGGCAGGTTTTTGTAAGATTATCTTTATAGACACAAAAATAACAGCAATCATTTATAAATGGAAGTGCATGGCATGAAGAGGTGCCAGGATGGAAAAAACAGTCACTCAGAGTGAAACAGCAGACCACAGAACATCTTTGCAAGTTATATATCTGTCAGGAGACTAGTATTCAAATATATACAGAATCCAAACAACCAACAAACAAGTAGGTGTTTCCATTAATCGATGAGGAAATGAATTGAACAGACAATTCTCAAAAAAAAAAAAAATGAGATACAAAGGGCCAATAAACACTGAAAGAAAACATTGGATGTCCTTAGCCTTCAGGAAAGAAACTAAAAGTAACATTGAGAGTCCATTTCCCTCTTCCCATCCCCAGCCAGACTCCTTTGCTGGCTTTTAGGACCCTTTTTCTCCTACTGGGTTGCCTTGTCCTGCCTTGATATGAGGATTTGTGCCTAGTCTTATTGCATCTTCTTAAGCTGTGTTTGCTTGATATCACTGAGAGGCATTCTCTTTTCTGAAGAGAAACTGAGTGAGTCTGGGGGAGAGGGGAAGTGGGGGATACCGAGGGGAGGGGTGGGGAGGGGAGGGAGAGAGGCTGCGGTCAGAATATATTGTATGAGAGAAGAATATTTTTGAGAAGAATTTTAAAAAGAGAGACAACAAACAACACTGGCTAGAACATGGAAATTGGTACTCTCCCCAGCATTGGGAGAGATATAAATTAGTGCAGTACTATGCAAACTACTCCAGACATTCATCAAAACACTAAAAATAGAACTACTACCATAAGATCTAACTGTGAGACTTCTTGATATGTACCTAAAGGAATGCTAGTGTGTGGAGATAAGAGACACTCGTGTGTCCATGTTTAAAGCTACCCTATTCCTAATGACCTAGCTATATAAACAGCTTAGCTGCCATCTGTAGATGAATGGATAGAGAATGTGTAGCATATGCACACAACATGATGTCATCAAATGACATCCTTTATGGGAAAATTGCTGAAACAGTCCAAGTGAAACAATCCCAATCGGAATCAGAAAATGAATATCACATTGTTTTCTCTTGTATGCAAATTCTAGATTTAAAAATATGCAAAAGATATAAGAGTAAAAAGAGAGATATTTGATATAGAAAGAGACACCACTGGGAAGTATGGGAACAGAATAGTGAGAGTAACAAGCAGATGAAGATAATAAAGGTACATGACAGGTAAGAGGCCCTTACAAAACTGCCACTTTGTACAATAAGTGCATGCTAATAATAAAATAAAATAATTTCTTCTCTCATAAACGGGAAAGTACTAAAATTTGCTCATGATGTACACACTCTACAGTAGAAGATTTACTTTTCTAATTATGTTTAATTTAAGATATTGCTAAAAGCTTTTTATGACATAATAGCCCTTAATCAAACAGAAAGAATAGCTCATATTAAAAGTGCAATAAAGTCTTACAAATCAAATCCTACCTTCTCTGTGCAACACAAATGATAAGGAATATGGAAAGTGAGAAAAACAAGTGGTATTTTCTGTAGTGATTTCTACCTAAAAAATAATCCGGGATTTGGACTGTTCTCTCATTCTTTATGCCATCTAAAGATAAAATTGGTAGCTGATGTCAAGAAGTATGTTCAACAGAAATTCCCAAGGACATTTTTTTCCTTCATAGAATAGGTGAGTGGTGATGTTTCAAAATTTAAACTAGTATTGAAGATAAGTCCTTACCTGGAATGGTTTTGAATATAATAGAGAGCAAAGATGCCATATTTTAATTTGAGGATCTGAGCCCTTGGGGGTGAGGTAGGTATTCTTATAACAGTATAAAGTTGGAGGAGAGCAGCACAGAGAATAACAAATAGGAATTCTGTCCTTTTACCTGGTCCTTAGATCAGCCAGACTTCAGGGGGAAATCTTGGAAGAAGGAAGAAAGGAAATGATTTCAAATATTCTGGAGGCTCTGGAATCAGAAACTAGACACGTGTGTAGGAATATGCCACTGGGACTGTAAGAACCCTCCATCCTCCTGATTCTTCAACTCATTTTTAGCTCTCACCAAAATTGTTTAGTATGCCACAATCTGGAATGCATTCATGACGGGGTGTGTGTCCCAAGTGCTGTAGTAAGCATGCCCAAGCCATGGTCTTTTATAGTATTAGCATTATATAACTATAAATATGGTGACATCCTAAGTTCATTAGTGGAAATAATCAGTTGTGTCACCCACATGAATCACTGTGAAGCTAAAACCATTCCATCAAACGATCAACACTGAGTAAACCTTACAATCAAAACAGGCTTGGGACATATTGGGGAACTGTATTTGGCTAATAAGGAGAAAGTCCTCCTGTATATAAATGAAACTAATCATATGAGGGCTTCAGCTTAATGAGTGACCTTTAAAAACTGCTTTGATCTTTCCCAGAATTAGCAAGCTAGTCATCCTCTAGGTTATAATGTATCTTTATACAAAAAGCTATAAACATCAAGAAATGTTTATGAGTCACAGAGAGAGTTCTCTTTGGTGTTCTATAGTCTCCTGGATAGTGAGGTTTGGTGCTAATGGCAAAAGTGAGAAATTCAAGATTTGGAGAGGTACAGAATAGAAATCATGACTTCTCTCCTGTCTCCCCCCATACCTGCTCTTGTTCTCCTTATTTCTCTTCTCCTCTCTTCTCCCACCCAGATCCCTCCCTCCCTCTGCTTCCTGTGATTAGGAATCTGTCAAAGTGGGATTGAAGAATCTATACTTGGGCATCAGTGAGGGGCTGTGGATGGGGAGAACCTCTAGAAAGTTCCAGACATCAGGAATGTGAGAGGCTCCCTGAACCCAAAGGGGATGACCTTAGCTGAAATACCCAACAATAGGGAGATAGAACCTGAAGAGACCACCTCAAGTAGATAGACATGCCCCAGTTAATGGAGGAGGCGGCCTGCTCATCTCAAAATTTTTGACCCAGAATTACTCCTGTATAAAGGAAATACAGGGACAAAAATAAAGCAGGGACTAAAGGAAAGGTCATCCAGAGACTGTCCCAACTTAGAATCCATTCCATGAGGAGGGACCAAACCCTGGCACTATTACTGATGCCATGTTGTGCTTGTAGACAGGAGCCTGGCATGAATGTCCTCTGAGAGGCTGTACCGGCACCTGACTGAGACAGATGTGGATACTTACAACCAACCATTAGACTGAGCTTGGGGACCCCTATGGAAGAGTTAGGGGAAGGATTGAAGGAGCTGAAGGGAATTGCAACCTCATAGAAAGAATAACACTATCAACTAACCAGATCCCTCAGAGCTCCCAGCGACTAAGGCACTAACCAACATGGGCTTGTCCATGGCCCTTACTGCATATGTAGCAGAAGACTACCTCCCTCATCTGGCCTCAGTGGGAGGGAAGGTGCTTGGTCCTATGAAGGCTTGATGCTCCAGAGAAGGAGGATGCTAGAGGGGTAAGGTGGGATTGGATGGGTGGGTTACCATGATGAGGGGGAGTACCCTCTTAGAGGCAAAGGGAAGGGGGAGTCAGGTGCGAGGGGCTCATGAAGGGGAGGACCAGGAAAGGTGACATTATTTGAAATGTAAATAAATCAATAATTAATAAAAATCGAAAGCATGAGAGTCTCAGCATTACTAACATGTTGACTCTTCCAGTGTGAAAGACAACTGTTGATATTTAGTAAGGGGTAGTGTGGGAGGAACCTGTCACTCACACAGCACGTCTCATAAGAGCCAGGACTTGCCACCTTGCAGACCAGCTGCTCAGCTCTTAATTGAGCACAATAAGACTTTTCCATCATGTGTCTGCTTACTAAGGTTAAGGGCATAGGCTTTTAATTCTCATCTTTACTTGATTGAGTCATAGGATATCCAGTTAGGTATTTACATCTCTCCAAACTTAAAGCCCATGGAAGTAGCTGTGGGTAGAAGAAACCATTTCATACTCCATAAACATGAGTGTGCTCATTTGTTTCTCACTGTGGCTGACTTCCCTTAGCCTTTCTTCACTTACTTTGAATGCACAAAGATTATTTAGAAAATTCCGATTGTATCCTTTAGGTCCAAGTGGACAATGGAAAATTTACAAGTGGGAAAGAAGTGAAGTAAGAAGAATTTGGTACGAATTTTTAGGAAACACAATTTTATCTCTCAACAAATGTGAGCTAGAAGCATGGATGCCAGTGCCCACGCTTACCAAAGCACCACAAAGATTACTGTCCTAAATACTCCTTTACTTTCAAACTCACATCATACATCTACAAAATTCACTTGTGGAGGAAGAGCTTCAGATGAGGGATAATTATGTTATTACCAACCCACAGTACTAGCTGCTTTGAAAAGCATCATATCCACCTTCAGTGCAAAGCAAATAGAATCTAACCCAAAGTAGCTTTGCATCTTTTCTTTCATACAACTTAAAGCCACGTGGACCTTCTCTCCCCACCAAAGACCCAGACATCCATGAGAAAAATGATTGGATGCTCTTGCCCAAGTTTCAGATCTGTTAAAGGAGATTTCCTTAGGTTCAGAAACAAGCCGGACTTCTCAAGAAATATCAGTTTTCAGGAAAGAAGGATAAGAAAACACAATTTCACACTAAAATTATTCTCATCTAGAAAAAAAAAAAAACCTGAAGATGACAGGATAGGAAAAAAAAACACATACACACATAAGAAATTAAAATGTAAGGTTCCGGTTGGGTTTATCAGTGATTACACTCTCACTTTTAGACAAGTTATTTTATTTTCCAAATCACAGCCAAGTGTGTCAACCCATTTCTTAGGGATGCTGTGGAAACTCACTGGAAATTTGCAGAACATTATCCCAACATGTGGTTGTGGTATCATAATAATTACCATTCTGAGGATTAGCCAAGCCTTTACCTTTTCCTTCCTAGATAGAAATGTGCCTTAAAAGGTCCTTACTGGATTTGGTTTTTGGGACCAGTTTAATATCTGGAAATGAGTTGTTGAAACGTAGGAACACATGAGTATGTTTTATGACCCAGTCAGAGAATGCGAGGATTAAAAATAAGAGTCCAATGTGAAAAAAGAACACAAGAGAGAAGCTACAAAGCACAGCGACACTTACGTGGGAATAAACAGTGAGACGCCATTAAGGAGACTACTATGTGCTGAAGAGAACCCACCTGGTCCTGTCTAACCCCTGCTTGGGTTTCTTATATTGAAAATTGAACTATTTCCGGTTTATGTCTAAAACTGACTTTCCAGAAATGCTGCAACCAAGTCATTTGAATGAACAAATTGGATTTCTTTACCACTTCTTGGCTATATGTTACCTTTCCTTGTGCCCTAGTTTTCCCAGCCACAGAATAAGGATAAAAGAATGTTGATACAATGGAAATTAAATGAGATATTAAAAGCACATAGCAGTTCTTGAGGTAGACATTATATAGATTGCTTAATAAATCATAGTTGTAATGGTATTATTATTAAAATGTACATTTAATACTGGTGTAGAGTGTGAGGATTTCTAGCTTATTGGAAACAAAAAAATCCCAAAGTTTCTCTCCTGTGAGATCAATACATTCCAGTATCAAACACCGTCTGCGCGTAATGTAAAATCATTATGCCTAAGTGGGAAATAACTACTTAGGTTTTAAAAAGTGAGATAAAAGACGAGCTTAAAATCACTTGGGAAAGTAACAAATCATTAATAGTAAAGTGTCATTTCACAGACTCAAAAGGAGAACAAAGGACATTGTCACTAATGACACTTCTCTGTGATGAGCTGGTGGGCCTAACGTATCATGAAATAGATAGAAGAAATCATTTAGCAAGTTACTAAGCTCTGTTTTGCATGGTAGAGTCATTAGGCTAAGAAGGGTTGATCTACCTACTCTGCTTTACAAGTTCAGACTCAAAGAACTAAAATCAATCCCCTTTTTTCATTCTTCTATTGTTTCTTGAATCATACTCCAAATCCCAGAACTGTTTTTAATCTCAGTACTTTGACTAATGCCTACAAGGGAAGAAAAATAATATCCATCGATTATTAGTGGCTGAAGGATAAAGTCAAATGAAATTGATTATACAAATGTCAAACGAAAGAAAGAAAAAAGAACCGTAAAGGTGACAGAGAACAGCTCTTTTGCTGGTACAACATGATGAGAACTGAGCCTGTGGATTGGCTTCCATCTTAGCTAGGATGCCATTGTGCAGTGGAGCGATTGCACATGACAGGATTCTAGGAGACATGCATCTTCAGACTTCCGAATTTTGTTTTGAAAATAGAGACAAAGACCATCTTCATTCACGCTGAGCACTTGTGGCATCATGCTGGACATTTTACATGAACTGATTTATTTAATTGCAACACACACACACACACACACACACACACACACACACGCACACACGCACGCACGCACACACAAACTATGAGACTGCCAGGTAGTATACAAAAGCACTAGACTCCCATCTAAACTTGACATGAAAATAAGCAGTATGATTTTGCTTTAAGTGTAGCCTATGCCACACTCATGGTCTAAAAGTTGATGAGAGACCTCAATAAAGAGTTCAAATAGTTCATTTCTGGATTTCTTTTCTAAGGCTGAGTCTCTAGTTTTCCATCTGTCTTTCAAATTGAAATTCATTGGCTAATAACTAATTCTTGTTGTCAATATCAAAGAGCTCCAAAACTTGTCCCTTGCACATAACTGCGAGTCAAACAATGTTTTGTACAGTCTGTACTGCTTTAGTTCCAAGGAAGGTGTCTCCCAAATAAATACTTGTCAGTATACAGTAGGCATTCTGAAATGTTTGTAATGTCAAAGGTAGGATAACCAAAAAAAGGTCTCTAGAAGGATTTTGTCCCTTCTTTTCACACTTCATGACCAGTCTGAGTGGGCTTTTAGGGTCCACTTTGGAAACTGACACCACTAGCTGTGTAAAAAGCAGCTAGATGACTTAATAAGGTCTCATGATGACTAAAGTGTCCATGTGCTTCTAAGATCAATGACTCACTAGATATAAGAATCTCAGTGTGAGAGCTCTTCTGTAATTTCCCAGTAGGAGCCGTGATACATTGATGAAGGTACACTAAAAATAAAGAAGACCCAACTGAAGTCACATGCCACCTTGCCAGAACAACGTGAGTTTTAAAGATAGGTTTCATGTGAAATTTTGCTTAATAGAAATTTTTCAACTCATTTGGTACCAAAGGATTGGTTTTATTTATATTTTGAAGAGTCCACATATGCAGGCTGTAAGAACCCATGATCGAATGTTTGATGAATCTAGCAATGTATTTTTATAAGTAAAGACAGAAACTTGAGAGTTGCTAAAGTACACCCAGTTGATATTATACTTTTAAGAAATATCTTAATAAATGCCTAATTATTATTATGCTAATGTCAACACAGGTTATCAACTAAAGGGAAAAAATGGTGATTCTACTCAGTTTGGCTTAGACTATAACGGAATATTCTATTCAACTTTATGCACTGTATTTCTCAAAGATACAATAATGAAATAAAATTGTTTCTATTGGAAGAGTGGATGGATGGGAAAGAGCATTAATGTCAATCTTTAAATAAGCCATTCCAAAACTAGGAAATATTTCAGTTGAAAAACAGGTCAAGGTGAGTGTTTCAACAGCTGAAAGATTATGTGAACATAAAATCAGATTTAGTCTGCATAACTTCAGAATGAAAACCTTTATCTGCCAGGTAAAACACAATTTAACAAAGAACAAATAATCATTTATTTAAAACATACTCAAAAATAAGGCACAGGGTTGAGAGAAATGGTGGATCTGAAAAGGAATTGAGGGTTGTCTTTGGCGGCAGGATCATAAATCCTAAAACAAGTGAGTCTGTAATAAGGCTACTAATCGGGTTCCTTTCTGTCTGGGTCTGAGCACTGAGCAGATCCCGGGCAGCAGTTCTGCCCCCAATCTCACAGAACCCAGAGGAAGTGGGGCTCCCAGGTGTTCTAACCCTGGTTTTATCTTAGGTAAGCAGACAGCAATGCTCTCCCAAACAGGGAGTAGCTGGCACCCACTAGGACCCAGGAAGTCACTTCTGGCCTAGAGCACAGGTTTCTTCCAGTCTGGGCCTGAGCACTGAGCAGATCCGGGGAAGCAGTTCTGCCCCCAATCTCATAGAACCCAGAGGAAGCGAGGCTTCTAGGTGCTCTAGTCCGGGCAGTATCTTAGGTAAGCAGACAGCAATGCTCGCCCCAAACAGGGAGTAATTTGGATGCACTAGGACCCAGGAAGTCACTCCTGGCCAGGAGCACTGATCAAATTTTGGGCCCCAGCACTTACCCCAGTAGTAACACCCACCCCACACAGTTCTGATAAAACCAAGATAATAGGAAAGACAGGCTCTAGTCAGAGACATGACAGGTAGCACTAAGGAGATCCAGATGGCAAAAGGCAAGCACAAGAACATAAGCATCAGCAACCCAGGGTACTTGGCATCATTAGAACGTAGTTCTCTCACACAAGAAAGTCCTGAATTCCTCATAGTACTAGGAAAGCAAGATTCAGATTTAAAATCACTTCTAATGATGATGATAAAGGACTTTAAGAAGGACATAAATAACACTCTCAAAGAATTTGAGGAGAACACAGGTAGACATGTAGAAGCCCTTAAAGTGGAAACACAAAAATCCCTTAAAGAATTACAAGAGAACACAACCAAACAGGTGAAGGAATTGAACAAAACCATCCAGGACATTAAAATGGAAGTAGAAACAATCAAGAAATCACAAAGGGAGACTACCCTGGAGATAGAAAACCTAGGAAAGAAATCAGGAGTCACAGATGCAAGCATCACCAACAGAATACAAGGGATAGAAGAGAGAATCTCAGATGCAGAAGATACCATAGAAAATATTGACACAACTGTCAAAGAAAATGCAAAATGCAAAAAGTTCTTAACACAAAATATCCAGAAAATTCAGAACAAATGAGGAGACCAAACCTAAGGATAATAGGTATAGATGAGAGTGAAGATTCCCAACTTAAAGGGCCAATAAATATCTTCAACAAAATTATAGAAGAAAACTTCCCTAATCTAAAGAATGAGATGCCTATAAACATTCAAGAAGCCTATAGAACTCCAAATAGACTAGACCAGAAAAGAAATACCTCCTGTCACATAATAATCAAAACACCAAGTGCACAAAACAAAGAAATATTAAATGCAGTAAGGGAAAAAGGCCAAGTAACATATAAAGGCAGACCTATCAGAATTACACCAGACTTCTCACCAGATACTAGAGAAGTGAGAAGATCCTGGACAGATGTCATACAGACCCTAAGAGAACACAAATGCCAGCCAGGCTACTATACCCAGCAAAACTTTCAATTACCACAGATGGAGAAACCAAGATATTCCACAACAAAACCAAATTTACACAATATCTTTCCACAAATCCAGCATTAATTACAAAGGATAATAGCAGGAAAGCTCCAATACAAGGAGGGAAATTACACCCTAGAAAGAGCAAGAAAGTAATCTTCCAACAAATCCAAAAGAAGATAGCCACACAAAGATAATTTCACCTCTAATAATAAAAATAACAAGAAGCAACAATCACTGTTTCTTAACATCTCTTAACATCAATGGACTCAATCCCCCAATTAAAACACCTAGGCTAATGGACTGGATACATAAACAGGGCCCAGCATTTTGCTGCATACAGAAAGCCCGCCTCAGTGACAAAGACAGACTCTACCTTAGAGTAAAAGGCTGGAAAACAAGTTTTCAAGCAAATGACCCTAAGAAACAAGCTGGAGTAGCCATTTTAAAATCTCAAGCCCAAGAACACAAAGGGAGGGACTCATGGCTCCACCTGTATAGGTAGTTGAGGGTGGCCTTGCCAGGCATAAGTGGAAGCAGACAGCCTTGGTACCTGAAAGCTTGGATTCCCTAGTGTTGGGGAATTTGAGAGCAGGGAGGTGAAAATGGGAGGATGGTGGGAGTACACCCTCATAGAAATTCCCAGAATTATATGGATTAGACATGACAGAGGCAGGCCGCCAGAAGACTAGATTACAGAATTCAAACAAAAAAATTATCTTGATACTAAAATTTGTTTTGAGAATTGTATATGGCAGAGTACACAGCCTTGGTGTATCTACTCATCAAGTGAGCTGAGCAGACCTGCTCGAACCTCTGATGTCCTGGAATTCCATCTGGATGCAGTGAAGACACAGACATCAGAGGCTTATCAATCTACTCTTCTCCCTGACCCTCTTCTAATATCTCAACACCCATAATCAGCTTGAAGAAGCTAATGAAGAGTCAGTGACTCTATTCACTGGGCTTGGGAACTGAGGTGGTTAATATTGGGCTGTCTCTCTGGGGAAAAGTAGTGGTTTTGGTGGAACAGGGAGGATTAGCTAGGATTTATTGTATAGCCATAACCTATTGGTAGAAATATGTAAAATTGTTATTAAGATGAAGTTATAATTTCTTAAATGGTACAAAATTTACTTTGATTTCAAATTTAAGGTTTTCATTGGTATGAGCTTCTTATTGATATAAAAGTGACATTAATATTGTTACTCTCATCGGCATTATGCCTATATAACAGATTTAGGAATACAAGGCTAGACCCAGTCCTTCTTTAACTTTTAAAACTGATTTGAGATGGTTAGCTTATGAGTTAAGGGCCTATAGCAAATTCATGGCTCTGAGCTTATTATTAGGGTGTTTTCTATATTTTATTTAGCTGAGAGGAGTTAACAAACAATAGTCCAGATTGTCTTTCATGGATAGTTGGTTTTCAAAACATCAGAAGTCCACAGAGTTGACGTTACAAACATTTCTGTATCAATGTTCATTTTGATTAGAGACCTGTCTACTCCTGACAGCTTCCTGTCTTGGATTCTAAGAAGAAATTGAGCATCTTTAGAGTTACTCCAGTTGTGGTGAGACAGCCACTAGGCAAGAATTGCCTCCTTTCATCTACAGACAAATTATTGTCCAGAAAAGGACACACTTGCGGAATAGTCGACTGTTTATATCTGCCAAGACAGAGTAATCAGCCCTTAATAATTCTGCATCACTAGGTCTGTCAGATGATCCTGGGCCAGAAGGCTGAAGATGAGATGCTCCAACGTTTTGTAGTATAGGGACTGTCCAGGTACTCAGCGGTCTCTATAATTTGGCTAAGTTTTAGAAGCTATCCTTTGTGCTTCCCATAATTTCAGTTAACTCAGTCATTCTGGATTTCTGATGGGGTTAAAGACTTATAGTCTCATAGCCAATCCCAGCTATTTACTTTGAGGAAAAAAGGTTTGAGAGGATGGTTTTCAGCTGACATTCATTCTAAAGCCAAGAAAAAAGTCAGGTTCAGAATTAAGTCTTTTAGTTAGGAGGGATGACAGAGTTTTTGTTTAGTTAACAAAATGATGAACTGGGTATTAGATCTATCTTGTATCTTACTGACCCAAATTGGTATAGTTATGTTCTAATTGTATTCTAAGAGAAAAGTTTTATTTTAACAGGAAGGGTGATATGTAAGAGGAGCTAAAGTGGGAGGAGTAAGGAGAGGAAGATAAGGAGGAAGGAGAGGAGGAGAAGGAGAGGAGGAGCTAGGTGACAAGATGGAGGGTGGGGACACAAAAGTGGATGTTTGCGTGTCCCCGCTAGTCAAAGATAGTTGATATATTTAGGTTGGGTATTGGGTTACACTTCTGATTGATATTGCACATTAGCAAACTCATAAAGTCTTTGATTAACATTTAAAAAGTAGTATGAAAGCAAAAAGGAGAAGTGGGGAAGGGATAGGATTTTTCTAGGGAGGGGAAATGGGGAAAGAGGATGGCATCTGAAATGTACATAAAATATCCAATAAAGATTTACACACACACACACACACACACACACACACACACACACACACACGGCTACTAATCACAGTAAGGCTGGGGAAATAGAACCTCCATTCTGACTGGTTGGACCTCAAAAGATTTCTTGAAGGAAGAGAGATACAAATGACTTTGAAATAGGAAAGTATAACATAGAACTTTATTGGGTAAGGAGTCTTCTAAAGGAGCCCAAGAGATGGCAGATTAAAGCCCATGAGGATTTTTCTAAAACTTGGTTAAAGTAAAGTTGAGAGGAGGTGTGTTAAAGAAGGTACATCCTCTAAAGTGAGACTATAGAGGACATTAGTGTCCAAGGCAACATTTCCTTCCACCCCAGCATTTCTCAACCTTCCTAACAATATGACCCTTTAACACAGTTCTTTATATTGTGGTGACCCCACAACCATAATATCATTACTTTCATTGCTACTTCATAACTGAAATTTTGCTACTGTTATGAATCGTAGTATAAATATCTGAGATGCAAGAATATCTGACATGCAACCCCTGCCTGTGAAAGAATCCTTTAACCTTAGGGGGTCACAACCCACAGGTTAAGATCTGCTGTTCTAGATGGTCATGAGAAATTTCCAGAAGACAAGAGGAGGACTGACATGAGCCCTCTTCAAAGCAAGGCTGCTGGATGGGAAGTTAAATGACGCCATTGCATTGTAACACAATATCCAAATCCTTCTATTGGGCCTTGCAGAATTCTATTGATTATCAGTAAATCAATCAGTTTCCTCTTAGAGGGCTCTGTCTCTGTCTCTCATTGAAACCCAGCTATTCCCAGAGGCTTGAGTTTTCCTCTGGAAGCTTGGCAAATGGGAAGGAATGAATGGTGGGAGGTTAGCGAAGTCAGGTCACATGTCTCTCTTACATGGTGACACTTCTGTTCCATAGCTCTGGAAGTAAAAGATGGGGACAAGAAGCACGTGCCTTCCTAGAGTCTCAAAGACACCTTCACACTTCTTTTGTTCCCTTCTCCCCAGATCCCTGATCAGTTAATCTCATGTTGTTATACTGAATCTTCCTTCATCCCACCTTTACCTGAGACTTTCCAGATGCTCCAGAGTGTTAACATGGCTTTTCACATACTCTGAAACTTCTCGGTTTTCAACTAGTTCGATGTAGAGTCAATCCTCTGAGTGCACAGAAGTCTAGTTTCATACTTTCCAGTGATAGCCAACCCTGTGAGTACTCAGTTCCTTACGTAAAACGCACCGGATCTACATCTAGACTCTTCTTGTATGCTTGAAATGATCGTAAAATTATTTAAATGCCTAACACAATGTGAACAACACGTAGTTGTCATGCTAAATTGCTTATGTATTAGACCACCAAAAGAACCTGGACATACTCAGTATAGACATAGTTTTTCCCAAATATTTTAAATCCACCATAGGTTAAATTTATAGACTCAGAACTCTGAATACAAGAGGCCAACTTAATATGAGCAGATGTACAGTATAGACTATGGATAGTGGGAGATTCTGGTGAATTTCTTTCTCTTTTTCTTTCAGTCTTTTTTTGAGACACATTTTCTGTCCTATAATTTGCTCTGTAGATCAGACTGGCCTCAAACTCAGAGATCAGACTGCCTCTGCCTCCCTAGTGCTGGTCCTTGTGAACTCTTCAATGATTTTATCCTCCAATCTGTTACAGCCTCTCTTCTTCATGCTCTGGTGTAATTCTTGCTGTTAGCAGTAATAGTACCACATTCTGCAGTATTCTGTCATGTCTTCCAGTCTCAGACCACCCTCTTTTAATATTCTATATTCTCCTCCTTAAACTCGCCTGTCCCCTCTGAGAGCTCCGAACAATAGATCCTACTAACTGTTCACCATTGTCATTCCCTGGATATCTTCACTCCTCTTTTTACCAAGGTAAATTCATTATACTCACTTCTTCCATGTATTGTCAATGTCTTTAGTCTCTTTCCTACTGCCTTGGCAAAATCGTAATTCTGGTCAAAGGACTCTCATCTGACTATCTACCTATTCATATAGTTAAATAAGGTTAAAGAGAACTACAATCATGATATTTAATCCTTCGTTTCATGGCTGTCTTACTGCCCTGCATTGTGGGTTGCAAGCATGCTGCCCCTGTTTGGAAAATTGCCTTTCTCATCCCTCAGCTCCCTTAGCATTCTCAGTTATGATCTTGCCTCTTTATAGCAAAGATAAAACTGACACAGTGGGAAAGGAACTTCACACCAGGTAAACTCCAAATACCCCCTTCCCACCCATTGTCTGTCATCGCAGATACTGCCCTTGACCCATTGTACAGAGTCCCCATCTCTGCCTCCTATAGTGCAAAGTCTCTCTTCTTTTGATGAGAGACTACAGCTACATCTGCTCTAGATGTAGGCTTTGGGAAAATAAAACTCTCTCTTGTCTCGTTTCCCAGGCTCCTTAAATTTTTTCATCCCAACATTTCTCAAAAGTCTATTTTCACAGCATCTAATTTGTGTCCTCTCATTCTCTTTCAAACCCACTTCAGCCAGTGTTTCATCACCTCCACTTCACCAAATTTGCTCGTATCAAAATCCTCATTGACATCTCCTAAAAATCAATGGCCAGTTCTCAGGCATCATGATGTTTGATATCCAACATTTCTTTGAGCTAAGCACTCTTCTCTTCTTGATAATTAATTTCAAATTATTTTCCTCTATCACCGTCTTCCATTCTTTCTTGGCCTTCATTGTGGATGATTTATGTCCCTGAATGCTGATCTGTAATGCTCAGTTCTTAGCTCCTGAAACTCCCCCTGCCCCTTTCACCTACATTATCCCTCAGTAGCTACAGGAGACTGCTTCTAAGAACTATGTCCCGTTCAATTGCACAAAAAGGATATAGTGCTTACACATAACTCATTGTCTTGTATGCTTTAAATCAATTTTATGTTACTTTTAATACCTAATTCAATGGGAATGTTATACGGGTAGTTGTTATGCTGTATTGTTGATGGAATTATGATGGTAAGAATGTGTTTAGGACAGGTTTTTACACCAACATAATAGTTTTGACCTATGTTTGGTTAAAACCCAAGACTGAAATGAAAGATCAAATGGAGGGTGGGGAAAGAGGGATGAGGGAATCAAGACAAGAAGAGACAGCTAAAACTAAAGGGCATTTGAAGGGTAGTATGGGAACCTAATATAGTAGGAACTTCCTAAAATGCGTACATATATGAAAGTAGACTAAGTGATATCATCAAATAACAGGGGAAATAAGAACCCCCAACTGGATATCTCTTGTTATCAAATGAAGCTTCCAGTACCAAACTTAGTTACATTTACTTAAGTTTTTAGCCAAACCTGCCAAAATAACCCAGGCTGTTACCAAGACTATAGGTTGTTCTTCACAAACAGATAGCCCCATGTCTGAAGACAATTCCTACACAACTCAACTGAACGTGGAGATGTCAAGCTGGAGCCTACATAAGCCTTCACCCTTGTGTTCCAGTGGCCTTAAAGGCTCTTCACATACTATCAAGAGACAAACAAAAACACCAAGCCAGCCACAAACACTTCATTCACAGTGATGTTCAACCAGCAAGATATACGAGTGCAATAGTGACACAAAGTTTGTGGAAGTAACCAACCAATGTCTGATTTGACTTAAAGCCCATTCCCCAAAATGAACCCATACCCAACACTGCTTGGGTGACCAAGAACCTAAGACTAGATAGCCTAGAGACTTAGGGTAAAACCAAATACTACTGGTCTACAGAAAAAACAGAGAAGACAAATGTAATGATAAAACAACTCCTAATGATATTCTGCTATATTCATAGATCAGTCATCATCAGAGAGAAACTTTCTCCTGCCACAGATGGGAACAAATGCAAACACTCAAAGGTGGACATTATGCAGAGCATAAAAGATTTGGACACTCAACCCTAAATGAGATGTCTCCATTAAATCCTTCCCCTCAGAGCTCAGGGAACCCCATGGAAGAGGAGGCAAAAATGGGTTTAAGAGCCAGAAGGGACAGAGGACACCAAGAAAACAAGGCCTTCTAAAACCACATGAGCAAAACTCATATGAACTCACAAAGATTGAGGCAACATATGCAGGATACGCATGACTCTGCACTAGGTCCTTAGCAAATATAGAATGGTTTCTAGTTTAGTGTGTTTATGGGACTCCTGAGTGTGCAAATGAGTGAGTCTTGTACCTTCTTCTGGGCTCTTTTCCTTCTGTTGGATTGTTTGGTCCAACAACTTTGATGTGATGGATTTTGTTTTATTTTTGTTGTTGTTTATATTTTTTAAATGAATGAATGAATGAATGAATGAATGAATGAATGAATGAATGGAAACCGAGTCACTAGAATAAAGGTTAATAATTAAACTGCCATTTATACTTCCTCAGAGAGGGAAAGTCAATTTTTTTCTAGTGGAATGACAATGGATTTATCAGCCATTCCAGGGCAGCCTTGTGTTCAGGAGTTGTTGAGCAAAATGTCATAGACTCCACAATGTGTGTGTCTGTGTATGTGTGTGTGTGTGTGTGTGTGTGTGTGTGTGTGTGTGCATGTGTGTGAGAGAGTGAGGGGGAACGAGATTATAGTTTGGTGTTTTCTTTTATATATTTGGGGGGTGTGATTTTAATTTGTTTTCTTGGTTTGAGGGGATTTTATTGTTTTATTAGACTCTTGTTTATTTTTAGAAAAACACTTAAAGTTGTATGGGTAGGGAGAAGAACTTGGGGGAGGAAAAGAATATGATTGAATATATTTAAATTTAAAATTGTTAAAACAAGTTAAATAATTTTATATAATAAGTAAAATAATATATTTATATTAATATTTGATAATAATTATGACATTTTGTAGTTTATTATTATGTGAGTATTAAAAATAGTTATATTATTTTATTATTTTTATTAATTATATATATATGAAAAATAAATAAGGCTATAGGTAAACACAAATATAATAAATAAAATAATTTTAAATAATAAAAAAGAAAAACAGAACAAAACAAACAAATGAAAAACCAAGAGTGTGGAGCTTTCTGATGTCCAGTTGTATTTCTTTCTTGCTCATCTCTTTCTATATGCTATCTTTAAATTCAACATTTATACTAGCAAATATAAATTTTAAATCTCATTCCCAGATTAAACCCCAGAGATAGTTCTTTTACCATCTAAAAGGTCTCACTAGTTCGAATGTCATCTCATATATAATCAAAACCCAATACCATCCTCATCCTTTTCCTTAGGCCAAGAAATCTGATGCCTCCCCCATTTCAGGTAATGCTGTGCTATTTCACTCTAGTCCAAATCTTCAGAGTCCTTGTCACTTCTGAGTTCTCTCTTATTGCACATTTTATCCATTGGGAAAATCTCTTGACCCAAGTGAGAACATGACAAAAATTCCCTTCTGCTTCTTGGAGCTACTGTCACCATTTTCATGAGTATGTCAGGAAAGGTGAACCCTGTGATCAGAAACTGAGATGCAGTTTCTGGCTTTATAATGAAGGACACAGTGAAAGACCAATCAAGAGGAAAGGGAAGCTACTAAAGATTGAGAAGCCAGAACCACGAGAGACACACTCAGGTTGTCATGGAAGCATTGGAATTCATGGCTTAGGAATGTGTGTGGCCTAGGGCAGTCCAGAGCATCAGAAGACTGGGTCAGGCATCTACTGCACTGTGATAAAGGGAAGTCAAAAGGGAAGAACAACCACAAAGAGAGAGGGGCTGGAAACTGGATAGGATTAGCTAAAGAATGGCTGGGAATTGTGAAAGCAGAGCCATGGAGGTGCAGTTTTTTTTTTCTCAAAACAGAAGAAGGAAAAGGTGTCAAAAGGATGGAAACAATACAGTGTCAAGTGGAGTTGATGAGGCATGAAGAAGCATGATCATTGGCCTACCTTGAAGAGAATAGGTAGCAGTGTCTGAGGGACAAAGAGAGGAGAAGAGGAATGTGTCCTCTTTTGAGTATTACTTAAGACAGGAGAAGTGGCCAATGCTAAAGGACATAGGCACACCATCAAAGACAATGATGACCCTTGTCCTTTACAAACATGAGAAGAAGAAGAAGAAGAAGAAGAAGAAGAAGAAGAAGAAGAAGAAGAAGAAGAAGAAGAAGAAGAAGAAGAAGAAGAAGAAAAAGAAGAAGAAGGAGGAGGAGGAAGAGGAGGAGGAGGAGGAAGAGGAGGAGGAGGAAGAGGAGGAGGAAGAGGAGGAGGAGGAAGAGGAGGAGAAGGGGAAGGGGAAGGGGAAGGGGAAGGGGAAGGAAGGGGAAGGGGAAGGGGAAGGAAGGGGAAGGGGAAGGGGAAGGGGAAGGAGAAGGAGAAGGGGAAGGGGAAGGAAGGGGAAGGGGAAGGGGAAGGGGAAGGGGAAGGGGAAGGGGAAGGGGAAGGAGAAGGAGAAGGAGAAGGAGAAGGAGAAGGAGAAGGAGAAGGAGAAGGAGAAGGAGAAGGAGAAGGAGAAGGAGAAGGAGAAGGAGAAAGGAGAAGGAGAAAGGAGAAGGAGAAGGAGAAGGAGAAGGAGAAGGAGAAGGAGAAGGAGAAGGAGAAGGAGAAGGAGAAGGAGAAGGAGAAGGAGAAGGAGAAGGAGGAGAAGGAGAAGGAGAAGGAGAAGGAGGAGAAGGAGAAGGAGGGGAAGAAAGATGAAGAAAGAACAGGAGGAGGAGGAGGGGGAGGAAGATGAGAAGGAGGAACAGGAGGAGGAGAAGGGGCTTCTAGTCATTCATGCTCAGAGACTTGGGGCTTTCTTGGAGAGGTTAAGAAACAAAGCCCCTGGTTCAGAGGATGTTGGGACTTGACAACAGCTGGGGGCTTGTCTTCCCTGAAGGCCATCTGTAGGACAGTACAGAGAAGAAACAGAATTTGGTGAAGCCTATTCTAAGTGATTTCTGAATCATCTTCCAACTTGGTGTTTCTATAGAGTCAGCCGACCGGAACATTGTCTTGTTCTCTGGTATTTTCAGAACAGTGTCTAGTATACAGTAAGAACTCGAAACATAACTGTGGAGTTAGTGCACGAGTAAACACTTAAATGAGCCTCTTTCAAACAAGCACATAAAACCTTTTAGTTGAAATCACAGGTTTTAATGTAGAATCAGCTTAACAAATTTAGGAGATTACAAATACTTTATAAAAACCTTGAAATTTAATATAATTTTTTTTACTCAGGGTGATGCAAGCAAATACAGGTAACTCACATTCAGAGTGGACATTTTGTAACTAAATATTTTCTGGGTTCTCTTAGAGATAATTATCAGGAAAATGGCTAACTCTGTTCAATTGTGCAAGAAGGTTTTTTGAAGTGAGTAAGAGTTTAATCCTTCTGGTTTTTGTTTAGATTTTTACCATCAGAGGTAGAATGTGTCTTTAACCTTCTCTGTCATGTTCACTCCCACAGCCCTCCAGCTGCCTCTGCTTACTGGTCCTGAGGACATTTGCCACTGATTAAAGAGAATAGCAAAAGAATAAGACTTCTTTTAAAAACATAAGCTAACTGGAGACGTAGCACATTGCACCTGCAGGACAATGTAGGTGCATGAGGTTGCTGATGAAATGGGTCCCTGTTGAACATGCCCATTCATTACCTGCGTGGAAAACTTTATTTTTTCCATTAGTGATTCCAGAAGAGCTGGCCTCCATTTTTATTGACCGTCTGCCTGGTGGGAGTGAGGAATGCCTGACCACAGGCAGGCGACGACGTGACCCTGGGCGGCTTGCCACACTTCGCCTTTGATGGATTTGCAAGCGCTTTTCAGCCCCATGAATAGATAAACTTAAACCTGCAATGAAAAAATAGCACCATTAACTTAAAAGGTCAACTTGAGAATGGCTAAAACATGAATTTATGTCTTGGCATGGGCTGCAGAGAACACCAGCAACTATTTCTAAGGTTTGCAGGTCGTGTTAGAATTGTGATTTTTCACATTATTTTCTGGGCAATGCTTCATTCAGAAGGGGGGAGGGAAATCCTCAGTTATCATGCCAAGAATCCTACAAGTTGGAGTTATATAGCCATATATTAAAGTTAACCACATTCTTCCTAAACTCCTGGGAGTATATGTGTGTTTCTCATGGAGCTTTGGGTTTTAGAAACTGCTGCTTGGTATCTGGGGTGTCAGTAACAATTAAAGAACACTTTTGTTTCATGGGACTCACAGAGGGGCCAGAATTGGTGATTGAATAGCCTGGAAAAATCAAGAATTTTAGTTTCATTATTAGTTTTTAAATAACACTCATTGGTCACCAATGGAGGTGGTGAAAATATTGCAATTACTCAGAAATTGTAAAAGAGAAAGAAAGCAAACACTTAGCCTGTCTTTTCTATGCCAGCATATTTCAAGGTAGCCAAATAGTTGACACAAGAAAGTTCTTCATGAGAGAACAGCCATATAGTCATGCAGTACAGTTTGTTTTCTACGGCATTAAGTGCCTCATCCTGGCAGTGCTGGCCAGACAATCTATGGATTAAATTCGTCTAATCCATAAATGGAGGACAACCTCCCATTTGTGCCTATCCACTGGTAGGTGTGTGTATGTGTGTGTGCAAGTCTCATGAGAGCTCACAAGCATCTGCTCTGGGTTTCTATACCTATACTTCATTATAAACTTAGTGTGAGTTTGTGCCCAAGATCTGGTTTCTAAACCAGGATACTGTGAGTCTGAGTATTGGTCTTTGAAGTATCCTTCAAGTTAGGACTTCCATGCTTGCTGGTCTCTTAAGAGACAGCCTGGCAGGTTTCCTGTGTCAATGAATAGCATGCTGAGACACCTAAGTACATAGACACGTGTGTGAACCTTCTCATCTCATATGTCTGTCTCTATGGCTATAACTAGCATACTGGTCTCAATCTATCATTATTCCTCTTCAGTCTTCTAGCATATCATTCTTGGTTCCACATTTTTACAGAGTGCATCCTGAGTGTCTCTTGACCCAGAAGACTCCAGAAGAATCTGGACCAACTTGTAGATGACAGAGGAAGTGATGGGAGAGAGAAATTTTCAGTCAACATTAGACAGTGTATGCAGATTCAGGCTGAGAATATTAGACAAACCACTCTCTACTTATTTTACTCTTTATGGCAGCTGTTGGGCTAAAGGGATCAGGATTGTGGCTCAACATGGCACTCTTAGCTATTACATAAGGCCCCTCAAAGAAGCATAAAGTGATATAAATGAGAATAAAAATTACAACATGGAAAGAAGCGGCATAGGTACTTGAAACTGTTGAATCCAGTGCTTTAAAAATATAATAACTTAGATCATGGGGAGATGGTTAAAAAAAAATAAATGCTTTCTGAGTAGTTTCAATAGAGCATAGTTCTGAGGAAGGGAAATGTGTCATGGTGGAATTTTGGAAGAGTTCCCAATGCTGAAACAAACTCATACCAATCCTACTCCAAAGTAGGAGTCTTCAGAGGTGCAAAACAAGGAGTTGGTACATGAAATCTCTCCTTGTACGAGGGCCAATGAGAGCAAGAGAGATGCAAGTAAGCAACTACTTAAATAAGAACAAACGTGCTGCAAACATTTGAAAATGCTTATGAGTGTAAAAGATCATGGTGCCATACCTTTAGAGATGAATGAATCATCACCTAATAAATTACATCATCTAAGTTGGCTCTTAATTACTTTAGGAAAAAAGACAACCTGGTCTAACAACTAAATAGCAAGCATGTTTCCAAACATTGATTACTATCCCATGAATGTTTCACCACAAATGGAAAACACACACATACATACACACATATTCACACATACATACATATAGGCACATACACAACATACATACACACACATACAAATGTATGGGGAGATGTTGGTTCCAATTGGTTCTTGACTGTGTCAATAAAGAAGGCAGAAGCCAATTGGTGGGCGAAGGAAAAAAGGTGGGGCTTCTGGGTCCCAAGAGAAAGAGAAGGGGTGCAGGAGAAAGGTTCAGACCAAAATTTGGAACAAGGGGGAAGCTGCAGACTGTAGGCTGTAGGTCTTGGGATCCCTAGAGTTTGTATCCTCCGCCATGATTGGGAACCAAGGAGGATGGAGGGAACTAGTTGCTAAGATTAGGACAGGAAATTCTTTGCCCAGTCATTGAGTGATCTGACTAGTTTTCAAATAATAAAACTGTCCAGTGTTTTCCATCCATGGAGCTAAGGTGGGCAGGAGAAGAAATAGGGCAGCTGGGCTGGTTGTTAGAGGTTTGGCGAACCTAGCACTGAGGGGCTGGAGGAGCAATCACAGCTCACAGGGAAAAACAGCCAATTGGCTCTTGGTGGAGCTGTGTGAGACCTGCAGCTTGATCTCAGAGCTAAGCTGAGAGCTCGGAGCTAAGCTAAGAATGGCCCCTGGGCAAAGGAGCAAGCTTGTTTTTAAAATTACATGCAACATACAAACATACATACAAATATATATACGTATACACACAGAAAGGCACAAACACACATGCACAATACACGTATACATACACACATACACTCCCCACTCCCCCTGACACACATACACAGGAATCCATATTTTACAGATAGGAAACCTGAGGCTCAAGAAGTTACTTGTCCAAGGTCACACAGAGTTTGGTTCTGTTCTTTTCAATTGTGCCATGTTAAAGGACAAACTGAACACCAATAAAAAGATTGTTTTAAGTTTGCAGTGGAGTAGTGAGAACATGAGATCTATTTAGGCGGAAACCAAAACAACAACAACAAAACCATAAAATTCTGATTCCCTTTTGAGCTGTGGTCATCTAGAGTCCTCTGCTGATTTTCTTCCCCTGATCCATGCCACCATCATGGAGCTAAAATGGCCTCCTTGTTGTTGACTGCAGTCAGACACCTTCGTGGTGAGAACCACCTGGTCCTGTCCCTTCCCCTTGAAGCCTTTCAATTCCTCTCATCACACCAGTAGCACTCCGGTGAGTGCTTTATCATACAACACCCTTAAGCTCTGGCTCATCTTCTGCGCCACCACCAGCTCATTTCTCCAAGTACATCACATCTCTACTTGCAAGACATCTGTTTTTCACTTGTTGGATTCTTTCCTTGGCTATGAACATAGTACTTTCCGTGTAACAGATGAAGGATGATGGGTCCCTCTTTCCAGCCAGTTCTCCTCTGTATTCTGCTCTCTACATGATGCAATCACGCCTTGGTCACAGATAACCTACAGAATCAAGAGCTAATCAATGGAATGACTAATTTCTGACTAAGCACTTTCCGTTTCATTATACCATCACAATCCTTCCTACACTACTCTGGCCTACAATTTAGCTGTCTACCTCAGCTTTAACAGAAGCCTTCCTTTCCTAGCAGCTATGGTCCAAACTATGTAACCTTTCTATTCTCTTTCCTGCCTCTCAAATACAAAACTGTTTTTACAGAAATACTTCTACCTCAGAGCTATCATTTATCTTGATAAAGGATCAAAAGCCAGAACTTCTAGAAACATCTTAGATTATTGAATTATTGATTATTGAATTATTGAATTGAAGGGAAACACAACAGGAGTTAAAAATACAAGTGCTGGAGTCAGAATTTCTGGGCTCAAATCCTAGTCATACTTACCTAGGGCAAGTGATCTGACAGCTTTGTTTTTGTTTGTTGTTGTTGTTGTTTGTTTGTTTGTTTGTTTGTTTAAAGTTATTTTCTCAGCCAAGAAGTAGGGTTGAGCATAAGGTTGCTATGAGATTGCCTAGAAAATGCTATAGTAATGTCAGACACACAGTAGGCTCTCAATTTTGACTAGCCATCTTCATTTGTCTTACCAATGGCTTCTACCTAATCTTTGTTCTAGTTTCTTAGCTCTAACATCTTGCCTCTGCTCATCTGTTTTTAAATTTTTTTGCTTTGACTTCTGTGACATTTAAATTTTTTTTTGCTGGCTCTTACTTTTAAATTCTCATTTCCATTCTATTCCTAGAGGTAGGAGTACTCAGTTTCTAAAGTGCTGTAGCCAATCACCACAATACCAGCAATCTAAAATAATAGCTGCTTAGTGTCTCAGTTCTAGAAGTCTTATGATGAAAATCAAGGTGTTGGCAGGGGCATATTTGTTCTTGAAGCTTTGGAGGAGAATAGATTCCCTGCCTCCTTCAGCTTCTTGTCTTGCTGACATTACAGTTGTTCTGGCCCTGTGGCCATATCTCGGCAATCTTTCATCTCTGTGGCCACACAGCCTTCTATAGTTGTCTAGTTAACCTCCTCTTAGAAGACATTTGTGATAATGCTTAGATATTTTTCAAATAATCTCCCACCTTAAAACCTGTACCATAATTTCATGTGCATAGATTCTTTGCAAAGAATAGTGGATTCAAGCATGTATTTATTAGCCTATCATACTGATCATGCCCCATGGTCTGCCTTTGCATCTCTCTATATCCTTGGGAATGTTTGAAGTGCGCAGCTGACCTGATGTACCCCATGTCTCTGCACCTCTGTATGTATAGATCCTACAATTCCCCTGTTTTGCTCTGGCTCCCGGACTTCAAAGTTCCATTTCCTCTTTGATCTGTATATAAAAGGGATACTGATAATTTTTGAGTTAATCTTGTACCTAGTCATATTACTGAAAGTGTTTCTCAGCTGTAGAAGTTATCTGGTAGAATTTTGGGGGTCTATTATGTATATTATCATAGCATCTGAACATAATGATACTTTGACTTCTTCCTTTCCAGTTTGTGTCCCCTTCATCTCTTTCTGTTGTCTTATTGCTCCAGCTAGAATTTCAAGAACTACACTTAATAAATATGGAGAGAGTGGACAGCCTTGTCTTGTTTCTGAATTGCTTTGAATTTCCCTCCGTTTACCTTGATATTGACATAGGCTAACTATAATTGTCTTTGTTATGTTTAGGTATGTCCCTTGTATCCATAATCTCTCCAACAGTTGTCATGAAGGGATGTGGAGTTTGTCAAAGTTTTTGTTTTTCTTTTTTGTTGTTGTTGGGGTCTTTTTGGTTTGTATTTGGCTTTTAACACTTCTTTTTCTTTGAGTTTGTTTCTATGATGGATTATATTTTGTATCTCTGGGATGAAGGGTACTTTATTATGGTGGATGATCTTTTTGATGTGTTCTTAGAATCTGTTTATGGGTATTTTGAGTATTTTTGCATCAATGTTTATGAGGGAAATGGGTCTCTAATTCTTGCTCTTTGTTGAATTTTTGTGTAGTTTGGGTATCAAGGTAATTGTAGCCTCATAAAATTAAATTGGCAATACTTCTTCTTTTGTTTATATTTTATGAGATAATTTGAGGAGTAGTATTGGTATTAACTCTTCCTTGGAAGTATGGTAGAATTCTTCTCTAAAACTTCCTGGCCCTGGGTTTTTCTTGCTTGAGAGACTTTTAATGATTGCTTCTATTTCCATAGAGGTTATACATCTACTAAGTTATCTATCTGATCTTGATTTAACTTTGGTAAGTGATATTTATTTAATTCTGAGAACCTCCATGCAGCTACAGATACACAGTACGTATTTATATGTTGGTTTAAAGGGGTGAGGGCTCAGATTTTAGTCTGAGGTCCCCATATCCTTTCATTACCTAAAAAAGAGACTAAACCTTATGGGGTTTTTTTTCCCTCTCCATAAAATCAAATTCTTAAATGATCACTTCTCCTGGCCCCTCTCCAGGGGGCATTATTCCTGGCTGTGCTCCGGGTGGGAGGATGTCTGAGAGAATGACTTGCTTTCATCTAAATGTCAGTCTGGTGATTCAGAAAAGCCGTGTGCCATAGGAACATCTGTAGTTCTGTCAATGTTTTACAACCTGCAGCAGCAGCAACCGTGTGTCCCATCACCTTCCGTGTCCTTTCCTAGGTAAATTACTCTTCAAGACACAGAAGAATTCTGTTTTGAATGTCACTACCCAAGAGCAAACACAAGATATACTTAGTCCCAATTAAAAAGATAACAATCTGCAAAATAGGGCTATTTATTTTTAGGTTTCTCCTTAGATACAAAGCAGAAAATAAGTCCAGCAGTTCCCAGACAACGACCAAAGTGAGGTGAAAATATTTCTGTTTCCTCTCAGGCCTGGGTTAAGTTTTACAAATTTTGGGGAGCTTTTGTAACAGCCTTTTTTTATTTGGCTCAAAGATTACTTTATCAAAGATTTATATAGTAGGCCTGAGGCCCTCCTGTGATGTTTGGGAGGAAAAAGGTCAAGCATAGAGAAATACACTCAGAAAAGAGAACAACTTGTGTGAGCTTAGTTTAGGCATGACCCACGAAAGGGAACAGAATTAGTGCCCCTTCCGTGAACCTAGAGCAAACATGTTCCAAGAAGTCTGAGCACAATCAGAACTGGTGGTTAACTAAAGGAGACAGCTTTTAGAGAAGGTCTGCAACAGAAGCCACTAGGCTCCCCTAGAGACCAGAAAAGTGGATGTTCCCTGGGCAGGAGGATTGCCTACAGGGGTGTCAACTCTAGCACAACAGGTTCGTGGGCATGCCTCCTCTTGTTTTCTTTCTTTTCTCCCTGAGATCCAGGATTTTTTTTCACGTTACACAAATCTGGCAGTACCAACATATCAAAGCCAGGAGGAACTTCTTGCCAAGATGTAGTCATTTGTCATTTTGTGGACAGTTATGTGTCTAACCATACGTGAATGTAGCATTTGAGCACTTTGGAAAGAGATCAACATTCTAAGGACTGGATATGCAATATAGACAGATTTAACGTTTGGCTCAATGCCAGCATGAGGAAGCTATAGAACGAGACTGGATTAGAGCTTTGGTGGATGTTGAACTTGCATTCCTGGAATTCAAATAAAGTACTGCGGATGGGCTGCTGGTGTTTTCACCTTTGACTCCACCTTCAAAGTGTCTGTAGCCTTTTTATAACTTCCTCCTGATGGCAGGGATAGATGGCATGCTTCTCTGTTCCCCCTGCTTCAGAATTCTACCAGAGGGACTTCATTTCAGGAAAATGTGGTGGCACAGTGGATTATTGTCCCTAGCTCCTGACTTCACTCTGACATATTGTCATTTATCAGTACTTCCTGGTAAAGAGAAAAAGTGTAGAGTCCTCCTTGGTTTGGGACTTGGCCATTATGATTTGCTTTGCCCAGGTAGATAGTTGAGGATATGGTGAAAAGCTGAGATTCAAAATATGCTTTTGTGGTTTGGCCTTAGCCTCTGATGCTTTTGTTATAACTATGAAAAACACATTTATCAGTCCTAGGATGAAATGCACAGGATACACCAGGCTTGACCACAGACTCTAGCCAAGTTCCACCAGGCAATGACTGGTCTATGTAGTGCCTTGCAAAACTAAAAGACAAATTTTGAGAGGTGCCAACCACTGAGGTGTGGGGTGGGTGATATATAGCAAAGACTGGCTGAATATGGTTCACAAAGAGCTTACAAAGGGAGAAACAAAGAATACTGATGGTTATAGTTTACTCATGAATGGTGACTCCCTTCCTTATCTCAAGTGTTCCTCAGGACCCTATCTTAGATGCTCTAAGTCAGCACACTCACAATTCTGAGAAAAAAAAAACTCATTGCCCCGCCTCCTTTTCTGCCAGTCATCCGTCAATATCCTAAAAATACAGTCCCTTCCTTGTGCCATGTTATCACATGGTACATACATACCTATATTAAAGTTTATCTATTTACCACATGATTATCTACCTCTCTCTCCTCTGAACTCAGTGCTCAGCTGTGTCTTATTTAATGCTTATCAGAATGTGTGGTTCACAGTTGACACTAATGGTGTTATGGTTTGACTATGAAAGGTTAAGCACTCGCTTTTGCTCTGAATGCCTGGTTCTCCATTTCTGGTGCTGTTTTAAAGTCTATGGAGCCTGGGGCAGATGAGGCATAGCTGGCAAGAGTTAGTTCTTAGAAGATTCTGTCCCTGGTTCTGGTCCGTACTCAGTTTCCTGTCTGATACCTGGTGACTGAGCTGGCACTTCACACTCCTGGAGTCAGGTATGCAGCTGTTCTATCTGACAACCTCTCCATGAAGAACTGACATCCTCCGAGTGGTCAGCCAGAATAGTCCTTCTCTCTCTAAAGTATCTTGATCACAGGCCAAGTGTCTTGATCACAGGGAAACAAGGCTACTAACTTAAATGTAGACTCCTCTTGACAGAAGCGGGAGGAGGGCATTCCAAAATGTAGAATATAGTAACTAACTGGCTACAAGTTTTCCCAAATTCCATACTGTTGTTTGGCTGGTATTTGAGGGTGATTGGTTTGTATACTCCCTAAAAGTGTAGTTGAAGCATATGTTATATGCTTCAATATATACATATGTATGCATATATATATATATATATATATATATATATATATACAAATAGTTTTGGAAACTCTTTTAAAATAATTCTATACATAGTCTAAAAATCTAAATCAGTATGTAGAAGAGAGAGGTGCCATGTCTACTGTGTCATTTTTTACATTAGCCAACATTTGGACTCAATCCAAATGATTTGAAAGGGGTGTGTGTATGTGTGTGTGTGTGTGTGTGTGTGTGTGTGTGTGTGTGTGTGTGTTATTTGGCCATTAAAAAATCTTGCTGGGAAAGATATAGATCACAATGAACTGTAATTCATTGCTGGTGGCAAAACATGTGGAAAGACACCGTGTCAGGTTCTCACAAAACTAAACATAATCTTACCACACGACCCAGAAATCATGCTCCTCTGTATTTAACCAAATAGTTAAAAAGATATACACACAAAAACCCAGAGATGAGTTTACAGCAGCTTGACTCCCAGTTGTAAACCTTGGAAGGAATCAAAGTGGTCTTCATTTGGAAAGCGGATATAAAAATCTACAGTACATCCAGACAATGTAATATTTTTCAATGCTTTAAAAAAATCAGCGATCAATACATGTAAAGAGATGCAGGTGCCAGAAAAGTCTACATGTTATATTATTTTAGCCCTAACAATATCCTGGAAAATGAAAACTATTTACACAGCAAACAGATGAGCAGCTGCCAGGGATGGAAAGAGAAACAAATGGGGGCAGAACACAAGGAGATAATAGGATAGTTAGTCTCCTCTGTATACCACCATGGTGAGCACGGATTGTTATAGACTCATCTAAATTCATAGAACGTGCATTGCCAAGGGTGAGCCTTACATGAAGTACAGGCTTGAATTAATGGAGTTCCCATGTAGGTTCATCAATGTGGTAAACTCTAGACAACATTCTCTCAAATCTTACTGAGGATGCAAAACTTCCCTAAAGCCCAGTTTATTTTTTAAACATTGCTAACTGATACTGAGAAGACATAAGGGCCTCCCAGATACTGTTACCTCACAATAGGTAATTACACAATTCAATACAAATGCAAGAATTCCATGCCAAATAGGAATGTTTCCATCTACAAGTATTAATACTAATTAATTTCAAATTAGTTCTAAGTATTATTTCTTGCTACTTGAAAACAGAATCTTATCCCTTCTAAGATATACTATATAAAAAATTTATCAGGCATACTAAAATTTATGTATAGATAATGTTTCATTAAGGAGTATTTATAGCATTGGGATAATAAAGCTATATTGATTATTCTAATCATAGTGATATTGGAAACTGGATATAGATCTGTTAATAAGTAAATAATTAAATACATTATGGTATATCTATATATTTGAATGCTGTAGAGCAGACATGTTGATTAAAATATACATATAAGAAAGAAAAAGGACAATTATTTTTCATTTTCCTATCCATCTATTCAGTCAGTGATAACTGACTGTCTTTGTGTTTTAGACACTGATTGATAAGGACATAGATTTATAAACTGTTAAAGTCAAAAGCATTTTTTGTATCTTTCAGGTGTTTTTCCCCTAATCTTTTCCTCATTTGCAAAGTGAGAGATTGGTGATGCTTTCTAAGTCGTGGCTGCACCCTACCCACCTCTGTTCCATTGTCCACATTCTGCTCTGTCTATCCCACCACTTCTTAGACCTCCTGACGATGGCTCCTTTCCCATCACTCCCGGTTTCCCTGAGCACTGACATTCAGCCACCTTTCAGGCACACACAGATCCTTTGTGATTCACAGGGGACTGGCTCTGCAACTCCTTCCCACTCTGCCACCTCCAGGACTCCAAATTTGCTGACATCCCAGGCCTTGATATAAAATGGCATACTAACCAATACATATCCTCCTGTGTGCCTTAAATCATCTTTAGGTTATTCATAATACCTCATGTGATATAAATAGTTATTATTCTTTAGGAAGCAATGACAAGAACGTATCTGTATATACTCTGTCAAAATGTCATTTTCTTTTCTTTTAATTCATAGGTTATTGAATTTTATTATGTATTATATATTTAATGTGGTTCATTTGAACACTCTTTATTATTAGTTGTTTCATTTATTTACATCCCAAATGTTGCCTTTCTCCCCCTTAACTGAGAGAGTGCCCTCCATAATCCCTTCTCTCTGGGCATCAAATCTCTACAGGGTTAGGTGCATCCTCTCCCACTGAGGTCAGACAAGGCAGTCCTCAGCTACATATATGAAGCCTAAGGCTAGCCTATATATACTCTTTGGTTGGTTACTCAGTCTCACTCAGTCTCTGGGAGCTCCTAGGGGTACAGGTTAGTTGGCACTGTTGGTCTTCCTATGAGGTTGCCATCCCCTTCAGTTCCTTCAGTCCTCCCCCTAATTCTTCCATAGGGGTCCTCAACCTCAGTTCAATACTTGGCTGTATCTGCATCTGTCTCAGTCAACTGATGGTAGAACCTCTTAGAGGACAGCCATGCTAGACTCCTCTCATAGGTCCTCAGCATAGCATCAGTAATCGTGTCAGGAACTGGTACCCATCCATGGGATGGATCCCATCTTCTTAAGGAATATTTTGACCTGTGTTGGATGAAACTATAGATGTAGACCTCATGGCTCTGAGGGGACTGGTTATATTTTGTAGAGTCCTTCGAGTGCTTCATCTCCTCTTACTTTCCTTAACTCAGCAATCCCCTTTGCAACATAAGAAATCTTTATTAAAATGTCTCATTTGCTAGAATTTTGTTACCTGATTGAACCTTGACTATGAGGGTATTTGAAATCTGCCCATTTCGGTTTTGACCCTAATGGTTTGTCATTGTGCAAACCCAAAGCAGCCACTGAAGAATTGCCTTAGGATGTTCTCAAATACGTGAGATCTTAAGGTTTTATCCTGCTCATTTGTCAGTGTTTCACTCACTGCTCAGTGCTCTGGGTTTCTCATGTTGTCTTGTTCTATAGGAGTTAAGTCGTGCTATCTTTACATTCACACTTGGGGCTGCATCAAGGAGAGATAGAGATTTCTTGTAACCTCATGAACGTTACAGAAATTTCCCTGTGTTTTGTGGACTGAGGACAATACAACTCTCTCTTTGCAAAACACTATTGATTGAAAATATATATGGAAATATTATAACCATAACAACCACTCTAATTATGTTGGTGTTATCCATAATTATACCACTTAATAGGTAAACATCTTATAGTACACTTACATGTTTAAGGCTATGTAACAAACATAATGGTTAAAAATAAACACTTAAGATAGGAAAATGTACTAATTCTTTCAGTCTTCTGCTCATTTATTTTGTACATCCTACTTGACTGCCTTCTTCATATGGACATTGATTTGTAACTACTGAATATTGCTGAATTTCAAATGGAAAGTTGGTATGGATGATATTTAAGACCATGGACTAGAAAGTTCTATGTATATAAAACTTTGAGGATAGATTTTTTTGGGTGTGTGAGAGAGTTCTTCAATTGTTCACATACTGATTGAGAAAACACCTATCAAGAGCTTTCTTTGTGGCAAGCCCTGAGGTTTGGGCTTTAAGAAACAGAATCTATACCCTCTGACAGCTTAATGACTGACAAAGGACATGCCCCTCCCCCTGCACAGGTGTGCACCTAACTACTACAAAGAGCATCAGCACTGAATGTGACACGAAGGGAGACATCAGTACTTCCTGGGCTGATAAAAAGGGAACTGCAAGGTCATTTCCTCAAGAAGCCAGTGGGGCATCTCTGTTTTCCTAAAATAGATGTAACCATTGAGTATGTTTCATAAGCACATAGTCAAATATCATTAAACCTCAAGCAGTCAAGAAAAATAACCAAATAGGAACGAGGCCATTGCTTCACATGGTGAAATCCACACCTTTTAGGAAGACGTGTACTAAGATTTTAAATTGAAGTTGCAGCTACTTATTAAATGACATCACCAAGTGAGCATAAGAAGATTACTCCTTAAGATCCTTGAACTCAGCTTTACAGCTTGTCTTAGCAGTCAATAAAAGCTTTCTAGAAATGAAAGAAAATAGTTTCCTCCTGGGAACATCGAATGATAAGCATTAACCTCCTAAAGGGATCAGTGCTTTAGAAGATGTTAGTCATTTGAGCAAATGAATAACATTTAGTAAAAGAACTTTATTGTACAGAGGAATCTATTTATACCAATAATTGCTGAGCCTACAGCCTACCAGGCCCCAGGACAGGAATCATAAAGACAGAATCTGTGTATAAAGGGGAGAATATTTTGCAAGGAAGAAGGCTGTCAGGAGTAACTCCAATAACAAAGCAGTGTCCTGTGTGTGAGGTAGAGCATGGGAAGACTGCACAATCTCCAGTAGCGAGAAGAGCTGGCACATGTTTTTAATAGCCAAGAATAAATATTTTGGGGGGATCATATGGTCTCTTTTGTTTCTATTTTCTCACTCTGCTGCTGTAGCCTTCTTGGGCAATATATAGCTGAATCTGCATAACCTAATACATGTTTCCTTGTAAAACCAAAGGGTAGCGTGGATTTAGTCTTGGGACTATGATTTGCTTCACCCTGAACTCAAAGGGTTGGAGTGAACACCATAAGGGATGACTTTCAGCAGGGTTTTTGCTGCGAGTGGGCTGCTGGGTAAGTTGTCAAAGACACAGAAAGCAAGGATGAGTGTTCCCCAGAGTGAAGGTGTGTCGTTCTCAAGAAACAGACCTCATTCATCAAAGGAAGAAGTATCCAGTTTCATACACATTGGAGGTGTGTTACTGGGAGCATCAGATGCTTAGACCTAAACAAATGATCTTCTGTGTTGAGTTTTTACAGTTGCAACAAGTTCATAAATGGACCTGGAAGCTACACTGAGCATCACGCCCATGTGTTGAAAATGATGATAGCTAGGGTTGTATGAGCAAGGGGCAGAGGGAGTACTGTATCATAAGACTTCAAATGACCTTGAGACTTTGCTGTAGGCTCCAGCCCCTCCCTTAATTAATTGTTTTAAAATAGTATACAAAGCAATGGGTTTTTCTATGGGATTTTTATAATGTTCTGTTATACTTTATTCTTATTTGTTCTCTCTGACTGCTTTTTTGATTCCTAGCCTCATCTTGCTATCCCTGTTTTACTCCCCAAATAGTCCTCCCTTCTGTTTTCATATCCCCCACACACACATATTTTCAAGGCTAATAGAACCATCCTGGTGATCCAAGCTTTTAAAACACAGGATTTTAGGAGACATGATCCAAACTATAAGGGTACTCATAAAACCAAGAACAGGGCTGAAATAGTTTAACAAACAAGTTCAGCTTCAGATATTTTGGGTCTATGACTTCCATGAAACATTAAAAAAATTATCTATACTAATTACCTAGAAATAGACACACCACATGACCCAGCTATACTACTCTTGGGCATATACCCAATCCTGCTATAGACATACCTGCTCATCCATTTTCACTGCTGCTCTGTTCATGATAGCCAAGAACTGGAAATGCTGTAGATATCAATCAATAGATGAGTGGATAATGAAAATGTGGTGCATTTACTTAATAGGATATTATTCAGCTATTAAGAAACCGAAAATTATGAAATTCACAGATGAATGAATGGGTGGAAAACAATCATTCTGAATGAGGTAACCCAGACCCAGAAAAACAAATGTTACATGTTTTCTCATTTATAGATGCTAATTTTGGATCTTTAGATATGCTGTTTCACTTGGAATGTCTATAGAGGCCAAGAAATAAGTGGTGGGCTATGGTAGGTAGGATAGAACACAGGGGTATAAAAGGGTAAAGGGGAATAATGGCACCAGAAGTGGAATAAAGATAGAATGCAGTAGAGTAATGACTACATGGAGATAACTAATGCTGAAGACCCTTTGAATAACCTTATGGAATCCCACTGCTGTGGACGGTTCCTAAAAATATGCATACACAAATATAAAACTCGTTTAAATGGAGTTACCCTATTAATGGAGAAACAATGCTCTTATAAGGCACCAGGCTATCAGAATAGTCCCAGAAATTGGTTACCTATTTTGGAGTTGTTCATCAGTTAGATCCCATAGACTCTTAGACATTATAGGATATTGCTAATATTCTTGGTTACCATTGTCTCTCCCCCACCTTTCCCTGCCAAGTGTAAGAATAGAATGGTTTTGCTGAAGGTACCACATACTTTTATCTTATTTCAGTTTTGTTTATGTTTTTGTTTCTGCTTCATTTTGTTGAAAATAATTTATTCATACAATATATTCTGATCACAGTTTTCCCTCCGCCCTGATCTTCTTAGATCTACCCAGTTTCCCATGAATCCAACTCCATGCCTTCTTTATCTGGAGAAAGCAAACAGGCAAATGAAAACAAACAATAAAAAGAAAAGAATAAACAGAATAGAAAAAGAATAGAATAAAAAGAAAAGAAGAAGCACAAGAAACACATACACAGAGAAAAAGAGAGACAGAGAGACAGAGAGAGAGGGAGGGGAGAAAAGAGAGAGAAGAGAAAAAAAAGAGATAAAAACACAAATTAGAAACCACAATATACAACACAAGGAAAAGACCAGTAAGATAAAACCAAAGCAAGCCAAACAAACAAAGCAATATGAAACAAAAAAAAATATTTTACAAAAATACCATTGAGTTAGGTTTTTTTAAAAAAAAAAATTTTATTGGTTCTCTGTGAATTTCACACCATGCACTGCAATCCCAGTCATCTCCCCATCCCCTTACACTTACCCTCCACCCATGCAACCTCCCTTCCAACAGAGAAAGAAAATCTCATTGTGGAAGATGTAGTGTGTGACAGTGTGACCCACAGTATGCCCCTTTGTCCATACTTTGCTTGAAAATGTAGATTGCAATGAATGACTCATTGGTCTGGAATGAAGCCTCTGGCTTCTGCTATTCTATCAATCAGAAACCTCACTGGGACTCCTCTCAGATATTCTGTTGTTGCCCTGTGTCATGGAGATTTTGTAGTTTTGTATCTATAGAACCAGCCCCTTCATGCACTCCAGCATTTATGGGATAGATGTTGAAGTGGACCAACTCAGAGCCATGCATCTGGGCCTGAGAGGTATCAGCTGGTCAAACTGCTGGCTCTTCCACTATCACACCATGGGAGCTGGTCACTGGCAACCCCTGTGACCAAGGCCAGCTCTACCCTGCCATCCAGGCTAGGTGCATGGCCCACTCTCCCAAGCACAACAGCAGGTGAGAAACAGGGTCATTGAGTTAGTTTTGTATTGGCCATATACTGCTTGGCATGGGGCTGTTCCTGAACTGAGCATATGCATCTAGCTAAACCTCCTTTACAAGCAGTTATCAGTTGAAAATAGCTTCTTGACACCACATACTTGAGTGGTAGCACATGGAGAAATCACACTGATACTAACCAGGAAGCTTCATCCCTACTGGCTAGCTTTCATAGTGCTGGAAGTTGCTATGCAATATATTGGAGGAAAAATGTAATCACCAGTCTTACCTAGAGGTAAACCAACAAGCTGTAGTAATGGCCATCCAGGCATGTAATAATGACTATCCAGGTGAAACATGCCCACTGTTGCAACTGTGGCATGAAGGTCATGGCAGTAACCAACCACTTCCTGCTTGTCATCAAGGCCCATTCCTCAAGATGAAACACATACTCCATACCATTGTTGGGTCAAGAACCTGTGGCTAGACTGGAGATAGGCCTTAGGGGGAATCTACTACTGTTATTCTGATAAGTGGCCATAGTATCAAACCAACTCTTAATGACTTATTATTATACCCTTAGATTAGTGCACCTCTCAACCTTTACCAAAGAAGCTTTCTTTTACCATAGATAGTGATTACTACAGAAAACTGGTCATGGTGCCGAGAATAAGAGACTATAGAATGTTTGGACTCAAATGGGATATCTATATCACACCCTCTACTCCCAAGGTGCAGATAGGAGGAATGGGTGTAAATAGTGTAAGAGCCAGAGGTGTTAGACAGCTACAATTAAAGAGTGTTTTCCAGACACAATGGGACAGTTGCACATATAAACCTGTGGTGGTTTTGACAGCATGCACAACACCTAAGCAAGCTCAATCCAGACAAAATTTCAGTATTGGGGTTGGGGGGAGGGATGAGTAGTTGAGGAGCTACTGGAAATTGATAGCTACTTAGAGAGACAGAATCAGCATTCTTTAGTGTCAATCATGCTCCAGTAAGATGGTCACAGACACAATATATGGACATCACAAATTAGACTTGATGAGAAAAGAAGAAGAAGAAGAAGAAGAAGAAGAAGAAGAAGAAGAAGAGGAGGAGGAGGAGGAGGAGGAGGAGGAGGAGGAGGAGAAGGAGGAGGAGGAGGAGGAAGAGGAAGAAGAGGAAGAAGAAGAGGAGGAGGAGGAGGAGGAGAAGGAGGAGGAGGAGGAAGAGGAAGAAGAGGAAGAAGAAGAGGAGGAGGAGGAGGAGGAGGAGGAGAAGGAGAAGGAGGAGGAGGAGGAAGAAGAGGAAGAAGAGGAGGAGGAAAAGGAGGAGGAAGAGGGAGAAGAGGGGGAGGGGGAGGAGAAGGAAGAGAAAAAGGAAGATAAAGAGGAGGAGGAGGAGGAAGAAGAAGAAGAAGAAGAAGAAGAAGAAGAAGAAGAAGAGGAGGAGGAGGAGGAGGAAGAGAAAAAGGAAGAGAAGAGGAGGAGGAGGAGGAAAAAGAAGAAGGAGGAGAAGAGGATGAGGAAGAGGAGGGAGGAAGAGGAGGAGAAAGAAGAAGAAGAAGAAGAAGAAGAAGAAGAAGAAGAAGAAGAAGAAGAAGAGGAGGAGGAGGAGGAGGAGGAGGAGGAAGAGGAAGA
>JANHMN010000021.1:11353078-11368736 GCA_030674055.1 Rhabdomys pumilio
ACACACACACACACACACACACACACACACACACACACACACACACACACACGTTACTCCAACAGTGGTAATTCTACCTGCTGAAGACTTGGATGGAGGAAAGGACTAGAAAGAGGGCACCCAGGGATATAGGCATTTTCTCTCTGCAAGGCATAGACATACCTGGTCTATCATGTCCTCTCCACTATGGAATTTTTTATCACAGCAGTGGAAGGTCTAACAGAACCCACGAGGCTGTCTGTAGGATGACGTGTTAGCAATTCACTAATACCTGGCTCAGAGAATGTATGCAATGGATATGAGCTGTTTCCTTGATGTCCCCACGAGTATTATCATATTCATGCTTTCTTAATCGTGCACAAGACATGGTGTTAAAAGTTCCATACTATAATGTTATGACCCTCCTTGCCTCCAGGGATCATTGGCTTATTCTATTGGTCCCCAAGGGCTAATGGGACAGAGACAACAGATGGGGGTAGAGGGCAGGGTTTCAGAAGCCCTGTGAGTACATACAATAATGACGACACGTGGACCAGCTTCGAGGAACCAGGTCAACTTTACTTAGAGCAATTCAAGGGTTATATAGTGTGAGGGATAGGGGGAGGTAGGAATAACCCAGATGGGCAAAGATCATTGGCTGAAGGTTAAGGTACTGAGATGCCTCATTACATGGGGAGGGATTCCGGGAATCTCAGGTGCTAGTTGAACAGAAGCTGAAGAAAAGAAGAAATAAAATTGAACCTGTAATCTAACTAAGCTACATTAAGGTGACATTCTACAGGTAGAGACATGGGGTTTTGAGTTCCCCAGACAAGGTCAGAGAAGGAGAAACCCTGCTGGTAAAGGGGAGCCATTATTTTGTGCTGAGCTCAGAAGGCTATCCAGACAATGGTAGAGTTAGACTTTATTTAGCAGGGCAGTAGAGGTTATTATTACCGATACCACTTTAAGAATAAGCAAACTGGCAGAAAAGAGATGAAAGAGTGAGTTTCATTCACTAAGTTCTGGACCAATGGAACTGGAATCAGAGTCTTTGTAAAGACAAGAGACAATCTTGGAGCCTGTATTGTAATGAAAGAAATGTGTTCAAAGAAAACAATCAGAGCGAGAAACAGGAAAATATTAAATGGCAGGGGTCAGAGTGCTTTTCTGCTTGGTGGAAGTGTGTTTGACCATTGGACTTCATGAATATGAAGAACTGTTGCAGCCAGGGGAAAGTACACAGCTCACTTGTTCTAACAGTCTCGTTTTCCATGATGAGGGCAGGGAGGCACAGAACGGTTCGATGGCGGTCCTAAAACTACATAATGACAGTGTTAGAATGAGTACTAGGCTAAAATCAGACCCAGTCGCAGTCTTTTCAGTCAAAAATGGATATGGCAAAACTGGCAGAAAACTAATTTAAAAATCCTTTAACAACATAGAGTAAATTGAGAAATACAAGCAACCAGTGCCTGGAGTATTCGCTGAAAGTGAGCTCTTCTGAAAACCCACTGCCTAAGGGTGGACCAGACAGATGTATGCCTAGCTGTGTGCACTGCCTAGGAGTACACTGGACAGGTGTATGCATAGGTGTGTAGGTATGAAGAAGGAAATTTCAGAGCTTGTGGCCACATAGATTGTCTTTATGCGTGAGATGGGCTAAACACTCTCAAACCTATCATCCCAGTTGGAAATGGTATTAAACACACTACCATCTTTTACTGAAGGTTTGCATATAGGTGATGACAGTAAGTCTCATTGGCGGCAACTTTAAACTTTTTCACCTCATAGAGCAAGGCCTCAGGAAGAGTGACAAGTCTTTGAAAAACTCGGAAGGGTTGAACCTAGGATGCTCTTAATTCACTTGAAATGAAAATTAAGTTCTAATCTATGGAACTTCGTTGTTTTATAATTAACTTCAGAATTGCAGTGTTGTAATAATTTTTGGTACTACAATAAACCCTAGTGATTAAGAGCAGGCTCTCTGGGTTAACTAGCCCTGGGACCCCGCAGAGAGCGCCAAGAATGTTTGTTTCTTTACTGGCTAAGTAGGGGTAAAGACAAGGTCTATATCCTGGTAATTATTATGAAGATGGAATGACTCACACATTTTAAATAACGCCTTTCTCTAGAGAACATTCATTAACCACTGCTTCTTCCATGACTGAGCTAGGACTTAAAGAATTTCGTTTTCGTCCTCCAAGAGCATTCGCCCCATTTTGTTGAACTGGTGTTTTGTGCTTTTCAGTAGGTCATGACCTCTAATGCCATGACCAACTTCCCAGTTTCTTCATCCCATGTTACCCATCCCTTGAAGTCACTTTAAACCACCACACAGTATGTTCTAGCCGTTTCACAGTTCTATAAACATACGTGTGTCATCCTTCCTGGCTGTATTCTGATCCCAGGTGCTGATTCTTACTCACTCGACATTCTCCACCCCAACAAAAGGAAGTTCAAACATCACCCTGTAGAACTCCATCCTTTTGGGACCTTTCTGCAGCTCCTTCCAAAACTCTTGCAGGCTCTCCTCCCTCCCTGATTCAGTGTACAGAAATAGCGTATAGACTTTTGTTTTAATGACAAGGATGGAAACCTCCCCTGCTGAACTGTGTTCTTTCATGGATGCATCCCAAGTGTTCGACCTTAGAGGGCATTCAGTGAACTTCTGCAGAAGGATGAAGAAAAAGAGGGATGGAAAGAGTCGACAGCTGCTGAATAATGCCAGCCCCTTGCTTAATGTGGGATTAAGAGATAGACCGTGATAAAAAAAAAAAAAACCTCTGCTTGCATTTTGGCTGGTTGGCAACTCTCTATGCGTTTCTCCTGAGAATAAGTCAGCATCTAACTATTAAACCACTAAGCTTTCAGGGTGTGCCTAGTGATGCCATGAAAGCTAACCATAACACAAATTAACAGCTCATCCCACAGCGACTCCTATCTCACAAAGAGAACACAATTAGACTCATACTTTAGTAGACATGTCTAACTTTTTGACACTGTTGATTCAATACGTGTCTGCAAAATTCACACTCAAGAATTGCCCAACCGGATTATAAGAATAAGCTACAAAATAATCTCATAGTGTTTAGAGTAGGGCTATGATTTTATGTTAACAACACAACAGCCCACAACTGCGAGAGTTCCTCTCTGTATTAGAGCAGCTGGATCTACTCTACGAGCCTCTGGGCTCTGCCTCATTCCTTTCCCTGGAACACCATTGCTGTGGAAAGGAGAAACATGGAGAGTAAACGGCTAAATCGACCACATAACAATGTATCCAGTATTTACGTGGCTCTGTTCCAGTGGCCTGCTTCACTGGCAGAAATGTTAGCTGCGCTAGACATTTTTACAAAGTGAGATTTATGGTGTTCAACTCAATTTACTAATCCAAAGCAAGCTTTACCCCTACTTTATCCCACTGTGAGTTCATTGGTCTGTTTAACAAACTTGCCTGGGATTGACACCCCAATAGACGGGTGCAAGACAGAAGTATCTCCATTAGGAGTAGAAAATCTAACTTTCTTTGTGCCATGAGATTCCTCCCCAGGGATAAGTTCCTTAAGACACGCTAACTCAAATCATACAAAGACCTTGCCAAGGCCTGAAGATTCAGAAATAAATATTGGCTGGCAAATCGAAGTCTGTGTCACTGAGGCTGTAAAACCCAAGATTTACCGGTTGTTGATTCTCTTCATTTAAAGAATTTGCATTCTCTAATGAAAGCAAATAAACCAGAAAAAAATCAGATGCTCCCCTCATTAAAAAATAAAACACAATAAAACAAAGCAACCAACAGCCAAAGAATAGCAGTCTCTAGGGAGACTGGGCCAGCGCTGCAAAAAAGACAAGCATACTAACTTATTTTCATGCCTATTGCTTTAGGAAACATCAGGCACAACCAGCTCAACAAGAGCCCTTGTTGACTCTAGGTTAGGGAGAGGTCTGATTTAACTGGGGTGGTAGTGGGGGTGGGGGACAAGCAACTTTCTGGTATTACTACCAGTTATTCACACATACATTTATTTAGAAACCAGCCCAAACTTCCTATTGTCTGTTGGAGTTCTCACTACCAGACGTAGGCTCTTGATGACAAACCACATAGTGGAAGTAAAACTAATTTAAAATTGACTGGTGTCTCTTTGTGTTGAACACAACACCATCAAGCATGAATCATCCCATTTAATTCACTGGGCTGTATTTCCTTAAGAGAGAAAGAAGACTGCGTCAGACTCAGCGCTATCTCCTTAGATGTTCAAGTTAAGTGGTGTAGATGGGTAGGGAGATGGATCAGCAGTTAAGAGCATTTGCTGAATTTCCAGGGGACCCAAGGTCAGATCCTGGAATCCCACATCATGCAGTCTATAACCACCTGTAACTCCAGCTCTAGGGGATCGGATGCAATGCAGTCCTTTGTAGGCTCCCACACCAATGGCACCCACACATATGGCACCCACACAAATAAGTAAAAATAATAAATCTTTTAAAAGTGATATAGATTCTCTCAACTGTGTGTCACACAGCTGGTGGGCAGGAGAGACTGTACTCAAACTCCGTCAGGCTGCCCCAAAGTCTATTAGGACTCTTGCTTTGTGATTGCTGTGGCCAGATTTAGTGTCTAGCTATAAAATATACACCATTTGAGAGTCAGTATAGAAAAATATAAGTTGATATCAAAGTTATAGTATTTACCACTTGCCTGTGCACAAGACATAGAAACTTAAAGAATCTATGTTGATTCATCCAAGACAGCAAGAACAGCCTTGAAACCAATAAAGTACTCAAAATGCTTGGGGTCTAAAGTCAGAGATTTATGTCAAGATTCTATCAATTCCTGGTAAGTAAGTTACTTCTCTAAACCCCAGTCTCTCCATCAGTAATACAGTGAACCCCAGGCTCTCCACAAGTAATACAATGGACCCCAGTCTCTCCTTCAGTAATACAGTGAATCCCAGGCTCTCCATCACACAGAAACCATATAAAGACAATGACCTAACCCATCCACCATTTTCCTCTACTGCCACATCAGGCAGCTGAAATATGCCAGAAGCAAAATCTTACTTAGGGATTTTGGCTCTATGTGGATGGTCTCAAAACCTGATGTGGGAACTTAGCACAGGATTTCCCAGCTGTCTGAACCTTTCCAGTCTCTAAAGCAAGTCTCACAAATTCATAACTCTTCCCCTCACCTCAGTTAATGTCCCCCCCAATATTCCATTAAAAAAACAGAAGTATTCTGCTTAGAAACAACTGTACAATACTAACTAACCGAAACACATACACTTGACTTTTTTTGTCTCTTTTTTAACAAAAAATATAATTGGCCAGTGAAGATGGTTTGTGTTTACGGTGTTTAATGTGACTATATATATGTGTGTGTGTGTGTGTATATATATATATACATATATATATACATATGTATATATATACACATACAGATATATGTATGTATATATGTGTGTGTGCATGCGCACACATGCATGTGTATATGTATGTGTATGTATATGTAAATATATATATATATATATACACACACACACACACACACACACACACACACACACACACATATACATCATATGGATGTTTAAATCAAGGTAATTCACATGTATGTTACCTCACATGCCACTTTCAATGGACATCTGAAGTCTCTTCCCAGAGATTTTCACATATGCGTTATTATTAAATCAGTTACCTGGCTATGAAATCTAGCTCCAGACATATTACTCTGCCACTGGCCCCCATCTGCCCATTGAGTCTCTTGGTCTCTGATTCAATGGATTGAACACTTTTAAGAATCACAGTTAAATGTGATTGTGTGGTATTCGCCTTTCCATATCTGGGAGCCTCACTCAGCTCCTAATGCCCACTTAGCACAATGTCCTTCAAGTTCAGCTGCGCCATTACTGATAGAAATCCTTCGCTTTTAAAATGCCAAGTAGCTATAACAATCTTGAAAGAAAATAATCTTTGTTTTGGAGGTTATATTGCAAAATCCAAGTGATCAAAACAGTGTGGTCCTAGCATAAAAACAAATATACAAACCAGAATTGAACACAGAGCCAAAAAATAAGCAGATACATTTATTGTCAATTCACATTTGATGAAGTTTCTAAGAACCTATTTTGGGAAGAATTCAGTGTCTCAAGCAAATGAGGTCAAGAATTCTGCTTTCTTTGTTTGTGAAGTAAATATTTACCTATTCTTATAGCCAATCCCTGTCTGCTTGTCCTTCCATCCATGGCTTCCTACCTTCTCAGGCATTAACCCTGAGGTTCCACCTCTCTCTTCTGCATCACCTATTCTTGCCCCTTACAAATCGCCTACATTAGGAGACAAGCATCTTTACCATCTTTCCTCTTCCTGAAGGCCCAGCATTCCCTTCCAACTATGGTCCCAGTTCCTGCTTCTTGTCCACAACAACACTGTGGCTACAGACGGCTCCCCAGTAGGCTTCTGGTTGTTGCCCCCACCCCACTCTCATGCCATGTGTCACATCTCATCACCAGTAAATCCTTCATTTAAGTTGCTCATTGTTCTCTTAGACCATCTTTCTGCCTGACAGCTTTCTTTGGCCTTGACTCATGGTTTTTCTACATTTCATAAAGGACTCTCCATAGGCACAGCTATATAATTGACAGAACTTGATGAAATATGAAAATATGAACCCCTTGTTAAAATTGTTTAGAATTTCAAGACTACAATAAAAAAAATCAGACAAGGTATGGGATCTGTTACACGTAGGATCCCTGTGCCACCACATTGGTGGTCTGTCCACATGGCCAGCTCCGATTCCTGTCTATCTAAATGCAGGAAGTCCTGAGACACTATCTCAACCCCTTTTCTTCCTTTTACCGTAAAGCTCCCTTTAAGGATCTCATGTGCTTCCAAGGCTTCATAGCGATATCTTGGATCTCTACTCTTAGCTTCTCACCTGAGCCATGTCCCCATGTGTGTTCAGCCAACTGCTTTGTTGGTATCTCCAACAGGACTTCGAAGAAGCACCCCAAACCTGATATGATCAAAACCAAACCACTGAGTTCCTCCCATGCCCTCCCCAAAACCTGCCTCTGTTTCAGTGGTATGATTCAGTAAATGGCATCTTTCATTTTCCCAGCTTGCTATGCCCTAAGTCTGAAAGCCATTCTTGATGTCTTTACTATGTCCACTGCTTCCCCTGTAGTTTGGCATTTAGCAGATAACAGGGGCATAGTGAATACGTGTCAATAAATACATGGGAAAATAGCACTGGAAATGTTCAGAAGAATTTTGAATGGAGTTTCTAGTACTACAAGTTGGTGCTTGGTAAATGGCAGTTGTAGGTAAGGTGGTTAGTTTATGTTGTTGCTGAGAATTAAAAAAAGCTTATTAAAAGAGTATTAAAAGAGTTATGGACAGACAGAAAGACAAACAATAGCCTTGGGGAGACTCTAAGGAGAATTCAGGTGCTTAGTGCCAGAGAGACAAACAGCATAGGGAGACTCTACGGAGAGGAATTAGAACATGTCTGATGAATATTTTTTAAGTTCATCAACCATTAGACTGAGCACAGGGTCCCCAATGAGGTCTCCAATAGAGGGCTTAGAGAACGTACTGAAGGAGCCAAAGGGGTTTGCAATCCCATAGGAAGAACAATATCAACCAACCCCCCCCACCACCCCAGAGCTCTGAGGAACTAAACTACCAACCAAAGAGTACACAAGGAGGGACCCATGGCTCCAGCCACATATGTAGCAGAGGATGGCCTTGTTGAGCACCAAGGGGAGGAGAGGCCCTTGGTCCTATGAAGACTTGATGCCCCAGTGTAGGGGAATTCTAGGGCAGAGAGGCAGGAGTGGGAGGGGACACCCTCATAGAAGCAGGGGAGGGAGGATGGGGTAGAGGACTTCAGGGGGGAACCAGAAAAGTGGATGACATTTGAAATGTAAATTAAGAAAATATCCAATAAAAAAAGTTCATCGTCATGATAGCTAGCTATTCACCAAAACCAATTACTTTTACTGCCCATGTACACAAATCAGACTATATTTTCAGGCTCTTCTGTAATATTCATGCCTGCATTATCTCAATTCTGGCCACTCATTAAAGTGAAGGCTAGCCTTGCTCACAGAACCTTCCTGTATCATTACCCATATTGCCTTTTCACAGTGGTCTGGCTGCCCAGTGTGCCAAGGCTGACATTGGAAACCACATGTGGAAAGTGGCAGAGCCTATCCCTGTGTCCTTAGAACTGAAGCAGCATTTCCCTCCCTTCAGAACAGGGAGAGGGGCTGAGAAATGTCTGTTGTGACAAGCTCTGGGGATACTGAAGTCTGATAGTTCAGTTACCCTAATACAGTCCAGGGCTGATGCCAGAGAAGGAGAGGGAGACTCTTAGTATGCTGGTTTAGGAGTCCCAGTCTCCAGGACATCAGAAAGACCTCTTCTATTAATACGTTGCTGTGTGTGACCTCATCTAATGGTCAGACAAAGAGTATCCATAGGTTTTGTTTTTGTTTATATGTATATACTAGACTCCAATTAAGTATGCATTAAGTCTATGTAGAGGGAGAAAATTCCCTGTTGGTTTAGCAACATTATTTATATTCCATAGAATCTCCAAAAAGCATATGGATTATGAGATGACAATTACTTGCAAAGACTTATAGTCGTTACATAACTAATGGCTCGTGTGTCCCATTTTTTAGCCAATTATAGCTACTTGAATATAAATTAAAGTGCAAATGAGGTCATTCTTGGGGCTCTTTCTTATGAATGTACAAATTAAGAAAGCTTTTGCTGAAATATATTAGTTTATTGAAGCTAAAAGAATTGCTAGATTGGACTTACATTTATTTTTAATGACTTGCTCAGCTGAAAAATGCATGTTAATCCAGCAGTTCATTGTCATAACTTGGTACCATAAAACACTACTCAAACAGCAACCTGGACACACAAACCATGTTCCAAACCACACTAGCTTATAAAGGATTTTCAGAAAACAGAGTTGACTTTAAGGTCATAACTCATGATGTCAGAGGGCTGGTCTGTGACTTACAAGTACCATAACTTATTTCCTCTTTCACTATGGCTGTAATAGCATCCACAAAGTTGTCATGTGATCATCTTGCTTTTGTGTCTTCTCCCAACTGAAGAGAAACATAGAAGCACTGGAAAGGCAGAACAATCTTTTTTGAAGTCTCCAATCTAAGTTAGGGCATGGCATTTAGTAGATTCTTAATAGATATTCAATGAACAAATGGAGTAAGTTTGAAAAAGTTAAAGCAATAGCCATCTGCCTATAAAGATTAGGCAAACAGCATCATCAGACAAGAATAACTTTTGTATTTGAGTTATTAGCAATAATTATTTATAGGTGTAAAGACATGTTGGTCAAGTCTTAAGTTAAACATTTATTCAGTTGAATATCATATACTAAACAATCATTTGTTATAGAGTTATGATCTCCTAGAAGTCCTATGTTCAAAGTTTCATTCCTGATGCCATGGTATTAGAATGTGGGGTCTTTGTAAGTGATTGAGTGATGGAACAGAACCCCCATAGATAGTTAGGGCTCTCACAAAAGAGCTTCTAAAGAGCTTGCTCAGTCCTGGTACCATTTGAGGGTTTTGCAAGAAGATGGTCAGGTACGAGTCAGGAAGCAGATTCTTAGCACGCACCAATGACTCTGATTAACTTATTTTTGTGGATTTCCAGCCCTCCAAAACTATGAGAAATAAGCTTCTGTCATTGGTAATTCATCCTGTCTATGGTACCCAGTTACAGCGCCCTCAATGGACAAAGATGCCCTGTGTAAACGGTAAACGAGTAACAGCCCTTGATCTCCAGGCACTCAGGGTTCAGGAGGAGAAAAATTGGTAAAAACACATTGCAAAGCACCAGATGTCTCATGCTACAGCAACAAGGGCAAATAGAGTGCATCAGGCCACAGCTCTGGGGACAGCTAATTGCCTCCAGTTTCCTAAATGTCACTGTGTGGAGAAACTGACTCTCAAAGAAGGGCAATAACAGCTCCGTCTCATCCTGTCCTTTTCCAACAACACAAGCATAACAGATGACCTTCTTTCTTTGAGTAACAGCTCATCAAGGCCCTAAGGTGATTAAAAAAAAACAACAACAACAAACAATAATTACAACATGATGAATAGAGATAGACTATCAGGAAGAGCCCTGGCAGAAGGATTCCTGGGGCCCAGTTCTGGAAATACTGATGCTCAGGAGGAATTATGTTGCTTCTCAGATGTGGATTTTTGTCATCTCCAGGCACTTGACACTTGATAGAAGGAGGGGATGCACTGAAGACAGAGGGTAATGCACTTGTTCTCCAGGCGGGAGCACATCCTATCCATGCTTGAGGGTATTCTTATGGAGGAAGAGGCTTTTCCACTGTCCCAGAGACTACACACTCTTAATTTACAGAATCCTGTATATCATAAATGTGGAAGTCTAAAGCAATTTGAGGAACAGATTAGAAAAAAAAAAAAACTGTTGCTATGTATAGAATCTCGGTATTGATTTCCTGGACTATAGATTACTGAGCTGTACTACAAAGGCTTATTTATTGTCCTGCATTTTTAGAAAAGGAGCTTAAAGCACTAATTAAATTTTAAATGAAAGCATTAGGTGATAAAAGTGACCCAAAGGCTAAGGGATTAAAATAAATCATGCTGTAATGGTATTTAAAAGTTGAAAAGTACTCAGGGTGCAGTTCTTTTTAAAAAATCTACTGCAAATATATAGGGTGACAAACAGTCATGATCCAAGAACTATACTATAAAGAATTAATGGAAGTTCAAATGAATCTTCACCATATTAACTTGGCGTTTCCATGGATGGACGATGCTTCCTAACAAAGCCCCATTAGCTATAGAATAGGATAAGAATAACTAAATAAAAGGAAATAATTATTTTGTGATCTTTTAGAACTGAAGTCACAGGATTGTCTGGAGTTTTAAATATGGTCCATTTTAAACAAGATCGGCTGCAAACCATCTAAAATGTGGCAACATGTCTCCACTTTCTCCTTTGAAGAGCTGGCAGGAATGGACCATGTCAATGGGCTCCCTGCCCTGTGGATTCTGCCAGTTGGAACACAGGCAAAGACAAGAATGTTGGAGGAGAGAGATGTCAGGTCAGTACATCCCCACATCCTTCCCTGTAGAATCATCCATTGGGAACTGGTCACATCTCCCTGCCAACATCTGCTAGCTCTGCCCATGCTCACTCTCTATTCCACTCACCGGAGCCCGGAGGAGATAAACAGAGCCTATCCCAGCCCTGAGAACTACACAATTTCTCACGTTTCCTTAGATACTGCCCACACCTTTGCAAATGGTCTCTTTCTTACAATTTACTAAAGTCATCTCAATTTGAGAGTACCATCTGCTTCTGAGACTGAGATTCATATAGCTTCAGCAGGACTACAAACTATTGCTTTTGTTAAGCATTATTGTGTGTTTTTCCAAACACGTTCCTGCCCACACACCTACCCACTACACATCCATACATACTGTGATGTTATAAGACCAAGCGAAGTCCCTGAGGCAAATTGGAGCTTATCTCTGTGAGTGCATGCATTGATATATGTGAGTGGCTGGTGAGAAGATACCTCCAGGAAACCCTAAGCCTGAAGGAAGATGAAACTAGGGTAGCAGTCAATGTCAGGGTGAAAGTCTTCCTTTTATGTTCCTGCTTTGCCAACTGGGAACCTTATTTGAAGAGAAGTAGGAAATATTTGCTTATAGCCTATCACTACTGTTTCATCAATCAGTGATCTGATGTCCCTCTCGGGCTTCCTCTCTGTTGAGGACCGTTCTGCCCCACTCTTGGCGCCAAACTGTTGAAGACCGGTACTCTGTCTGGTTTGGCTGCTGCTCGGGTCCACAGGGCTAGAGACGAGAAGAATGGAGACAAGGCAGAGGTTCTGGAGTTAAGTCTCAAGTCTCCTTTATTGTTTCTCTTCTATTGGCGCATATTCACTCTTGTTCATTCCTCTTAACTGTATTGACTCATATTCCTCTTAACTCTATTGACTGTATATATCTCTTAACTCCTATTGATTCTCATTCACCCTAGTACAAGGAAATCTTGGGTATTTATAAGCACGCGCAGGAGAACACAGGTGAAAACATTTTACCACGTGCACTATGCAGCTGGGGTCACTAAACAGCAAAACAAGCTATGTGGGATAAACAAGATATTTGTTAGAGTGTGCTCAGCTGTTGTAGGCTGCTGAAAAACCAAGTCTCTATCAGGGTAAATGGTTCCAGATGGCTGCACAGATGATAACTGCTTTCTAGCCACTTTCTGCTTAAAGTCGGCTCCCTACACCTCTCCTGCTGCACTTTCAAATAATTCTTGTGAAATGGTCTCACTTATTCCTAAGTCTAAATGGAAGGGAACCAGGACTTGCCCAATTACAGCAGCTGATATTCTGGGCCACCATGGTTCTTTCGAGGATGAGCATATGATGTGACATTAGGAGTCATATCATGGAAATCTTGCTGCAAAGACCTGGAGCAAGAACACTTGCTGACAGAGTCACTGTCCGTCACCCTGTAACTATGAATAGACAGTCTATGAAGGAAGCCGGCTCAGGAAGAGACTGGAGAAACACACTGCTGAGCTGAAGACCCTGAGCCCCCCGGGTCAAACCTTGCCTCGATATTCTTTCAGAATTTTCTTTTGCTCGAGGTACTTTGAATTGAGAGCTTTCAACTGTGACAGACTACTTTCTAACAGTGACATCCCAAGGGCAGTACCATGAGACTAATATATTCTGGATATAAAGCATAAAGAGGGTATTTTAGATCTTTAAAAAAAATGTGTTCACTATCGTGTATCTGTGTGGGATTATGTGAATGTAAGCACAGAAACTCAAAAAGGTCAGAAGATAGTGTCCAGTTTCCCAGAGCTGGAGTTATAGGCGGCTGGGAACTGCCCAGCATGGGTGCTGGGATTCAAACTTAGGTCCTCTGTAAGAGCTCTTAACAATGGAGCTAGCTCTCCAGCCTCTGATGAATGTATTTAGTGAAGAGTTTTGTAACAGTAATAAAATGACTGAGTCTGAAGTTTTATTGTTACCATTCACTGGCAAATTTTAAATGTTATTTTATGTGTATGGATGATTTGTCTGCATGTTTTTCTGTACATCATCATATACAGGCCTTGTGCCAGTGGAGGCCAGAAGACGGTATCACACTTCCTAAAACTGGAGTTACACATGGCTGTATGCCACAGCATGGGTGCTGGGAATCAAACCAAGGTCTTCTAGAGGGGCAGGTAATTTAAATCTAAGTGAAATGTTCCTCCTCTAAACTGTCTATAATTCTACGTGCCAGCTACAGTTATCATGCGTTTAAAACCTACACATGTAGTTTCTATAATGAGTATATAATATACACAACACACTTTAAATTGGCCCACTTTTTTTTTTTACTATCTTTAAGTAAACCTTGGTTTAATAGAAAATTAGCTCAGAAGAATCCTATTGGAGTTGTTGGAAAATATTTTAATTTTTCCTATGTTGTGGACACAACTCTGAGTCTCTTAGAAGTCAGGCAAGTACCCTCCCGCTGAGCTTCTCCAGCAATCAATCACACAGTCTCCCTCCAGGTATATGTGGACTTAGTTGCACGCCTGCATTTCAACAGCAAATGTCTTAGGGTGGCTCAGGAGATGCGGTGCTGACGCAGTCTGGGGAAGGTAAAAGAGGATCCCCTTAGGACTAATTCTTGAGGGGTGTGCACTAGTGCCTTCACCTGGAGACTGCATTATTTGAACACATTCTTAACTTGTTACTCTTTGTCTGCTGAAGCCACCCTGTAGCCAATTCTTATTACTTCAGCATGATCAACATGATCTTTTAAAAGATGAACATGATCTTTTAAAGACATGTGTTTACTAAAAAAAATACTCACAAGAGTTTCCCACTTTAATCAAGATAAAAACTGAATTATCTGACCAAAAAGCCCCATGTGTCATGAAGAACCCACTCCATGGTTATTCCATCCCATTTCTGTGACTCTAGCCTCCCTTCCTGGTCTTGAAATCTTCATGCATTTGAATTTTTTGTTTCTTCTGCCGAGACCCCTTCCATCTCAGCTCCTTGTGCTCATGGTTTCCCGCCCCCACACTACTTTAAGGCATCAGGTCTCTGTTTAAATAATATAACCTGAGCTACAGCTTCCTTTCCTTGTGTCATATAATAACACGTCACTGTCACAGTGCCACAATTATAATTCTTTTTTTTAAAAAAAATAACTGTCCAGATCATTGATAGACACCAGAAATATATACACTGTTTGTTTCTCACCTATTATTCCAATAAATTAAATGTAAGTTGTAAGACAATTGTATTCACAAGACTTAGGCCATGTTTAGTAGAGTAAACTCTTCATTACACTGAAGGCTGAATAAGAAATGTGGGGAGGTCCTCTGGGACATCTGAAAGGCTGCTTGGACAAATGGCCAGAGATACAGGAAGGCATCCTCCCTTTAGAACATTTACATTCAGAAAGAACACAAAGAAGTAGGGAAACCAGGGCCTGATGGCAACAGGCCATTTAAGTTTTCCAGATACCCAGAATTGTTTCTGAGGAGAAACAAATTCAATAAGGGCTGGCAGGTCCTTCACTGGACCAAGGAGAGCTCACACAGAGCCCAAGTTGATAATATTTCAAGACGTCAGAATATTATGCATTAAGCACTTTTCGGACCAAATAAAATACTTCACAATCCCTGGTGAGGCAATAAACTTTGAATCAATAGCTGAGCAGCAGCCAAGCACCAGCACTGGAATTTCCCCTAATTATAATGCCCAGTGGAAAGGTGGTCAGATGCAAACTCAGCATCCACTCCAAACCGGTTTATATGCAAATACAGCATCCTCCCAGGCAAAGTTGCTCTAGCTGTACTTCTTTAAATGAGGTTTGTTTTTAAGGTTTGGGTGCAGAGAAAATACAGCTTAAGAATCAAACTGATTCTTTGCACCTGAGAAAGGGGTTAAAGTGCTACTGAGGAGGTGACATTTCAGCGACACACTCTGTGTAACCACATGTATTAACATAGCCGATACCAAATATTCACTGACTGCTTGTTATACGCCATGGGTTTTTCTGGTCCTGTCCATTCATCTGTACAGCACTGTTAGGTGTCTATGAAATGCTACACGTGGTGTCATCAGATGTCCAGGATTAAAAGCAAACGAGACATCCACTCTATGATTAAAGACCCTTCAGAGCAGATATGGATCTATACAGACTAAGCTGTTGTGTGATAAGTTGAACTGTCCTGTAGTGATTGGGGCAAAGTGTATTCTCTTTGAGCGAATGCTTGAAAGTTCTCTAAAATCTTAAGACAGCCAATCATTTGCAACTAGTGTTTAGATGGTATCATGAAATTTTCATCTGAAGGCTAAAGAGATGTCTCAGCAGTTAATGGTGCATGCTGCTACTCTTGCAGAGGAATTAACTTGGTTTCCAAGTACCTACCTACCCTGGGTGGTTGACAACTGCCTGTCACTTTGTTTTCAGCAAATATGGTGCTTTCTGACCTCTGAGAGCAATGCATGCAACATACACAGAGAGAGAGAGAGAGAGAGAGAGAGAGAGAGAGAGAGAGAGAGAGAAAAGAAGAAGAAGAAGAAGAAGAAGAAGAAGAAGAAGAAGAAGAAGAA
>JANHMN010000021.1:11377569-11410069 GCA_030674055.1 Rhabdomys pumilio
AAGAAGAAGAAGAAGAAGAAGAAGAAGAAGAAGAAGAAGAAGAAGAAGAAGAAGAAGAAGAAGAAGAAACATGGGTGAGTATCTATATGCTTTGTGGACATAGGAGCATCCCTGTTACATAGGAGCATCCCTGTCACATAGGAGCATCCCTGTCACATAGGAGCATCCCTGTTACATAGGAGCATCCCTGTCACATAGGAGCATCCCTGTCACATAGGAGCATCCCTGTTACAAAGCAATGGAAGAATTCATAAGGTTTAATCTGATAAATGCTCCTGAACTTGTTTGTTTAGGGAAAAAAAAGATGACAGAAAACCAGAATTGCCTGGGGAAATATATGTGAACAAAGTTTATATGAACTTGTGGGAGTGGCCAGCCGGTGTCTTGTCTAACTTGAGACCCATGCCGTGAGAGGGAGCCCATTGCCTGACACTGCCTGGAGGGCCAGGAACCTGAGGCTCAATAGCCTAGAGACCTAGGATAGAACCAAAATAAATAAATAAATAAATAAATAAATAAATAAATAAGGAAAAACAGGAGGTAAGTAAGTTAATGAAACAAGAGTGATCAAAAGTAGTAAATTTCATTTATAAATACAAGAAGACAGGTAGGGATAGAAACTTAACAGAAGAAAAAAATGTATAAACAACTTTTAAAATATTAGAGTTCAGGGAGAAGAGGCAAGCAGATCCTGGCTTACATAGAAGCTTCCAGGCCATCCAAGACTATATATTGAGACCCTATCTCAAAAAAAATTATACTTAACTAATAACAAAGCTAAATATTGTAACATGTATGGCTTTGAAGTAATAGTGTTTGAGAGTACAGCAAAACAAGGATGGAAGAGTTGATTACAGAGATACAAATTAGTAGAGACTTGTTAGAAGCATTTTGTGGTGAATACTAAGAATTTTAAAGTATTTATAGATTTTGAATTGGTATTTCCACTTTCATTTTACATAGTAAGGCCATCATATATAAATATACCAATATTCACTGGTTATTAACTATAACATATTTTATGAGTTAAAAGTTGAAAATATAACTGTCCTATGACAGAGTAATGATCAAATAAATTATGTTGCACATATAAGGTAGAATATTAATTTGCCACTAAAAGGTTTTCAAAATTTTAGAAACACACTCACATATGCCATAATAATAGTTGAAAAAATCAGACTCCCATTCAGATTATGCAGCATGATAGTTCAAATAAGTAAAATCATAAGGATCATTTTTTAAACTGAAGAAAAATTTTGCATTTATATGACAAAATTGGGTGTATTTTCCTTCTTTTATAAAGTATATTTCTGAATTTCCTAAGTTTTCTCATTAGCAAGAAGAAAGTACTCAGGGCAAAGAAATTTTACTTAAAAGGAAAAAAAGCCACACCTTTAAATTACAGCTCTCATGACCTGTCCCTCAACTCTGCTAGTTTAGGGGCTAAAGTGAAGGTTAATCATCTTGTTAGATATTTTAAGTACAGTGTATGTTTGTTGAGAAGTGATCCTTTGACGTAAGAGTAACAGAACCATCCTGCTTAGTTATTGTGACCAGCTGGTGTACAGCAACCACAGAGGTTTAGTCCAGAAGCAACTTTTGCTTCTGTGTTCAGATTTCTTAATCACACATAGGGAGAAAACATTAATGAAATTCCAAGAAGAAAGGACAGGATTTGGGGTTGGGGGGGGGGTGGTGGACAGGAGGCTGTGATTGGGATGTAATGTGAATAAAAATAAATTATGGGAAAATTTTTTCACGTTTTATCAATTATTTAAATATCTCAAAATAATAGAGTGTGAGCTCAACTTATAACTATTAGCAACCTAAAAACACAACCTGAGTGGCCATACAGCTTTTTAGAGTTAATGCTGCTTTTAAATCTCCTCAATTAATTTTAACCAAGTGCACATAACAGCGTATGATGCAGCTATTCCCCCCAGGCTTGTCATAAGCACTGCTGTCATGAGCGAAGTGGTTGTGATGACCTATAGTCCTTGACAAGAAAATAAAATAAGCAGAAAAATGTAACTTACTGAAACTGCTAACAGCCCCTAGTGGGAGACGGAAAAATCATAAGATCTCCACCTGTGAGTCTAGACGCCCTCCGTCCTGCCCTGCTGCACACAGCCCTGGGGATGCTGGAGTACAGAGGCCGTGGAAGGTTGACCAGGGGTTGAAAATGCTAGGCAATGCAGCTGCTTGTGAGTCAGCCATGTTGGGGCAGAACTTGTCAATGATGCAGCTGCCTGGAGTCACTTGTACTCCTGCTTGGACAGAATTCTCTTTGTTCTGTCAATGCCGTTTCTACCTGGGGTGGACAGATCCTTCTTTAGGTCTCCCTATAAAATTCATACAATGCTATAGGAGCCTAGCATGATTGTCCCCTGAGAGGCTCTACCAGTAGCTGACTGAGACGGATGCAGACAGCTAAGAATTGGACTGAGGATGGGGACCCCTATGGAAGAGTTAGGGTAAGAAAGACCAACAGTGTCAACTAACCCAGATTCCTGGGAGCTCCCTGAGACTAAGCTACCAACCAAAGAGCGTACATGGGCCCAGCACATATACAGCAAAGGACTGCCCTGTCTTGCTGTCAGTAGAAGATGCACCTAAACTTGATGTCCCAGGAAAGGGGGATACTGGGATGGGAGAAGCGCCCTCTCAGAGGCAAAGTGGAGGGGGGATGGTGTGAAGAACCTTGGGAGGGGGACCAGAAGAGGGGACAACATTGAATATGTAAGCCAATAAAGTGATTACTTAAAAAATAAGCTAAAAATAAAATATAAATATGAAAAAAGTCATACAACTTGTAATGTATTGCAGCAACTGAAACACAGTGCGCTGCTCAGCCTACAGGGACCATCAGATATTGGAGGTTTGGAATGACATTAAACAGGATAATTAATACATTGGGCATGGTGGCAATATGATGGGGTATGCATCCAGTAACTTAGCAAAGACAGCACGGGAAATTTTCCTACGTATTCTCAAGCATTTACAAAGTGACACGTGGGAGGAAACAAACTCGTTTCAGCCCCAAATTGAAACCTGCAGAACCACCAGTGAGGAATTCACAGAATGAATCAGATCTACCCTAGAGCAGGAGACTTGGAGACTGTGGAAGAGACTGAGAAAAAAATAAACGCCTTGTGTACTCCTTCGTGTATGACGTTTGCCAAGACACATAGTAAGTAAAAGGCAAGGAGCAGACTGTCACCCAGCATATATTACCATCTGCCTTTGAAAAGCCGTAACCCTCAAGCAAGGATTGCATCTTCATTGGAGAAACTGGTGGCTGAAGGCTGAGACAGGAGGAAGCTCTGCCCTTTGTAACTTAAGAGTATGCTACACATGACTGTTGCCTATCATGTTAAAAAACAAAACATGTTAAAGACACACGAGACAATTTGCTTGCACATTTCTGTTTTCCTAACATTCAAAGTATCAATTATTGAAGATGACTCATTTTTCCTAGTAAAATATGTGTCTGTTAAAGGAGATAAATTTTCTCCAGCTAAGAACAGCAGTAACTATAGCGGTGGCTCCCATTCAAAGGACAAGATTATTTAGGTTTCATTATTAGCTATTAATTCATGCCTTGGTTCATTTAACTATGGTTTGTTTAACTTTTTCTCTGTTCCAGAAAGAGACAGAGTTATCAATATTCTTTTCAGGAGCTCAGCCTTTAATAAGGAAGGCAGAAAAGCAAACAAACATCTTACTTGGCTTGCAACTATCTAGGGCTGGGCAAATCAATACTGTGTAGATATGAAAGGAAAGGGAAGACTCTGATGGATAAGTCCATTGCCAGCTTGACTGGGTTTAACAGTCACCATGGAAACACACCCCTGGGTGTGGCTATAACAGTGTTTCCAGAAAGGCTTAACTGAAGACAGAATGCCCATCCTGAATGGGAGTAGCACCATCTCATGCCCTGGGGTCCCCAACCAAATGAAATGAGAAAGTGAACTGAACATGTTATCATCTCTCTTATCCCTGCATCCCGGAACGTTATGACCATCTGTCTCACTCTCCTGCCCTCAAGCTTTTCTGCCATGATGGACTGTGTGGCCCCCAGACAGCAAGCCAAAATAAATCCTTCCTTCCCTAAGCCGCTTTTATCAGAAATTTTCTCACAAAAGTCATAAAAGTAACTAATGCAAGGCAGGGGGACACAAAGGAAACCCTAACGAGGCAAGAAAACCCAACCCAATCAAGACTCCAGAGAAATCTAAGACACAAAGAGAAATTACCCAGGACACAGAGGAGGCAACCCCAGCTCAACCACAGGCAAACATTAAGGAATGTGTGGAACACTCTAGAAACTACAGTAGTTGGGTTGGGTTGAGAGATGGGCTGACTGAGGGGGTGGGCTGACGCAATGCTCCTCTGGAAAAATGAGAGCACTGATACTGTGCTTGTGCAAACAGATTTACACATGAAGATGTCAACTGACACAAAGGTCTCTAGGCAACAGAATCCCACAAAAAGCAGTTTCCAAACTCAGTCATTTATCAATATCTCTTAAAAACAGACAAATAAAAAGGGGATTTTCAGGTCCTATTTCAAACTTACTGATAACTTTAGACCACAAGGTTTTAGAATCTGCATTTTTATAGTACTTATCTGGATATCCTAGTACAGGAGCCACTGGTAACTGGGACCTTCTGACACAGACTCCTCAGCGGCAAGGTACAAAGTTCCCTGAAACTTCCTCCAAACTGAAGTGCTGAGAACAGCAGGAAGCTGGCTTTCAGGGGCTCACCCTGCAACAGTTAGAAGAACCAAGAAGCAAGAACAACGTGCCAAAGCAGGGTCTGTCTCCAACGGAAGATACAGATAATATAGACACAAAATCTGCTTTTTAACTCTTTTAAACTCAGCACGAGGTACCATAGCAGGCGATACAAATTAATATTGTATGTATCTCAGCCACATATTTATCATGAAGGCCTTGAATTTGGCATCCATATGCTTGCAGCACATATGACCTCAGTTGGCCTGAAAGAGGATGCTTTTGTCGCCCGAGGCAAAACGAGGCAGAGCAGCACACTGTACTGAGGTACCTGGAAGACAGGATCATGTTCGCAACTTTTCAGTACGCCAACGCAAACATTCATCTCTATTTTCGGTTTGTGTTCCATTCTGAAATCATCTTGGCCACCGTTTGAGGTATTTTGCAAGATATAATTACACAAAGATTCTGACAGGAAAACAAAAGAAAGACGGGGAAGGAAAAAGAAAAACCAAATTACCCTACAAAGGTCTATTTTTAAATACTGAACAGCTTTGAGTCTAGATGAGTCATACACGAAAAGAAATGCCAGCCACCATTCCACCCGATCTGCATACTGTTTTCTCACCCAAAGCTAAGCGTATGATTATTAAATGTATTCATTCACTCGTGCTGGGTGATTTATTGACTACCCATTCAATGGCAGACACTATGGTAAATATTGTGAAATAGTGGACAAGGTCATTCTCTCCCAGCCTCCACTCTATATCCTGGTAAACTGACTTTAAGACAGTACACAAGATCATGGGGTAATGTTCTCTGAAGTAGAGGACCAGGATGCTAAGAGAACAAGCAGAGTAGGGAGCTATGGTTGACCATGGGGGTAATCCCATCTGGGGGGGTATATAAGGACACTGCTCAACCTGATTTGGACAATAAAAGTTGGACAGGGAGATGAAGAGAAAAGGGCAGGGAGTAAGTCTGTGTTGGTTTTAGCAGAACCAGACGGGAATGAAGCAGAGACAGAGTAAGCATCTTCAGAGATGAACAGAGCAGTATTAGAAAAAGGGCAAAAATGAGACGGGATGTGAGGAATTGAGAAGTTTCTGAGGTAGAGCAGAGGAAACAAAGGAGAGTCAGGAGTCCATTAGGAACAAAAGCAATAGAGACCAGTGCCCGCTATCGAACTCATCCAGATATACTTATGCAATAGCAGATGAATACCTTTGCTCCAACTTTCAAATAGCCCTAAACATAAAAGTTCAGCACCTTGGCCAAGGTCACAGTGTCACTGCGGCACTGCGGCCATTAATCTAATGGTCTCTTCTGATGCTTTAGCTCCAAATTATGTAAAATTAATAACAATTTGAGAGCCGAGCACTGGAGTACATACTGTATATATTTTTCTGTTTGAGCAATGATGTAATTTTGGAACTTCATAATCTTTGTTTTGAGTTGAGGCAATATAGACTGAAAAAAAAAAAAAGAAAAAGAAAATCCTCTGATGTTTTAATAGCTGTTAGCCACAGTAAGTTCATGTGATGTTTGATGACAGATTTTCAAAATGTTGCCACTGTGGGAGGAACACACGTTCTTTCTGCATTTTTTTAATAATACTTAACAAATCAACAATTACATGAATAATAATTTCAACTGAATAAAATAAAATCCTTGGGCTCGCCAAAAGCTAACGGTAAGAAGAGAAGAAAATATGATAACCATCCTGTATTATGGGTCTTGTTTCCCCCAGAGTTTACTACGCATTCATTAAGGATCTTGGAGCACAGGAGTCATCACTAATCAAGAGGGATCTGGTTGCAGGTACCTGTGTCATTATGCTGCAACCTGGCCTCGGTCTCACGGTAACTAGAAGACTAATTGGATATCATTTCTTCTTACAGATTTGAAAGCAGACCTTGATAGCGAGCCTCCCTCATGTTTTCTAAATAGCAGAATGAGGCTTTTGAACCATGTCTATGTGACCCCAAATCTCTGGAACCCAGGACCAAGGTCCTTTCCTGTGAGCTATAAAGATAACTTTTGGCCTCCATCTCTGCCGATGACAAAGTTAAACCAGGTGACCTCTGGTTTCATTTCCAGTTTGAATATCTTTTAACTTAAACTGAAATAGTAAAATATGTGCCAAGTACACAACAAACAACTCTAAACCATATTTCTCTTGCCATTTCTTTCTCTTCTTCCTCGGTCCTCACAGGACCAGACGAGCTATATAGCATGATTGTGATCCTTGGCATTCTTTGAAACTCCATCATCTACACAATCTATCTATATGTTCGTATACATATTGTAGATAGACTGCACCCAGGATACTGTTGTTGTTGCTTTTAAAGAGAGAGAGTCCTTCTATTTAGTCCTGGTTGGCATGGTGCTCACTCTGTAGACCAGGCTGGCCTGGAACTCAGAGATCTGCCTGCCTCTGCCTCCCTAGTGCAGGGATTAAGGGCGTGTGCTGCCATGCACAGCCCTGATGGTTTCTTGTTAAGGATTTGATTGCAAGTATCGTAAGCCAATTTATTGGCTCATGAGTATCCAGTCATGAGAGTCTGTTCAAATAATGCCCCTTGGAAAGAAAAATGAGACTTTATCTCTAAGTCATTTCCATTCTTTGAACCCTAGACAGTTACGACACAGCAGCCCTCACTCTGCTGAGGTGCATCTCTGAAATGTTTAACTTGTAAGTGACTCACATCACTGAGAGGTCCTTCCTCCCTTCTGACCCTCCGTAGCTTCCTTAAAGGCCTGGATGAGCCCACTCTCCACCTGCTTCACGTCTGTTCACTGCCTGCTCCCCTGCAGCCTTGTTTCTCTACCCCAGCTCGCTCCCATAGCATTACACTTATCTGCTCCCCACTGTCTTCTTCTGCCTTCCCCTGCCTCCCACTGGCCCCCAATGCTTTTGTGTCATACATGAGAAGAACTAACCGTTTCTCCATCTTAATCTACCTCATTTTCCTTGATCTGATCCCCAGTTTCATCCATTTCATACAAATGACACAACCTCATTCTCCCTTTCATCTGAATGAAACTCCATTGTGTGCATCGTTGCATTTCTCTGTCTAACCATCTGTCAGTGGGCTCCTAGGCTGGATCTGTCTTTTGACTATTGTGAACGGTGCTGCAAAGGGAGAGACATAGATGTGCAGTTCTGTCCAAGGCATGCTGACCTAGATTCTACAGTGGTATAGGTAGATCGAGTTCTGCTTTCGGTGTTTCAAGGAAATCTATCCTGATTTCCATAAGAGTTGCACTGTTTACGTTTATGCCAGCACCTATAAGTGTTCCTCTTCCCATACACCATTTTCAGTGCTTGTTGTTGTCAGCGTTAGATTCATGATCACCTAGAAGAACTTGACAGGTGGATAACCATCTTCCTGAAGGCTCTTTTCTGGATTCAACAATAAAATATGTTCCTTGTTTGTCTCATTCTCTCTCTCTTTTTTATCTTTTCAATATCTTTGACAGTCTTTCTTTTCTCTGCCCATCTATTTAACTGAAATCTTTAGGCCTTTGGCTTAAGCTATCTTTTTTTTTCCTTTCTCCTCTCTTTTTCTTGTCTATATCCCATTCCATAGTATAAATGACACAGATACATGTTCACTTTCAAACATACGTCTTGTTTTGACTGTTCATTTGACTGCCTATTCAATAATATCTTGTGGGTATCAATACAGAGTTTTACAGGACGTCAATTCTCAGCTCTTCCACCCTTTCTAGTTTCTTAGTTCAATAACACAGGTCAATAAAGGATTCCACCTTCTGCCTTTTAAGATAATAAAAAAGCCAGCCCCCTGTGTCTATTCATAGTCCCTGTCTGTGAAGCCAGCAACATACATTTTAGATCTATCCTTTTGTAGCCAACTTACTCCACTCCAGCCCAAGCCACCAACCATCTTCTGCTGCTATTGCCCTGTGTCAGGTACTTTCCTGGGCTACAGAGGTGAGCAAGACAAAGTCACTGCCACTATAGAGATTACACACAAGAGGAGAGAGGAGGATGGAAAGCAAAGGAATAGTCAGAGAGATCATGTCACACAATGCTAAGAACTGTGAAGAAAAGAGAAGAAAATGGGATAATTGGGTGAGCGGTGTCAAGAGGGAAGAAAAGAAAAAAATTAGATATTTAAGAATAAGACAGGTGGCTCTGTAGTTAAGAGCACTGGATGCTCTTCCAGAGGTCCTGAGTTCAATTCCCAGCAACGACATGGTGGCTCACAACCATCTGTAATGGGATCTGATGCCCTCTTCTGGTGTGTCTGAAAACAGGATACTCATATACATAAAATTAATAAATAAATCTTTAAAATTATATATATATATATATACATACATATATATATATATATATATATATATATATATATATATGAATGAGATGGGAATGGTGGGATGCTGAATTTAGAACAGTACTTTCTAATAAGCCTGACTTAGCTTTGATAGAAATAAATAAGCAACAAGTTTATTTTTAGTTCAATTTTAATTAGAAGAGAATTACCTAATAATTCTAAAATGTTCCCCTCATTGTTTCCCCCTGACTAGTATTTGAATATGAACTTCTCACTACATATTTCAAATTAAATTCCAGACTCACACAGTAACTCTCAGAAAATTCTACCTCTTTATTATGGTAGAATCATTTACTCTACAGTGACTATTTTAGGCAGTGATTTCTCCTTATTCAAAATTCTAATCAATTTGAAAGTTCTTTTCTCTATGTTTGAGGGTGTGGCTCTCATCTGTAACCACAAAAGGAGCTTTGGTGCTCACTTTACAGTTCATCCATTTTCTAAGTTATACACTTCTATAACATATTTTCACAGGGTACTTTTTAAATATCAGTAAGGATACTTACTCTGTCAGACACAAACATGAAGCAATGGTCCTGGTAGTTTCAGGGATGGGGGGAGGTGTTTCACTGTATACCCACTGGTGATCCCACCAGGAACTCAGAAATAGTTCCAGTCCAATAGTCACACAGATGGCCCTAATTAAACTAAGTTAGTCACAAGACAGAACCAAAAGTCATGAATCTGGAGAGGGGAAGATGGAGCGAGGGGAAGGAACTAGGAGATGACTGAGAGAGAAAGTAATCAGAATACATTATATAATGCATTACATTATGTAACACATACTAAACTGTCAAAGAAGAAAAATTAATCAATATGTTTGTAATCAAGCAATGGATGGAATGAAGGGTATTTTCTTATTAAAACTTAGAAACACTTTCACAAAGTTAGAAAATCATCACGCTGATACGTGTTTAGAGACTGCTAGTTCTTGGCTTGCACTGACCATAATTTATCCTCAGAATCATGGTGTTGATGTTGATAAAGAATAAAATAACCGCAAAGAACCCAAAGACTTATCAGTCGACCAGGCACTGTCCTAAATGTAGGGAGTTCATTACTTCACTTTCCCTCAAATCTGCCTAGAGTGATGTGGAGCGTAGTATGGCTTAATACTGCACAAGGCTAAAGACAAGCAGAGTTCCTCTATCACACTTCCAGTAAGAGATGCCGCAGCAGGAACACTGGGAGAAAGTGCATCATTGTGGAGCTGGTCCATGGCAATAGAAATAATAGTTTCTGTTAATAGAAAAAATAATTAAGATACAAACTTAAGCTATGCTACAGTTTGAATGCTTGTGTTCAGAATCCATGCTGAATTTTAAGCCCCGATACAACACTGTAAGAGCTGGAGCCTTTAGGAGGTCTTTAGTGTGTAAGGGTATCTCCATCATGAATGGAATCTGTGATGTATAAATGACCTAGAGGAGACAAAAATAGAGCTCCCGTTCTTCCACATCCCACCAACTGAGGACACAGCCATGAGAGACCATCTCCAAAGCAGAGATCAAACCCAAGCAGACAGTGAATCTTCGAGCACCTTGACCTTTACTGCCCAGTATCTGGAACTATAAGAAGTTGATTCCTATTATTTAGAAATAAGCCACAATAAGGTATTATGTTATAGAACCGCAAAGTGACTACGACAGATCTTAATAATTAGGCAAATTTGGAAGACTAGCATGATGTTGTACTTGGAAGTTCTAATTAGAAACATTGGAGTCTTAAATAAGACAGAGACTATAAATACCATCATCACAACACACTCAGATTTGTGTGTGTGTGTATGTGTGTGTGTGTGTGTGTGTGTGTGTGTACATGTGTATGCCTTTCATTGTGTGCCAATTGGCAACTCCATTAGAACTTGTGGAGTCACCAATGAACATACAACTGAAGGCAGGCACACATACACACACACACACACACACACACACACACACACACACTCAGAGAAAAGAGAAGACTGGTCTTTCAGAGAAAATAATGTGACTACAGAGAGAACTTGAGAACTTTCTAAGAGGCTCAGGTTTCCAAACGGACTTATAAAAATGGAAGGATGAATGCCTAACAAAGAATGAGATAGCAGAATAGCAATGACCTATGTGAAGAATATCAGGGAGCTACAACAAAAGCCAGGAAAGAGCTGAGATTTGTGGAAATGTCTCAGATAACAAAGACTGGGTTGCAGAAATAAAAAGGAAAGCTATACAGAGACCCTCAAAATGAATAAAGAATATTACTATCTTACCTTTTGGTAGGAGGTGGATACTGAGTTTTAGGTTTGCATTTGCCATAGTTGCTCACAGCTCTGAGAACAAATGAATATATTGAGTGCTCAGCCCTACACAGGGAATCTATAAAACCTTCTCCAAGGCCCACGTATCATCACAGAATAGGGGGGAAAGAAGCTTAAAGGGCTTAGAAGATAGGAAGAGTGCCTTCTGGATCCAACAAGGCCACTGCAGTCATGAACACAGCTATGACTACTTGCACTAAATCTGCATGAAAAGAGAAGAAGGAGAGAAGAAAGAAAAGAAGGTGGGAGGGATGGAGAAAGGGAGGGAGGGATAGAGGAAAGGAAGGAGGGAGGGAATCCATGAAAGCAGAATGGAGACTAATTAGAAAGAAGGTGTCACAGGATGGAAGAGGATAAATATAGCAATGGGGGATAAATATGATCACAATAGATTTAGTTAAATTTTAAAAAGTGGTTATCCTTTGATAGTACATTATTAGTATTAAAGAGATATATTTGAATCTTCCCTATAAACTTATCATCAAGAGGGACATCACGATACCTTCAAATTGCTGACTCAGCAAGTGGATGCTGAGGTACATAGACAACTTGTAAAGCTTTCCCTATTGCTCACCTCCCTTCTGATCCACTGGCTAGTGAAACAAAGCTGGTTGTCTCCAGTGAACCATGTTCTAAGCATACCTAAAAGGCTGTGGCCAAGTCTGAGACATAACTAAGAGACAGAGTGATCTTAGTTTTTGTGGTATAGTTATAGAGGGATAGTTAAATACAAACGCAGGAGATAATTAATATCTATAGCCTCGAATACCCCTTTGGCCAATCCACAGGTCAGCAAAGCTGACTTACTGTTCCAGTAAATATTATACTGTTATGTTAGGCATCATTGAGTGAGTCCCTGTACTGCTGAAAAAGGTACATATTCTGCCTGGAAAGGAATGATATCATTTCCTAAGAGCTGCTTCTGATGGGCCATGAGTCAGAAAAGGGAGATACAGTTTGATTTTGCTCCCAATTCCAACCTCTAGGACAGCTCAACTGGGAATGGAAAAGACGTAAAGAACACTGAACGAGGAAGAGTCATCCGACCCAGGTTCTCCACTTCCTCCGCCAGTGTACTGGACAAGTCACTCACCCAGTGGGGCTCAGTTTCCCTAAGTACAAAGCTGCATGATGCCTGTTTTACCTGCTTCATCCCACGCTTGAGGAAGAAAGCGTTTCAATGTTTATCTTAATCCACAGATGATGTAATCATTCCCAAGTGTCAGGGTCAAACTTTCTAACACTCAAAAAAGTCTTTCTAACTCAATGTCTAACACAATTACCAACTTAGAAGTGCATGCTCCCTTCAAGGCTGAATGCTCGACTGGGTCTGAAAGGCACAGGCAAGGTCTCTGAAGTATTTGTCCAGGGAAAGATGATTCTGTGCTTGCTTAGTTTTTGTAGTTGTTGCTGTTTTTTTGTTTGTTCTTTAGTCTGAGGTCTTTGCGCGTCAAAAATCCAATAAACACACTGTTCATAGGTGCACATGAGATGGGAGGGTAGATGCCATGTCAAGACCAAATGTTAGGAAGATTCAGGGTAAGCAGAAGTATGTACTAGAAAGTGCATTCAAATCATCTGTATTTTCCATGCAGATGGAATCCATATCTCTATGAAGATTAATGTGAGGGGTTGGAGACATGGCTCAGTGGTTAAGAACACTGATTGTTCTTGCAGAGAACCTGGGCTCACACTGATATGGTGGCTCACAACCATCTATAATGCCAGTTCCAGGAGGTACAGTGCCCTCTTCTAGATGCTATGAGCACCAGACATGTATGTGGTACACATATATGCATATGATACACATAAATGCAAGCAGGCACAACACCCATAGACGTAAAACTAATTTAAAATTAAAAAATAGCAATGTGAATATTCTATGTAAGATACCACCTAGACTTCAGAAAGGACCAATACACATTTTATACGAGTACACATTTTCCAATAATCTGTTAGATATTTTAGGGCTTAAGACAGAAAATGAAATCTGGTTTTCTGCCACAGATGTCAGCAGTGAACAACATCTGCATCCTTTCAGTCTTTAGTTCTACTGGAAATCAATCTTTAAAATGCTCATTTGTCATAACTATGTAACAAGAAATTTTCAAACAAGCAGAAACTCCTAAATTTTAAACCTTCTTTCATTAAAATTTGACCCATTACTATGTGTGTTAAAAAATAAAATGAATTAAACTATGAGATAGTTCAATCTCACTTAATTTTCTTTTTACTTATGCTTTCTTGAAAAGTATTTTTATTAGTTATTTTATTTATTTGTACCCTAAATGTTGCTTCCTCTTCTGGTCTTGCCTCCCTCCAGAATTCTTCACTCCATCATCCCTCCCCTTCACCTCTGAGAGGGTGCTCACACACACCCAGGGCATCTCTCTTCTCTGGGGCCTTAAGTCACTCCAGGATTAGGTACATCCTCTCCCACTGAGGCCAGGCAAGGCAGTCCTCTGTTATATATGTGCCAGGGACCAGCCCTTGTGGTTGGTGGCTTAGTCTCTGGGAGCTCCCAGGGGTCCAGATTAGTTGACACTGTTGGTCTTCCTATGGGTTTGTCATCCCCTTCAGCTCTTTTGATCCTTCTCCTATCTTCCCCAACCTCAGTCCAATGGTTGGCTGTATCTGTATCTATCTCAGTCAGCTGCTGGTAGAGCCTCTCATGCTTTACCAAGGATGCCCCTGGGGTAAGAGTGGAGTATCTTCTCAGAGGTAAAGGGGAGGAGTGATGGGATGAAGAACTCTGGGTGGCTGGACCAGGAGAGCAGGCAACATACAATACACAAAAACTTTCCAGAGAGCCATGTCAGGCTCCTGTCTGCAAGCACAACATAGCATCAGTAATAGTGTCAGGGTTTGGTACCCACCCATGGGATGCATGCCAAGTAGGCCAGTCACTGGTTCATCCCAGTTTGAACTGGTCACTGATCCATCTTTCCTTCAGTCTCTGCTCCATTTTTGTCTTTGCATTTCTTTTAGACATAAACAATTCTGGATCAAAATTTGGAAGGTGGTTTAGTGTCTCTATCCCTCCACTGGGGGCCCTGTCTAACTACTGGAAGTGGTCTCTTCAGATTCCACCTCCCCACTGTTAGGCATTTCAGCTAAGGCCATCCCCATTGAGTCCTGGGAGCCTCTTATATCCCAAATTTCTGAGACTTTCTAGAATTTCCCACCACCATCACCTCAGACCCGCAGCATCTGCATATTTCCATTCATTCTCCTGGCACTCTGGGCTTCTCTCCTGTCTTCCCTCATACCTGATCCTGTCCCACTTTCCCTTCCCTTCCCCCTTTCCACCTAAATACCTCCCTCCCTCTGCCTTCTGCAATTATTTTGTTCCCTCTTCTAAGAAGTGGGATTAAGCATTGGAAGTTGCTAAGATTGAGTTTCAGAATGCAGCATCCCTGTGCTAGATTTGAAGGAAATAATTTTATCATGGGATCCCTTAAACTCTCCATTTGAAGTGTCTCTTACACTTTATCTAGGTCATCCTAGCTTCATGGCTCCATGAACTGACCCCATACTGTCCCTGAAATGAGGCACATGCTGTGGGATAAACTTGTAGGCAACATACAAAAACCTCGAGACCCTATACTGTCCACCCAAGGACAAGGAAGTGCAGCTGGATTCTGATCACAGAGATCCAGGGATGTACGTCTTGGAATGGGGAAAGGGGAGCATCCTGTATGGAGAAAATCAATTTTAAAAAGTAATTTCCTGATAAAGTCTATTATGAATGCTCCCTGTCTATTCACATTAAGCTTACATTAAGGCTGGGCTTGGATTTCTCTCAGTACCATCTTCTTCTTTTTCTTCTTCTTCTTCTTCTTCTTCTTCTTCTTCTTCTTCTTCTTCTTCCTCCCCTTCCCCTTCCCCTTCCCCTTCCCCTTCCCCTTCCCCTTCCCCTTCCCCTTCCCCTTCCCCTTCCACTTCCCCTTCCCCTTCTTCTGTACTGTTATCAGTCTTTGCTTCAGGTTCCCACAGAATTTGCCCCTTTCTTCTCATACTCACAGTTTCAACATAAACCACGCATGTGGGAACTGCAGTCTCCTAACTGGTCCTCCTCCTACCTGCATCCTTCTAAAATCCATCATGTCAGGATTAGTGATTTGAAACACTTCTTTCATCTCTCTTCCTTCGTTAGAACATCCTGCTCGGTTGCACTTTTTCTTATGATTTGAACACTAGACTAATTCTGAATGTCCCACATTCTAAGTTCATTCCATTTATCAACCGTTTTTGTTCTCACTGCTGACCTGACTTGCCTGGTCCCCTTCCTCATCCTCTTCTGTACACACCACATTCACATCCCAACCATATCTTTGCTTAATCTGTCTTTCCATCCCATATTTGGTTCTGACTCTTTCCTCTTGACAAGGTTTTCTCTGATCTTTCTAATCTCTGTAGACATCCCCTTCTTCTGCATTCCTCTTTTGCCACTGATGGTTGTGGTTTGGTTTTAGATTACATGTGCATTCTTATTCTTTTTTCTCTATGAAACAGTCCACTCAGAATCATTTTAAAAACAAAAGAAACAATTGAGATCAGTCATTTCTCATCAGTGTTCTCTATAGCCCCTCATGTGAGCTGGCAACTGTTACTATATCCCTCTCCTTACCCCGACCAGCCTCAGCCAGCTGGCACCATCACATCTTAAATTTATACTGAGTCATCACAAGGATCAGCCATTCCACCATGTTCCCTGTCCCGGTAATAATAGGCCTGATATGCACCAGCAGAAATAGAAGGTACTGAAGGCTGTGTTACGTTGAACACTCTACCATAACCTTTTAGAACAGAAGAGGCAGTTCTGAGAAGGTGCTAGAAGAGAATCAATAGCAACAAAAACTTCTGTTTGATATCACAATAAAATCTCCTTATGGTGTGTGCACATTTACATGAAGAACAAACAGTTTTTACTTATGTAGTTCCTCGAACAATGGTTGGATCATATAAAAGATAAAATTACATAATATGTTAAGGGATGAAAATTTGCTCCCTGAATGGAAGACCATTAGGAGACTGCAGTTCCCACGTGTGAGATATATGTTGAATCTATGGGTCTGAGAAGCGAGGAGCATGCTCAGTGGGGGTCTGAAGCAAAGACCGATACCAGTACAGTAGGGGAAGGAGGAGAAGAAGGAGGAGAAGGAGGAGGAGGGAGAGGGGGAGGGGGAGGGGAATGGGGAGGGGGAAGGGGAGGGAGAGGAGGGAGGAGGAGGAGGAGGAGCAGAAGCAGAATCAAGAATCAAGAATCAAGAATCAAGAAGCAAGAATCAAGAAGCAAGAAGCAAGAAGCAAGAAGCAAGAAGCAAGAAGCCGCCTCTGGTGACATCCAGAGCCCATCACTCACCAGCTCTGTGACTTTGAGAAAATGAGCCTACCTCATAGGAATAAATGGAAAATTCTTCAAATTTTTTTCTCACTAAGATTAAGATAGCACAGTGGGCAAGGTCAGTATCATAGTCACTATTTTTATTTTGCTGAGAATGTTTAATTTACTGATATTAATATCTGCTACTGAAGAAATTTACTGGTAGACTGAACTCAAGGCAAAGCCTCAGTAGCCTTTTTAATATATCCATTAAGTATTTTTGTCAACAACTTTTCTATTGATGTAATAAAATATATTGATCAAGAGCAACTTAAAACAGTGTCACCAACTGGGGACCAATTGTTAAAATGCCAGAGTCTGTGAGGGACATTCTCATTCAAACCACCACAGTGGCCTTCAGCTTTCTTCCTGTCTATGTAAATTCTTTCCTTGTGAGAACAAGAGCTCATCAATCTCACTTCTCTTAAAAGTTCTAGACCTAGCCTCTACCTTCTGACCTGATGGCTCAACCACAGGAACCTCACTGGCCTCTCAAGATCTACTTAAGAAATCCAAAGAGCCCTCTCTCCATCTTGTCTCCCTATACTCAGCTCACACAGTACTCTTAAAGTGACATGAGATGATTATCTAGGCTATTCTCTGAATTTTGAATCCTATTTCCTTTTTTTCCATTTTTCCAACTGAACTCCCTTAGAAGCATTGCTATGCCCCCATTAGAATACCTTTCCTTTCTTGTGAGTTCTCTAAAATATTCCATATCACAGTTCTTACCATATTGAATGATAGTGTCTTCTCTCTTAGGTGAAAGATTAGCACTTCACATTATATTCATATTTTGCATCCCTAAAATCCTTAGGGAAGAGCCTGATTCGAAACATTTTATTTAAATAGATCAGTAAGCTTCTGTGCCCAGTAAAACCTTAGCAGGTGTTTGAAAATACTAAACAGATCAATACGTTTATCTGCTCTGGGTACACACATCAAGAGATGAACTACAAGGTAAGTAAGAAATATATTTGAAGATTACTGACTACAGTAACTACTACTTGCGTGCACAAAATTATGAGAAATGAATTTGCTTTTTTTTTTTTTCCTGGCATTGTCACATTTTCTACCTGATAAATGGTGGCCTCAGGCCCTGAGCCTGCTGTCACTAATTGAAACGTGTTTTCCTATATTCAGCTTCAGTTGTTTTGTTGATTCATGTAGCATCTTGTTTAATTAAATAATGGAAGCATTGAGTTATATAAGGGAACCAAATCTCCACTAGGAAATTCAAGAGGGCCTTGTGGAAGGAGTCAGTCAGCATTAGGTAAAACTAAGTGACGGAGTGTACAGGTAGCATCAATTGAAATAGGAAAAACTCATATTATTATTTTCTTGATAGCTGCCTGCAGCCATTGGGGATGTGCAGTTATATTTTACATGTGAGTATTCTCTGATACACTGTAGTAAGAAACTAAGCCAGTAAATAAAACAACTTCCACATGGGGATAAAACAGTAAACCAATTAATCATGTCTCCAAATTGCAGTTAAACGGTCAGCTCCCTTGACTTTGCTAATCATGCAACTAATATAGACATTGGGTTTGCCTTTCCAAAATCTCAACAGTAGTTTTTGTATTTGAGACTTTATAACATTTAAGCAATGATGTCAGAATCAGAAAGACTACTGAGGAGAGAAAATATAGACATTTGAATCTGAAATCTTCAATCCTCATGCCTCTTCTATCTTCCTTAGACTCTTTAAGCCTTCTCAGTGTGGTTAAGAAAAGACTCAATGCTTCTCTATACACCATGTTGACCTAAGATATTGCCAGTTACCCAAAGTGAATTCAAAATATATAGGCAAAAGGCACATGCCAGATACTTCAGAAGATCCCCAAGATGCAAATAAGTAAAACACATCCTTCCCTGGTGGTATTGTCAGGCAAGCCAAGATCTACCCAGACCTACCCTGCTTCCCAGAAGTCTCTGCTTCATGCCAGATTTTAGTACCTGCAGCAATGTACTGAAGGTTGTCCTTGCACATTTGAGTTTCCTGCTAGACCATAAGTCCTCAGAAGTCGAGGCTGCACTGTGTTCATGAATTATCTCGATGATCTGAGTCTTTCTTATATCTCTGATTTCATTCACAACTGCTTTCCCTCCAACCACAGTTGACTTCTTTCCTGGTTCTCTGTGTGCCAAAGAAACACATGAGAGTCTTTGCTCTCCCTGTTTTCTTTGCCCTGGTCATTCTTCTCCAAGCACCCTTGCTCAACCTCTTCCACCAGCCCATTTTCAAAGTCCCCTTCTTAGTGAGACCTTCTCTAACAGTTTTTGGTTTGGGTTTTGTAATTGTAAATCCCGAACCACGGCATGTTCTATCACTCTGTCATGTCTCACAGGTCTCTGCACCACGCATCACTAGCAAGGACAGAATTTCCTTCATCTTCATGGTGGTCTGTCTCATTCCCCACAATAGAAAAGCTCCCAGAATACAGAAGCATTCATATGCCTACAAACACATATTCAGCCTTAATTATGCTAGTACTTGTATAATAATGAATTAATAAATATTTGATGGATGAAGTATAAGGGCTTCAAAATTAGCATAATATAATCTATGTTCTCAAAATTAAAATTAATGGGTTGAAAGACAAAATTGATGGGGAATATTTTGAGTGATCATCAAGATCTCTTCTTCATTCTATCGGCATTCGGGCTTCCTTATGAGCCTGTCTCTGTCTCTGGAAGATGGGGATGGTAAGACAGGTGATAAGGCAGTTAAAGGAAGACCCTTCCACTCATTGTCTTGGTATGGTTGGCAAGAGGTCCATTCTGCATCTCTCTTCCTATTTACAGCCTGAGCAACAGCTGAAGCAACAGCTGGAGATTCATCTTAGCAGCAGCTTGCTCATCAGAAGCCCCTGCTGGGACACTATTCATCAACTTCCATGTTCCTCACAGTGCCAGACCTCCTGAGTTCCTATCCATGTCCAGTCTTGCTTCTCCAGCCCACTGGAGTCTCTGGTGAATCCAATGAATGACCAATCACTACCCACTAATTCTCTGTTTATATGCCAGTCAAGCAAACCCATTTATGTTATTTATATGCCTCATATCCTGGTATTACAACAGGGAGAAGAAAATAATTCTGAACAGTATCTATGAAGTGGCAAATAAGTTTATTTTTCTGAGAAGAGGATGTGACCTCCATAGGCTCCAAGAGTTGTCATTGGTTATTTTCTTAGGATATTGGACAGGAGAATCTGGATGTGTAGAAAGGAGTAAGGCACCAAGGCAAGGAGTATAAAACAAGTATTTTATTTTAAAATCCCACACTGTAGCCGGACCCTCTGCAGGACATCTTCCTCAAGCTAATATGACAAGCTCGACAGTGGGAAACTTAGAATCAGACAAAATGAAAAATGGCTTCAAGGATTCTACATAAGACGTAGAAAGATCAAATGAAGAACAGGGAACCAATACAGTTGGAGGGCCCTGAATAAAACCCAAGATTGAGTTGGAGGTGGTAGGAAATAGAGCATCTACCACTAAATGCTGAGGCTGTGACTGTTAGTCTCTAACTGTGTTTCAGGAAGGAAAGGAAAGATAGAAATACACATTTTATAAGAAACACTAATTTGAATATTAAACAATGAGTATACATTCATACCCCAAGTAAATTTATATATATATATATATATATATATATATATATATATAAATTATGTGTTATGTGTTAAATATAAGAGATATTTTTTTGGCTTTTTGTTTCTCAGTTACTTAAATCAAAAGGTAGATTTATCACCCTCAATCATATTTTCAATTTTATAAATCTTTCTGGGTTTTCAATATTGTTAACTGTATACTCCTCTTTCCCAGAGTATTCTGGTCTTCATAAAGAAATGGGAAAGAGACTGGATGACGCCCTGTGGTTAGGAGCACTTGCTATGAGAGCATGCAGACCTGAAATAAAATCTTCAACATCTGTAGTAGAAGGCTGGCTGTGCCTGTGCAAGCCTGGAGCCTACACACTGGGGAATGGATATAGGCAGACTGTGTGAGTCTGACGCAGTAACAGACCCCATCTCACAAAACTAAAGCAGACAGTGACGAAGAAAGATGCTTGGCATCCTCTTCTGACCTCAACAAGCTTGAGCAGGTGTGCACACTTTGAAAATGTGCACCTATCATATACACACAGACACACTTTGGTACCCTCCTCTGGTCTGCACATATGTGTATGCAAGTGTGCATGTCCGCACACGTATGTAAATTCACCCCACACAGAGACATACTTTTTGAAAAAGGAAGTAAATTTCAAATCATCTCAAGATTTTTATGTTATTTGATTAGATGTATACATGATAGACAATCTGCTAGAAAGTCTAATAGTGAATTGTTTATTCAAGGGTCCACATATTCACTTAGCTTGTGTTACAAGTGTTACCAAATGAACACTTCTGGATCAGAGGTGAGTGAAATGGATCCGGAAGAAAGCAATAGCTGATGGTTCCTTGGGCTACTTTTCATTTAAGATGGAATCTTGAAGAGCGAATAGCTCAAAATGGTCCCAGAAATTCACTTCTGTTGTATTGAGATGCAACTATCTTAGCACGTCTTGAAAGGAGAGCAGTTTTGACTCAGGTGGGTGGCCAGCTGAGGTCATTAAGAGAGTAATAAACACATAAGCAAGAAACAGAGCAGAGAAAAAAAACAATTAGCCCATGTCACTGAACTCAAATATCTGTTCCCAGCATCAGCTGCACACAGCAATGGTTACCTAAGCTTCTGAGAAACTGGCAAATGCAGCTTGGCACCTGCCACCACTTCCAGGACCAGACCATCAGTTACATAAGAAAACACATTGCCACGCACTGCTGGGTTTCTCAAATAGGCATTTCGAAGAATTTACCCAGGTTTGACTCTTTGTGACTAACTTCAACATCGCTCCCTGTTCATCATTTGTCAAAGGCAGTTTAAGTCATGGGTTTCATCGAAAGTTTTCTTCCATTGAACAAGGAGTAAGTCAGGATCTGGGAGAGCCTCTGAGGTCCCAGAAATGGAGAGCCAAAGAAATCTCCTGGGAACATGATAAGTGGATCTGGAAGAATTCCACGGGATGGGGGAGGGTGGGATTTCTGTTCTTCAGCAGCTCTACTTAGTAGCCTGGCAGCCTGGCAGCACCACAGCCACATCAGCACCCAGACTCAGACACAGGAACAGACTCAGGACCTGAATAGAAGAGTCAGAGCTGAGTGACAGAGAGGCCATCCAGCAGTGTGAAGCACTTGTTTCCTGATACCCAGGACAAGGGGTGGTGGGAACCCCAAGTCATGGTCTGTATATATTCTGCCCAAGGAGTGGCACTATTAGAAGGAGTGGCCCTGTTGGAGTGGGTGTGTCACTGTGGGTGTGGTCTACAAGACCCTCCTAGCTGTCTGGAAGTCAGTATTCTGCTAGCAGCTTTCAGATGAAGACGTAGAACTCTCAGCTCCTCCTGCACCATGCCTGAATAGATGCTGCCATGTTCCCACCTTGATGATACTGAACTGAATCTCTGAGCCTGTAGGCCAGCACCAACTAAATGCTGTTTTTATAAGAGTTTCCTTGGTCATGGCGACTGTTCACAGTAGTAAAACCCTAACTAAGACACCCCACTTGGTCACAACCTTATGGAACCAGTTTTATTGCACTAAACACATTGATTTAGTAAGTATGTGCTAAACACCTATGGTCAGCCAGACACAGAGAGACACAAGTGTAATCCAGCATTTGAAAAATAGAGGCAAGAGAATCCCGAGTTCAAGGTCACCTCGTTTATAAAGTGAGTTTAAAGCCAAGTTTGATGACATAAGATCCTGTCTCAAAACAAAACAATAAAATTCCCCTATGTTCAAAATTTCTGGTACCTTTTTTCTTTCTGCCAGCTTTATCAATATATAAATGGAAGCCACTGCTATCAATCCATGTTCTTCCCACAATGTCCCCATCAGTCCCATCAAACCACAAGTATATTGTACAATAGAGACACACACATGGAAGAAGTGCTCATTTGGTTTCTTTACTCCTGGGACAACTTATCCCAAAACACAAAAGGCAAAAAGAGTCAACCCAGAATTACAGCAAATTCCATCAGTGAAAAACCTCTTTTTAAAGGGAAAGTTTTCAGGCACCTCCTAAAAGCCTGATAAACAAGTATCAACACACTCAAAAAGCCTTGTGCAAGACACCTGGATCTAGGGAGGGAAAGGCTAAATGTCACTCATGTGAGATATTTGTCATCCAGTGCAGCCTGACAGTTTTTAAAATGTCACAGTGTTTCCTATCAAGTGCTTTAGTCAACAACAGAGTATCCATAAACACTTCCAAAGATCAGTTCAAAATGGCATGTTCAGAGGAGGTAGTTCTTCATACAAAGACATTGTTACAAAACAAGTTATATGGACACTAAAATTTAAAACACACTGTACAGTAATATCAATGAGACAGAAATTGTTTTTATGGTAGTCTCGAGGTGTATAGGTCAAATCTATTTTCAACAGGAGAAAGGCTTCTATATAATATTTAGAAAGGCATGTGGCACACTGGTTGGAAGAGGAAAACGTCAACTCTTTAAGAAATCTACATACTATGTGATCAATGTGGATAATTAAGCATAAAGTGGATTCAATGCAGCAGGAAATGAATAGAAGTCAAATTCTTTGCAATGGTTTGTAAATATTCTTGAGGAGATAGGGAGATGTGGAGCATGTTATCTCTGCAGTCGGCTATGGTGACCGAGAAGCTCCTGAGATAAGATCCCAGCTTGAGCAGAAAGGATGCCACAGGACCCCAGACCAAGATAGAGAGGCTGAGAGGCCATGACATGTTCATCATGGCAGCCCCAGGAGCAGTTCGTCTGCTGTAAGGAAGGAGGATGTCAATGGCAGAAGCGCAGGTGAAGAGCTTACCCAGGCGAGGAAAAGGAGTGTTAAGTTCACATAGGAGAAACCTATGTTTATAAAGTGAGTTTAAAGCCAAGTTTGATGACATGAGATCCTGTCTCAAAACAAAACAATAAAATTCATTCAAAGGGCATGTGGGATACCCAAGCAAATATATCCAATAGACTCCTACATTCTGCCTAAAGTGCCATGAGCACTATTCACCCAAAATTTCCTGCAATTAATCCTCAATTTTCCCATTTGCAGATTTCTTGACACTATTTATAAAAGGAAGTAGAGAAAAATGACTTTCCACGTCACCTTGGAACTCTTAAGAAACACCCTCTATATGAACAGCAACTTATGTTGTTTCAGACATGGGATCTGACAGGAAAAGGAAACACTCAATGGCTCCACAGTGAGAAATGTCTTGTGATGCAGAGTGATTTAAAAGTTTATGAATTGGAGTTGGAGAAATGGTTCAACAGATAAAAGTGTTTGCTGCACGAGCATGAAGGCTTGAGTTCAAATCCCTAGTGCCCATGTAAAAAAACCAGGTATACATACATGAATACCTACAACCTTAGCACTGTGAGGGTAGAAACAGGGGAATTGAACCCCTAGGATATTCTAGGTCTGCTAGCTCCAGGGTTAGTAAAAGGCTCTGTCTTAGGGTACTAAGGCAAAGAGTGACACCTCATATCTTTTTTGAGCCTCACCATGTACACTGAACAGGAGAATTCACAAGCATGTATGCACACACTGCATGCACACACACACATACACACACACACACACATACACACACATACTTCACAAAAACAAAGATTACAGGGTGCTTAGAAATACATACTTTCACACATTTATATATTATGTCACATGATTTGGGAAAAAATGAATTACCACATGAATGATTATATGGGATGGTAATTATTATCCTCATTGAATGTATAAGGAAAGGGAAAGCTAAAAATCAATTACTTGCAGTTACTCACCTAAGAAACAACCAAGTTTATTTTTAAATCAAGTTCTATAACACCAAATAATCTCACTTTAATTACTGTAACAACACACATAGGACAATTATTTCCACCAACTAATATATTTTAAGAAAACAAGATATATGTGTTGTCACATGCATGCTATGAATAGTTTGTCGTAACTAAAATGACCAAAGTTGAAACTAAATGCCTAACAAGCTGCTGGAGGGGAGAGAGAACTGTCTGTATGCCTTTCCAGTCCCATTCCTACCCCTTGTCATTTTCTGGTTTCTGTTTTAGTCTTCACGTGGATGCTGGGTTTCCCACTACCTTCACCGCAATTGCATATAAATAACATAAAGGGTGATTTGGTACTACACGTGGTTTTTTTCCTCACTAAAACTGCATGAAACTAAAAACCGGACAGAACAAGAGATCATATGCATAAGCATGAATCATTTTGAAAATCGTCTTTCTAAAACCTCTCTGACACACACTGGCTGATTCACCTCAGTCTTCTATGCTTTTCAGGAAAGTGGGAAGATGCTAAGCAATAGGGAAAGTGCTGGAAAAATCCAGTGTCTGGCCCTCCCAACATGAGTCACTGCCCTTTGGCAAATGGGTGACATCATCTGGGTCTAAAGATGTGGAACCAAATATACCCATAATCCATTGGTCATAATGGAAAAGGGGAGGGGTGGTAGAAATACTAAATAAATGAGTACTTCACCCAAATGCAAAAAAGAATATAATGCCCCAAAGGTAATTAGATTAAGACATCTTGCCATGCCTGACACTCTGAATCCTACTCTGAAATGAATGTCTAGCACCCCCTAGTGGCTGGTGCAATTTATCAAATCATCTTTATCATCAGCATGTTTCCAAACCCTGTAAGCCCAGAATGGAACGTAGCTCAACCCACTTGCAATGACTTGAGGCAGGTACTCATCTCTTATCTCAACACCACCAGAAGCCTTCAGCTCCCCTGGGGCACATATGTGTTATAAATGGGGATGGACAACAAAACAAATATGGGATAGGGAACCCCGCTTCCTCTAGAACATCTCCATCTACAAAGGCCAAAGTGTGCTCTGTTTTGTATTAGAATTCTCACACGTCATCCAGTGCTAAATCATTTCCCTATTCTAAGGAGTAATAATCTAAGAGAATAAGAGATGTGTCATTGGTCTCATCAGATACCGGAATGGCGTTCTCCCCAAATTATTCACTGGTGAACATGATTCTATTCATTCAGTAAGTTGATAAATATCTAATGAGTCCCTGTATGTGCCAGAAATTACTCTACGCATAAGAACACATAAAATACGGTCAATTTTAAACACAATTTTCCAGATTACAGACATGTTAAGAGTAAAATTAAAAGTAGTGTAGACAAAACTACACACTACAGGAAACCAGGGAGAATATTAGTGAAAATATATTTGAATAAAGCCATCAAGAATTTGTAGAAATCTTGTAAGATAATGATGGTGTGATCCCTTTGGACAGAAGCAGATATAGAGGCCCCATAGCAAGATCATTCGGTGTGTTTGGGAATCATCAAAATGTTCTGTGGCTGGAATGAATGCCACAGAGCAAGAGAGGGGCACGGGCTCAGTAGATACATCCATGCCACTTAAATTGATGTGTCAGGACCTTGCCTTCTACTGAGGCAGCAAGCTATGCCAGGATTCTAAACAGTGAATAATATGTCTGTACTCAGCAATATCATGGGCACCATGGCTAGTGTGCTCAGTAGGCTTTGGAAAGAGAGCAAGGAAAAGGGACAAGACATAAGATGCCTAAGAACATAGCCATGAAGGTCACTCGCAGAAGGAGAGGTCTAGTGAGGTGGCAAACATTGATCCGGTTCTGAATACATTTTAAGGATAGAATCAATATATGTAGAACATGAGAGAAGGGTTACATCAAGCATTCACTGAGAAACTAACAAGAGTTTGGCCCACCCTTGGGTCACACATTACTGGGGCTTAGGGGTGTTTTTTTTATTTGGGGAGGGGATTTTTTTGTCTTATCTGTTTTTTGTTTGTTTGACTTTTAATTTTGTTTTTGGATTTTTGTGAGGAATGTTTGAGAAAGAGAAAGAGATCATGAAGTTGAGTGGGTAGGGAGATAAGGGAAGATCTGGGAGGAGTTGAGGAAGAGGAAAAACATAATTAGAATATGTTGTGTTAAGAGTTAAATGAAAGGTTGGGTGTGGTGGTGCACACCTTTAACCCCAGTACTTAAGAGTCAGAACAGGATCTCAGTGAGTTCAAGGCCAGCCTGAACTGCATAGAGACTGCCTCAATAACCAAGGCTACATAGAGAGACCAAGTTTCAAAAAAAATAATTAATTAATTTAATGAATAAAAATGTCTTTTTTTAAAAAGGGAAGAGGGCCATTTTAGGGGACCCACGTGAAGTTGGGTAGGGAAATGAGAAGTATATATAATTGTATCTCATGTTTACATGTATAAATGTCTCAAAGAAATTATTTAATTTTTTATGGCATTACCAGACTGCAGGGAGATATGATAAAGATACAACAGGAACTAAGTTTCAGCCAGGGCAAGTTTTGGGGCCACTACTGAGCACCCATCCTTGAAAATTCCAATAATAATAAATGTTCTGGGTAGGTTTTTAATCAATGCAAGCACAGCGTTAGGGTTGGGATAGGGTGTAGTTAGATGAAATAAATCATCTCTACAAATTTCCATCCAAACATCAGGCGCCTAATAAGCTTCAGTACCATGGACAGCGGCCAGCACAGTGGCAGCCAAGTACAGACAGGAAAGAGATGCTTGCTAGCCATCATACTCATGAATAAGATTAGTTGAGCTCTATACATCAATGTTAATGGCTGCTTCTGTGTTTCTATATACATTGCATAAGCTGTATCCATCAAAACAGTATTATAACGAATGAATGAGCTCTGTCATCTTTCTGTAGGTAAACACCATTTTCCTTGTATTTTTCTTTCTCAATTACACCTTCAAAGATATTTATACTTCTGACTTTAAACACACATTTTAGAAAATCTGCCTATATATATTCCTACACTGCTGTCTCTCTAGTTGCTTTTCATATTCCGATTCAGATTTTCACTTTGCTACACAGTATTTTGTTATACAAATTGCCAAACTCAGCTACGCCATTATAAACTGGCATACCAAGCATGACAGAGCTGAGGATGGTGTATCTAATCCACCCATCACCAGGGCTTGGCTAAGCTATGAATGCTTAGATCCCACTGGCTAATTAATGATTAGTCCAAATTCCTTGCTGACATACAACCCAAGGCTGTGATAAGAGCTACTATAATAAAGTAACTTGTGTAATTTAAGTGTTTTTCTGCAATTTTAAGAATAATAACAAAAATAATAGGTGAACATATCAGGACCATATTTGAAATGCTCAGTCATCATATGAAGATAAGGACATGAGAATCATACCCCGTCATCTCAAGGAACTATAAACAAATGCAGGTATGTCTTAAGTCATTCGCTAAATGAAATTATTGTTAAGTATATGATAATATATTGATGCCCACAATTAAGTGTTCCACATTTTCACAAAAGGTGAGATGCTGGTGACTGAAGCCAGAGTGAGGTCAGGGCACTCCCTAGTTCTTCATAGAACTTAGTTCTTCTGTCTTATCTATCGTGACGGAGTTGTTCAGTTCTTTAGCTATGTGCAGCTGGTTATGTGGATGGTATAGGATAGCCTTGACGTCATTTGGGAATTCTGAGTATCACTTACTATTTCTTTCAAATTACACATCAATGAGTGGGAAAATGTATATTTAAAGTAGTTAAAGAATTAAATTAAATAGAATCAATAAAAATTCTGGCATAGCCAAGACCACAGCTAGTATTCAATAAGCATAAGTTTATCAGATAAAAAAAAAAAAAAAAAACTAAGTGGCAAAACTGAGCATTGTTTTTTTAGAGGCTATATAGAACACACATATAGTTAAGACATACTCTGTCCTGTGTCTGCAAATGATACCAGTGAAGTTGATTTGATGATACAAAGTAAAAAAAAAATAATAATAATTACGGTGAGAAAAAAATCATACAAAAACATAATATTTTGTAATAACCAGATTTGACATCATAAAGGTTTTTATCAGAAATATGCAGATAATTAGCAAAAGCATACTTTCTTTTCTTGTGACATTAAAAGTCCTTTTGAGGACTGAGGGGGTAGTTCAGAATGTAACTTGCTTGGGTTCAACCACCAGAAGCCATGTTAAAAGCCAGGCATGGTTTGGAAATAGAGACAGACTGCTATCTGGGATTTGCTGGCCACCTAGCTTAGCCTAATTGGTGAACTACAGGCCACTGAGAGGCCTTGTCTCAAAAACCAAGGTAAATGATCATCTTGAGGAATTTCATTCACATGTACACACACACACACACACACACACACACACACACACACACACACGCATGAAACCACATATACAAAAGTGCACTCCTCACTAAGTCCTTTTAAAAGATATCAACAAACACATTTTAAAATAAAACAACTGCACAAATACAAAAATTGCTTTCTTTCTCCATGAATCTATTTAATCTGTCAGTATTCCAACCGAAACAAATTATATGCATGAGAGTTTCTATGACAACTTAGTTTTCTGGTCCATGAAGTGATTTCCTCTGTTAAGAAAACATTCCGAGTTCTGGTTACCTCATTGATAAGATCTTCCTCAGGAGCTGCCAATGTTGCTGTATGTAACATTTGAATGTTTAGGATAATTTATGCCCATCTGTGACAAGTTGGCATTATATAGAATATCATCTCTGCAGAATACCAGCTAATAAGATACTGTTTTCAGGTCCAGGAATCATTCCATGACCATTTGAAGAAAATGTATTTAGAAAAATCCAAAAACATACAAATCTAAACTGAACAGAATATTTGGTTAGAATTTTGTATAAAATTTGTAATACCGGTTTGGTCTTCCCTTTTTATCGTTACTTGTTCAAATTCCTAACAAAATTTCAGAATCTTGGAGTTGGCAGTTTATTAGTCACTAGGCCACTACTGCGGGAAAAGCAGCATGGAGGAACAAAGGTCTATATGGAGTTCAAGGGCACTGCATCATGGTAAGGGGCATAGGCAGCTGATGCTTACTGCAGCCTTTACATCATTTTTACAGTAGGGAAGAAGAGGGGTGAGTGCTTGTGCTCCGCTTCCTTTCTGCTTTTATCCAGTCCCAGTGCCCAGCTCACACAATGAAAGTACCCACAGGTAAGGTGGGTCTTCCCATCTCAGCCTCCCATCTGACCAAAGCACTATTTCCCAGCCATGCCCAGAGGCTAATCTAGTCCACATAATACCTCACAGACTTGAGGAGAAGCTTATCTCCTAGGTGATTCTCTCAAAGTGAAAATATTAACAGCCATAGGAAGTAATTTTTAATAAGTCTCATTCATTTATTATTTTGTTCATGGAATATCTGTTGAAGCCTTATTTTGCAGTACAGGGCCTGCACCTCTCTCTCTCTCTCTCTCTCTCTCTCTCTCTCTCTCTCTCTCTCTCTCTCTTCTCTCTGTTCTCTCTCTCTGTCTCTCTCTCTGTGTCTCTCTCTTTCTCTCTCTTCCTCTCCCTCTCCCTCCCTTTTATCTCCCTCCTCCCCTCTCTCTGTCTCTGTCACTCTGTATCTCTGTCTCTGTGTGTCTGCCTGCCCCCTCCCCTCTCTCTCTCTAATGAGGAACTTAAAATTTGGGCAAGTCTTCTTCATAGTATACTCTCATTCCAAAGCCTCAAAAGCTCCCATGTGTGCCCAGTGACCCAGTGGTTAAGAGCACTGGCTGCTCTTTCTGAGAATCCATGTTCTATTCCCAGCACCCACATGGCAGTCCACAACTGTCTGTAGTACTAGTCCCAGGGGATTTGATGCCTTCTTCTGGTCTCCTCAAGCATCAGGCACGTATGTGGTGCACAGACATATATACAAGCAAACCACATATACATATAAAATAACAATTAAAAAAAATAAAACTGCAAAGTACCCAAATGTGGTCTGTAGAATTAGTCAATCACTGGTATAGCTTGCATGAGACCCTAGGTACAACAAAACAAGCTCCAAGTTGTGAGAAATAAGTTGAAATTAATCTCACATATTCTTTATGACAATGTTATTTTTCAACTTTCCAATCTGCCTACTGGCACTAGGAAAAATAGTGAAGAATATTAAAAGAAACCATCTTTCGATGGTACTTTTCATGACTAAATTTATAACATTTTTATTCCTATTGTCTAACTAGTAGGCTACTGCTTGAAAAATCCAATTACTGTTCTATATGCAAACCGTTCGACTACAGTACATATTTATGTAAGCTGTAACTGCTTCCCAGTTCATCAAATGCACACTGTGCATGTACAATAGCCCATTCTACAAAAAGATTTTGTTGCAATGGCTACCTGTGGAGTCATTTCAAACTACAGAACAACTACAGCTTTTAGATCTAAAAATTCCTTGGAGACTGCAGTTCCATCTGGAGCAGCTAATGGGTGGCAAAAAAAAATAGAAGAAAATTTATGCAAAAGTAAAATGTATTGATGTATGGGAAATGAACTAGCTTTAAAATGGTTTCATGTAGAATTGTTCGAAAACACTTTGTGACCCATGTTTCTAGCCTAGGAAGATACCGTGAAGTCTTTCCCAGGTTCCCAGGGTTCCATACGATACACAAAAAGAAATATCACAGAATGTGCCCAACCCTCTTATAAACACAGACCAAAGGAAAAATGGAGACGTGGGGAAGGAGCAGACATTTTGGTGTTTAAGTGACAAGATCCATTGCCTTTCATCTTTACGTGAAATAAATTAATCCATTTATTTCTTTTGGTAATGTAATTATAGATGACCTCCTGCTTTTGATATAGAATTCAAGCCTGGCTTATCACAGAATTTGCCACGTATGTAAATCAATTTAAACTATAAAACAAATTATTCAAAATCTACCAATATGGTATATAGTAAATATTTATATTTCTATGCTTTTGATAAACCACTTTCATAATGAGAATCAGGTAACACAGATGACATTGAGCAGAGACAGAATCACCATGCAGTCTCTATGGTATTGTGAGCTATCTGTAAAAGTCTATGGTTTAAAAAAAAAAAAAAAAAAAAAAAACATTTGAATGGAAAAAATAGGACAGAATTTTGTTAGTGATAGTGTTGTTGGTACAAAAATAAAAAGACAGAGCATAGCAGGATATAGGGAGTGATAAAATCTGCAAAGGTAGATATAGAGCGAATTCTGCAACTCAGGGAAAAGAAGTTCAAAAAAACCAAACAAACCACAGAGAGATGGGTAAGAGAAGAACAACTGAAAGACTTTGCCAGGCCCTAATGGAAGTTCAAGTTTCTTTTCCCACCTGAGTCTTCTTCACCTTGACCTGGCCTAACAAACTATAAATTGTGGCTGATCAGATAGGTTCAGGATTCTTCCTCTTCCCAGTAGCTGGGGTGATGTTCTTTCTCCCCACCCCTAATTATTGTTTTTGAGCTACTGCCTTAAAGATACTTCATGTATGTCGCTGCCTTGATATGTGTGTGTGTGTGTGTGTGTGTGTGTGAATGTGCACATGTGCCCATGTATACCTGTGTGTATATATTTGTATTTGTGTATATGTATATACATGTATGTGTGTATGAATGTTCAAATATATGTGTGTACATGTATGGTGTACCTGCATATGTGTACATGTATGCATATGTGTGTGCACATGCTCGTGTGTTTGTATATGTGCAGGTGTATACATATATGTATGTGCATGTGTGCATGCATGTGTATATATGTGTGCATGTGTGTATGCATGTGTATTCATGTGTGTGTGT
>JANHMN010000021.1:11415069-11429144 GCA_030674055.1 Rhabdomys pumilio
CAGCATTGGGAAGGTTGAGAAGCACTTCGTTAGTTTGGCCTAAGTCCTCAAAGACAATGAATTAATTACAGGTACAGTTGATGCAAGAATGGGAATGTAGGTGCCTGGAGAGGGCTCAATGGGTCAAGCACTTGCACAAGGGTAAAGACCTGAGTTGGAATCCAAAGAACCCTCATGAAGCTGGAGAAGAGAGTGCAACGTGCATCTTTAATCCCAGTGCTCCGTGGCTACATCAGAGGCAGAAACAAGAGACTCTAGAAGCCTGGAGGCTGGGTAGCCTGCAGTGACAATGAGAAAAACCAAACTCTATCTCAAAAAAGTAGAACTCAAGGATGGACTTCAGAGGTTAATATGGAGTTCAAAAGCTTAACAACAGGCTGTAGCCTCTTATCCTTGGCATCTTACCCAGTTTTGGACCTCTGTGTTAACTACTGCTTACTGAAAATAGAAATTTCTTTGATGAGGATTGAAAGATGATTATGTATGATGCTGTTAGGAGTAGATTTAATATGGCATCCATTTAGCAAAACAGTAATAGCGGGTTCTTCCGTGGGCCCTATGACCTGTTGAGCCACAAGTGCTTAGCTTGGCAATGGTGTCAGGGATTTAAATCCAATTAGAAGGTAGTTGGATGCTACCATGATGTTAATGCCCCGATTGTACCAGAGGGCATGTCTTGTCAGGCCAGTTATTAGTGATCCTCTCAGGGTTCCACTCACTTCCAACTTTGCAGGCACCTCACCTATTTGTATTTGTTCTCTAGGTTTTGGTTGTAAACAGAAGCATTCCTATATTCTCCAAACTAAATGACCCATGCCCACTCCTCACCGCCCCCTTGCATACCACTTCCTACAACAGAACTTTTACACACACACACACACACACACACACACACACACACAGACACACACACACGGTTCCTTCCATCTGAAATGTTACTGTGCACTGAAATGAGGAACGTCTACTCACTTTTCAGATTTTCATGTGATGCTCACTGAGGGATTCTAAATGCATTCTTTCTCATGCCTTCTGCTTCATTATTCAAAGTAATGATCACTGTTTAGAATTATATACATTTGGAATGCTGTTGGCTTTCTGCATCTATGCAGTGTGATCTCCACAGAGCTGAGACTGAGCATATACACTAGTGTGTGTCCACCAAGGAATATCTTATCGGGCATACAGTAAGTGCTCATGTGCATTTTAAAATAAATCAATAAGAAATATTTTGACATGTGTTTAATAATTATATACTTTAAGTGCTTTGGGAACATGGAAAGAAGGATTGAGAGTTTACTTAAACAGGACTTTAAAATTTCACTGTCTTCACATATCATCAAACTTTGCTCTTTATTAGCCATAATCCTGTCTCCCAAGTAGCTGTTGCAGAACAGATGCTTGTGTATGCAACAGATCTTTATTGCTTGCTGCAGTATTATTTATTATTTAACGATGCTAAATTTTTTAGTTTGCTCACACTTTTCCAGAGGTAAACATACAATTTTTGACTTCAAATCTTTTATGTTTGCAGGAAAAGATACACATACCTTCACACACACACACACACACACACACACACACACACACACACATATGATGTTATCTGTTAGATAGAAGTCTTAGTTTTAAATGACCGTGCTTGAATGTTCTTATTTAAAAACTAGTGAATCTGATTATAGTCTTCAAAAACCAGACTTATCGGTGATTATTTAAACCATTTAATTGTATATTCAAACTGTATAGGTGAAAATGGTCTTATAAATTTTCACCAAAATTTATAACCTAAATAAAAAATAAATTACTGTATAGCTAATGAAATTCTATAGGTCTGTGAAGTATGGAAGGCTATATACATGCTAATGATTATGGTACCTTGTTAATCACTATTTCAGATCCTTAGGTAAACCACAAATGATATTTTATACAGATATATATATATATATATATATATATATATATATATATATATGACTAATAAATATTCATCAAACAATGTCAGAAATCAAAAATACTTTACAGTGCAAGTCTCACGAGTCATGAAAGCAATGGTTGTGTGACACAACAAACAGTGGCCATAAAAATGCTGAAGGTTTTCATCAAATGCTTAAAAAGAAGGCCACAGAGGAAACACTTCAGATTTCAGAACTCTACAGTAATGTGCCCACGGTGGGCAGACTGCAGATGAACTGCTTCTTATATGGTTTTTATGTTCCATGAATTCTATCCAGAATAATTAAGGAATGGATCATCATACGCTTCCTTTCCACTCTAGCCCTGCCAAGCGTGCAGATGGATCTCTGAAGTGGTGGACACGTCCTCCTTTTTTGTGATCCTAAAGCATCTACCTTTAGAAAACCCACACCACCTCCCGCACCTGCTTGTAGTCATCTCTCTGCTTCTCTCTCTTCTGGTATCTCACTATCAAGTTTTCAAGTTTGAGACACACACTCTGTTCCCAGTATCAACAGTTTCCAAATCTGTGCATTCATTAAAAGTTTTATTGTTGTCCTGGTGGTGGTGGTATTTTTGTTTGTTTGTTTTTTGTTTGGGTTTTTTTTTGTTTGGGGGTTTTTTTGTTTGTTTGTTTGTTTGTTTTGAGACAGGTTTCTCTGTATAGCCCCACAAGAACTAACTTCATAGATAAGGCTAGACTCAAACTCACAATGATCCACCTGCCTCTGCCTCCCGAGTACTAGGATCAAAGGCATGCATCACCACTGCCCAGCTCAAAGTATTTTTCAAAGTTGTATATGCATATGTACATGGTTTTTTTTTCAAACCATACAATTATTCTCATGTCAATTATTTTATATTTTGGTATTATAAGTGATCTAGATATGGTTTAAAAATATATAGGAGACTATGCATAAGTTATATGTTACTACTGCACCATCTGTATAAGGACTTGGGCATCTTCTAATTTTATTATGTTCAGGGGTTTTGAAACCAGTTCCTCATAACTACCAGAAGATAGACTATGAGTCTCCAGAACCTCACATCCCCCGATTCTAACCAGCAGTACATGCCAAGTTCAACATGGCCTTTTCTCACTTGGTTTGGAGTGACAGCTGAGCGCCCGGCTTTAAACCCTCAGAGTTCACCAGGGTCCCAACTTCAACTTTAGACACAGGACAGACAAACAGATGGTGTCTGATTTTGGAAAAGCTCTGACCATATTCTGAATAATTGACTGATGTAAGGGAAATTATCATACTATTTCTGATCTCTGAGATATCAGCTAAAACTGAGAGAGAATCTCATTTTAACATCATGTTATATTTATATAAGTAAAATGTACGAGGAGCTGAAGAACACCAGGATGTTGCTTGCTTGTCTGAGTGAAATAGGAGATGCTAGCATCCTTGCTTTGATGAAGAAATAAATTTTGGGTTTGTCGTTCTTGGTTACCTCTATTTTCGCTGGCCTATATGTATTCTGCCCCTGGAACTAGCAGAGTTTTAAATAGAAAGAAAGAGAGAGAAAGAAAAAGAAATAAAGAAATAAAGAAATAAAGAAAGAAAGAAAGAAAGGAAGGAAGGAAGGAAGAAAGAAAGGAAGGAAGGAGAAAGGACAGGGATATAAGTGCAATGGACCTGACTAATATTAAGTGGGGACTAAAAATGGTCTACAATTAATTTGTAATGACTTCACACTGCGGTAAATTTCCTAAAAAGCACTGATTCCTAACTTGAAATAGGTAGGTTACATGGAAAGCAACCTCATTTTTAAAAGGTCTGTCTTTCTGTTATTCCCCAGGACACCAGGGCACCACCAAAAGAATCTTGGTAAATGTATAATACATACTTTCTTTTTTTTTTTTTTGAACTATAGACTTTCCTATTTGGTAATCAGAATATACAAATGCATTCTGCTAGGATTATGCTAATGTACAGTCTTGTACTGAGAGGAACAGGGAGGCAGGTTATACATAGAAGCGGCCCTGACATTTGAGGTTGAGGAAGAGCTGGATCAAGGACATAATAATCCAAGCCAGGAGCTAAGTTAAAATGAGGAGGCTGCTGTCTGGGAGGGAGAATGAGGTGGGGTCCTGGATATAGAACAAACAAGAATGGTGCTGCTAAGTGCACAGAGGGTTGGTGAATCAGCATCTTTAGTTCTAATCCTCTTTGGGCTAGCTTGACCTTGAGTAACTCATCCCACCTACATCTCTAATTTTTTAACAGGTAAAAATTTCAACGCCGGGTGGTGGTGGCGCACGCCTTTAATCCCAGCACTTGGGAGGCAGAAGCAGGTGGATTTCTGAGTTTGAGGCCAGCCTGGTCTACAGAGTGAGTTCCAGGACAGCCACGACTACCTGAGAAACCCTGTCTCGAAAAACCAAAAAAAAAAAAAAAAATTCAAATGATATATAAAGATAACAATACCCTTTGTCGACCTCCCTTAACTCTTACAGGGACACAATGAGGCTGTGTGTAAGGTATCCTGGAAAATGCAATGTAGTATCAAGATGTTAAGACAGCAGTTAGGTTCGATAGGAAACAGAAGCCTTGTCTTTGGGGGCAGGGAGGTTTGGGATGCTAATAAGAGATTAAGCTGAAGATAGCTTATTTAGCAAGACAGAGAATCTATACCCATTATAGAGAGGGTGCATTGTAAAGGAGTGTGCATGCATGAGTAGCCATCAGAAGCAGAAACAAGTCAACTTGCTAAAACCTAGAATGAGTCTGAAGGCCCATAACTAGATATGTGGCTTTAACATTCTGACTTGCAGAATGTCTTGGAAACCTAAGGATTTCTTGAAAGACTTATTTAATAAAAGCAGTAGCTACCTTAGATTACCATGTGTAGCAGAGTAGAGCTTACCATGGATTGGTGAGAAGAAAGCTTTATACTATTGCTAATCACTCCTCCTTCTGTATCAGCATTATAGTGATAATGATGGTAACACCAACAACCTCAGCACCACTAGGAGCAACAGCCATCAACACCATCAGAGACCACTCCAACACCTTAAGGAATGAACACTCATCAGTAATAACTTTCTAAACAAGACCAGCAACAAACACTACCAACTACCCCCCAACACGACTAGAAATGAATATTCGCCACCAGCAACTACCATCTAAGCATGCACACACCTCTGCTATAAATTCCTAGCTTAACAACAAAATTTAACTGCACACAGTAAAGAGAGACGTAACACAAAGTCACATAAACTCTCCCTTCATATTCCCTCTGTGGATCTTCCGTGCTGCCAACAAATGAGAAAAAGTTTCAGGTAAAGAAACCCAAAGAAATCCTTTATTCAGTAGAAAAAAATTGTATTATATACTTAAATATTAGTTAAAATGTAGATCTGTATTAAATGGTATTAAACCATGCATGCACACACATGAGTGCATGCACGTGCGCGCGCGCGCACACACACACACACACACACACACACACACAAACACACAGACACAGACACATGCACATACAAACACAAAAGAAATCTTTGGAGATATGATTAATTGGCATAGATTGTAGTGATGATTTCATGGTTATTTATTTTTCTCCAAACTTATCATTAGTAGGTCATTCATATCTCAATAAATGGGTTTTCAAAATAACTAATATGCTAAATCCATCAAAGGTAAAATAATGAAAAAAAAAGTTACTGATCTATAAATGGTGGTACCATAAGTACATGGACAAAATATTCTTATTAGTGTAAAAAGTGAAATTTGGCCATTAGTGTAAGTTTAGTTCAGCTCTATTCTACTCTATGAAAACGCAAACAAACAAACAAACAAAAACAACAACAACAAAAACAACCAAACAGCAGAGTAATCAACAGCCTCTACTGTTAAGCTTGGAGACTCACACTCTGTTACTTCCTGTCAGTGTGGCTCTCCAAACATCTTGGGGTTCTTTCAACTGCCTGTCCTTATTCTGGGAAGCTTGTATTCCAATGGTGAATGAGAGAACAAGAGTTTGCAGAAGCAGCATCAAGTACCCTGAACACCCTCTCTCGCTCTGGGCTTGCCTCCAGCAGGGACCCAACACTCAGGTGATGGTGCCAACTGCCATTCATTCTAAAACAGACTCGAGGCAGCCTAAGATATACAAGTTCTCTGACCAAAATCAAGAGAATAATTTTCAAACTAAGAAACATAGAACCAGAGAAACATGAAAAATAAAATTTAAATTAAAACTAATATCAAGGGAATGCAGAAATAAGAAGGTTAAAGGAAAAGCCTTTTAAACTCAAATTGAATGCAACATTACCTAATAATTGGGAATTTGGGAAAGTCTCTATTGGGATCTACTACTCTGCTACATATCATGTTAATAAATGCACTTATAATATTGAATTTGACGTGAAAAGTTTGCAAAATATAGGTCTATTCATGGCTATGAATACTACTTATCCATAATGTTCCAGGAAATGTTCCCAGTTCTGAGAAATGTCTAGCAAGGAGAACTGTATATAAAATCCCTAATCCTTAATCAATGAAGACAGATGTGTTGAAGATGCGTGAGGAAACACAACAGCACACTGCAAGACAAAACACTTGGTACACAGGACACTACAGGGGAGGGGGGGGTCTATGTCAGCACAAGCTGTAGGAGTTTTGAACATGATGGTCAGGAAAGTCTTCCCAAAGTGGGCAGCCAAGAGGAAAAGTAATGGTTCACTACACAGAGAGAAAAGCAGTACAAAGACGTGAGGTAGGAGCATGCAGATGTGCAGGAAGGGTGGTGAGGAGGCCTCGCAGCTGCAGCCCTGTGAGCCACAGGAGATGACTTCTTCTTTAACTAGGTAACCAGACTTCCATGCCAAGCTCAGAGCTGGGAGAGTAATCACTACAGTGAACCAGTCACAGAACACCAGTGAAGCAGAAAGAAGTAGTAAGAGGGTCACAGTGATATGTTCTGAGTCTGTGTTCTCTTTCTTAAAAGATCTGACCGATTTTCAACTAATGTTTTCCATTTTAGGTAAAGCAAGTATCAGGGCAACATGACTTTTTCTGTGTAATACAGGATAGATTAGTCTTGTGAGAACACATTAACTCACATTTGATGTAAAGATTAAAAACAAAACAACCACCTATATGTTTTCTCCTGAAACTTTGTGTTATACTGTCAAGAAGTTTTAAACTTATGATCATGTATTTGTAAGATTACACAAAGACTTTAGTTTTATATAAGTAAGTGGTAAAATTTAAAACTTAACTCTTTGGCCAGAGAGATGGCTCAGTGGGTAAAGGATCTTGCCACCAAGACAGATGATCTAGGTTCAACCTCAAGATATGCATTGTAAAAGAAAAGAACCAACTCCCACAAGATGTCCTCTGATCTATAAAGAGTGGTATCTTACGTACATGGCCAAATTATTCTTATTAGCATAAAAATGAAATTTGATCATTAGTGTAAGTGTACAGGCCATGATATGTGCATGCCTAAATGCATAAGAACAGATACATGTATGCATGTACAAAATAAACAAGAAAACATTTTGAAAGTGTTTTATATTACATATTACATTTTTGAAATACGGTATCGGTCATATGCTTTTCTTCTTCAATGGGGAAATTTGTAGCCAGTTTTTCTCCTTAAACTCACATCTAGCCTGCTTCTCCAAAGACTTTCACCCCAATGTAGTGTATTTTATGTTGTTTACATTGAAAGCGTCTTATTGCCTATATTACCATGTTTGTCTGCAAAGAAATATTTCACGCAGCTGTTCTGTTTAGTATTCAAAGCCTTTCTAGAGCCCTGCACAATGCACAGTGGTGAGATTTGGGATGGATGAGAGAGATGTTTTGCTTTGCTAATTGAGGGGAAGACTGACTGCAAATGGGCATCTGAGAAATGAGCCTATGAACGTGGCTTAGATCTGGGGAACCATAGTCTAAAAGCCTGTTGCTAAGTAGCTGTACACACCTACTTGAACACCTACTTAAAGTCTCTGGGGAAGATCACCCATTTGAGTACTAAAGAAATATCCAATTTTCTGTGTATAATCATGGTCTCGCTGCTTAGCTTCCCTATCCTCTCATTGGAGATGAGAAAGGTAACCTAACCAGCTTCTTTAGGTAAATGTCTTTGTCAGCCAACTCAAGACATCCTATTTAAAAAGATGATAATCTCAACTTTCACTTGACACTGATGGAACAAGTCTCTCTTTAAATGACTTCACACTGCCTGCACTCAGGGCCTTTGTTGCCAGAAAGTCTCCTTTTAAACGGTTTTCTTTATCCTTAAGAATATGTATATACAATGTATTTATTTGTATACACAATGAAGTATGAACATTTCCACCCATTAACTGCCCACAAATTCCCCAATACAGCTCCTTTTTAAATTCCTGTCCTTTAAACTCAACTGGTGCTATCCAGTACAGGGCCACCCATGGGGGCATGGGAAATCCACCACCAGTGACCACACATTCAAAGCAGAATGAGCCTTCCTCTCCCCAACAGCCATCAGCTTTCAGTAGATCCTCAATAAAAGGTGGGTTCTGGAAGGCACCTCCTCCATGTATCTGGAAATTTTGTTGAATCAATCTGGTGCAGCCCCACCAAGGCTCTCATAACGGATGAGAATGCAGAAAGACTGCAAGAGCCAACGGATGGGAGGAGCATTGCAAAATGCTTGCAGATACAGACCAAATAGCCATGAATAGACTAATATTTTGCATAGTTTTAGCAGAAATAAAAGTAGAGGAATTCCATAATTCCAATTTCTCCGGACTTGACATGGCTGTCGCATTTATGAATATATAGCAGTTTTGGTTACCTGCCAACGTGAGTTCAATGTCAATGACTCTCAGAGCCTTAGCTCAGAAATCAGTACGCAGGGAAGGCAACTTAAAAGGCACACAATCCATGTGCATTTTGTATGCCTGGGTCAGCTCTGACCATCAGAGAACCGATACATGAAGGTACCTTTGATTATTGCTGTTGTGTAAAACTTGTAGGGCCTTGCAGTTAACACAGTGGGTTTTAAAAGAGCTAGCACCACTGGCTTCACTGACTTTCAAAAAAAAAACAGACTGTGCTCTTTATGAAGACTCCTGGGAAAAGCTTCATCTTGGTGCCAAGAGCAACTACAGTCATCCTAAACCACTGATTCATCTTTGCTTCTAATTTCCTCCCACCTTCCAAGAGCTTCAAGCCAAAAGCATGGCCCCTGTATCTTATGCTTATTCTCACAGCTCTAGAACTATTCTTTGTTCCATTTTGCTCCAAACACGTTCTTTACCTTCAATCTATTTTTACTGTGTCATTATGCATGGCTACAAATTATTATGCATGTTGACATTGATAGCCATAGAAACACACATATACACACACACTGTAATTTTATCCTATTGTTCACGTTTTCCTTGCACCCATAAAGGAAACAGAACTTCCCTTTAAAATATCACCTATTTTTAAAGTTAGAGTCACAAATACACTATAGTCTATCACATAAAACCAAACTGCTAAGAACACAAGGTGTAATCATTTAGAGTGTCCAAAAGCATTTCCGAAATGGAAACAGAAGCATGTAACCCACAGAACAACAAGAAAACAGAAATGAGAGAAATCAAAACCCATTTTTCGGTTTTCATTCAACGATCAATGTTTTAAACCTCCTGTTTTGTGCCAGACATTGGGTTATAGATAAAGAATTGAAATGAACATAAGAATGGTCCCTGTCTCAAAGAGACAAGTACAGTCTGCAGAGGAGGGGACAGGAGAGGAAAGCATATCAGACTTCACATGGAAAAAAAACGACGGGAAAAACATGTCTGTAGACTGTCCCAGACAGTGTAGGAAATGTCTACAATACAAAGTAAGTACAAATAGAAACTGAACAAAAGTGAAGGTTCTCTCAGATCTATACCTCAGACCACAGTTACATATGTGCAAATGCTTATGTGCATATATGTATGTGTTGGATATATGTGTACATTCTAACCATGCTATGAAATAAGTATAAACAGTTTAAGCGCACCTTTTTAAGATTGATTTTATTATTTATGTGTGTACTTGAATCTGTATATGCATACATATCTGTATGAGTGTTATGTGCACACGTGTGCAAGTGCCTGCAGAAGCCAGAGGAAGGTTTTGCTTCTCTCCTGTGGTTGTAGTTAGAGGCGCCAGTGAGCCCTGTAATGTGGGTGTTGAGAACCGAATCCACTGAACCCAGATGCTCTTAACCATGAGCCAGTTCTCCAGCCTTATGAAATAAGTTTATATGAAATCGCTCAAAACAAGAGAGCAGTTAGTGTCAACTACGAGGAAGCAGAAGGTTGGGTCAATTGGAGAAGTCCATCTCATCCATCACCTGTCATAGGAACTGAAAGGTTAACTTTGAGACTTAGGATGAGGGCACCAGATTCAGTTAAGAAGAATGAGCTCACCTGGTGAGAGAGAAGCACCCGGTTTACTGTCCAGCTAACTGGAGGATAATGACATGTACCAAACTACAGTCCTGGTCTCAAGGAAGACCAGGAGAACAGCCTCCGTTCATGCTCTGTTTGGATTCCTACTTTTCTTGTTCTATAGAAATATACCCAGTCCATCATGTCTGGGGAAACCTATGGGCAAGGATATCACCCCCCAGTTTTCACAGCTGAAATTTATACCTATACACGCCACCTAAAATCCTCCTAAGGTTGGAATCTGACCAGAGAGATACCATAAAACGTTTTCTCAGACATAGTTTCAGTTTTGTGGCATAGCACACCACACTTGTTACAAGAATGCACTTGAAACGTGGCACTGTATAACTCCCACACAGAGATGACTTCCCAGATAAGGGAAGAGTCACCTCCCTGGAAACTTTGTAACTTTTCTATTAAAAGAGAAAATTCCTTTTCTCTTGGCCTTAGGTAAAAAGCAGTCTAATGGAAAGCTAAGCAATTCGTGACTTTTCATATTGAATTCTTTTTCCCCACACTCAGATTTTAAAACCAAAGCCTGCAGGTCCTTGGCTATGCCTCACAGTTGTACCTGTCTCCTATCAGCATTGCTGAGCCCACAGCTTCTCAGATGATTGGGCCCCTTGATCGCTCTCTGATGAAGATTCTCAGCCTCTTGAACTGCTTACAGTCACGTTCAGGTGTGGCCTGTTTATGCACTAAGTTGCTCGACAAGGTAGACACCATTTATACACATCTGATAAAGTCTATTTAACACGGACTCCCAGAGTAAAACAGTTGCACTCATTCTGTGTGACGACTGCACACAAGTCAATGGAGCTCTCGAGTGCATCAGTGAATCAGCTAACCTCGTGTGGTCTGTGCACCATACTGGGCATGCAAGATGCTCTGGTACCTCTGTGGCATGCCCTACAACTCCCTTGGTTTTCCAATCCCCTGTTCGTTATTAAGTAGCAATTCTCTAATCTCAATTTGTGCACTTTAATCCCTAGGCAAATTTGGCTCTGTCCTTCCAGCTTTAGGTTCAACACTGGCTCAGATAAGAAATTTTAAACATCATATGAGATTTACGTTGATGCAAATCTTCCTCAGCATTTCTTGACTGATATATCCATGCCTTGTCTGCAGTGTGGTAATTCTTTTCTTAAAAAAAAAAAATATGCTACGAGCACTATAAACAGTATCAAAGATAAATCACAAAACAGGGAAATGCAAATTGTGGAAATCAAATATGTACTCTTTGATATATTTTTTAACAAACCTGCTAAACCCCTCCAGGTTCATGGAGACCTATAGAAAAGGGGGGAGGAGGATTGTATAAGACAGAGGGGAAGAAGACCAGGTCTCCTAAACACAGAAGGACTGATGCACATATAAACTCACAGAGACTGTGACAGCACGCACTAGGCCTTCATAGGTTTGAGCCAGATGGGGTCCCAGAGCTGAGAAGAGAAGTGGACACATTCCTCTATCTCTAACTCAGAAGCTATCTCCAACTGATAACAGTTCATAGAGGAGAAATTACTTTTCTCCAACAGAGTCTCAGCAGGTATACAGACCACTCTTAAGGGCAGGCCCCACGCCCAGCAGTAGATAAACGGCCAAGACAAAACAAACTTAGTGACATCTTTGGAGGCTCTTTCCCCATAATATTTTACCAAGATATTCCTTTCTTTCTCTCTTTCTTCCTTTCTTCTTCCTTCCTTTTTTCTTTCTTTCTTTTTTCCCCTCATACAAATTCTTTATATATAAATTAGAGCTTCCATTTTTTGTGTGTGTGTGTTTATATGTGATTCCTATGTGTTACATGTGTGTGTCTCTACAGAAAAAAAAATCTCTTATGTATAGTATGGATGTGTCACCTGTCAATTAAAAAGTCTGTGTCCAATAAGGAAAAGGCAGGAAGTAATAAGTGGGAGTTCCAGTATAAAAAATGAAATTCAGGGTGTTAGAGCACAGGAATTCACCCTGGAGAAACCAAAGGAGGACAGACACACGGTACCTGAGGAAAGGGAACCAGCCATGTAACTCACATAGAATAGGATAAATGGATTATTAAGTTATGAGTTATACTGGGAACAAAGTCAAAGTTTATGGCCTAGGTATTTGTAAAGAATAATAAGGTCTCAGAGTTATTATTTTGGGCAACATAGAAACCAGGTAGAAAAACATACAGTTACATGTCTCTGCATCTATATATGTTTCTTGTGCCTTTTCTTTGGCTCTTATGTTTGTGTTGTCACATTCTTAATTGGGTTTTGTTTTTGTGTTTTGTTTTGTTTTATGTCATTGTTGTTGTTGATGGTGGTGGTGGTGGTGGTTTGTTTGTCTTTTGAGACAGGGTCTCACATAGATCTGGCTTTCCTAGAAGTCTCTCTGTAGACCAGGCTGGCCTTGAACTCATGGAGTTCTGCCCATCTCTGTCTTCCTAGCACTAGGATTAAAAGTGGGTGCCACTATGTCCTGCTCATCTTATTTTTTTTATTATTCTTTAGATCCCTGCTTTTTTTCCAAAGAGAGACAAAAATGTAAATACAGATGCCAGGGGAGGTGCGAAGAATCTCAGAAGAGTTGGAAGAGGAAAAATAAATCAGAATATACTGTATGAAAAAAATTCATTTTTCAATAAAAGAAAGAGACCTCTCCAAAGAGCTTCAGCATTTCACCATTAAATACAAAAATGAAGAGTGATCATAGTTATCTCAAGAACATTCCATTAAGCAGGAATATACAGACATGTATATAAGAGAATGATATGCACCTAACACTAGAGAGACACATAATGGGAACAAACCAGCAGCTGCTGGGTACAGTAACTGTGGTAGTGGTATCAACTTGACCGACTCTAGAATATCAGGGACATGAGGTCAGTACTGTGGGGAATGACTTGATTATATAGCAAGGTGGGAAGAGTCATCTTAACTATGAGCAGGACTATTGACAGGGCACGAGACCCTGGACTGTATCAATTGGGGAAACCAGGCTGAGCAAAGCACTAATTTGTCACTCTATGACTCTTGACTGCGAGTGCAATGTGACCAGCTCCCTCTGGCTCCTGACACAGACTTCCATGTCATGGTGGTGGACTGTAACCTGGAACTCTAAGCCCAAATAACTCCCCTCTTCCTTAAACTGCATTAATCAGTATTTAATTGCAATAGCAGGAAAAGAAACTATGACAGTCACTAGCTGCAGGCACTAGCACTGTGCTAAGTACTCTCATCCAATTTATCTCTGCTAAAAACTAGGAAGTCTACATTCCCAGTTATACCCATTCTTATAATTGATGACAATGGTAGACAAGATCCAAAGGTGAGTGACAGAGCCAGGGTGGGAACAAACTAGCTTTGCCAGAGCCTTGGCTCTCCATGACTGGGTAATATTTTCTTGTAAATCTTAATTCTTTAGAAATAAGGGAGAAGCTGTTGACTAAAAGCATGCTTGGAGTAGAGTTAAATATGGGTGCTGAATTAAAGATCACACCGAAGATAGAGTGGGGGCTTTGCAGATCAAGATGTATAAAGGGTCATTTCCATTAATCAACTCTCCCAGATGTTCTAGTCAGCAGAACCTGTTGCTGTAAATGTTGCTCACTGGTATACCACACATCTCACCACCTCTAGTGTGACCCTTCCTGCCCTTGCTCCCTTCCCTTGGCATCCCCACACATCTCATCATTTCTATTATGACCCTT
>JANHMN010000021.1:11429154-11485681 GCA_030674055.1 Rhabdomys pumilio
CTTCCCTTGGCATCCCCACACATCTCATCATTTCTATTATGACCCTTGCTGCCCTTGCTCCCTTCCCTTGGCATCCCCACACATCTCACCACCTCTGGTATGACCCTTGCTGCCCTTGCTCCCTTCCCACAGGAAGAAATTTCTTGCTAAGTTTCCAGTGGGTTCATTTTCTAGTTTCCTCCCATCCCCTTCTCTGAGTGGTCTGCACTACATCAGTGGTTACCTGCCCTCTCAAGGACTGTAGCTCCTATGATCACAGATTCCCCAGTTCTCCCAGGAGAACCCACCAAATTGATCTTCTCAGACTCAAGCAAAGGGAAAGCCCACGTCTATCTTCATCTAAATCTGGCTTTGCGTGAGTCCACAGTATTTCTTTTAACCATTTTAAGAACGAAACAGCTTTATTGATATAATCTTTATACAGAGTAGTCTAATTGTTCAATGGGGAGTAAAACCCACAAGACTCTAAAAGATTAGTCAGAATGAAAATGTGAATAAACAAAATTAACAAACTAAGAACAAGACAAACACAAGATACAATTTGTGTGTGAGGTGTTTTGCAAGAGATTCATGAGTTGAAAGCTCACTCCCCGCTTAGTGGATCCAGTCATTGATAGACAGCTGAGCTTCATCACTAGGGAAGCCCACTGCTGAGTTCATACTAGATGCTCTATCTGGTATGGTGTTTCCTCAGAGCAAGTACAACCCTGGGTCTATGTCTCTGAGGGGTCAATCTTGCCATGAACACTTCCTTGCTGTCTTGTTTGCGACCCCAGTTTCCCTGAGGTCGGCTGCTGTCTTCCCATGCACCCTCTCTGTCATCATGTCATCATGTCATGTTGTCATGTCATGTCATCATGTCATCATGTCATCATGTCATCATGTCATCATGTCATCATGTCATGTCATCATGTCATCATGTCATCATGTCATCATGTCGTATTGTCTTGCTTCAGCCTCACACCCATGGAGCTGGAAACCTCTGAAACCATGAGTCAAATGGAACCATGTCTCCCACATCTTGCTGTCTTTGAGTGTGTTTGTTATAGTCATATGAATCCAGTTAAGACAGTACACAAAGAAAAAAAACACACACACACACACAAAGGAAAACCAATCGTGAAAGCCATGGCAAACATCCATTTTCCTATTTTCTTTCCGTCCATTGTACTACCCCTTTCCAATCAACTTCATTTTTGCTAACGAACTTCTCTGTTCCTTCCTGCCACTCCCTTCAGACGGAATACTGACGGTTTTCACGGTTGCTTCTTCCGTCTGGATCACAGTTAAATGTTCAAAGACTGAAAGAACAGAGAATCGAAGGAAATGGGCTTCTCTGTTTCATCTTACTCTACAAACAAAATGTGTTTGCTCTCACGGTCTAGCCAACATATTTATACATGTTGCACCAAATGCTTTAATGAGTTTAGATTAGTTTCTAAGGAAGAGCATCACCTGACCAGATATAATTCCAAGGTATTAAGACTCACTGACGTATCATTCCCTAAAAGTGTACTCACTGACTGCTTTTGGCAAAGGGAGGGAAACAGCATGACAGAAATCACGTTCAAGGGATGAACTAAATCCATTACAAATACAATTTCCTAAGCCACTTTTTCACCTACATGAAAACTAGCTTATGCATGCATACCCCACTGGTTCACAAAGTAATCATATTCCTTGTAACAGCAGAAAGTTGCCAAAGGAAGAGAAATATAACTGTATTATTAGCATTAAATGGCAATGGATCCATGAGGCTTCTCATAGGAAAGATGGTTTGCTAATTAACACCCTAATAATCTCAATCCAAAATTCTCTCTAGGTCTTACATGATTGATTTAGGTTAGATTTTTTCTGGTTTAATTCCTTGCCATGGTTTTTGTCTTGCGGTATTGGAGCTTGAGCCCAAGAGCACCATACACCCCCGATACTAAACTATATCTACAGAGCTCTTCTTGCTTTTTTATTTTGAGACAAGGCCTCACTAAGTTGCCCAGGCTGGCCTTGAACTCACTCTATATCCCAGTCAGGTCTTAAACTTGTGATCCTCCCGCCTAAGGCTCTTGGTTAGATGAAATTACATACCTGGGCCACCAAGCCTGGCTCTTTGTGAAGACTTTGACCGTCACGGTGTACCTCAGGACAAAGGAAATGAGTAAAAGTGTATCTCTTAGGAGCCATGGCCACCTCTGATGAATGAAGGCTTTGGCTGTAAATCAACCTAAGGAGATATTTCAAATACATCCTCAGTTGACTCTTTCCAAACTTTTATTAGGCAAGAGTAATGAAAGTTTAGACCTGCTGGTACTGTTCCCATTGCCCCCACTCTAAGACTAACCCCTTTCTGACTCTTCCCAAAACCATTGGTTGTTGATACACTCCCTTGGGTGCCTAAAGTTTTGTTCCACCCACTCCTTGTCTGCATTTCCCTCTCTTCTGCCATATCTTCAAGTCATGGCCTACTTGTTCTGTTTATGACCGTCTGTTCCAAGCTGGATGATTTATACACCAGACTGATCGTTACTTGTTTATAACCTTTGCAAGGACAGGGGTTATATGCTTTGTTCTTTTGTTTCATTCCTTGACACCTAAAGCTTTGCCTGTGGAGATCACCTGCTATATCCTCATCATTTCCATTAGCTAAATTCATATAAAAGCAAAGGCATTTTGAGGGGGTTTCCCATGGAACGTCTAGTGGACCACATCCAGCTCCTCTCTCTCTGTCTATTTCACTGCGAGCCATGCATCCATACTGTTCTCATAAACTAACTTCTCTATGTAGACCAGATGCTGCCACAGGTTTTACATGGTTATTCCCTATCCTTTCCTCAGAGGACCTGATATTTGCCCTACTATAGTTACTAAGCTAAGGCTTGGGATACAGGGATGAAAGGACTAAAGGAAAACTGGAGAGGGAGAGGGAGAGGGAGAGGGAGAGATAGATACAATATATAAGGTCCTAAGAGATCTTGCTGATTGATACAAAGGAGGACTGGGCCTGCTAGTTCAGTTCTGGCCAATAGGGTTTAATAAGGAAGGCATCTAAGGGATTTCTGGCAGATGATTACTAAATGTGCTTTCAAAGTTTACCATGAAAAGAGGGAGACATTCTAGCCAGAAGGCATTGCATGTGCAAAGGCACAGGGGCAAGTCAGAACAGTTAACATGGCTAAGCACTGCAAAGTGTTTGGGAACATCTCACGTCCGCTTCAGAACAAGGCAAGCAAGGAAGCAAACACTGAGCATTACGGTGAGTGTGGTTACAAAAGCAAGCAGACTTAGTTTCATATATGCTGTCCCGCCCAAGCTGTCAACTGAGGATCCTAGGGAACAGGTGAGGTTTTCCAAAGAATGGGATTGTCATTGCACCACATGGCAACAGCAAAAACCAATTTCACTAATTAATCTCTCTCAGTCAGTCAGGTAACAAAATCACATGCTACGGGCGCTTTGAAAAACAGCAAGACACATATGGCAATAGCAGCAAAGGTTTCTTTTTATGAAAGGGAATTCTCAGTGATTGAACCAAAGGTGCAAACTGCCCAAGCAACTGGATTCTCTCAGGAATGGGATGTGACAGCAAGGAGAACATGGGCTAAGAATCAAAAAGGGATGAGCTATGTGAAGCCTGAGTAGACGGGGTTCTGCAAAGGGGATGGTCCTAGGAATCTGCTTCTGTAATGTGTCTAATGATGTACATAGGATGGACAGAGTGTATGCACAGCAAATATTAAGCAAATTCATAAACGCATGAAGGAATCATTCCATAAACAGACCAAATCACTTAAATAATTTAAGTGCAGAAAAAAAAACTTAATCACAGTGTTTGTAAAATTCTTGAAATATCCATAAGGAGAGCAAAATTTCAATAATAAAAAGCATTAACCATACAAGCATGAACAAATTACCATAAACATTTGCTTGATGTGACTCACGCTGACTGGTACAGCTACGTAATCTGCACGGAGTGAGGCCGGACATAATGGTCACCAATGAGTTAGCTGACACAAAGCAGTTTTGTGAGCGATGAATGACATAGTTAAATGTCAGCTGGGTATTGTGGAAGAGGTCCCACATTAGAAATAGAACAGGGTTCCCAGTAAGTAAATAAATGTGTTTTGCACTAATTTTACATTGCCTGGATCCCGAGTGGATCTCTAACATCAGGAAATGACTTTATTTCCTTAATTTGTAAAATAAATAAATAAATAAATAAATAAGGTCAGATATTCCTCAAAATATCTCAGGGTAAGCAAGTGATCACACCTAAGCCCTGGTCATGACAGGTCATTATTTTCATGCTGTTCTGAAGCAATCTGGTGGCCTTAGAATGTGAGTTCTGAGACCTGTGTAGGGGCAACAGAATACGCAGCCCACCTCCTTCAGGAAGGCCAAATATGAGTTAAGAATGTTTACCTAATGACTGATGAAAAACGGAAACACAACATCTCACATTTTTTCCAACACTAGGCTGGCTAGCATCTTCAGAAATGATCTGGACCAAGCATAAGATCACAGATACGGAATCTGAGTCACATAGACAGTAGCAAGGTCTAGAGCAGCTGGGTTCTGAAGACATGCTTCTATGATTAGATCATCTCTGACCTCCAATCTTCTTACTTGCTCTCTCTCCACCACTTATGAGAATACCCCACATAAAGGAGTCAACAAGAACAATATACGTGAGAAAGGCTACCAGCTGACACAAGCCAAAAGGCTATTCAGAAGCTGCCCAATAAAGGATTAAACACTTTTAATAGCAAAAAAAGGGTCCACAAAACCCATCATGATATATTTGAGAAATTCCTTGGTTTTTCAGCCTTAACTAACAACAGTCTGACTGGAGAATCAAATGCTAAGTATAAGGAAGAATTTCCCCCTTTCGTCTTGCATTATTTTGGGGCTGTGAGTTGATTCTTCTCCAAAGTTCTGCCATCTCCTGCTACCACCCAAGATGTAAAACTTGCAACATAAACATTTATGACAGTCTGGATGGATTATTATTCTACTGAGAACATGTTTTTCCTCCCCTAGGAGGCTCATCTACTGACTGTAGTCCTAAATTCAGTAGGGTAACACAGATCTGAAACACGGTCCCTGACGCAGCTCACGAGGCAGCTCTCCTATTTTATACAATCCGTCTGTGCTGCCAAAGGAATAGTGAGTTCCTTTCTAAGTAGATCACCATGGCTGGTGAGAGAAGTGGTTTTGATTCTCGGCTGAGAAACAGTCTTCCCTCTAGGAAGCTGATGTGGGAGTTGTACATTACTCCCTTTACTCTGTAAAATAAGCTCATGGAAAGATGGTAAAGAAGGACATACTGGCTTAATTATATTGAAAGAGGCAAAAGAAAACTCCAGCCCACTTCCCAATAATGTGTCTCATGCAGTTTCCAAAGGCAGTCTGGATCTTATAATCAAATGAGTTTTGTATCACTCAAAAAATCTCTCACTTAACATAAAAACAATTCACACAGTAAACATGTCAAAAATTGAAGGCAGTCCAACCTAGGCACATCTAGAGTCCCATTAATTAACATGAAAAAGTGATGCTATTTATGGTCCCTTGGTAATCAACTATGGAAAATAGATTCAATGACAAGAATGCCTGCAGAGCCTTGAGGTGATATGTATATTAATGCAGAGAGTTTCATCTCTTGGTTACACTATAGTTTCAACAATTGCAGTTTTGTTACCTAAAGAGAAGCTGTAATTTCACTCGTTGTCCTACAGTTTTCATTGTCACTGAGTCCAACAAAGCACACATATGTGTACTCAATGTTCACCTATGTGTGTTCAAACATGGAGAGCCAAGGCAGGAAAGACAGAGTGCAGGAAGCAAAAGCATAAAAATGGAGAGTCTTGATTCACAACATAAGGGGTGGGTTTCCAATTAAAATGTTACCCAAAGAAATAGTGGGAGAAAGGTTTGGATGGAGGCTGCAACTAAGGAGCATGAACGAAAGACTAACTGCATCCCTGCCGGTCTAGGAATTTGAGACCCTTTTGAAATAACTTCAGTGTGCTGTCGCTGCTCAGCAGCAAAATAACACTCAGACAAAATGTTGCAGTGACTTCATCACACTGAGGATACAGGCTCCACTCAGCAGAGCTCTTTATCAGTTCCTGGGGTACTTTTCTCTGTAGAGACACTGCAAAGGAATTAACACGACAGCCTACTGTGAAACAAAGAGACCCTGATTCAATGCAATCCCTAAAGGCATTGTCTGGAAGTTAGGTGCAGAAAACAGGGAGATCCTTAACACACACACACACACACACACACACACACACACACACACACAGCTCTGAGATACATAATATCTAAGAGATTTTCCTACAATTCCCTAAGCATACTGCAACAACTATTAAAATTATGTGACCATAATATCAAAACTAAACCTTACATCTGTATATACACTTGTATATGTGTTTGTATATATGTGCATATAAATACATATATGTATTTATGTCTATACATACACACATAGACACATATATACATATGTACATATATGTATATATGACTCTGATTACTTAGAGAAACAGACCATTGAACAATACAAAGCAAGACAAGGGATCACTTTGCTCAAAGCTAAAGTTGCTGCTAATTACAATGAAATACTTTCTAAATGCATTGAAAACTGTCTGAGTGTGGGAAGCACAGAGGCTATTTCTAAGATACCTAAGCTGATTCTAACTCTTTCCATTTCCAATGAATACCACAAGTTGCCAGCCTCAAACACTCAATAAATGCCTTTCAGGTGGAGTGGGGATTACTCAAAGTAAAGAGCTGGAAACAGAGAAGTCTTCCAGGCACATGCCAAGATTGTCATGGTCCATGGTTCCATGCAGGAAAAAATGGACACTAGGGCCATAACCCTAGCACCTCTGAAGTCTTTCAAACATCATTTAAGGATTTGGACTGCAGTCTGCAAGAACAACCCCCTCTCTATGTTATTATTAACCCATTTGCTCATTCTACTCGTCAGTGGATTTGGAGGGATCATATAAACATCTAAATAGCCAAGCTACTTAAGCAGATGCTTTCAAGCCTTTTTAATGCAAGATATAATGCAAACAAAATATAATAATCACCAAAACACAAAATGCAAACAAAACACCAACATGTGTCAACTTTGGACCCATGGAACAGGGTAAAGGCACGAGTCATCGGACTAGTTTAAGAAAAACTCACGGACAGTAGAAAGAAAAGCAGTGCAACAGAGCAAGGCAGTCCCAAACTTCACACTCTAAACTCCCCAGGAGCAAGGGGGACCAATCAGAAACGTCACCCCATTGTTTATCACACACACACACACACACACACACACACACACACACACAAACCCACAGAGATTGAAGGCTGAATTATACCCGAGGGCACCTCTCCCTAGAATTTAAATTCCCGTATACAAGAATATAACCAATATTCAGTTCAAAACTTATTTTAAAAAATGAAGCAGAATGATGACTTTGAAACTTATCATTTGCACTGTTGCTTGGGCCAACATAATTCTGTGGGAAGGAAGGAAGGAAGGAAGGAAGGAAGGAAGGAAGGAAGGAAGGAAGGAAGGAAGGAAGGGAGGGCTCCCTGTAAAGAACGACTCCCGCAGTGCACAAGTTCACCAAGGTGAGACTCCAGACATACTCTGGGTTTCCTTTGGGCTCCCTGAGGCATCCAGTAACAGACTTTTTAAGTTGCAGTGTTCATTACAGCCAACCTGGGAGACCAGGAGGGAAATGAGAACACCAATAAGCCTGCCTCTGAGTAATCAACCTGCCACGCACATGTTCCTTTTTGGAAAGCTGCTTATTTTCTCTTAGAAAAAGTCTAACCATTCCGAAAGCTTCAGAGCTTTTATCTCTCCGCAGGAAGATGAAACTATGTTGCCAACTCCAAAATAACGTTCTTCTCCTAGCTCCCGTCGCTCCCCCCCCCCACCCCCAAGAAGCTCCACAGAACTGGGTGCCCTGAGACTCAGAAGCGATGAGGTCATGCAATCTACTTGTCTTCCCGGCGCAGGATTCCTCTCGCTGCTAATGTTCCTGCCCAAGTTGTAAACCCCACCAGACACGGGGCCATTCTGGACCCACCGGCAGATGTTCAAAGCACAGCTGCCCGTACAGACTCTAACATAACTCACACGTGTGTGCTCGTGTTCAGCCGGGAAGATGGAAGTCTTTGCTATGTGGCAGGTCACCCCTGGTCCCTCCAGGTTCTGAAGGAGTACCCCTTAGGATGCTGAGGAATCCTCTCTCGCTGGCATCTATCAGCCAGCCTGCACAGATCCCCTGCACACTGCTGCAGTTTGCTGTGGAGAACACATTTGCTTAGCTGCTGCTTCAAGGACAAAGAGAGCTTAGCACTTATGTTTCCGTCATAGCTGGAGGGCTCGGGTTTATGAAAAAATAAATAAATCAAAGACAGACTATGCAGACAAATGACCCCAGGCATTTTAGTTCACTGAGTCCCTCCAGAAAAAACGACCACGAGAACGGAAGAAACGCAGAAGGAAGGTCACTAAGCCAAGCTGGGAAGAGAGGGAGCAATCCGTTCACTGCAGCAGAACGGCTCACTCAATGCAAGCACTTACCATAAAAATAGAAAGAGTCAACAGAAGGAGAAGAGATCCTTCCTCGGTGTCTGTGGTAGACAGAAATTCACAGCGAACCTCAGCAAAGTGATGGGAGAAAACAAGCCCTCCACATACAAGTCCTTTCAGCCTCCCCTCCAGCCCGCATGCAGTTGTTTGTGCTGTAAAACCCCCGAGAAGTCTGGAACAGGACTCTCCGGAGAGCAAGCAAGCCGGAGTGAAAGCAGTCAGCCGGGGACCAATTTCACCACAATCTCAGAGCATCACTCCCAGGACAGGTCCTCCCCACCGGGTGCAGGGGCGGCATGGGTGGGGGGGCGAGGGCAGCAAGCTAGGCTTTGGAAAGCAGGGTTTGGGTTAGGGAAGGAGCCTCTTTGGAGTGGAAGGAACTGCCGGTGAGCACATCAGTATTCCATATCAGTTATTGCCAGCAACCAATCAGCCTAACCAGGGGGCTGTTGTCAGTGTGACAAGAGAGTGCAGATGACAGGCAGTCCTGGGAGCTGCAGGACAGCTCCCTGCCAGCCACAGAAGTTTGGCAGGATTGGCATCTTGCCCTCTCCCCAGTCTCCATTAATATTTGCTTGCTGTTTGTCAATTCCCAAAGCCCCATAGTTACGTGGGCCACTCAGCAAGTTCCCAAGGCTGTCCGCCACTCTCTTTCTGCTGGAAGCCAGAGTGGACGTGAGTGGTAGCTAGTGACTCCTCGCACATCAGACAGCTCTGACAGGACCCTCCACAAGGTCACCACCCGTTTGAAAATGGCACTCTGGACCCGTGCCTCTCTATGACGGAAGTGTAGGCTGAGATAGTCAGGAATAAGGCTTTTCACATCGTGGGAGAAATTTAGACTGAAAAGGGTTAAAGGTCTCTGCAGGAATTTGACCCCTCCATCTTTCTTTATTGACTTTCCCTGTGGTGTTTTATAGAGAGGTTGTTCAATGTGGGTTTCTAAAGATAGTTTATGTTTCTCTGTGACAACTCTTAAATCACCTATGATTTAAGACAGGACATGTGTACTCTCGGTAAACAGTATTAATTTATAAGCACTGAAGTGAGACACCACAATTTACACTAACAGAAAGGAGCCCAGGCCTTCATAGTCAGTGAAGAATAATTCTACATTTTTACTATCTGCCTTTTTCTAAAACCCTTCTAGTATATTGCTAGACCTGGAAAGCTGGTGACATACATATTAAGTTGTGTTTGTCTGCGATGATTACATTGGACCAGAAAGTCGTTTCTGAGGCTAAATGTTAATTTAGTGAGAGGTCATGTGAAACTTCCAGATTTTTTTTTTTTTAACTTTGGAAGACTGTTTAAGGTTACTTTCTTAGCAGGAGAACCAATTCCCTTTTCCAGTCAGGAGTACACAGGAGGATACCGACCCTTTGAGTTTTTATGTGATGTTGCGTTTCTAATTATAGTTCTCTTTTCTCTTAGAAGCTGGACATTCCCTGGACATTCTGTGATACCTTCCAGCCATGGGCAAACTGCAGACTGACATGGAGGAGCTTGAATACCACTGCTTAAGGGGAGCGACTCTGTGGGGGCGAGGAGACTGCAAGGGGCAGTATTTGGGATGTTAATTAATGAATTAGTTTTTTTTTTAAAGGAGGGCGGGGTACACTCCAAGCAGTTGGCTTCAGCGTGAATCAGCAGGAGGCCATAAAAATGCTTCAGATCAAATGCAAATATAATAAGATGAAGTGCCCTTTCTTAATTAATTAATTTGTTCACTTCACATGCCAATATCAGCCCCCCTCCTTCTCCCAGTCCATTCCTCCTGCAGATTCTCCCTCCAAAATGAAGTGTCTTAAATGAGGAGGCAAAAGATGCTTACCAAGTAATAGTGTGGACATAAAAGAAATGAGCTCCGACACGCCCAAATTCGACTTTAGTCTTTATCTCAGCCCAACTCAAAGCAGCAAATATAGAAAGACCAGCAACTCTGTATAAAGGGCAGAGATAGGCTCCCTGCATTCAAGAAATTTACAGTCCCACAGGCAAACTTAAATCTCCTCTTGAGACGCTATTATCTTGGCCAAGGCAGAAACCATACTTAAACATGCTTTTCAGGGGAATGAAGCCATGCGTGCGGCTGAACTTCAGGCTCTGATTTGGTGTCATGGGGCATTCATTTTCTATAGCCAAACCCATCTTCAAAACATCAATGTACAAATAAACTTTATTACATTTCATTATTTTGTGTACCTGGGGGGGGGGGATGGTAGGTACATACATCCCATGGTACATGTAAGGACAGCTTGTGACAAGCAGTTTTCTCCTTCCACCATGCCAGTCCCAGGGATTGAACTCTAACCGTCAGGCTTTGCAGCAAGCACCTTTATCCTCTGAGCCATCTCTCTGGCCCACTTTTAAACCCTAATTTTTGATGTTCTTTAGAAGAATGCTCCTAATGTGACAAAAACATGGTCAGCATATCAAATAACGTGTTTAAAGAGATTATTATTTAAAGCTCCTGAATAATTGAGATTAATACTGTTTATGAAACGGATTCAATACCTTGACTATATTGGAGGATAATGAAGCATGAAAAGGGATAATTCTGCAGAAATACAAATTGCCTAGTAGATTAAATAATTGTACAATCTATATGGCAATTAGGTCAGTGAAAATGGTATTCTAGTCACTCAAATGTAATTAATTTTTAGTTTGGTCATTTCTCTATTTCTTGCTCTCTCTCTCTCTCTCTCTCTCTCTCTCTCTCAAATGATAATAGAAATTACTCAGCTTCAGACATCAACGAACAACATTCAATTCTGTACTGTATAAACAAAAAAATCAGTTAAACTGGAGGCAGCACACTGTGCTTCTCTCACCAGCACCTAACATGTCATAGGTTCCCCAAAAATAGTTGTTGGATGGCGATTTGATTGGCCAAGAAGAATCTTGCTAAACTTCTAAAAATGCATGATTGAATGCCCTCTTTCAAAAGACTTCTATCTACAAGTTGAATTTTGTACCTACATAAGCCATTTGTTTAAAAAGAAAAAAGATTGCTTTTTCTGAAAATCATATCTCAGGAAGCTTGCTGATTATGCTTTAAAAGTCTAGAGATAAAGATTCTTCCAGGTTAGTCTTTCAAAACCAAGGCAGAAACAGTAAAGTTGAGGCTTACCTTTGGTAACCAGCTTAAGAAGAAATAGTTTTGTTTTGTTTTGTTTTGTTTTGTTTTGTTTTGTTTTTTAAAAAAGTCTTCTTTTACAAGGGTAAATGGCTGCATAATTCTGTGTACACGTGTGTTCACAATTTGTGTGTGAATAAAGACGCCACATACTGTGGCATACATGAGGGTCAAAGGGCGACCTCAGTGTGGAGGTTATTCCCAGTTGTCAGCTTGACTCTATCTGGAATGAACTAGAATCCAGAAATGGAGGGCACACCTGTGATCCAGATCTTGAGGCTGGAAGACACGGGCTTTTGATCCAGCTCTTGATATGGGATGATACATACTTTTGATGTGGATCTTGAGGCATAGTGGCCATGAAAAGCCTTGATAAGGTGGTACATGCCTTTAATCCTAGGAGACAGAGACAAGCGTATCTCTGAGTTCAAGGCCAGCCTGGAACAGAGCAAGTTCCGAGTAAACAGCTTAGATCCAGGCATGGTGGTACACATCTTCAAAGTGAGTCGTACCTTCTGCCGGAGACCTGCATAAGAACACTGGGAGAAGGACAGCTTCTTTTCTCTCCACTTGCTTGCACTTACATGCCAGCACATCTGTTGGAATCTACTTCTTCAGGATTCCAGCTTTATACAGAAGACCAGCTAGAACACCTAGCCTTGTGGGATTGAGCAGCTACTAGATTCTTAGACTTCCCATTCACGGCTGCCTATTATTGGGTTAGTTGGATTGCAGATGCATGAGTCATTCCAATAATTTTTCTTAATATACAGAGACATTCCATAAATTCTGACTCTAGAGAACTCTGACAAATACACTCAGATATGGCCCTGGCTGTCTACTTTATTCGAGGCAGGGCTTTCTTTGCTTTTTCTGGTTTTGTTTTCTACTATGTTTACCAGGCTAGCTTGTCTGACAGCTCTCAGAAATTCTCTCCTGTCTCTTTTTATAAGCTCTGGAAGTAAGTACATTCATGCTACACATTCAGTTTTACATGGGAATTCAAACTTGGGTTCTCATGCCTGGATTGCAAATGCTTTTACCCACTGAGCCATCTCCCTAGACCCCTAATTCCATTTTTTAACACCAAAATCTATTAAAAGAGGCATGAGAATCAGAGAAACTTAAACACCATTTTTTCCATCTGATGGTTTTGATAGCTATTGTAATTTACATAAGGCGACCCATTCTATCTATAGGTACTAGTCACTTGCTAATCCATTTTTTTTTTTTTTTTTTTGGTCCTGGGCTTTTCACAAGTGGCACCATGTGTCTTTCACACCTGGTGTGTGTACTGCTAAAATGTGAGTTTGCACACACAGGGATGATGAAAGGAGATTGCTTGTGTGTCGAATCCAGAATGCGGCCAATTAGAATGGCCTCAAGACACTTCTCCTTTTCATGGAAATATACTGAAGTGTACACAAAAGCCTTCAGAAATGTTTTCTGACTCGATCCGTGTGGCTGCGAAGGAGATCTGTCCCCATACTGTCACCTCAATGAGAGAAGCAGGCAGGACTGAGAAAGTCTAAGTAAGGCAGAAAAACTGATTTTACTTCAGAGATTAAATGTAAACCTTTTGTGCAACAGAAAAAAAATCATGCTAATAATTTAAAGAGAAAACAATGTACCTTTATTGATTTATTTTCCTCAATAAATTTTAACCCTACATTTTCATATAAAGCCAGATTGAGTCATCCTCAATCACTAGGCAAATAAAAGGAAAATATTCCAAGAAAAGTATGGACTTTAAAGTCCCATTTCTCATATTTAAATTGTTCTTCTGCTTTCTGTGGGAGATATGAAATGCAGAGGGAAGATGTTGGCCTACTAAGGGTCATTGCCAGGCTGAGGGTGATTTCCCAAAGCACTCAGTAGGCAGGCTTTCAGATAATCAACACCAGTTCTGAACACATAAGAGGCATTTGAGGCTCACAACTATTACCAGAGCATTCAAGTCTTGAAAAATGTTTGCTTTCCGCATTTCTCAAGCCAGAAAAAAATCCCCTGGGATTGTCAGAGATCAAACCATACGAAAAAAAAAATCATGAAGATCTCAGCCTGCTCACTTTTCCTCCTGTTTTGGAAGACAGCAAAGTAAATCCATGTCTGACCCAGAGTGACAGAGAGTTAGGCTGAGCGTACAGAAGCCAATGTAAGAGGAGGGGGTAAGGAGAGGGAGGGAGAAAAGGGGAGAGGTAGAGGGAGTCAGATAAGGAGAGAGAGAGCATCTACACACAGGCACACATGTCAGAAAAAGGACTGTGTACATCTCAACTCTTACTGAAGTGTCTAGATTGCAATCTGTCCTTAAGTCTCAACACTGACAACCCACTTTGGGGGCATTATCCTTTCTTTTAACTATTAAAACGGCCTCCAGTATCTCACCTGTTCTAAGCTGACCTCTCTATTGCCATTAGCATTCATTCCCCTGTTGGCCAGACCAAATACAGTAGCTGTTAAACTTGGAATTGAGGCTCCCCTGCAATCTGGCCTCGGTTTACACTTCCAGCATCCATTCCCATTGTTATGTCCCGTACATTGCATGCTACCTTTACACGACATTATCTACTGTTCCCATGGACACTACTGTCTTGGTTGTGGTAACCCGCTCTCCCGGAATAGCCATCCTTACTTCTCTCTCTGGAAATACCCTGCTACTCATTCTTCAAGGCCCAGTTCATTATCATCGTTTTGGTCAAGGCACCACATTGCCCAATGTGATTTAATCCCTTCTGATTGTCCATAATGTGTTGTTTAGTCTTATGTTACAAATGCAGATAACAAATACATTATACTAAGTTAGTGCCCTTTAAGCAATTTATCGAGGTCCTTGGATGCTCTAAGTATCTGATGTGCAACCATACATGATGAATGAATGGCTGCTTTTTACGCCTTACAGTCAAAAGCACTTGAAGGAAGGACAAGCCTTTTTCCTGGAAGTCTGCAGGACTACAGGCTTATTAGCAATATATAAATATCCCCTTCTTCAAACAGAAGTTCTGTGGTTTAAGGAGAGAGCCTTGGATTAGAATCAGAAGAGCTAAGTTCCAGCACTTACCCTGTGCCATCTCAACCTCAAAGAGCCTAAATTACCTTCTGCTATAATGTGGCTTCTCTGAGCTACAGGTAAGGAACTGAACACTGAGTAAAGCACTTTAAATGCTGTATAAACACATGGCTTGTAGACATGCTCACTGTCACCAGTGTCTTGTGGCTGCTGTTGCTACTAAAATTTCATCAGTCATCACAAAATGTGTTCAGACAGTTATCCTATGCAAACCAGCCTAGGAGCCATGACTCAGCACTGAAGTCAGGCCAACTGTCTGGCTTTAAGCCTGTTCATCTATAGCTGGAATAAACTGAAGAGTCTGAAAGCCTGGGACTCAGATTCAACCTCTGTCACGTCTTGCCTATGTAGACAAGGCAAGCATATTTTAGGTCTCTAAAATCCAAGCCTTCTTCTGAGACCAACACTATCAACTAACCTGGACCCTTGGGAGCTCCAGAGACTGAGCCATCAACCAAAAAGCATACAAGGGCTGGTCTGAGGCCCCCGGCACAGATGTAGTAAAGGACTGCCTTGTCTGGCCTCAGTGGGATAGGATGTGCCTAATCCTGTAGAGACTTGATGCCCCAGGGGAGGGGGATGCCTAGGGATCGGGGAGCACCCTCTCAGAGGCAAAGGGGAAGGGGGGATACGGTGAAGAACTCTGAGAGGGGTCACTAGAAGGAGAAACCAGGAGAAGAAAGGGCAATATTCGGGATGTAAATAAATAAAGTAATTAATTAAAATAAATTAGAATGCAACTAAATCAGGTCAATAATTCCAGCACTTAGGAAATGGAGGCAGAAGGACCAGGAGTGCAAGGCTAGCCTTGGCTACACAGTCTCAGAAAAATAAATGAGTGTTAAGACACACAGACACACACAAAGAAATAATAATACATACTTTGGCATATTGTCAAGTGGGATGGGATACATACATACATACACACACACACACACACACACACATATATGATTATGTATATATAATAATGTATCCATATATCTATATTTATGAATTTGATAAGGATTCCATGATTGTACTAGGAAAGGCTGTCCTTTCTTCCTAATCTTACAGCATCTACATAAGTGTCAGCCCTCACCTTGTTTCCTGACCTTACCAGGAGTCTGGTAAGAGTTTTCTCTGCCTGGAACAATTCTGCCTGAGATCCTCCAGTGTCTCTTCATCCAGACATCTTCACCCACATCACCAGTCATTTTCCAGCACAGCATTTTCTCCATTTTTCTTATAACATTTGTCTAACAGATGTATTTATCTGATTACTTGCTGAATGCTCACCTCTGTGCCTCAATTCACATTCTACTAGAGTGAAGACCATTTGCTTTATACCCCTTAGTAAGAAGAGTCCGAAATATACTACATACTCAGCACACAGCCCCAGAACATTTATAGCATGGCCAACGTTTTCGTAAGTGGTCCTTTGCTATTTAGAGTGGTACAAAGTTCAAATTACCTTTGACTACTGAGCAGATCTTAAATATTGTAGGTTACTTCATTTAAAAACCCAGAACAGTGCCAAAATGCTCAAGTTTACATAGACACTTAATAATTTACAATACTTATCAACAAATATTAAAATGCTATCCAGCAATGGGAGCACTTTGTAAACAAGATAGCCATCCCTGGCTCCGAAAGAACAAAAATGACTGAGCACAGCACTCTTGCCTGCACAACTGATGTACTAAGCACAAATGGGTACTTAATCACTGTGTGATAGATCAGGGGTTTTCCTGGATCCATCTTTGACATTTTCCCTCTCTTTTGGGGGGGGGGGTAAAGTTGCTCTGGTCCCAGCCTATCCTGGGAAGTAATGTGTACAGCCTTTGACCTCTGAAATACTGACAAAAAACAAATAGTTTCAGGGGAGCTCAGCAATCCAGGGAATTTTTCTACCCTCCCAGGGAACTATCCCGAAAGCTAGGTGCACAAAACTCTCTGGAGCCTGAGTACAGCATCCCTGTTTTCTGATTAGCTCAGCCTTAGAGGAGGCCTAATAAATAAATAACCACAGCAATTCTGTATAATGTATGAAGGCTACTTTCCAGTGGTCATTTCAATTAGAATATTTTCAATTAGCAATAGCATAGCAATTTACCAACCAGGCATATGAACTTACTTTTCATTACAGGACACTGAAAATAGGAAGATTTTTTTTTTTCTTAAGAAGAGAAAGGCTCCCTGGCCATAATATAAGAACCATTTTTTTTCTCCCAAATTCACGCTTCCTCTGATTTCTTTTTTTCCATTTATACTCACCCTGATGGGCTCTGTTATGTGAAGAAAGTGATCTCTGTTCACCGCAGCTCTTCCGTGAGTAACTGCTTCAGTCTTGGGTTGTTCTTCCTTAGCCCATCACATCCACATACCCTCCTGGGATGCTACCCCCTCCCAACCTTCCATCCTCACCACGCATCCATTGCTCCAGGCTAGCTGCCAGTTCTCCCCAGGTCTAAAATGATGGTTTTCCTGACTTGATCCCCACCCTGCCCTGTCTACCCTTGGCACTGCTACCTGTGAGGTTTGAAATTAAGGCACCATCACACCCTCCCTGGCAGAAACTCTTCCCTGCTTCTTACCTTATCCAAGTTAAAGGATGCTACTGATCATGGCAGAGGACCAGCCCGTGACCCCTCTCCTATCTTTCCTCTTTCTGTCACTCCTCAATTGTCCCCTCTCATTATGCATGTGAGGACATCTAGAGTTCTAGCAAAGCTCTTTCATGTCTCCTCATCCTTGGGAATTCCTATCCTCCAAGGCCCAAAACAAGCATTTTTATTCACTGTTTAAAATACTCCCCAACACTCTCCCTACATTAAAATAGAGGAAACCATCCTCAGTTTTGGCACTAATTATATAGTAGTATAACCATTGCAGGTATAGTGGAACATTCTTGTAATCTCAGCACTTGGGAGACAGAAGCAGGAGGACTGCTGCCAGTTCTAGGCCAGCCTGGACAATAGAGTGAGATTCTGCCTCAAAAAAAAAACCAAACAAAACCACAAAAAGGCCTTATTGTTTGCTTCCTACAGGGAAGTCCCAGTCCCGAGTCTTATTCATCTTCACATTCTCAGAGAGAAATTTTCTCTGGAAGCACTTAAATAAATGGATATTAAGAGACCTGGTTTCTCTGTGTATCTCGTTCCCTTGCTAGATCACGTGTCTTCAGAGAGTTCAAAGAGAATCTTACCTGTCTTTCTAATCTCTCAGCTCATTATGGTACCCAGAACACAAGGATGCTTAACGCATGTTTGTGGAACTGGTTTGCATGTGATTGACCAAAAGAGAAAAATAATTTGACTCCAAGAATTAAAAAGAAAAAAATTCTTTTCAAATAATTTATTTTTATCCTATGTGCATTGGTATTTTGCCTGAACGTATGTCTGTGTGGAGGTGTCAGATCTTAGAGTTATAGACAGTTGTAATCTGCCATGTGGGTACGAATAATTGAGCCCGGGGTCCTTGAAGAGCAGTCAGTGCTCTTAACTGCTGAGCCATCTCTCGAGCCCCTCTGAACTATTTTATAATTAGCTCATTTTCTTAAAAAAATTAAATCTGTAATTTTTTTTCATAAAACACCCAGGCATTAATTCATAAGGGATGCTTCTATAGAAGCTCCTGGCCTTTTAGGCTAACCCAACTAATGGAGCCAGCCACCTTGGGGATAATGAAGTGCTCTACACACACTGCTTTGAACTGCCTGGGTGTGGACTCTGGTAGAAGGGAATTCTTGGAGAAATCTCACCACTAATTAAGATGGGAGTAAAAAGAGCCCCACCTACTTGAAAGGAGAATTTCGCTATAGAGAGGTGTTCCCAAGCTGCCCGGGAGTGCCCCAACGTGAGTGTCATTATAAAAAACAATGCAACTGTAGAGGTGACTCTAGCAAAGAGGGTAACGTTGGTGTGTACAGTGGACACTCCAGCACAGCCTCAGCTTTACATGACTTCTTCCACTCTTCCCCTTACCTCACAGGAAACATGCTGCCATGCACCCAAAGGACTGAAGAAAATAAAAGTCACGTGCCCAGAGCCAGCTGCAAAGGCTGTCAGTAGATAAAGGATTTCCTGCTAGTCTAGTTAAGTCCAGAGGCCCACCCATGCGATGGCAGGGCCCTGCCTAAAAAGGACTGATGGCAGAGTTGAAATATGCCTCCTTACCCTGGCCTTCCAGCATTGCTGACACACCATCAGGAATTGTGAATAAACTGTAACATTGGTGCTAGTGGACTGATTCTCCAGGCTTCGTTGCCACTAAATGCCCCTTCCTTTCTCCACTACTAATTTCAGTTCTGTTCTTTGGACTGGGAGGGGAAAGCAGACCCAACGTTTTAAAGGACCACAACACACTCAGGTTTTGATACAATTAAACTAGCTTGTATAGTGAAACTTTAGAGGATGTCTTTGTACTCCTGAGCTTGTGGAAGGTTTCTGAACTTCCAACATACATAAATCTGAATTGCAGGTAGGGGTGTGGCCACTTTGAAGACAGCCTGGCAGCTTCTTACAAAGCAGAACATGTTCTCCTCATATGGGACAGAGATCGTGTGCCTTGACATTTACCCAGGTAAGCTGAAAACATGTCCACATGTACCTGAGTAAAATGTACACATGTACTGGTAAAACCGGTACCTGAGTGCTGACAGCAGCTTTATTTATGATTGCCAGGACTCCCAAGTAACTACGAGATGAATGAAAAAATAAACTGTGGCCCATCAAGACAACAGAATACCGTTCAGCCTAAAACGATGTGTGTCTGGAGCTACAAAAACACGGGTGGAGATCTTAAATTTATGTTACCAAACAAGCCAGCATGAAAGGCTGCATACTGTCCAATCCCAGCTATGGAGACAATAAGATCAGCTGTTGCCAAGGACTCGGGGAGGGATGGATAAGCAGAGCATAGAGGATTTTTAGGTCATTGGAACTATTCTGTGTGATATTACAGTGATAGGCACGTTCTTATCAATTCATTCAAACTCAGATGGTATAATGTCAGGAGTGAAGACTAGTGGTTATAGGATTATAGCAAGGTGAGTGAGCTACAACACAGGAGTGTTGATGGAGGGACTGAGCAGGTACACAGGAGTAACTACTCACCTTTGCTATGAATCAAACCTGGCACTTAAATTAAAGGCTAAGGGCTGGAGAGATAGCTTAGAGGTTGGGAGCACCTGTTACACAATCGCAAGAGCCAGGGTGTGAATGCTAGGAATCTACATAGCAAGCTATGCAAACAATTTCAATTGTCTCATGGAGCAGGTACATCTGGAAATGCAGACGGTCTAGAGAGGGGGAGAAGCAGAGGAAAAGGAAAAGAGGAGGCAGGGTGAAGAAGTGAAAAGAAAGTAGAAGGAATCAGAGTGAGAAATGGGAGGAAGAAGAGGAGAAAGAAGAATAGAATGAAGGAGGAAGAGGAGGAGAAGCGAGGGGGCAGGTAGAAAAGAGAAGAAGGGAAAGAGGAAGAGAGAAAAGGGCAGGGAAGGACAGCCAGGGAATTCTCATTCTCCATAGAAAGGAAGGAAAAATTTAAAAGACTCACTATAAGAAATACACATGGAGTCAGCCAGCAATGCTTCATACTGCCACAAACTGAATGCAGAGTTTGGAGATCTCAGCCTATCACTGGTTGGGCATGCTTCTTTTAGGCTAACGGTGAGGTACTACATCATGACAGGGTCACATGGTAGAAGAACACATTAATTTTGTGGTAGCCAGGAAGCAAAGAGAGAGACAAGAAGGGGCTGGGGTCTCCATATCCCCTCCAGGAACATAGCCACAGTAATCTGGGTTCCTTTCACCAGTCCCTACTTCCTAAGGTTTCTGAGCTTTCTAATAGCACTGCAGGCTCATGGCCAAGTCATGGGCTTCTGGACCTTCGGGAGCATTCAGGATCTAATACACAGTATTGCCTTTCCTTACTCAGGAAGATGATGCCCAGATGCTGTTGTCAAGAAGGCACACATCTCTCTGACCTTGTCCAACAAAGGTCAGGAAGATGACGTCATTTCCACCTTCTAAACTGCATACAAGGGTATTGTGGAACGCTTTCAGCCTCAGCCTCCAGGAGTCTGGCGATGAAGGTCTTAGCTTGCCAGCATTGAATGAGACAGCAGCCCTGGAGGAGCAAAGGATGGAGAGTAAACAGTGTCCAGAGCCTTCGTCCCACCAGGCTGTGGCTACCTGCAGCCAGTGCAACCTGACATTCAGAGCTGTGTGCAACTTCATCCCTGGAAGCCACATTTTACAAAATCCCTGGTCTTATTCTGTTTGCAGAGCCACTGACAGGCTCTGGGCACATTCTTGTCAAATGCATGAGTGAACCTATGAATCCAACCCTGACCCAGTTTTCTCTCACCTCTGGCCATGACATTAGCAGATGCAGCCTCTCCTAACTTCTGCTTCCCCAGTGGCTGGCCGCCCTTGTGTCTATCTTATAGCTATCACTGTCTCAGAACAGGGAAGTGGGTGCAGCCGTAGATCACGTCTGCTTACATACTAACCCCTGGGAAACAGCAGCTAGCATCTCCTCTTATGGCGCACCACGGCCCAACCCTTGCCTTATGTGTTATCTGCATTTCCCCCCTCTCTTTCTATGTATACAGTGAACAATTCTCTTCTCTGAATAGTAATTTCCTTTCCATTTACTCCACTGTGGTTAGAATTGAATTTGGTCAGTTACAGACATAGGTAAATCTCCTGTGGCCATTCCTACCTAGATTCCCACATGCTTTTTTTTTCTAACTTGTTTCCTATCCCAAGTAGCAATACAAAGTCAATTTAAAGCAGGGCAAGGTTTAGAAGGAAAGGAATTCTTCTGTAATTAAAAATAAAATAAAATAAAATAAAATAAAATAAAATAAAATAAAATAAAATAGAATTGGCTATACTCACTGTGTTCTTGCTTGCTGAGTCTTGATGATGTAAATACACCACTGGAGTGATCCATGTTCAGAAGCCCATGACTTGGCCATGAGCCTGCAGCACTATAGAAAGCTCAGAAACCTTAAGAAGTAGGGCCTGGTGAAAGGAACCCAGATTACTGTGGCTATGTCCCTGGAGGGGATATGGGGACCCCAGCCCCTTCTTGTCTCTCTCTTTGCTTCCTGGCTACCACAGAATTAATGTGTTCTTCTACCATGTGACCCTGTCATGATGTAGTACCTCACCGTTAGCCCAAAAGAAGCATGCCCAACCAGTGATAGGCTGAGATCTCCAAGAATCTAAGCCAAATGAATCTTCCCTATTTCTCAAATTAATTGTTATGGGTATTGTGTCCTGATGACAGAAGGAAAACTGGCACATATGGTGAGTAGCATCTCTGGTTTTGGGACCATGGCTGAAAGAATTTTAATGATATTTTTCTTGCGGAGATTTTAGCGGTAGAGCGTATCTTATCTTCTGAACCTTCTCTCATCTCAGAGTCCACAAATCCTCACACTGAATATTTTCCTCATCTAGATTTTTTTTTTAAAAGAAAATAGGCATAAAGTAGAAGGAGGCCATCTGGGAATTGAAAGGAGGCCAACAGGAAGGGAAAACGGGTCCAGAGAAGTAAAGGGAGACAGTGGGATGGAGCACACTGTATACACGGATGGATATGTCATATGGAACCTGTTAACTTATGTAATTAATATATGCTAATGAAAATGAATAAGAAACTTAAAAATAAATCTTTACCTGTCCAGAATACCAAGAATTCTGTTTCCTATACTGATTCCTGATTGGTATAAAGAAGTGACGGGCAGACAAACTTGTGTTTCAAGTTGGCCACCACTTGGATACCAAGTTGTCCTTGCCAGATTGAGTGAGAGTCTTGACTGAAGAAAATAAAATATTACTCTCTATATTTTACAAATAGAAGGTGTACTTGAAATGCTATGACACAGAAGCGAAAGAAACAGACCCCTAAAGGACAATATATTGGTGTTCTGGTTTGTTTTTCTGCTGCAATGACAAAACCCTGGTCAAACCTACTTAGTGGAAGGAAGGGTTTATTTGGCTTATAGGTTATACTTCATAATCAAGGAAGTTAGGACAGGAACAGGAGACAGAAACTGAAGACCATGGAAGAACACTGTCTACAAAACTTTCTTCCCCTGGCTTGCTCAGCTACCTTTCTTATATAACACAGTGATGTTTACGATAGAGCAGCATCAATTAGCAATCAATAAAATGCCCCCCAAGGGACAGGCCAGTGTAATGGAGACAGTTTGTCAGTTGAGATTTTCCCCTTTCCAGGTGACTCTAGGTTTTTGTCAAGTTGATAACGGAAGCTAATTATGGCAATTAGGAAATGCCCAGAGGAAAGGGTGATATTTAACTATGATCGGGTGGCCCTTAGTGGGGGAAAGTGGGGAAGAAGACAATTAGCTCCACTCATTGGCATCCATGTAAACATGTCAATGTAATCCCAAGATGATGAGAGAACAGAAAAAGGACCAAGTAAGAGCGCTGTGGATCCCAGCCTGAGGTCTACACGGGAGACAGTGAGGATCTGAAGCAACAACTTTGGGTTGCAATAAGCTTAAAGAATTGACACGTTTGCCCATGACAAAGTGTGGTGGTTTGAATATGCTTGGTCCAAAGAGTAGTACTATTTGAAGGTGTGGCCTTGTTGGAGTAGGTGTGTACTGTAGCAGTGGGCTTTAAGACCTTCATTTTAGCTGCCTGGAAGCCAATCTTCTCCTAGCACCCTTCAGATGAAGATGAAGAACTCTCAGCTCCTCCTGCATCATGCCTGTCTGGATGCTGCCATGCTCCTGCCTTGATGATTATGGACTGAACCTCTAAACCTGTAAGCCAGTGCCAGTGAAATGTTGTTCTTATAAGAGTTGCCTTGGTCATGGTGTCTGTTCACAGCTGTAAAACTCTAAGATACCAAACTTCCCATGACCAGCAGTGATTTCTTTCATTTGGGTTGGAATTCTATCAATCCATTGAGTGGTGCTGACTATCCTGGGCTGATGAGAAACTATGACGGGTGGTCAAATTTATCCTCTGGTAACCAAAAGAAAATGATTACAAATTAACTACCATTCATTAAATGCTGTCATTTTTTTAAAGTCTTCCAAAAAATGGAAGTGAATATGTGAAACAAAAAGTGTCCTTAATGGGAAAACAACTATTAACTGTCACTAGAATTACCACAGTACAGTTAGACATAATTTAATTTTCTAACTTTGCATGCTGTGGCCAGAATACAAAAGAATTCCATCAAGCAGGAAATAGGTTAATTAAATTATAGTCTAGTTGTATGCCACCTGCCTGGATGACTGAAGGCCTCAGTCAGCCTAGAAAAGGTACAGTTAAAATCTAAAGCTTAGGACTGAAAAGATGTCTCAGTGGTTCTGCTTTTCCAGAAGTTCTGAGTTCAACTCACAGGAACCACATGGTGGCTCACAACCATCTATAATGGAATCTGATGCCCTCTTCTAGTGTGTCTGAAGACAGCTACAGTGTACTTATATAAGTAAAATAAATAAATCTAAAAGAAAAAAATCTAAAACCTAGGTTGGTGAGGCCATTCCAAGTAGACAAGTAGTTTTAGGGGGTCTCTGTGGCACAGCATCTATGAAAAAAGGTGTTTACAGAGCCATCTGGACCTCAGCAGCTCCCAACTTGAGAAGTAATAAAATAGCCTGACCATTAGGAGGTAAACATCAGCTTGTAAACCCTCAGCAAAACATGGAAAGAATATGATCAAGTCCGTCATGGCAGCGTCATTATTTGTGATAATTAAAGTGCTAATAATTTTAAGAGCTCTTGGCATATTAGAAATTATCTAACGAACACTGTGATGCCAATTAAAGTATGTAGTTGGGTAAACTGTGACTTGGGATTGCAAATTAAAAACTAGGCTCTGGCTCCATGGCTCCCACCTTCCAGTGATGGCACAGGGGAGGCAGAGCCCAATGGAGCTCTTGGAGCTCAAGGCCAGCCAGGGCTGTCTCCAAATAAAGCAAAGTTGAAAATTTTGTGAACATATTGAAATGCGTATCAGAATGTAAATTTTGCTATTTTTATACACTTAATTTAGTAGATTCATAAGAATGAGGAAGAGTTTGTTTGGTGTGTAGAGCTTTTTTTTAAAAAGCTGTCAAAAGTATTAATACATTAAAATGTTTCTAGGAAAAGTATATGAATACAAACTATTAGCCAGCATATTTCTTATAAGTAACTATTTATATTCATAAATTGGAGAATAATATTTGCAAATTAAAACATTAAGGGAAAAAAACTAGGCTTTTGAATTTGTAAGTTTAATGAACTAGAAATTAATGCTTAAATGGCTGACAAAAACAAATAGCCTTTCAGAGGCCCAAAAGTCTTACCGAGAGTATTTTTAAAAAGATCACGTTGCATTAACTATTGGTATAGAGGGCAGATATGTCCAACCTACACAGCATCACCAACTGGGGATACAAAGATGAGCAGAACGAGTGGAGAGGAAGAAGCACAGAGAAGCAATGACCATATGGCTAAGAACAAAAGGACCTCAAAGTTTCAAAGGTCAGGATGTTTGGGGAGCTCAGAATAACCACAGAGTGAAGGCATGAGAAAAGATTTCTCAGAGAAATCTGAACTGAGCCCGTCCAGTGTGACTGCAGAGTCACCCAAGACTTCAGGAGACTCTGATCTCAACCACAGCAAACTAGGCTGCTAGTGAATGACTGTGAATGAGATAAAGCAGGTGGTTAAGGCATGGAGTGCAGGTCTGTGACAGCTGCCATGGGAGATTCAATAAGAATAAGGACGAAACAGCCAGGAGGTAAGGCTGAAATCCTGTGAGATTGGAGGCTTTCTCTAAGGAAGACAGGGAAGCACAATTGGTTGCTGCAAGTTCATTGTTATGCCAGCTAGAAAGGCAGCCCCAATCAGGCCAGGAGAAGAGACTCATGGGAGCTGCCTTTTCTGGACTTCATCTATCTGGATCTTTGTGGTTTTCACTCTTCTTTGTGGCACAGGACAACAGTAAGTATTGTACAAAGGGGCTGCTACTGTTCCAGCTTTGCACGTGTGGACTTACATTGCTGAGCTCCTGGTTCACAGCACCACCAAATACCTGAAGGTCTCAGAGAAAGCTCAAGCACACAGGGCACTCTCCACTCCCTACCCTCCACTCTCATGTCAGTCACCAAAGTATCCAAAGTCCATTAAAACCATTCTGTGGCAAAGAGGAAGGAAAAAGGCTCAAAATTTTAAGTATTGTTTTCGAAAACAACAGTTGGTCCCTTAACTCTAAGGGAATCCCACAATGCAGTGACAGCATTAAGAACACTCCTGAAGCTGTCCGGGCTGGCTTCAGTGGGAGAGGATTTGACTAAATCCTATAGAAACATGATACCCCAGGGTTGGGGGGATATGGTGGGGAGGGAACCCTCTCAGCGGTGAAGGGGAGGAGGAAGGGGGAAGAACTCTGCAAGGAGGGGACTGGGATGGGGAGGGGACCACATTTGGGATGTAAATGAATAAAATAATTAATTAATAAAAAGGCACGCTCCTGAATATAGCTTATTAGCACACTCAATCACATTGCTGAGTGGAAACTATGAACATAAGAAACATTCACTCTCTCTCTCTCTCATGCTGTCTTTATGAATGGTAAAATTTGTTTTGTGGGCAAGCAATCGAAGGCTTAAATTCCTAAGTCTGAACCTACGCAGTAAAGACACAGAATGAGAGTTCTGGCTACTGCCAAGCTGATATGTGAGTAGCAACGTTTTGTTTCGTTTTGCTTTCTGCCAAATAAAACACAGGAAAAAGACTTCTGATATTTTTAGACTCCTTTTTATGGTCCGTTCTGACTCTCGTTTCCTAGTCATGTGGGTGGGGGTCGGGAGATGTCTCTCTCTATGGGCTTTTTTAAGTCTTCCCATCCGACAGTGTAAAATAAATAAACGAGCAAAAGAAGCCGGGATGTCAGGAGAGCTGGTTTCTGGTCCTTAGCTCTTCTTCTGCCTCAGCTACAGAAGCAAGCAGAAAACTCTCTTTACCCCCCTAAAACTGTGTTGGGTTCCTGTCTGTTCACCCGAGAAACATTCTGTAAACAGTGTCCCTGGGGGTCACTTTAAAGCTGGGTAAGAGTGTTTTTTCACATCCTAATAGCCTCACCTTGCCCTTAATCTCAGTCTACTCTCCACAATTCAGTGCATACAGAATCAGTCTGTACTCACAAGGGGAAAGAGAAGGGGCAGAAAGAGTTGTTTTCATGGGGTTGATTTATTAGGCTAGAGCAAAGTAATTTCAGGCAGGAATCTAAATTTTAGGTTAGAACAAGGAAGTAGGCTTCAGACATGAAAATGACTTTGCACTAGGACAGGGAAGTAGGCTCAGATACTTTGGTCATCCTGATAAGCCCTTAGAAACAGTGATCACAGGAGTGTTCTTGTTACTTTATTGTCTTGCTTGTTCCTTGACTATTTGCATCTGTTGTATAGCTAGTTCCTCAACCTAGAACTGACCCTAATACTTGCATGTAATTAAAATGGTATAAAAACAAAAAAGGAGGAGGGGGAATGGGATAGGGGGGTTCTAGGGAGGGGAAATGGGGAAAGGGGATGACATCTGAAATGTAAATAAATAAAATATCCAATAAAAAAATAAAATATCCAAAAGAAAAAGAAAGAAAGAAAAAGATTTTCCTTTTTTTTTTGTATCTGCAAAACAGACATCGGCTGAAAGAACAGTCAGTGGGTGGTCAGGGGTGGAGGGGGATTATTTTAAATGTTAATTAAATTAATTTTAGGATTAGCTCTTAAGGGTGACCACTATTTTTACAATATTAAGGAGCTCCCTCACACCATCAGTTACCCTTGTCCTAATAATGGCCCCAAAAGATAACCTAACAAGATTCCAACCGTTCTGCTGGAGCTCTGTGCTCAGTGTGCCTTGTTGAAGGGTGAAGAAAAACAAAGCAAGCTAAGGAAGTTGCCAGGTCTCTTGTTCCCAGGCCACCAGGGCTCTGGGTCATTTCTGGTACTAAGTCCAGTCACTTTGAAGCATTTTCACAGCAACACTCCCAGAGCAGGCATAGAGCCAGATTACCTATCCTGGAGTCCCATGTCTACTAATTTCTGGATGCATCAATGTCTTTTCTCACTTCTGTGACAGAATCTCTAAAACAAACAGCTTAAAGCAGTGGTTCTCAACCTGTGGGTCTCGACCCCAAGGCCACAGGACTTTTCTGTGCTTAAGTCTATCAGAAAACACAGACATTTACATTGCTGTTCGTAACAGTAGAGAAATTACAGTTATGAAGTAGCAATAAAAATAATTTTATGGTTGGAGGTCACCACAACATGAACTGTATTAAAGGGTCGCAGCATTGTAAAGACTGAAAACCACTGGTTTAATGACTTACTCTGGCTCTCAGCTCTGGATGGGTCCTCTATCAAGGTGGGGAGGGCACAGTGCTAAGAGCAGCGCCTGCTTGGCAGTAGCAGTAAGAAGCACTTGTTTATCCTGCAGTGACAGTCAGGAGAATGCAAAGGGCCTGGGGGAAATTTTTGGAAAGCTTTCATTCTTGAAGCCTGGCCCCTACCGCTTGTATCTGACAACTAGACCCCAAGTCCGAAGAGCAAACAGTGCCACCAGCTGGGCAAGATGTGTTCAAACCTATAAACATGTTAAGACTTTTTTTTTCTTAAAAATCAAAACAAAAACGAAAGACATGCTTGCATTTCTTTTGAGACAAGTCTCAAGTACCGGATGCTGGCCTTAAACTGGTTTCATAGGAAGGCATGAATGACCCTTGAATTTCTCATTCCCCTGACTCTATATCCCCAGTACTGAGATTCTAAGTGGCTTCCACCAAGTCAGTTTATGTCCCATTAAGGATTAAATCTGTGCTTGCTAGGCAAGCACTACACCAACCGAACTACACACTAATCCCTGATGAAGATATTTTATATTTGAACCATCACACCATCTGAGAAACATAGCCATTGTCCCTTGGTCTTTCCAATTCCTCTCCAACATAACAGGGATAATAAGACTGCAACATTATAGGACCTTCTGAGGGCACAAAGAATTAATTCACAAATGAAGAGTGGGCATAGTGTGACCATTCCTTAACTGTTAAACTGTAATTATCATTTAACATTTGGTACCTGTTCTCGGTATAAAAAGTCTGACTAGTATAGACTGTGATCTCTGTTAAGTGCTTAAATTTTAGCTGGCAGAAAGCTATAGAAGTTTTATTTTCCTTCCTTCCTCCCCACCCCTCCCTGGAAATGGTCTTTCCAAAGTAATGATTCTCCTGCCTAAGTCTCTGAACTGCTGGGATTAGCAGTGCACATCACCAAATGTGGCCAATTTACTTTTCTTCAAAAGTAAACATACAGACCCAAAAATGTGGCTCAGTTACAGGGTACATACTTCCGTAGTTCGTGTGACAGTGGCCTCAAGTTAAAGCAGATGTTCATGTGGAAAGCAAGAAGTCAGGCTATTTACGAAGAGATCTAGACTAGAAGTTAGTGGCTTCACCTTGGGAGAGTAGCCAGGAACCACCAGCTCATGGACATGGTGGCCATTTTCCTTTCATTTTTAGAGACATTCTGGGCTCTTTGTTAAGACTTCCATATGTGTTATTTCGTTCAGTTTTTAGAACAACACTGTAGCAAGGATTGGCATTGCTTTTATTTTTCAAGTGAGTCCTTGGATTTCTGCAAAAACAACTTCCCAAAGATCACGCAAAATCAAGTGATAGACCTAGGCACAGAGCCCAAAACTGTCTGACGACAGACACTGTCCCCAGCCACTTGGCCTCAGACTTGGGACTCATTTGCACCTTGCTTTCATAAAGGATACAAAGCAAGTCATCATAAAAGACATTATAGCCTCCCCACCGTGAGCATGGCTCAGCTTCTACTTGTCTTAGACGGGAGGGGCTCCGCAGAGGTCTGTGTTCTTGCCTCAAATTCTATGACTTTTGGCTTTGTACATCTTTTTCAAAGTACATCTCTAAAGACTCATCCTCCCAGCAACTGATTCTTTGGGGACGAGAAAACAATTCTCCATACAAACGAAAGACTATTTCCTTAAAATGTCCAGTTATCATGCAGACACACCCTCCCCCACCCAACAGGCATGCTTTCCGAGAAAGTTTGAAAGGCAAACTTTTTAAATGTAATTATTTTTTGAATAGAGACAGAAGATACAAGATGGGCAATAGAACAAAAGCCCCGAATTGTTTATGGTTTTTCTTGGATTACAACTCACTCTTGGCCTCCAAAAAACAAAACAGTATCTTTTCCAGAGTTAGAAAGCTTCAGAGGGAAACGCAGCTTCAAGGAAAGATTAAGGTGGGTTTTTAAAAGCATGAAGACAGCACAACCATCTGTCTTATATGCATCTTCCCCATAGCCAGTGAATTCATTCTCTACTTTTTATTTTTATTTTGAGATTGTCCAGAGAAAACTAAATTAATTTTACTATAGAGACATAGAAAAAAAAATCCCAAACCTTCTGTGTTCAAGGAGAAAACCCATGGACAGTGGCCATCTTGTTTTGGATTATCTAATAAAGCGTCAGTTTGTGACTGTGTGCACACGTGTGTAAGTGTGTGAATGGGGGAAGAACACACTGTGCAGAGCAGACGTCCTTTCCAAATGTCAACTACCGAATGATGGATGCTGTCCTCTGTTTCCTTCCAGATCTTGTCTTCCGTGTGGATGTTTAACCTTTACTCACTAAGGAATAAGTTAATCAAAAAACTCAATCTGTTTCAGGTATTACCGTCTCCAGGGACAGAATCTCAAGGTGTTGATCTCCTTTTCTATTCAATTAGTTACACCCCGTGACCTAAAAAAAAAATGATTGGGCTCCTCCTGTATTCTAGTTATAAAATGTTGTTGATGTAATTCAGCAGACCTTTAAGGAGGTCAAGATTTTGAGGTAATTTGCTTTGGGTTTAGTATCTTGGCTGTTCTTGAGATTTCATTAAAATAGATTATACAGTTTGATACTTTTGAATGTTATAATTATTTAACTTCCTTTCCTCAAACAGATTCATTAGAATAGCCTCTTTGAGAGGGTGAAACCACAGAGGAAATAGAGACAATTATTTCTTTTACAAGCGAGACTCGAGAGCAGGATGGCAGATATATATATATATATATATATATATATATATATATATATATATACCAGATAGTGCATATTCTCGGCTCTGCAATCATATGATCTCTGTTGCAGCTTCTCAATTCTGCAGCCAAAGCATAATAGAATATTACCAATGGTATGCAAACAGATGAGGTGACCATGTTCCAATAAAACTATATTAACACAATCAGGCAGTGGGCCATGGGTAGCCTACAGTTTGCCAATTCTCTGTGGTTCATATCAACAGGTTGAATGCTAGAGGGTGACTGACCTTCAACTTTAACACAATGAAAATTGTTTTTGTTTTTTTTAATGATTTGAGTGCTAGGTGATTGAATGCATTATATTTTATGTACTTGTCCACATAGATGTCTTATATTTTATAATAAAATCTGAGTGTGTTTTAAGCAGAAGACTTCTGGTTTCAGGGAACCTAGTGGGTGAGGTGTAGAAGCTTGCTATAAAGGGGCTGTTTTGATATGAAGAGGTTTTCCCAGAAATAGAAATTTAGACTTACTGGAAAGGTTTGTCTACTTCCTCCTCAGGTAATAATCCCTTTTCAGGTATTTAATGTATCTCAATGTTTAAAGCTTGACTGCAGGGAGGATCACCACCCCAATAGTCCAAGGGTGGCATTCTGATGATCTCATCCCATAAATAGCATTGTGCAATGGCCAGCTACAATGCACAATGCCCAGTTTATACACACACGAATAGCTAAGACACTGCCAGTCTTTTAGAGAACTTGCAGTTCGCAAAGAAGTAAGACGGGATACAAATTACAATAAAAGGAAGGACATTTAAAACTGTACAAAGCCATCACTATTTAAAGAATAATGTGAACGGTCGCATGATTAGAAATTAAGGAAAATCTGTGGAAAAGCACTTTGTAGACATGTGAAGAGATAGGTGTGTGGTATAAGTATCATCTAGAAAAGGTAGAAAACTAAAACATGGTAAGGTATCGTTTCATAGTCCAGATTACTAAAAAGGATATATATTCTCTTTATAGAACATAAAAAGCAGTATGGAACTAATATTAGCTGCCCAGCAAGTGCTTAGAGCTGTGCCTGGCACACAATGATGGTGATAGGAATTAGCTGTCATTATCAGTCACCATCATAATCACTACTGCAGTTGTTACTATGTACTGATATCCGATATGTTCTCTGATATGACAAACTTGAAAAACAATTCTCTTGTTTTTCTGTAAAGCTAGGCCAGTCCATGTTCTGTGTTTCAAGGAGTCCACTGTGAGATACAAATGCTAGAGAAACAAGCAGACCTAAACTCATGCAAATTATGAGTCATGAAAATATTCTTGATACCCCCAAGTCAGAATCATGTAAGTGTCCATGAATATTAGAATATACAAACACATTGGATATATTAAGACACTGGAGTACTAAATGGCCACAGAAATAAATTAATTACAGCTGTCCATAGCAATAAACATTCCTTTATCTTAGAGTAAATCAGGTTATGCCTCAAATATAACATATATTGTATAATGCAGTTTGTATAATGTTCAAAAGCATATGCAACCAAACTCTGTGTTGTTTAAGGATATGAATTAATAATAAAACTATAAATTCAAGCCAGGATACTGTAAAGTTGAACTGTGATCTGACAACCTGTGTCTCTCTGACAGTTATATGGGAAAGCTTACCTTCAAAGTGATGGCATTAGAACTCGGGACCTTTGGAGGTGGGCTGGAATCCGTGCCCTTGTTAAAAGACCCCAAAGAGGCTGCTGTTTCTTTTACCAGAAGGACACTGTGAAAAGACACCACCTACCAAACAGGAAGTGGGTCTATACTACACACAGAATAAACTAGAGACTTGATCTTGACCCATTCAGCATCCTGAACTGTGGTCAATATATTTCTGTTGCTTATAAACTACTCCATTTATGCTATCTCGCCACGGTAGCCCAAACAGACTAACATAACCGCAAATTTACGAGAGTGGTTACCTCTAGTGCAGGAGAAAGCATGAGAGAGGTGGGGAGAGGCCACAGGACTCTCCTAAAGCTGCAGTCACGTTCTGTTTTGTTTGAACTGGATGGTGAATACACAAGTGTTTAAGATCACATGATCCTTTATGTCTTACTCACACTTCATAAATGTTTTATATCTACTCAATCATTAATGGAAATCCATTTTTACATGAGTTAAAGAAGAAAGGGGAGAGACAAAAGGCTGGGATCACCATGGTGATAGCGTTCTTTTTCCTATCCCTTTAAAGGGTGCAGCTCACTGACTTCTGCTGGAGGATCCAGAAACAACATCAACCTTGGGAAAGAGGCAGAAAATCACAGACCTAAGTGCGATTCCACACGCTGGATCAGCATTGCATAGCCTCTCTCTTTTTCCAAACTGTCCAATTATCTCTCTCAGAGGCTTGGACAGCTAGAATGCTACCAACCTTCCTTAGTACCAACCTGAGTATTGTAAGTATAGCCCTACTAAATGGTGTTTAGTTGCTGACACGCCTGTCCACTCCAGACACGGCCCAGGTCATTTTCAGTCCCCTGCACTTGCACAGACTTCACATGGTTGATGTCACAAGGGAGACCACGTCTGCCTCAGACTTGGTGCACAGACCATGCACTGCAGTCTCTATAGAAAGCTGAAGTCTAAAGCTAGAGCCCTGGCCATACCATTCTGCATTCCTAGCCAAGGCAATTTCATTCAGAGGCCTTTCTAGTTTTGAAATAATCTGTCCATTCTGACCCAGTACTCTCTATTGCTTTGATTCCAGCTCCTCTACTGATCCTGGGTCCACCTGTAGGACTCATGCTCTGAACTCCACCAGCAATGAGATTCCACCAGGCTTCATTGCTACACCCATACATGAGTGCAATGACTAGGGGCAACTCAGTGCTTTCCCTAGCTCAGCCTGTGGCTTGCATTCCTGCAATTCAATGAAAGACTCAACTGCTGCCTTCACATAAGTTGACTTGTCTCACCTGGCACTCTGACATCTGAACTCAGTTAAGTACCTTATGGGCCCTGCTGGTCTCTGCAGGAGTCTGTGGAGTTTTCTGTCTGTCTTTCACATCCCTGCTCCAGCTTCCCAGTCCACCAACTGTTATAACCTAATAATTAGGCTCTCCCTGCTACTAGCCAAACATCTCCTGTCTCCAGTCAAAATCTGATAATTCTTGCCAAATCCATTCCTTTTCACTGGCATATGTGGTATGGAGAAAACTAGAGAGTAGGTAATAGCTTTAGTTAGTTAACTTAGATCTGGCTTTTAAATGTATATTTTCAAAGTAGATACATTCAATGATATGGAAATTCTGAGAATTTAAGTCAGTAGATTACATTTGGATTCTAAATATCCATCAACATAATTCACCATTCAGATGAAATTTAAAGTTCAGGGTCTGGGATATGCTTAAGCATATAAAAAATGCATCTGACCATTTGTTAGGAAAGATCTTGTAAGCAAGCAAAAGATAGCTGTCAGAGATTAACCATGACAGGTGACTTTCACAGTGTTAATTACACAGTGCACAATGGATTCCAACGGCCTTTCCTACCAGATCCATGCCACTCCTAACAGATGCAGGAGCCATCCACGAGCCAGCAGCTCCTCACAGCGTATTCACTCCCTAGACTTCCTCAGTACTGACTGACCTACGGCTCTTAGAGCTAAGGAAAGGAAAAGCCAGGAGGTTAGAACAAACTGTTTTCATCACCGTGACCTCTGTAACCACTTCAAAGTGAACATTTGTTTTCAGTCATTCTGCTCTGACTACTTTTTAAAAGCCTACATCTACAGCTATTAGCACTGAAACAAAAAAGCACAAATATAAAATCCCAAACCAGTAATTTTGAAACGTTAAGTATACCTAAGAATAACCAGTGCTCAGGAATGTAGTCGCCAGGTTTTGAAATTTAATACACACACACACACACACACACACACACACACACACACACACACACCTGTGATAAGAACTATGGTCCACATGAGCAGGAATTCCGGTGACTCTGACATCAGTCCTCTAAAAGATGCTGACACTGACTTAAATAATCATGATAACGGAAATTAGAGCTTTGAGCTTTCCAATAGCCAAATCAGGAAGGGAAACATTGTGTTATATAACTGTCATTGTGTTTAGCTAGGAGACAACAATTTTCCAAAGCCTAAAAGTAATGTGAATCACTACCTACGCAGTAGACTTGTTCTAAGTTAAATGGATTGGAACCAATAAGGGTGAACTCTTGAAAACGTTGAGAACTTTCCTAAGGAAGATATGCCAAACTGTACTCAACATATTTCTGAAATTGTGTTAAGCAAATATCATTTTAATAACTAATATAAGTTTTTCCTCTAGCTTCTGAATATCCATAAGAAATGGTGTATGGTCCTACTATGTAATGGGGTGAGAGAGGATGAGATTGGATGCATGAAAGTGTATCAGTCTACAATGAATCTGTGTTTAACTATGCCCAATTGATGGAAAGATTCCCAAGGAGTAACAACCACACCAGATAGCTTGCTCTTCTATAATCTCTTCTTTGTACATTTACAACATATCAATATAGACACAATATGTCTACTTGCACATTTACAATATATCAATAGAGATACAATCTATCTATTTGTGCATTTGCAGTCCATCCATCCCCAGGCTGGGGAGATGGCTCTGTGGGCAAAAGCTCTTGCTCTGAAAGCAAGAGAACCCAAGTTCAAATTCCCAATATAAAAGCAGAACACAATCACATGTGTAAAACCCAGTGTGATGGTTGGAGTATGTTTGGTCCATGGGAAGTGACACTATAAGGAGGTGTGGCCTTTTGGGAGGAGGTGTGGCTTTGTTGGAGGAAGTGCATCACTGTGGGGGTGGGCTTTGGAGGTCTCCTCCTATGTTCAAGCTCTGTCAGAAGGGACCCTCCTTCTGGCTGCCTGGAGAAGACACTCTTTTGCTGCTGCCTTTGGATCAAGATGTAGAACTCTTGGCTCTTCTAGTACCCTGTCTGCCTGCATGCTGCCATGCTTCTCGCCATAGAAATAGACTGAAACTCGGAAACTGTAAGCCAGTACCAATTAAATGTTGTCCTTTATAACACTTGCCTTAGTCATGGTGTCTCTTCACAACAATAAAACATAAGACACCAGAGATGGACAGATTCCAGGAGCATACTCTACAACCAGCAGATCTGAAAAGATGAGCTCCATGTTCAGGGAGAGATTCTGCCTCAAAAACACTACAAGAAGTATGACCAAATATTCAACAAATATATCCCAAAAATCTATGCTCTGTTAGTTTAAGGATGTACGTGTAGAGTGTTTCAAATTTCTTTGTACTTTCTGTGGATGCTTCCTGGCTTCAGTAGATATGCTATTTATCTCCTCATATAAACAGCCACCTTAACAAACACTTTGTGCATATGTGACATTTATCACAGGCACGGAGATCCATGATGTGCCATTTTTATTATCTATTAATCACCCACAGTAAAAGAAGAAAGTCCCTTTCAGACCCTGCAAAGACAGAATTGTGATGCTAAACAATGCTGTGGCGTACACTACTGAGAAGGACTGTAGAGGCTGTAACATTTTTCAGTTACAGAAAATTACCAAATAAATGTCTGTCATTGGAAGTTGCTCACAAAAATATTCACATAAATGTGAATTTATGTGAATTTACAAATCAAATTTCCAACAAACTAAATAAATGCATTCAACTCAAAATATGCATTGAAGGGCTACTATAACAAGAACAATGGTAGACAATGAAAGTCTGAACAATGTTCTGACAAAGGGTGCTCAGAGACAAAAAGGGGGCCTGGATATATAGGAATGCAAGATAAAAACAGAATGTACAGAAGTAACAACAGTACGATGGTTGAAGAGGACTTTTCAGTTCTTGTCATCACAAAAAAAAAAAATCCACCAATTTGAACAACTATTGTAAGTATGATTCACAAGACCTAATAAAACCAAAGGCTGGAGATTATAGCACCTTGGTATAACACAGAAATAAGAATGAGCATATAGGAGGTAGGAGAATGGCTCCATAGTCCCTTCAGTCTCAAACACTACAACCAGTAGAGAAAGACCTCCCATAGGAGGTGTTCTTGGTCACTTTCTATTGATGTGATAAAACATGACCAAAACAAACTTGAGGAAACAAAAGTGGTTATTTCATCTTATAGCTCCTACCACCCATTATCAAGGGAGGCCAATAAAGGAACTCAAGGTAGGACTCTAAAGGCTGGAACCGAACCAGAGACCACACAGGAAGGCTGCTTACTGGCTCCCTTCCCTTGACTTGCTCATCTACCCTTCTTAGATATTCCAGGCCTACCTGCTCAGGGATGATACTACCCACAATGAGCTGCACACTTATGTATCTATTTAAAAATCATGAAAATGCTCACAGACAATTCTCCAATTGAGACTCCCTTCCTGGTGTGTCTAATTTATATTAACTAGACCTGACCCAATCAGGAGGGAAGCCTGGTAACATGGGAACCTAATTTTGCCCTGGATCTCAGTGACAGAACACTAATAAAGTCATGGGCCAGATCAATTCCCTTTGTCCGGTGTTCTAGGACAGCACAGTCAGATAAAGCCTGCTGGTGCTAGACTATCCCCTAAAGCTCCATGTTCCAGCAGACCCCAGAGTCTAGGATTGCCCCAGTAGATACACAGTGAGATACTAGCATCTCCTGACTATAGACTCAGACTCCAGACCAGTGTCTTCAGATTCAGGTCCCAGCTCTGTATAGCAACACGCTGACCCCCACATCTCCAGCTGCTTGACACAGATCTATGAACCAAGGCTCCAGACTAACCCTTATAGATTCAAGTCACCACATTGACAAAAGTGATCTCATGACTCCTGGTTCTCAAGAACCCAGGCTTCAGGCTATATTATTTAATTTTATTTATTTATTATTTTTTTGTGTGTGGTGCTGCTGTTAGAGAACACCCTGATGAAAAATAACATAGGGAAGAAAAGGTGAATTTCAGCTTACAGTTCCAGGAGAATAGAGTCCATTATTGTAGGGAAGACACGGCAACAGGCAGGGAAGGCATGGTGGAACAGGAAGCTAGCTGACCACATCTTTATCCACACACAGGAAGCACAGAGGGAGAACAGGAGACACAGCACACCTATAAAACCTCAAAGCCTGCCCCCAGTGATGGACATCCTCCAGCAAAGTTCTACCTTCTATACATTCTAGAGTCTTCTCAAATAACACTATTAACTGGAGAGCAATTGTCCAAATGCACAAGCTTAGGGGAAACATTTTCATTCAGACCGCATGCTGCCACTGCCCCCGACAGGCTCGTGGCCAGCTCACAACATAAAATTTGCTTATTCCAACTTTAAAAGTCCCTCACAGCCGTTAGTAGTCTCAACACTATTCAAAATTCAAATCTCAAGGTCTCTTATAAGACTCAGGGAAATCTCTGTGACTCCCTATAAAAATCAAAACACAAATCCCATACTTCTAAAATACAGCAGCATGAAATATACATTCCCCTTCCAAACAGTGAGGATTGATGAGTAATGAGGAAAGACTAGGCCAATCCACGACTGAAACCCAGCAAGGCAAACACCAAATCTATGTCCAGCAGCTGGAGCCCCGATAGCTCTATCCTTCCAGCTTCACTGCATCTCTCCTTGGGCTGGTTCTACTCTCACTATGCAGCTCTCCTTGGAAGATGTTTCATGGCGCAGGCATCTCCAAAATCTTGAGGTATCCACCCCAATCTAGATTTCACCTTCGCAGCCTCACGCAATGGCTTTCCAAGGCCTCACCAAAGGGACACTCACCCTGTCACATATTGCGTGTCCTCAGTGGCTCTCTGGAACTATGGTGTCAGAGTTCATGATCCCTCTCTCACCTTGGTTATTCCTACCATGATTAAGAAATACATACATCAAAAAGTACTGAGAACTAAGCAATAGTCACTCCAGGATAAGACCCAGCTTGGTAGGGAAAAGAAGGGGAAAATGGATGTTCTCAGATTTTAATTTTAATTTTTTAAATTTTTATTTATTCATTTTAGCTAGGGTATAGGTATAATTGTTTCCAAATCTGGCTCCAAGCTCCTGGGTTGAAGCGATACTTCTGTGTTCCCAAGTAGTTGGCATAATAGACCCAGGCCACCATATCGTATTGAAAGCCATTTTCCAGTGAGTTCTACATTAAGACTCCTGTCTTACTTATAATTCCACAAAACCTCAAGTACTAAATATTTTAGAATTCTTTAAATAGGACTTTGAACATCTCCCATTATCCTTTTGTCATATAACTCCACTATATGAATCACATTCCTGCATTAAAATGGTACCACAAGTGGTTGGTTAATGTCCAATATGTATCAGGTATGGTCTATTTAGATTTGTCTATGATTCTCTGGAAAAATCATCTATAGAGCTGGGATTTAAGTAGGAACCAGACAGAATCTGACTTTCTAGCAGTCTCCCTCTAAAAAGAGTTTACTTTGCTATTTCTTCAAGACATTAAAAAAACATAGTTCTAGTTTTAAGAAAACTAAAGACTTTACCAAAATTTTATTTGTCTCAGTATGTTTATTTCTTTAAGAAGATAAGGCAATTTGACATTTTCTTAACTCACTCTAATGTGTATTCCTGCCAGATAGACTACTTTCTGCATACAAAACCCAGTAGCCATGATTCTGATCACACAATCAAGCAATCACTTCCATGAACTCGTTGACAATCAACAATGGCTGCCTGACTCACCGATTGTCCTCAAATAACAGTGACCAATAGTTTGAGTTTTACCTTTAGGCATAATCTGAACTCCTGGTTCTAAAACACATCTGATTTAATGCTGTCTCAAGGAAGCATATGGACAAAAATAGTCACCTATAATTACCCTAGCCTCTCATGGTTGTCAGGGGGGCTTCCCACAGTTTAAATGCAGCCCACAGCTAAGATCTCTTCAGAAGACTGTCAATCAAGTGTGGCCCTGGGTCTTGTGTGTTCAGTTTCTGTGTGAACCTGGCATGCACTCCTCTGCTGTAAGGAAGATTTATGGGTTGATGAAAAGGTACTATCGTAAGTGGTGACCAAATTCAAGACCAGTTCCCAAAAGCCCACATGATCTAAAATAAAGTGCCCAAATGAAGTCATGGGAATTAAAGCCAGAGTATACTGCACACAATCAGTAGTATATGAACATGTGGAGGAAGGAAAGGTACGGTGTACAAGGAGGCTGGGTAACTGAGTGTTCAACCATTTACCAAAAACTCTCCAGGGGGACTTATGCCTCAGTGTGAAGTAGTTGTGTGTATTTACATGTTTTCCTATTTTATATGTGTTATGGGTTAACTGCTTCAGACCAAGGGGTGGTGGATTACCTAATAGAATACAGGGCAGGGATCGACCCCGAGAGTGTTCCCAGGCCAGTGGGTTTCTGGTTCAGTGATTTCAGACTCTTCTGGCCACTCGGACGCTACAGAAATGAGATCTTAATGCTGAAATTGAACAAAAATCACAGAAAGTAAATTCCCAGTGAAGTATGATACCTACAGAATGCCACAGGGAAAGCACGGGAGCATGTTTTAGAGGAACTCCATGTTTACAGCCCTAGGAACCTGGTTTGGACCTCAGCATCTCGACCTACTAAGTGTATATCATAGGCAAGTTATTGATCTCACTGAGACTCATGCGCACAGATTTCTCATCTGTAAGAGAAAACTCAGTACCTAGCATGGCTTCCCAAAAGGCTGCTCTGAGGGCTCAGTGGGAAGCAGCACTGATCACTGGATGAACATCCACTGGATGGCGTTCCGAACACTATGAACCAAGCAGGAGCTCTCTACTTTCCTACTGATGTGAAAACTGGTTATCATGAGCTATGGGTGCAGAGATTAACATTAAACCTAGCCCAGGCTTGTTGTTCAGAACATATCCACACCAGAACCACACCTCCTTCTTTGTCTAGTGTCTGAATGCAAGAGATATTAAAGAGAAGGTTCCAGAAGGGACTGAGACCTCTGCAGGCTAAGCGAGAAGCCCAGCTGTGCTTCCTTTGACTACAGTACCACCTACAGCCAGAGACTAGCTCTTACACCCAGTCCTCACATCTTCAGATATCTCTAAACTTTTACGCTGATGTTTCAGGTAGAGAATTTTTTTGAATTTTTTACCTGCCTTGTCTCCGGCCCTTGCTAGGGAAGCCATGTTTCTCCACTGAGAATGTGTAGTGTGATCCGACATCAAAGGCACTAGCAATTGTGACCTTGTTTATCCCCCTCCCCACCTGGAGCACACCTCAGGTGATACTTAAAGTTTTGTCTAAGTTGAGATGTCAGTTTTACTTGAATTGGGTTCTCTTATAGCCTGGACAGAAAGTACATAGAAGACCATTATTCAATTTGGATGATACTTTGTAGTATTTTTGATGTATCTAAAATATTTCCTAATAAAATGTCTAAGTGAATAAAAAGAAATCAAAAGAAAACTATTCAGAAAACAAATTGGCACAGTGGACCAGAAAGGAAGTCTTCATATGGAGGCAAGACAGGAAAGGAAAGCTTTAGAACTATGGGAAAGGACCCAGGACAGTCCCTGGGAAGGAGTCAATTGGATGCTGAAGTGTTCCATCATGGGTTGGGTTTCAAAAGATACAGCACAACCTTAGCTTGTATCTCAGATTCAGTGACTCTCCCATTACATATACAAAGAAACAAAACCACTGTGCTTCTTGAGTTTTAAATTTGGCATGCAGTAAAGAAGGGAAGCAGTGTAGGTCCAACCCGTCAGCCATGTTGAGGATTTGGGGCATTTGCCAGGTCAGCTAAACCACACTGACCATAAAGCTTCATCACCTGAGCTTTGCCCAGCTCTTCCTGAAATCTGATAACAGGAGAAAGGTAAAGAAAATGACATGACTGAGTCAAGACTCAGTTTCCCCTGGGGCTCTGGCCTCAGTCATGATAACAAAATAAACCCAGTTTAGTCGAGTCATAGTTTGACAAATATATTTACAGCTCACAAGGCGTACAGCAAGTGCTTACTAAATACATAGACTAAAACCAATGTTCCAGGGCTACAGGCCCTTCTGTACCAGTATGAGATCTTGAGTTCAGTTCCTCAAAACCTATATAAAACAGCTATACTTGACAACACACAGCTGTTGTAGCCCTTCTGAGGAGGCAAAACAGGATTGTCTGGGCTATCCTAGGTTTACAAATCTTCCAACAAGAAAACTAACACCTATTTGTGATGAGCTCAAGAGTATCCCTTCCCCCATATACAAAAAAAAAAAAAAAATTCCCTTATTGGAATAAGAGGCTTTGAAGATTTAATTAAGGTTATGGCTCTTGGGATGAGCTCACCCTAGATTTGAAGGACTCCTAAATCTAAGACAAGCACCCTTGAAATAGAAAAGGGAAAATATACAGAGAAGACCACATGAAGACAAGGCAAAAAGAGTTAAACTGTCACAAAGTGAGACACCAGAGTTGGAAGAGGAAAGAAAGCTTTCTTCCCACCCTCGTGCTTTCAAACAGCTGGCCTCAAAAAGTGTGAGGAAATAGGCTTATGCTGTATTATGTTACCGTGTTTGCAGAAGCTTGTCACAGCAGGCCTAGAAACTAATACACTACTCACACAGGGTCAAGATGAACAGCAGATCGGATTGGATATGTGAAAAAAAAATAACACATTGTGAACTCTTCAGAATGACTAAGGAGTAATGATCACTGAATCATAAAGTTTCAGAGAATAACACATCTCACTAAAGAAAGACAAAATTCTAGACTTGCACCTATAGATTAATGCTAGCTGCAATACCCATGGGGACAGTCAGGCAGCTGATACACAGCTCTGTGGGTAGCGTCTGGATACCTTGATGTCTCCATGCCCCTCTATTCAGGAAGAGTCAAGTGTCAGCTGGTAGAAAAAAAAAAAAAAAAGATTGCCATCTGCTCCAGGCACTGGCCACATGCTGAACATTACACCCAGGCCACCATCTGTGCTAACAACACACATTCAAGAACAGTTCAATGTCAGGCTTACTCTAATTCTGAATGAGCCAAGACCCAGGGTAGGTGACTCAGGGGCCATAGTGCTTTCTGTGAGCTCTACAATGCTGGATCAGAGCATTTCGGAGCAGATGCGCTGGAGACTAAAGGGAGGAGTTACTGCAAGTGTCTAGGATACCTGTCTTCAACCCATTCATTCTTCAGGACGTTTCCGAGTGCCATGTGGGCCTCCTGATGTTTCTGATCTTTTCTGCATAATAGGATGTTTTAGAATACTGAATTAATTTTCTTTCTTATATTAAAATATAGAATCTTTAAGGAAGTAGAAAATCTATTTAAGTTGGGTAGAAAGTATAAAATATGTATAGATAAGGACCTCAGAGAGGAAAAATTGGCAGAAACCATAATAGGAAAAGAATGTATGTGGGGAAACGAGACAATCTTTCTTGACAGATTTGGTGGTTACTTTAGACTTCACAATAATCTGCATGGAAGTTAATACTGCTCTTATTTCAACAGTCAGAACAAATAAAAGCACTCAGGCTGGCAGGCTGTGTTCAGAGATTAATGGGGCAAGTAGACTCAAGAGCCTTCAAAGATTCCTTTCAATGTGGAATTTAGCTTTTTCTGATACAAAGTCTCCAGTAACCACTCTCCTCTGTAAGGACAAAGATTTCCATAAAGTCACAGTTTTTGTCATATATTGCTCAAGGTCTTAACAATCAGGCTTGTTTTAGGATGGAGACATCAGAGTAGGTTTATCAGATACAGGACTGGAAAGAGGCAAGCAGAAGCCAACAAGAAAGACTAGAGAGATGGGACTTGATTCTCTGCACAACATAATTTTTAACCACTAAAAGTTTTCTAAAATTAGATAACATAAGTTATTGAGATTTATCCAACAGTCATGTGGAGAATGGATAGATCAGACTCCAAGGAAAACAAGAAATCAAGTCTTGGCCTAATGGAAGTTGTGGATGCTTTGAGTCGCTGCAAGGGTGGTCATGATGTGGATAAAGGGATGGGGCCCTTCAATATCATTTCAATATGATAAACAGGGCAGAGGAAAAACTATGGCTATTCTAGGCTTCTGTCTTGGGCAACTGAGTACATTTACGAAGATAGAAAATACAGAGGAGACAGGAAAGTGGGGTCAGAAGATGGATTTTGGTTAACTTGAATTGGTATATATATATGAGACACCAAGATAGAGCAAAGAAGTCAGAAAAAAATTTTTAAAAATTGAATGAGAGACTTGAGTCAAAAGTACAGTGTGCAGATTGCTGGTGAACCTGGGGTAGCAGACAAGACAGAAAGAGCAGAGAAAGCAAGAGAAGGGAATAGGACATGAACTCTGAATTTCTTGACATTAAAGGACATGTGAGAAAGAAGTTAGTAAAGGATAAAAGAGGTAGACCAGAAAGCTGAGAGGTAGACCAGAAAGCTGAGGGGTAGACCAGAAAGCTGAGAGGTAGACCAGAAAGCTGAGGGGTAGACCAGAAAGCTGAGAGGTAGACCAGAAAGCTGAGAGGTAGACCAGAAAGCTGAGGCTTAACACAAAGCTGAGAAGCTTTAAGGAAGAATCTCCCAAGAGTTGACATACCCATCAGAGGGTCTAAAACAATGGCTTAGTGCTTAAGAGCACATACTGCTCTTGCAGAAGACCTGGGTTCAATTCCCAGCACCCATACTGGGCAGCTTAAAACCACCTGTTCCTTTTGATCAAGAAGATCCACTGTCTCTGGCTTCCTCAAGCATCTATACTCAGGCATAGACCTACCCACTTACATGTAATTTCAAAAATAATAATTGCTTAAAAAATAATTACCAATCAGAGAGTGGGAGAAGGCAAGAATGGGAAGCGATCTTTTGGGGTTGGCAATTAGGATGTCACCTGTGACATCCTGGAGCTGTCATCCTCTATAAGGGAGGGACCAAGTGAAGAGGAGGGAATGAACAAGAGGTAAAAGGTAAAAATGGCCACTTCTCTGTGACAAAACTTGAATATAAAGGAAAAAGTAGAGAGTTCTATCTGAAAACATCTCTGTGTTTCATGTTGATTACGTGTTCGTTTACCGTAGTTATAGATTGAACATTGTATCTTACCTGGTTATCAGCAGTAGAACCTGAGTGACTATTAGTGACAAAGAAAGGAAGCAGGAGGAGAGAACAATTTATAAAAGTAAAGCCCCTGAAGAGACCAAAGAGCCAGGGCTACTACTGTGAAGGGTGGAGGTGGTAGTTTGAATATGCTTGGCCCAGGGAGTGGCATTATTAGGAGGTGTGGCCTTGTTGAAAGAAGTGTGTCATTGTGGGTGTGAGCTTTTCCTCCTAGTTTCCTGGAAGCCAGTCTTCTCCTGTCTGCCTTTGGATCAAGATGTAGAACTTTCAGTTCCTCCAGCCTCATGTCTGCCTAGAAGCTGCCATACTCCCATTTTGATGATAATGGACTGAATCTCTGAACCTGTAAGCTAGCCCCAATTAAATATTGTCCTTATAAGAGTTGCCTTGGTCATGGTGTCTCTTCAGAGCAATGAAAACCTTAACGAAAACAATAGGCATGAACCAGAGGAGGGAGGGGAGGGACGGGGTGACAGGGGATGCATGCATACTACCGAGTCACAGTGAATCATAAGTGTTGAATCACAACTATTTATGTAACTGTCTTCTCTTCTATATGTGCCAAAAGAACCAGGAATCCTACATTTCTGTCTCTCCAAATATCCACACAATGCCATGCACATAGAAGGTGTTCAAGAAATATTGCACTCATTAAGATTTATGGTGATAAAATTCTAGCAATAAGTATATGCCAATGCTCTTCTGGGAGTTTTTACATTGTGGAGTAGCCTGAATTCTTACAAAACAACAACAACAACAACAACAACAACAACAACACGATGATTATATGATTATCAAAATATACACCCTGCATCTATTCAGAATGTCTGAGAAGAAAAATGTCAAAATCAAAACAGATAACTCAGATTTTTCTAGTTCATCATTTACTGTCTGATATGGGACGTGATGGTATTTCTCAGAAAATGGAACAACTGAGTCTTTCAAGAGGCGGTAGTTCTAAAAGAAAGTAAAAATAAAAACAACCAAATCAAACCTCAGATATTGAGTGAAGTGGGCAGAAATTTGTCACATCATTTTTGTTCCTCTTCTGTGACTCCCTGGGCAGTGTTTGTTGCCTTACAAGTAACGGTGAAAAATAATGGTCCATGCACAAACCTAAATGCTAATGTTAGTTTCGCCCCCGATCTTTGAGAATGTGCCATGTAATATGGAAAGGCTCCAAACTATAATATATTATAGAGTACATAATATTGTGACCATGACCCTTCTAAAATTAGTTGGGGAGCAGCATTGAAAACATTTTCTTTAGCAGCCTTCACTATATTGAAAATCAGTGAAATCATCGTGGACAGGTAGCGTGAAGCCACTTAGACATAACCGTTAAATTTTTGTGATTGCATTGTGGTGTGAACATGTGTATGTGTGGGTGTTCACTACAAGTGTGTGTGAGTGAGTGAGAGAGAGAGAGAGAGAGAGAGAGAGAGAGAGAGAGAGCCAAAAATGGCTGTCAGGTGTCTTTTCCCATCACCTTCCACCTGTTTGTTTGAAACAAAGTCTCTTCACTAAACCTGAGCTCACTATTGCAGCTAGGCTAACCTGGGCAGCAAGTCCCTGCTATCTACCAGGCTAACCTAGGCAGCCAGCCTGTCTCCTCCTGCCCACACTGCCCCCAGCACTGAGATTGCAGACAGGAGCCATCATGCACAGCTCTTACATAGAGGCTAAGGATCCAAATTAAAGTCTCTATGTTTAAACAAGAACTTTACCCACTGAGCATTTCCTAAGTTTCATAAATACATTAATTAAAAAAATCTTAACACTTGAGAAAATAACAATAAGATTATAAAGATGCTAATACAAGAAGCCCTGACTTGAGACTAAGTCTCAATGAGTGTATATGCCCTAGTGCTTAACCACTTAAAACGCCTGTGCAAACTGTTACTCAAAGATCCCACAATCCTCTAATAAAACAGTAAGACTATCCTCCAAAAAGCTGTCCTCTACCAGTAAAAGGAACAGGGAAGGGAGGTGGGAAGACATCAGTTACAGTGTCAGTAAACTTGAGAACAAGGCAAGTCAAGGTGAGTGCTCCAGCTGCCAAGAGGACAAACATTCGGGGTGAGTGGGCGGTTACTACAAAGGAGTCTGTTAAAGCCAACACAATCAATTAATTCAACCACAATAAGTAAGAAAGATCATAATCAAAGTATAGTGGTTGTTGCAGGATTTGCAAATGAAAGAGTTGGGATACAGCATTTGTTTAAAGCCTGGATTTAAATCAAGATTTAAATCAAGCCACAAATCCAGTAATTATTGACCAACTACTATGTATCACAAGAGCACAAGGAGCCAAATTCAAACCAGACACTGTATAAGCTGTTTGCTCGTCAGCATGTACAGTAAAGAGATACACACTCATCTAGGGTTTGCTGTGACACTAAAGCAGGTGCTGTGGGGTGACAGGGCGGAACGTGTGAGGTGCACAGGGGAGGGCCCTCACAGAGGCGCTCGCAATTAAACCAGATGTGGTTCTACCAAGCAGAACATGAACTGCAGGGGTGAGATTGACATAAGCAAAGGATGTTACTAGTGCCACAGAGAGACCTAGAACCCAGGATGCTTGGGGGCTGCAAAGTTATTCAGACAGGCTAAGCCTTGACTCACCACAAGGGCCGTAGCCATGGGAGTGAAGGAAAGAAGGTAGGATTTAAAGGACTGTTCTGGGGGCAGAGTGAGCAAGAACTGATGATCAATGAGATAAGAGCAGGGGTAGAAGAGAACACTTAGCTCACAGCCCCACATCACATTGAGTTATGTGGTTACAATTCACCTCTCAACTAGATGCTGAGCTTCAAAGAGAGTTAGGCCTTAGTCACTCACACCCACAGTCCCTAGCAAAAAATCTGCAATGTCAGTGTCTGGTTGGATAATGGGGCCAGTCATGATTCAAGGGGGGATAGATGAAGGCTGTGGAAGTAGAGAGTTAAAGATGACTCTGCTCCCTGTGTCAAGACAGGATAGACGGTGATGCTGCCGATGAAACAGAATACAGAAACAGACAAGTCTATGAGATGATACAGCAAAACAGCCCAAGAGATAGCTAGAGATCCAGAGCAAAATCTTAGGAAAAACATTGAGACAAAAGACAATATTTTTATATCTACCAGGGGTAGCTTTATTCATTAAAATCTCTCCTTTGGATGCATAACATCATGAATCAACTCAAAATGCCCCCAAGGCTGTGACAGATCTCTTACAAGTACGGAACATGTGAGTAAAATGCCTGTTGTGTTGTGACTACATTATATCCACAACTAGGATGCAGGTAGGCCCAGCTCACCCCATACACCAAAAGAGAGGCAACCTACAGGCATCTGCTTTTCTAATGCTCTACACTAGAAGGAAAAGGTTTTATAAGAAAGTTGATGTAGGAACAGGTAGAAGGAAAGTCCTATAAGGAGTGGGGAGGGGAACAGGAATCTCTTTCAGATAAACACCTCTGGCCCAGCCCCAAGGTCTCTGATTTGAGACTTACCTGAATACCTGCTTTGGGTCAGTAGACTGAACACAAGACAGATGTAGCAGATTGTATCATTCTTCCTGATTATTCGACGTCCCTAATTCCATATCTGGTGGCCCCATGTGTGCACTGGCAGCTGCAGGACTGTCCATCCTTATTTAAACTCTGGGCTCATACCTGTGATGCAGCTTCAGTTGAACATTAATTAGCAAATCTGTTATGAGAATAAGCTTGGCGTTCACATGATTAGCCTGACCTCTTCTCTTACACCTCTGGCACTGTCATGAGGACATTCAAGAACTTACTTGCTGGAGGATGAGACTGTACAACAGGGATGAATCATTCCTGGTGCTTTAGTTAGAGTTGGTCTGAGTCACAAACCCTCTTGAAAGCAGAAACACAAAGGCAGCCCTCATCTGAGTCTGGAAACTTGTATGAATGCTTAGTGTTCTATACCGATGAGATTTAGGGTTTGATGTGTTCATCTGTTTCCTGTCACTGAAACAAAAATGCCTGAGCCAAACAATGTCAAAAGAAGAAAGTTACATTTTTGGCCCTTAGGTTTAGAGGTTTCAGTCCATGATTAGCTGACCTCATCGCTTTAGTCTCGTAATGAGATGGACCATCAAGTGGGAGTACATGGTAGAGAAATTCTGCTAACATCATGGTTGCTAGGAAGCAAAAGAGAGAAGGGAATTGGGATTCCATTTTACCAATCCACAACAGATCTACAGTGACAACATCCTCCTACTAGGCTCATCTGGAAACCAAGCTTTCAACATATGAGGCTCACACATAAAAGTGCTTACAGCCAAGCTTGGTGATCTGAGTTCTATCCCTGGGTCCCACATGATGGGAGGAGAGAAATGACTGCAAAAAGGTGTCCTCTTATCTCTACCTATATGATATGATATAGCACACACAAACATGCACATGCGTGCTTGCTCACACATTCATACACACAGACACACACATATTCAAGTAGCAGATAGACACATAGACAGACAGACAGACAGACAGACAGACAGATGATAGATAAAATGTAATTTTAAAAACTTTCAAAAGCCTCATCCCACTTCAACTCAGCACTTCAACATACAAGTTGCCAATCACCACCCCTCCCCCATATCAAAGGCCTGCAGAGCTTCTCCTGCCTGTGGTCTCACTAAGAATCCCTTGTGTCCCCTAATTTGTGTTCCTATTACATGCTCTTAACTGCTTCATGTTAACCACCTGATGTGACAGCTTGCAACTGCCAGCTGTTCTGGATGTTAGTGAGACTGGCTTTCAGCTAACTCTCTCCTTGTGGTAGCTCAAATTCAGGCCACCATGGGAGGGCCCAAATGCCTTGCTATGGGCCATCTTGGAGCAAGGTGCAAACTCCAGATCTCCTTTGCAATTGTCTGAGGTCCTCCTTCTGCAGCACCATTTTTCAAAACTTCCCTTTGTCCAGGCATCTTCCTTTACCCTCCTACCCACGCACACAAACACACTGACTGCTCCAAGAACTATGTCAGTAAACTTCATGAATATATATCTGTGACTCAGACTCGGTTTTCAGGGGACCAGAGCTAAGACAACTAAGATCTCGCTTGAGTCAGTGTCATGGCTGTTGGCATTTTGTTTCATTGTCTAAAAAATGTCTATGTGGGAGTCAGAGCATGTATCTCCTGAGTCAGAAATTTCCTGGTAACGGGATATGAGAAGACTTTCCACTCACAACTGTCGGGTGGAGCAAATGTCCTTTCTGGAATGCTGCGGTAGGAACTCAGCAGCGATGTTTTGATAAAGATAACAGTGCCTAAGCCCTTTAAGATCACTCTTATCTTTTATAACACCTGCCTGTTGGATACCCTACAAGCTTTGACATAAGATTTTATATTCGTGTCTTGTACTATTTCCAAGTCCTGAGACCAAAAGCATAGACAGCACTTGAGAAAAGGCTAGAAATACAGGCTGTCACCAAAAACTCCCCAGGCCAACTGAAGGAGGGTCTACAGTTCAATAGAATCTCCAGTTTACTGTTTTCATGTCCTTGTTCAAACCACAAAGCTTCAATTTTGTTTTAAAGGCTCCTGGTTTTTAATGTTAAATCAATGTCCAAATTCATTTTTATGAGTCCTAATCTGATACTGAGTATTACAGATGCTGTACCCATAGCCCCTATTCCCATTGTTTGGTTGTTAATTGGGATTGTGATAGGGAAGTTGTTTCTGGCTGTGGTGTTTATCATGGCAGCAGAAAGGAGATCTGGGTTTAATTCTACTGGAAAGCACTTATAGCATCCATTCACTCACAAACCGCAAACCATTGTTCCCAAGTGTTACTAAAGCTGTCTCTAACTCAGGCCCTCTTATTGCCAATGAACCACACTTTAAGTGGTGAGTGTAAATGTCTCCTTTATTTGCCTGATATAATTGTCATCTCAGAGGCTGACTGCTAAAAAACCTCACCCCTTCCTAGCTCTTTCTGAACTCTGGCTGGCCGGTTCAACTCAGCTGTTCTGGCTCAATCTTCTTTCCAGATTGACTGATTCAATCTGGCTTCTCTCAGCCTCTCACTCAATTGCTGCTTAGTGTCAAACTAACTCTGGCAATTTTCTCTTATCTTCTGGCTCTTCCATATTCTCTGGCTTCAACTACCTCTGATAACATGCACTGAACTGCACAAACTCATGAATTCAACTCCACTGCACTGCACTGACTCCCAACTGACTCTCAACTGACTACACCAAACTCAATTCCATTCAGCTGAACTCAGCTGCCTGAACTGCATTCACTCTGAGCTGCTCTTTAGCTCTTCACCTGAGAATTGGGCATGCTCTATCTCTGATTCATTCTGTCAAATCTTTCTCTGATTCCTCACTTTGTCCTTCAATTAGATGTGATTGTTTGGGATGAAAGGTGTGTACTAAGGGTGTGTGTCTGTTCCAGCCAGAGGAAATAAAGATGTGAGGTATGTCTGCATTCCAGCTGGCTCACACAGACCTAGAATGTCTTTGGATGTGATCAGAGCAGCCATGTTGCTGGATTAAAATTCCTCTGCAGTGAGATTTCAGATAACTGAGTGAATGGGTAACTCTGCTGTGGCCTCTTAATGCTTTATTCTCAACTATATCATCCCAAGGCAGTTTTAACTCAAGCTTTTCAGTTTCTTAGCATAATTCTCTAGTGACTTCATAGCCATATTGTTTAATTGACTTTGTCCTCATGTGCCATTACTTGCTCCTAGATTCATGGCTGTTTTCAATCTTCTATGACAAAATAACCACCATACATGAAGACAGAAGTAATGGGATTGTGCTAGATTGGATAACTAAGTGACATAGCCTTGAATTCTGAAAAGATGAGTCAAATTTAGGGAAACATGAAACTTGAAAAAAACTTGGTGTTTTACTTCTCAGAGCTAATTCCCCCATTGAGTGAATATTTGCAATCATTCTCTTAGTTCTAAAGCATAGGCAGACCCCAACTTGTATCACACACAGATCTTTAACAAGGTCAGATTACTCTGCATATTATCAGTAGCTCAAATTGCAGGGTCATTATTAATGGCATCCAGCCTCTGAAAATTTAACTCCTCTATGTTTCCCTTGGCACTGATCCTGAAAGTATCTGGTCTCAATTTATTGAAAGATACTAAATTCATGCTACCAAATGGGAACTTGTTACAAGATACTCTATACTCCCAGACAAACTCATTGCATCACCACCAGTAGGCACAGCTCAAAAGTTCAGAGCTCACACACATTTCTGTATCAGCAAGCCCCACTATGTAAGTGGGTAGGGAGGATAAGTATTTTCCATCTTGTAACAAGATACAAGATCTCTGCCTCGACATTAACTGTACAAGGTAAATGAAACAAAGAGCAGCCATCTCATGTCTTCATGTCCCTCCAATGATGAGGATATACTTAGAAAGCCCATGAACAACGTTGTAATTCAGTAATGGTCTCTTCCTAAAACCCAACTCTAACAGACAGTGAAGGGAAAAGGGTGAGACACAGGAGGCTGGAGAAGGGCAATAGAAACTTGGAGGAGTAAGTTCTCACTTATTCTTACAAGTAGAGAAGCAGAAAGTCCACCAACAGAAGATATATGATTTCTAACATGATTTTAGAGTGTAAACTGGGACTGGAAAGAGAGGGTGTGAGAATAAAATTTGAAAGCAGCTTGAAACAATAACAAAAATTCATGGTCAGTAAAGACCACCGGTAACTTGGTAAATATAGCCATAATAAAAATATTAAGTCCCTCCAGGGGCAGAGTGACCAAGAAATGAAAAGGCATGCAAAGACATGCTCAGACAAATCCAAACAAGCCCAAGTGAGTAATGGGCTATCTGGTGTTTACTTTTCTCTACCCCCTGTCTGGGAGGTCTGAGGTTTCATGGTCAAAAAATAACTAGTCATCCTGCCAGCTCAAATGATTGCTTACGCAAATTGCTGATGTTTGAAATATCCAATCGTATGTAACCGCACTAAATTTTCCCGCTCTCCCCAACCTCTATTTATAAATATCCCAAACATCCTGGGGTCTTTGTTGAAGCCTCTATCCCCTGCATGGGATACGTTTCAACCAAGGGCCCTTGCCATTAAACTACCTTTTGCAATTGCATCAAGAAGGTGTCTCGTGTGTCCTTGGGTGCGCACTGATCCGGATTTGAGTGAGGGTCTCCCTTTGGGGGTCTTTCAAGGGCAAGAATCAAGGGTGTGACTTTCATTTCTAGGGGGGGAAATATCTCTAACTCTAGGGGAAATTTTTCCTCTAGATTTAAGGCACAGTCTGCAAAAGACATCTACTAAAACAGGGTACAAATTCATTAAAACCCATGAACCCACTCTCAGTGAGTAAGTTACCAGAACATTCTCACCAAGCAGAGATTCAGAGATCATGGCCAATGAGTGTAAGGTAGTGGTTCTCAACTGAGATGACTTTACTCTCTGAGGGGACATCTGGCAAAGCCAAGAGACATTTTTAGCTGTAGTTGTTACATCTGAAATAGGCTGTGAACAAGCCAGAGACACATCCATATATCCTACAACTGATAGGGCAATCCCAAAAACTAATCATTGCTCAGATCAAAAATACTCACAGTACCAAAAATGGTATAAGTGAAGAAGAAAATACCCACATGCATCCTGAGTTACAGTTCAGGTGAGATAAAGACACAGTGAAAGGTATAGGGGAGCAAATGTGTTAAGAATGTGTTTTATCAGCGACAGCCCTAGAGGAGAGAGAAGTTCCTTCTAGAATGATCTTTTAAAAGTAAAATACAAACACATATATGTAATAATATATAATAAATAATATAATAATATATAACACAGATTGTATAATATACAATTAAAATATTAATATACACAATAGATTATATATATTACATAATATTATGACATTTATTCTTTCATCTTGATTATTTCTTCTAGATTCAAGTTATTTCTTTTTCTAAAATAGGCATATTCTTTGATATTTAAGAAGGTGGTATAGTGTAAAGTTTCAAATATTTTTCCAAAGTTTTGTCCATCCAATTTGGAACTCTGAACTAATTCTCATTTCCTTCCGGATATTGAAGATTCAAACCTATGTCTTCTGCTTCACTACTATCAAAAAGTCTGGATTTTGTGTCTTTTCCCTCAGGCTGTTTCTTACATCTTTGTCTCTTTGTTTTTGCTGACTTACTATAGCATAGATCTACGCAGATTTCTTTCTATTTGTTGTACTTGGTGCTCCTTATATTTTTTGACTTTAAGTAAATCTTCCTTTCTTCCCATTCTCTTGATCCAGAACAGGATTCTTACTAAATGTATGTTGGCCTTTCTGTTTATGTATTTCACAGCAGAAATCATGATATCTAAAGGAACTGCCAATGGAATCAGAATGAATGACAAGGTGTGTAAAGAAAACAGGAGCTAAGTTCATAGAAGGGCTATTTCTTAGCTACCTTGAAGAATAAGTAAGGATTTTCTAGGAGAATATTATAAGGAAGAAAATCCATATAGTTGGTCCAATATACGCAAAGTCGTGGCTCTTAGGGAACAGATGTGGAACACTATCCAGATGCATCCACAGCGAGTGGTAAGAAACACTCTTTAAAAAGCTAGTCGAGAAGGCCCTTGTGTACCACATATGAAGTGTTCAAACCATATTCCACTGATAAGAAGAAACAACATAAATTTTCAGCTGGAGCTGGGAGAGAACAGAAGAACGAAGTAGGAAGAGAACATGGTAGAATGAGAGAGAGAGTAGGAGGGAGGGAGAAGAAGGGAGGGGCAGGAGAAGGAGAAGGAGAAAAGAAGAGAGGAGGAAGAGGAACGGAGGAGGAAGAGAAGAGCAGAAGGAAGAAAGTGGGGACAGAATGACTTTGAGAAAGCTGGTCCTCTGGACAGGGAAAGCAAAGCATAAAGAAGCTCCAAAGACGAGTCCTACACTGAACTAGGTACAAAAATGAGCACTTGAGCTGAAAGTGTCATCTGGGACGGAGAAGAAGGTCTTAGAGACATTTTCTAGGTGGCTATAATAAATATCTGCCTACCTAGCTACAGAGGCTGCAAGCCAGAAGAAGATTAAGTCTAAGGATATGAAGTGCGGGGCTCAGGAATCTGAATGGTTCAATAGAGTCTAAGCCTATGTCCTGTCAAATTTCACCCGCTCAAATCCTGATTCCTGTGTGACGTCTTGGAAGGCAACTAGCCATGATGCAGGATTCTCATAAAAAAAGGATTTTTACCTTTGTAAGAAGTTAGAGCACACCTGAATAGTGGTGGCCCACACCTTTAATGGCACTTGGGAGGCAGAGGCGGGGGAGTCTCTGTGAGTTCAAGGGTAGCCTATCTACAAAGCTAGTTACAAGACATCTAGGACTACACAGAGAAACCTTGTTCCAAAACCCAAACAAATCAAAGAAGAGGAGGAGGAGGAAGAAGAGGAAGAGGAGGAGGAGGAAGAAGAGGAAGAAAAGGAGGAGGAGGAAGAAGAGGAGGAGGAAGAGGAAGAGAAGGGGAAGGAGGAAGAGGAGGGGAAGGAGGAGGAGGGGGAAGAGGAGGAGGAGGAAGAAGGGAAGGAGGAAGAGGAGAGTAAGGGGGAGTAGGAGGGAAAGGGGGAGGAGGAGGAAGGGGGAGGAGGAGGGGAAAGGGGAGGAGGAGGAGGGGGAGGAAGGGAAGGAGGAGGAAGAGGAGGAAGAGGAGAAAGAGGAGGAGGAGGAGGAAAAAAGAAAAAGAAGTAGAGCACTGGGCTGGAGAGATGGCCCAGTGGTTAAGAGCACTTGCTGCTCTTGCAGAGCACCTGGATTCAATTCCCAGAACCCACATGGTCGCTTCTATAATTCCAGTTCCAGGAGGTCCAGTGCCCTCTTCTGGCCCCTGAAGGCACCTAGCACATAAGTAGTGCACAGGTATACATGCAGGCAAACATTGATACACATTAAAATGAGAGAGAGAGAGAGAAAGAGAGAGAGAGAGAGAGAGAGAGAGAGAGAGAGAGAGAGAGAGATGTTGGGCCCCATTTCAGCCCCAGTTTGGGCCTTGTGGACAAACCCGAGACTGAGTTTTGAGACCTATCTCAGTCACTTCCATATGGGGTGACTCAGCAAGACCTGTTTGGTCCTGCCTCTGCCCTGCCATTGCTGATGTAGAGCTTTGCCATTGGCCCTGTCAGTCACCCCATACCCTCCATCACTCTACCCCGCCTCCTATATCATCTCACCCACCAAAACCCTCCTCCCTATGCTCTGAGTTTATGTAAGTGAGAGGCCTATGCTCTGAGTTTATATAAGCGAGAGGCTGATGAAATAAAGTTGAGTTCCTGCTTCGACAAGACTCTTGGCCCGGTATGTTTCTTTTGGGTCATTGACACTCACTATCCCATTCAGCCTGGGAGAAATCTGGCTAAACCCAGCGGGACAGGGACCACTCTCCTCTTTCTTGCCTGGACCTGCCATCAAGGAGCTGACAGATAGATAGATAGATAGATAGATAGATAGATAGATAGATAGATAGATAGATAGATAGATAGATAGATAGA
>JANHMN010000021.1:11487488-11504310 GCA_030674055.1 Rhabdomys pumilio
ATGGATGGATGGATGCATGGATGCATGGATGCATGGATGCATGGATGAATGGATAGATAGTGGATGGATGCATGGATGGATGGATGGATGCATGCATGCATAGATAGAGGCAAGCCAGCAATGGAGACTGCTTTTTCATCTTAACCTGCTCATTTACTGGCAATGTATCATTTGTCATTAGGAAAGAGCAATATATCCAGGGTTTTAAAGCTTGCTCACTGCACACACTGGAAAATAGGACTAACTCTAATGAACAAGGACCTACTGTGCGGGTCAGTTGCACAATGAAGAGAAAGAGAAATGAGTAGAATTGTGGCAAGAATTAAAAAACAGTCTGGAGATGGAGGGAAGGGACTTGAGAGTCCCCACCCCTCACTGCGGAGCAGTAGACCTTGGCTGCTTCTGGGGAAGGAAGAGTTAGCTTTCTTTAAGCTCCAGTGGTTGGTTGTCAGTACACTGACAGCACAAATTAGACTATCCATTCAACATTTTGTTAACTCACCCTGGAATGTAGAATGATAGTGTTTATAAAATGTGAAAATGTTTAAAGTGTGGTTATGGAAGCTGGTAGGCATACGAAAATCCCAATAATCAATACATAATTGTCTAGCTACATGTATGTAAGCTTCAACAGCTCTCTCTATCAGCGCTGAGGTTATAGAGCTAAAAGTTATGCTTGTGAAAGGACATCTGGAAGCTTCTGGGATCTCCAAGACAAACTTGTACAATTGTACTGACCCCTGTCACTCCAGAATGTTCCTCTAATTAGCAACAGAAGGAAAAAATTTTAACAATAAAAGATATAAATAAATTAAATGTATTTTAAGACAAATAAATAATGAAGGCAGCAAAACTTTCACGCAAATATTTTACACACTGAAATCAACAAATTACTGTAAGAAAATAAATGCAGGAAGCCTACAACATAAGCAAAACCTTGACATTTATAGGAGCCGTGGCAGCATCTATAATTTTCTAAAAGTTGATGCCATGTGCACAGGATATCATTAATGTTCAGGTGAGCCTTGTACAGATACCAGCAGCAGCAACAGTAATATTGATAAGAAAATAATAACAAACAGTTACATGGAGAAAGTCGGTGTTATTGTTACAGGAAAGCCCTGAAATGAATTGTGGGCATTTATTTTGGCTTTTTTTTTTTTTTTTTGAAAACCTAGAAGTTAAAAATAGAAAGCTCTTTCCAAAATCAGCTTGCTTCTGTACACACTGCTCCACGGGAAGAAAAACGGGCTCACTGATAGGGAATGTAAAACGTTCACCTGGTGGCTCCCATTTCACACTCCTCTGTTCTGAAAAATGCCTTAACATTCCCCTACTGTAGGCACAGAAAGCATTTGATCTCTCTTGTGTTTGTCTATTCATTTATTTATTTATTCACTTTACAACTTGATCAATGTCCCCCTCCTCCAGGTCCCCCCTCACACAGTCCCTCCCCTTCTCTCTCCTCTCCTTCTCTTCTGAGAGGGTAGAGAGTCTTCTGGGTATCCTCCAACCCTGGTACATCAAGTCTTAGTAGGGCTAGACACATCCTCTCCCACTGAGGACAGTCAAGGCAGCACAGTTAGAGGAACAGAATCCACAGGCAAGAAACTGATTCAGAAACAGTCCTTGCTTCAGTTGTTTGGGGACCCCCATGAAGACCAAGCTGCACATCTGCTACACATATATGCAAAGGACCTACGTCCAGCATGTGCTTGCTCTTTGGTTGATGGTTCAGTCTCTGAGAGCCCCCACAGATCCAGGTTAGTTTACTCTATGCTTGCAGACAGGAGCCTAGCATAACTGTTTTCTGAGAGGCTCCACCCAGCAGCTAACAGGTTCAGACAGAGACTCCTAGCCAAACATTGGGCAGAGCTTGGGGACGTTTATGGAAGGGTTGGAGGAAGGATTGAGGGACCAGGAGGAGTTAGGGATTCCACAGACATTTGATTTCTTAACTTCAAATGTTATTGAACAAGAGCAAACACAGTCATTTTTCTTCACAATAAAACCAAACACCCTGGGACTGGAAGAACAGACAGCTCAGCAGTTAAGAGCACTGGACCAGGAGTCTTGCAGAGGACCAGGATTCAGTTCCCAGCACCCATACTGGGCTAACAACTGTCTTCTAACTCCATTTGGAGGGGGGGCGATCTTATATTCTGGCCTCCACAGGTACCTGCTGGCACCTAGCCAATATACATGCAGTCATGTACATACACACACACACACACACACACACACACACACACACACACACACGTGCACGCACACACACACACACACAGAGTAAATTTTTTATAAAAATCAAAGTCCCAAAGACATTTGAGCTTACTACATAGGTATCTCTATAGCAAGGTGACCCTCTGTCAGGATAATCAAAAAATGGCTAAGCTCTGTCATGTGCAGAGCTAATGTTTTACAAGTGATCTCGAACACTCTTTAGATTTCAACTGAGCGATTCAAAGACACTTTGGGGGAAAGTTCTCATGTCATGTGAGGAAGGTGAGCCAAAAACACCCCAAGAGAGGCCATCTGTAAAAGGCACTATGCCGAGGATCACACTGTGCTGTGCACAGGGTACCTGGGGTACTGCCTAGGGATCCTCAGATTTAACAAGTTCAGTGGTTATTGCCTGGAAACATCCATAACTTCTGCAACATCAGTATCTTGTCTCTAGGTGGCAGCATCTGTGAATTGTTGCTCACCAAGGACTCCGGAACTACTCTGTTGGAAGTTGCTAGTTAAACCATTTTCTCTAAGTGCTGTAGCTACAGAAGAACACACAGCAGCACAAATTGTTACATCACTGAAACCTCCACCCCAGACTTCAGAAACAAGGACAGGGAGTGAGCCATCCTTGCACGGGTGGCTCTTACATCGACTGTGACATATCATGAATGTTGTGCCTTGGCTGTTTAAGTTATGACTTCTAAAAACACCACATAGGTCAGTGGTCAGCAAATAGTTCTGAAAGGGGGCCAGACAGTAAACATTTTAGGCATTACAGGCTATAAAATGTGTTATGATTACTTGATTCTGCATTGTTATGCATAAATCACTGTAGGTTTTGCATAAACAAAAGTATGGCTGTATCCCAAACAATAAGACCTGATGTAAAAAACTGAAATTCAAGCTTTACATAATTTTTGTATGTCACAAAATATTATTAACTTTTCTCAACCACTTAAAATGCAAAAAAACTATCTTTTCTGTTATTTTTGAGATTATAATTACATTTTTCCTTCCCTTTCCTCCCTTCAAATCTCCCCATATGCCTCTCCTTACTCTCTTTCACATTCATGGCTTATTTTTTTATTAATTATTGATTATGTGTGTGTGTTTATGTATATATACACACATATATATGTCCTCTACTGGGATTTTGCTTACTCATCTTTCTCACAGACCATGAGAACTTTCCCCCAAAGTGACTTTGATGAATTGCTCATTTGAAATCTAACGAATGTTAAGAATCACTTGTAAGACTGAATGGAGTTTTATATTTTTTATTTAAATATATATTTATATATTTATTTTGTTTTTACATATATATGTATACACATATATGTAATATATATACATATATGTGTAATATATATACATATATATATGTATATATATACACATACACACACACACACACACACACACACACACACACACACACACACACAACCTTGCTCAGTCTGTGTAATGCTGCTTCTCTGTATGTATTCAGGACTGACCGTCTGGTGTTGGATAGCCAGTTGTGTGTTCTTCGCTGAGAAAGCCTATCTCTCCTGCTCTCAGCATTCCTTAGTTGCCTGTAGTTCTTTGTGTAGAGCAGAGGCCCCATGGTCTCTCCTCCATCCACTTGAACATGTCTATTATCCTTGTTCATCTCATGTTTAGGCAGTCACATTGGTGAGACTTTATAGATTCAAAAACATTAAGCTTAATTCTTTGACTGTTCAAAATCAGGAAGCTGGCTGGCCAGATTACACCAGTGGTTTTCAAGACCCCATCCCCCATTACAGATTCCAAGACCCCACCCCCCATCACAGATCAACTCGGTGAGGCAAAGCGAACTGGCTCTAAGATATTCAAAAAGAAATTAGAAAGCGAAAAGTCTCACTTTTTGCTTCTTAGACTCCTGATTCAAAGTTGATTCCTAGGGAACGTCTTAGCAAATGGAATAACACATCAGTCACCTGTCTCCAAACACAACCTTTTCTCTGGTCCAACATAGTGATTAAACAGGTAGCATGGAGATACTGTGGGAGTCCAGAGCATCTCACAAGCAGAAGCATGGCACAGTCTGGTCAGCAGGAAAATGCATGAAAGAACCTTAGCTATGCCAAGACCCGAACCTCCAAGGAGGCCGTATTCTTACCTGTTGTGTCTTGGCTCAGAGTTTCCTGGCTGCTGCTGCTGTAAGAAGGCACTGGAGTGATGGACAGCGAGGCCGGACAAGACAAAGGTGTAGCCAGGTCAGCTTTGCGAGTGAAGGCCTGGTGGTACACAGGGATGCCTGCATCTTTGGAGAGGAGGAGCGGCAGATCTGATGGGAGGGTGGGTCTGCCTTGTACATAGGGATTCTTCCAGTGGGTGAGTCCAATCGCAACAGGCCCAGCGACGTCGTAGCCTGTTGAAATAAACAGATTCGGCCAGCATAGATTAATATAAGACATGCCAAGATCCACAGAGGCTAGATTTTTATCTGGAAAGCAAAGCAAAGCAAGGTCCTTAAAGGTCTATAAAGTGGGATTACATTAATGTTAGTGAAAACAGTCAGAACCATCACTTCCTATTGATCACGTCTTCCAGAAAGCTCCTGGCTTCTCCACACAGTATTGGCATGGTGACACCTAAAGGATGTTAGCAGGCTGGGACTGAAGATATGTCAGAAGAAAGTTCAGGTGATGGGAGGACAGACTGAGAGACCAAGCAAGACAGGAAGGGAAAGGAAGACAAGATGTAGGAAGGGAAGCTTTGTGGACTGGATGTATGTGGTGATTAGCATGGCGTCAACTCAGCCACTGCCCCCACCCATGCTTTACAGACAAGCCTTACTTCTACACTCCGAGCTGAGCCTCCCTTGAATTAGAAGATGTTTTAGTTATCTTCAGACTTCCTTTCTCGTCTTTCTCTACTTGGCTCTCCTTCTCACTTCTGTCCTACAAGTCCCTAGCCACTTGGCTCCGGAATGACACTCTCTGTTCAGTTAATTCCCTCAACACAGGGCAGCAGGGAGATCGTGTGAAAGGCTATGGAGCAGAGGCCGTGTGAAGGTCATTAAAGGACTGAATCAAAACACTGACTTCAGTAAAGAAAACGAACTTCAGAGACACAGCCACATGGACACAGGGAAAGAGCCTGCAGTGACCAGCTAACTCTGTCAGCGTGGTTTGAGTGAAGATGTCTCCCATAGGCTCAGATCTTTGAATATTTATTCCCCAGTTGGTGTCACTGCTTGGTGAGGTTGTGGAATTTGTACTCTTTGCTGGAGGAAGTACATCACTGGAGGAGGGGGTTCTGAGAGTTTACAGCCTCTTCCTACTTCCTGTTTGTTCTTCCTGCTTAGTGCTTGCACTTGAGGATGTAAGCTATTAGTGTCCTGAGCCTGTCTCCATGCCTCTCTGCCACAATGTACTCTTAACCCTCTAAAACAGACAGTTCTCAACCTGTGGGTAGAGGTACCTTTGGGGATCCCATATCAGATATCCTGCCTGTCAGATATTTACATTAGGATTTATAACAGTAGCAAAACTATAGTTGTAATTTTAAATTATAATTAAAAAAAATAATTTTATGATTGGGGGTCACCGTGACATGAGGAACCGGATTAAAGGGTCAAGACATTAGAAAGGTTGAGAACCACAGCCCTAGAACCACAAGCCCAAATAAACACCTCCTTCTATAAATAGCCTTGGTCTTGGTATTTGATCAAAGCAACAGAAAAGTAACTGCTATCTGTCTCTCACTGATACTTGTCTATGACAAAGAGAACAGATCTTTCTTCAGCCCAGTGTGAACAGAAGGTCTAGATTTTTCTAGGATTGAGTAAAGCCAGGTGTGTCTTGAGACGCCGAGCTTCCATGGAAACAGAGGTGTGAACACATTTGTTAGGAAGAGCGAGAAATGGAAATGATGGTCAAGAGAGATGAGGCAAGCACCATGAATCCACCATGAATCCATCATCCACATTAAAGCTGCGGTTAAAGCCTAGAAATCAAAGAATGACAATATTTCTGGTACTTACTGGCACAGCACCAAGGGAACTATTAGCATCATCACATGTCAACTTTACAACATTCCTGTCAATCGTGCACGGTTTGTCCCATGAATAGATGAAGAAACTGAGGCTGAGAGGAGCTATATCTTCCCCTATGGTCAAGATTACACATAAATCAAGATTCAAAGGCAGACACTCTGAAGACAACACTGATGTGCTTTCTTGCTAAGAAAGTGGTCAAGCATGCTCTGCTGTGTGTGTTCTGTCACTAAGAAAGTCGTCAAGACAGGTTCCAGGAGCTACAGATGGGAACTGGGCCCTGAAAAGTCAAATTTGTGTTATTTATTCCTTTCTGGACAATTTTTTTTTAAATAGAGGAACCCAATTATACTTGAGGAAAGGAAAGCGCTAAAAATCATGCCAACAGGGCTTTTCTCATCCTTCTCGTTTGGTCCCCTTTATAGAAGGCATCACATGGGATGCAGGGAATGCAAGTGAACCTTCTGAGAGGATCAGGAAGCCCCTGGGGCTCATTAATAAGAACTCAACCTCTCTGTGTTCTGATCTGTAGTGAAACCAGGGAGGAATTTGAAGGCTGTCCCCAGCAGTGAGTTCAATCATGTTTCCCAGATGACACTTCTGATTCAATCTTCTTGGCTATCCTCTAAACCTTTCTATGGTATTGGCTATGGAAGTGAAGTTTCAGCGTACTTCATTTAAATGGATGCTTTCTTATATTCTTTATTTTTAAAAATTGAAACCATAATGCTTCCTTATTATGCCAAAGAATCCTTGCCTTGTCTTGCCACTCAGACACTCATCTCTTTCATTAAATAATTCTTTTTTAAAAAAAATATTGACATTATAGTATAATCATACTCCTTTCCTGTCCCTCTCCTCTCTCTAAACCAGTGCTTCTCTACTTGTGGGTTGAGACTACCGCAGGGTCACATATCAGATATACTACTATCATGGTTTGAATATGCTTAGCCCAGGGAATGGCACTATTAGGAGGTGTGGCCTTGTTGGAGTAGGTGTGTCACTGTGGGCATGGGCTTAAGACCCTCACTCTAGCTGCCTTCCAATAGTAGCCTTCAGATGGAGATGTAGAACTCTCAGCTCCTCCTGTACCATGCCTATCTGGATGCTGCCCTGTTACTGGCTTGATGATACTGAACTGAATGTCTGAACCTGTAAACCAGCCCCAAATAAATGTTGCCTTTTATAAGACTTGCCTTGGTCATGGTGTCTGTTCACAGCACTAAAACCCTTACTAAGACATATCAGATATTTGCATTATAATTTGTAACTAGCAAAATTACAGTTATGAAATAACAATGAAATAATTTTATAGCTGGAGGTCACTTTAACATGAAAGAGTTGCAGCATTAGGATAGTTGAGAGCCACTATAGTCTAAAATCTCCCATGTACCTTCTCACATTGCTCTCTTTGGAATTCACAGCCTCTTTCAACTCTCTGTGTGTGTGTGTGTGTGTGTGTGTGTGTGTGTGTGTGTGTGTGTGTTCCTAAGTATATAGCTATACAGTGATACAGTATCTCTTAAGAATGTCAGAAGCTATATCCATATAGTCTCAGTAGCATGGCTGTCTAAACAGGACCTGAACATGGACATCATGAATATACATGCTAGTGTGTAAGGGAAGAAAACTCACAAGGCTTCTGCCCTAGACAAAGAACTACAGTCAACTAAGGAAATCTGAGCACAGGAGAAATAGTCCCCAAGGGAAAGCATACCAATCCATGATTCATTATCAAATGGCCAGCCCTGAAAACATATAGATTCAAGTCTCTTTCTCTTTCCTTTCACATTCCCAAGTCCATCTAAAATCATTACCAAGAAGAGAGCATACTGTAAAAGTGTGTTTAAGGCTCTATAAGTGCTCCTTAATTTAAGAATGGGAAAACTGTTGTAAATATAAACAGGACATTGTTCAACCTTTGACAAAGAAACCCTTGTTTAATAAGCAAGAAAGACATCTTGTTAAGTGAAACAAGCCAGGCACAGAGAAAAAAAAAATACTTCACAACCTCACTTTTTTATGTAGTCTTTAAGTATAAGAGGTCAAATAACCCCAACTACACAGAAACAGAGAGTAAATGCAGTTCAGGGGAATAGGAGGAAAGAATGGGAGATGGTGGTCAAAGACCATATATTAACATTGTATTGTACATATACATATATACATATACCATATATTAACATTGTATTGTACAGTGCAAATCTGTTAGAAGAGTAGATTTTAGAAGTGCACAAAATTAAAAAAAAAAAACTAGGAGTCAATAGCTATGTTAATTTTCTTAGTAATAATGTTATATGTATAATATATATATTATATTTATATATATAATTATAATATATAAAAAACCATATATATAATTATATATAAATATATAATATAAATTATATATTTATATGTATATATAAAACCACATTGTATACTCTAAATATGTATATAAAACACATAATGTCAAATTACTCATAACTGTAACTACATATTCACCATAATATATCTATATTTTCTTCCTTCAAAAACAATTTTTAAAGGTTTTCAGTAACTCTGGACTCTAAACTTTCAGATTTTACTGGTTCTTACACAAAATCATAACTAATTTGGAGCACTTTCTTAATGTTAAGAAGACAATGTTCACACGGCTTAAGGGTTTTTTTTTTTTTTTCACATTAAAAGTTATCCCAGAAATGGTGCTCTTTAGCAAATATTTTAATCCATTTCATTGATACAGACAAGCTATAATAAGATTTGCATAATTATGATCAAATGTAAATGGGACACTCTAAATTTGAAAGTAGCAATGAGGTCAAAGTATTTTTAGGGAACAGTCAACCAAAGGAACAGCTGGCATCCCAGAAACAAGCAACAAACTATCCCACTAGTGGCAGGCATATGCCCCCCCTCAACACCCCCATGACATCAGTCCACTCAAGGAGAATGACGGCAACAGGTATCTCAGTTGCCTTTAAGTTCAGCATCAACATTGTCACTTGACAGACTCAAAACTGTGAAGGGGACCACAGAAAGCACACTCAGCGCTGTCATCAGCCTTTGGGAAAATAATTGATGTTAATCACCTCTGATGTTCTTACAGGTCTAACACATGAGTAAAAGCTACCATAAAATAGGGAGTCCGCCAAGAGCTAAAACATATCGAAGGATTTTGAAAGAGTAGTTTGTCTGTGCCTGGGATCTTCCCTATACCTCTGCTTCAGCAGCTCCTGCAGGGATTAATCTACACAAGCCCTGTATCTTAGAATCCCTCACATAAGGAGGAGGATGTCTATTTTCTAAGACAGTGGTTCTCAACCTTCCTCGTGTTGCGACCCTTTAATATAGCTCCTCATGGTGTGGCGACTCCCAACCAAAAAAATTAGTTTTGCTGCTACTTCATAACTGTAATGTTGTTACATTGTGAATTTTAATGTAAACATCTGTGTTTTCTGATTATCTTAGGCCATCCCTGTGAAAGGGTCATTCGATCCCAAGGGGTCATGTATGACGCATAGGTTGAGAACATCTCTAAGAGGATGAATGTAAGAATGAAAGAAAGCAAAGAATTATTGAAACAGAACTCCTCAAATGAACCAAAGGCAGACATCTTCCCTTTAGCACTGAGTGTCTAAACTGTTTTTCTGTTTTCTGCTTTTGCCATGAATATTACCGAAAGCTCTTTGTTACCAAGACTTTGGATAGATTGCGGGAAATGGATGCTGCCTATTCTCTCCCTATGCAGCAGAATCTCGTGTCCTTCCTTCTTGTCTTCAACAGCTTTGACTTTGTTTTCTGGGAATCTGTCCCAACCCTGAGGAATCCCTGGGGATAGCTACCCACAACAGGTGATCATCCCCACATACCTGGCCAGACTCTCAAGTGGCCTTGATAGGGACAAGGCCAGTTGATTGACTCAGGAATGGTCATGGGACCCCATAAACCTGAGAATACAAGTCAGGTCCCCTGAAGCTCTTCAGGGAAAAGGCTCTCCACTCATTAAATGGAGTCCTAAGGATATACTGCATTTATTTTCCTCACTGAGCTGCCACCGTGAGGATAAGCCACCATGAAAGTGGAGGGGAGAAGGCCTCTCACAACAGTTAAGAACGAGCCTGCCTCTGGTCTTCTGTGGATGAAAGAATAAGCTCCCTATGGTCTTGGCCAAGCAGGGAACTGAAGTAAAAGTCTGGTTCTATTGACACCTTGGAAAACTAAGCATCCCCTGTCCCCACCTCCCGTTCAGAGGTTAGATTTGTAGAGCTCCTGTTTTTAAAAGTTCCACAAAACTATGTGGCTTAATGTAACAGAAATGTATTTGTTTCACAGTTCTGGAAAGCAGTAGTCAAAAGTGATGTGTCACAGGGGCCACACAGCCTCTGATGGCTCCACCATCACAATCTTGTCCTTGCCTTTCTCTTGGGTCCCTGTGTTCCTAGAATTCAATGCTGTTCCTTGGCTGATAGACATCTTACCCCACTTCCACATGGCATTGTCCCTGTGTATTCCTGTAACCCTTCTCATTACAGGCACACTGGTGAATCACAGCTCATATTAAGCACGTATAATGTCCTCTTAACTTGATGCCATTCACAAAGACCCTACTTCCAAATAACATCACATTTGCAGGTACTGAAGACTAGGACTTCAAGATTCCTTTTGGAAGGCCCAGTTTAATCTATAAATCCTGACATGGTAGGTACAGCTTCTGGATCAAGAAAGGGCATTTGCCCCTGTGTACAAGTTGTCAGGTAACAGAAATGCCATCCGACAGAATCAAGGCTGCCTATGTTCAAACCTCAGTTCTTACTACCAGTGAGTCCAGAGTCAATGGTTTAACCTCCCAGGGTCTCGGTTTCCCCATCTATAAAGTGTAGGCAGTAATTCTATCTACCTTAGGACCTTTGTTAGCATCAAATGAGTAATACAGAAGAAACACTCAGAATAGCACTTAGGAAACACCCGACCCCAGTGTGTCTCCTACTGTATCATTGCTGCTGGGCCTCCCTCCAGTTTCACTGGGGATGCCTTCATTCAGTCCACGCCCCATAGTTCCTTATGCCAAGCTCTGAAACATGGGTTCTATATAGGGTTGTCACCAGGCTCGACTTTGAGCTCTGAGTTGCTCTGATTTTTGAGAAATATGCTTGTTTAACTCCCTGCCCTTTGTCTTTCTAGCCCAACTGGGTTCCCCTCAAAGGCCGGTCCTTGGCTCTCTGCACATAGAATGTAGTGACTCTCACTCTCATGATCTCAGGCAATCCCAAAGACTCAGCCAGCCTCTTCATACAGACAATGCCTCTGGCTACACCCTCTGACCATTCTAACCACAATTCCAGTTTCCTACAAGAGACTCTAAGGAGTCACATGCATACCTCACATCCAAGCTATAACAGCCACACCCCAGCATATCTAAACTATATTGGTTGTATCCTTTTCCTAATTTCCTTATTTCTGACAGTGGTTAGACTCATTGGCACCTGACTCAAAATCTCAGAGCACTCTTGTCTACCCTCAGACACAGTCGATGGCCACTCTCACCTTCTAACCTATCCCTCACCCTCTGACATGCCTCTTGATCCCACTTTCTTGGCTTTGCTACCATCTTACGTCAGGACTAGTCACAGCCAGTGACTTGCATAACACACCAGATTCTCCCACAGGAAACACAGCAAGCCCTCTCTCAGAACAACCTCTCATCCGTGCTGGAATTTAAGCTTCTCACTGTCTGACTGCAGGCCCTCTCTCTATGGCCTCCCCCTGCTTGACAAATATTTCTAAAAATAATCTTAAGTATTTGAAATTTCCAAACAGGTTCTGAAGGGTGAACTCCAGAGAATTATTTTTAAATGTCATTACTCTTCACTTTAAAATTAATCACTTTAAAAAAAAATCAATATTCTGGACCAAGTGCTAATTTTAATACTTGAGTCTGCTTTGGTGTTCGAATGAAGTGACACCAATCCACAGATTTCATGAGAGGTGAAAACAGTAGACATGTCAGGGTGCACTCATACTATGTAAAGACTGAGAGACCTCGTACCAGTGAGCAGCGATGGACTTCGGAGTAAATCAGACAGGTGATGGCAGTGCACTCTTTATAAAATACCCAGAAGTACTATGTTGGGGTCAAAGGTTGTCCCGATGAAACTAATAGCATGTTGCCTTGCAAGTAGCAATTGTATTTCAGCAAAGACACAGGATATAGCTTAGTAAACTAATTAGGGGATTCAGGGGCCACTTTGCTTTATAGCATTTTAAATCCAATGTGATTTTTAATGGGTATTTAGAACAGAAGGGGGTCCATGTTTAGTTTTATGTTTGAATATACTCGTGCAACTTTATAATCAAAAGAATTTAAATCCTTTTTTCAGGCTCATCAATATTTGATAGAACTCTCTGTTGTGGCTGGCCATTTAAAGGAAGCCACATTCTGGAATCTCAAGGCACGGGTTGTAGAGTCTAAGAGACTTGTACCGGAACCCTGATCATATTAATAGCAAAAAGAAGTCCCTTAATCTGTACGATGAAGAAATACTGGCACCATGTCACAGAGTTCCTGTTTAGTAAAATGAATTTAGTAGAGAGCCAACAGTAGCGGGTGGAGACAAAATAAATGTTAGTTGTGGTCACCACCAAGTTTTTTGTAAGTCACTGCCTACGATTCTAGACTCAAGAATGTTTTGCAAAAAGTGGGAAAGAATAGACTCAACAAACAGAAAAATAAAGAAGGTTGTGTCAATCTTCCTCCTTTGGGCACAGTGAATACATTTAAGCTTAGGTAGGAAAGAAAACAGAAGAGACTGAGGGTGCGCTCTGCCCGTGGGTTGCAGGTTCGTGAGCTTTCTGGCACGAGACAGGGAGGGAAGAGAACAGCAAGTCCCAATCTGAGGACATTTCCAATGTTACATACTTTAGGGTCTGGAGATGTTTCTGAGAAGGAAGGGACAGGGTGGCTAGTACACATGGGATTTCTCAGACCATAGAATGCCTTTAAATATGGCAAAGGCATAACCTTAAATACGTGCAAAAGGGCACCCGAGAGAGTGGGAAATGTTATGTCCGTCTGGTTCTCTTTGGTTCATTCAGATCCCAACAGGGAAAGTCTGACTTTGGATTTTAGCACCACACTAACATCTGCTTCACATACTCTTCAGACAGGAAAGGATGCACCTTTCCTCCAAGAATTGGTGGACAAAAATTTTCCATCATTTTCATAACATTAGTTTCCTATTTGCAGTTACCAGGGGGCTTTTAATATATTTAAAAATATTTAATGATACTCCTCAGATATTAAAAAGTAACTTGGTTGTGATATTAAGTGTGTAACAGTCCAGATGACACACCAATGAAATTGGTAAAGCAAACACTGAAACATTAGTAAAACAGGAAGTCACTGTAGACTAGCTTTTCCAAGTCCTTTCAATGGCAGCAAGAATCCACAAGGGGGCGCCCCAGGATGAGATCCCACCAGCAGCAACTGCTGTGGCTCAATCCTTCCACAGGTACTTTTCTACTTGTTCCTTCCTGAACCGCCCTCCCACCCAGGTTAAGCGTGTTATAAGACAGTCACTGCAATTGCTCACCTATGGTGATCTGGCTGACACAGCTGTAGTAGCTGCCCGTCGTTGCAGAGGACAGGTTATAACTCCCGCTGCTCACGTCTTTGTCTGTTAAGAAAGCAAGACAAGAAGGTTAATACCAACTCGTGGTTACCGTGACTACGACGTAAGCTTATGACTGAAAAATAATAAAAAATAAAGGCATCTCTGTGTCTGTGACACAGGTGATCTCATACTCGTCCGCTGGGTCATGGGCACCAAGCACCCAAGGTTGTGGGTGCTCTTTTGCATCCCAGCAATCCCTGAGCGTGCCAAGGTCAGATCCAAATGTAACAATGTACGCTGACTTAAAACAAGACGAAGGAATAAAGTTAAAGGACACACACACACACACAACACACACACACACACACAACACACACAACACACACACACACACACACACACACACACACACACACACACACACGGCTGCTTTCACTTCTTTCTAGTTATAAAGAGATTATGGTCACAGACAAGAAATAGGAGGACTTGGGTTTAAAGGCCAGCTTTGTTTAATGTAAGTCCTTGAACTTGTTAATTCCTTTCAGTATTAGTCTCCATCTGAACACGGGGGTCATAAGGCTAATCTCAAGGATAGGGAGATGAGATACAGCTCACGAGAGATGGATCAGCCGCAGGAAATGTACCCCTGGCACATAAGTCCGTATATGCAGAATGTATTGGGTCAACCAGTCCCAGAACTAAAGCATAGAAAATGAGTCCAGCTGCTCCAAAGTCGCCATTCTAGAGTCTCTCCAAAGCCCTTGCTAACAGCCTGTCTTTAGACGATTCTGGAAAGGAGATTTCTAGAAGGCGGGGTTGAAGGCATCAGAAATGCACACCAACAGAGAGATCTCTTAGTGACAGGTGGTTGTAAACAAGTAGAAAGAACAGGCATGAAGGAGAAAAGCGCTTTGAAGACTAGGAGTCAACAGTAGAGTGAGAGGCTTGAATTAGAAGCAAGGTGCCTAGGAAGAGGCTATGGATAAACCAAAGTGGCAAAGCCACTCTGCTCTCAATGGTAAGTATTGGACAGCAAAGGGACAAAGAGGTGTGGCAACGTGCGACATAAGGAAACCGTGTGGAGAAAGGTGCACACACTAATGGGCCTCGGACAGAAAACATCAATCAAAAGCTTAAGTGTGGCTCTTAAACCAGACTTTTCATGATGGCCTTAATATTGATTTAGTCCTTGAGGGACCAGTTTTGTTGAAATGAGAATACCATATAACCAGAGGGAAAACTTGTAGATCCTAGAGTGTATATATATATATATATATATATATATATATATATATATATATATGTGTGTGTGTGTGTGTGTGTGTGTGTGTATGTATGTATATATATATATATGTGTGTGTGTATATATATGTTACACCATATTTCATATTATATATAGTACTACATATAGTATGATATTGGAATATAGTCTAATATATTGGAGTCATGGGAATTTGGTAAGTATGTAGGAAAGCTGAACAAAAATTAACATAGAAAATAATTAGTCTGATCCCAGAGGTATAAAAAATTGAAAGCACTAAATAATAAAAGTATGGAAGAAGCCAGGTACTCGAGGCAGGGGTAGAATGGTAAATTTAGTCACTTACAAAACATGATGAGAACATTTATTGTTAAGAAATTTTCAGTAAAGTCACAAGAGCAATTATAAAATCAAAAATCAATAGAAAGTCACCAATTTCCAGAACCCTTCACTAGGTTCAAGAGTAGAAGTGGGATGGAGAATGAGAGATAGGATTTAATGAAAAGTTCAAATTAGCAAAGGGAAATAAAATAAGAAAATGCATAGAAAAAAAAGACAGTCCAAGATAAGATGCAGGAAGAATGTCAGCCCTATTGATAACAGTAGTACGTGTAAACAAGCCGAAGCTGCTATTTTTAAAACTGTGAGGTTGATTTAGAGAACAAAACATTGTTTACAAAGGAAACATCTAAAATGAGATCCAAGAAACACCAGAAATCGGAGATATAAAAAGATAAGAAATGATGATAGACAGCAAGCAAATATGATCCCAAGTAAAACCAAGGTATCTGTTACCTTTAGATGAAAAGATTGCAAAAGAGTCATTAATAGTCACAGACATTTCAGAGTTTAATTCTCCAGGAAGATATGGAAAGTTCAAAGATGTACACTCAAAGTAATTACAAACTGTATAAGACAAAATGGAAATTAATTTATTGATGTATGACACAATAAGGAGAGATTGGCAAATTCGTCATCACAGGGGGAGATTGTAACTTAGGTTTAGTAATTGATTGGTTGAATAAGTAAAAACGTAGTGTAAACACACACAGACACACAGACACACACACACACACACACACACACACACACACACACCCCTAAAGAATAGGAAGACCAGTCAGAAAAGGAAGCTGATCATTAAAACCAGGAGGAGGACAACAGAGGATAATGGGAGGAGTGGGCGTTAGGATGATCAAAATGCATTATGCCTATGTATGAGGCTCATTATCATATACAATTACCATATGCTGATAAAAACATTTTTAAAAAGTTAATAGAGGACTAGAGAGATGCCTCGGTAGATAAAATGCCTGCCAGGTAAACATGATGACCTGCAAATTGGACTCCTGTCTCCTATAAAAAAACCAAACATGGAGGCAAACATGTTCTTGTATGCCCAGCATTTGGAAGGTTGCCTTGCAGAGAGACAAGTGGATCGATGAAGCTCACTGGCCACCAGCCCGGCCAGATCAATGAGCTTCAGGCTCTGTGAGAGACCCTGTCTCAAAAATAAAGGTTGAGAACAATCAAAGACAGACACAAACATTGACCTCTGGTGTTTGCAAACAAAAAAAAACGTAAAATAAATAATATCAGTTTAACAGTCAGATACCCCACTCCCAAGAGAGAATGTACATTTTTAATTACTTTTATTGCATTATTTTGTGTGTGTGTGTGTGTGTGTGTGTGTGTGTGTGTGTGTGTGTGTGT
>JANHMN010000021.1:11504320-11563946 GCA_030674055.1 Rhabdomys pumilio
TGTGTGTGTGTGTGTGTGTGTGTGTGTGTGTGTGTGTGTGTGTGTGTGTGTGCAAATGCCACAGTACATGTGTACAGGTCAGAGGAGAGCTTCTGGGTGACAGTTCCTGAGATACAGCAGAAGGCTTGGTGGCTCGGTGACAGTCTTCTTTGCCACTGAGACATCTTGCCAGCCCCTTTACATTTTTAACTATTAAGCCTATATTGAACTATTATAAAACTTGATGATACATTAGATCATAAAGTAAATCTCAACAATTACAACACACATCATTGTCATCAAAGAGCACTGTCTTAATTAGGATCTCTATTGCTGTGACTAAAACACCATGACCAAAAGGCAAGTTGGGGAAGAAAGGGTTTATTTGGCTCACACTTCCAGATTGTAGTCCATCACTGGAGGAAGTCAAGAGAGGGACTCAGCTGGGGCAGGATCCTGGAGGTAGGAGCTGATAAAAAGGTTGTTTACTGTCTTGCTATATCCTTAAAACGAGAAGCACTTCTCTATGACATAACTTTAATGTTTGTAGGCGATATTCTCAAAGGCTTTGGAACCAACCAAAGATATTTTTAAGGGTCTGTGTAATCTAGCCTGTGCTGGGAGCTGGGAGAGTTACAATGTGCCATGCCAGGAAGGACAAATCCCAAGGCAATGTAGGAGTGCCAGATCACAGATAGCCTGAGGCTGTAGGGAGAGATGACAGCTAACAGTGCTACTCAGGCAGTTGTACCTCAGAAAGATTTGCTCTGAGGGAAAAAAAAACAAAAAAACAAAAAAAAAACTCTTTTAAAAAGAAGCCCTGTTAGCTGGTGTTTAACACCCTTGTAATAAGATGCCCAAATTCCTGTTTCATGAGCCAGTGACAATTATCCCAAGATGAATATATCATACAAGGGCTACAAAGAGAATGCAACTTGCAAGGAAGGACATCTGGGTAAGATGAAGTCGCTGAGGACAAATTGCCGGCAGGTGCATAAGAACAGAAGCTGGGGGGTGGCCTCACATCACCAGATAAATGGCCAGTTAGCCCAGCATCCATCTCTGGGACTGAGTTCTGAGAGATGTAGCTCAAACTGCTAAAAAAAAAAAAAAAAAAAAAAAAAAAAACAAGGATGCCATCTCATGGTGTATGTTTATCCCATTTGCTGTGTAGAAATATTTCTGACACTGGAGCCCTGGCCCTTTCTCTTTTATCAGCTCATCTCCCAGAGACTTTCTTCTTTGTATTTTGACTGATAGCAGTGTATTGTAAAGCGCACTGATGCCTACTATGAACAGCAGGCACCGAGCAGCACCTGATACAGACAGATGTGTGGGGGGACTTCTCTCTAAGACGCTGACAAACAACCATCAAAGCACAGCACGGCTGCCTTCACAGCCACTTCCATAAAACCAGCTCTCTTTACTAATGTGATAAGGACAAACAGCATGCCATGCGCTCACCCGACACTGCTCTGGTGCTCTCCTGGGTTTTCCCACCGCTTGCACATCAGCTCCAGAAGTCAGGCCAGGTTGCAGGAGGGCTTGAGTAGCATGTCCTCTGCATCCTCCTCCCGACCTGAGGAAGTACCACATTCCTAGAGGGCAGAGACCTCCCCAAGGCAGCGGTATTCACGATGCCTGGCCCTGTCTAGTGTACACAAGGCACAACAAATGTTTGCCAAACGCCTCCAGAAAGCTTTCAAACACTTTAATCACTGTTGGTGTATTTAAAACACTGTGCCTGATACTCATTATCTCAGCTTCTTTTGGGTCCACCCTAGCAGCAGTCACCATGAAGCCCTTACACAAATCCTAATTAAAAAACCCTTTCTTTTACCGCTTAAAGCTACTTAATTCCATGCTGGAAACTCACACAATCCGTGTTCATTTTTCTCAAAGAGTAAAGACTTGAGCTTTATTATTATATTATAGGATTCATTAAACAGGCAGGTTTTATTTGTATTTCAAGAACATAAGAAACACTGTGTTAAGCACATAGTAAGTCTTCACAAAGGTTTACAGTAGACTGAGTTAGTTTTTCTAGAACCTTCCTCAGGAGCACTGAATAGAGTATTTATCTAGGTCTATATTCGCATAGAAAAATCCACGTCATTGTTTAAGAGTTGGATGTTTGTGTCCTCCGTACTTGTATGCTGAAGCTGTAACCCCTGATATGATGGTATTTAGTGTAGGTTCTTTTAGGAGAGACCTGTTGTCTTAGGGTTTTATTGCTATGAAGACACACCACAACCAAGGCAACTCTTATAAAGGAAAACATTTAATTGGGGCTGGCTTGCAGTTTCAGAGGTTTAGTCCATTACTGTCAGGGCAGGAAGTATGTCAGGATACAGGCTGACATGGTCCTGGGGACAGAGCTGAGAGTTCAATATCTTGAATTGCAGGCAGCACTGAGTGACTGCGTGGCCACATTGAGCACTGGATATAGCTTGAGCACAGGTGACCTCAGAGCCCACCCCCACAGTGACACACTTCCTGCAACAAGGCCACACCTCCTAATAGTGCCACTCCCTATGGGCCAAGCATTCAAACACATGAGTCTATTGAGGGGGGCAGACTTATTCAAACCACTACTTCCAGCTTTAGAGGGTATGACCCTCATGGTGAGGTTAGCATTCTTAAAGAATACAAATATATTGTTCTCCCCTTGAGCATACACCTAAGAAGGACCAAGTCAACTACTTTGCAGAGGGAGCTATCTGCAAGCCAGGAGTTGTCCCTTACCAGACATGGAATCTACCAGCACCTTAATCTTGAATTTTCCACCCTGAAAAACTGTTAGAAATAAATGCATGCTGTTGAAACCATTCATCTATGGTATTTGTTGTATACTAGGTTGAAATATACTAAGACATTTTTATTTTTAAAAAATTCAATATTTACAAGAAAGAAATAAAAATGAGTCTTCGTAGAATCAAAATAAAATTTCAACTTACTTTGACCCCAGGAAGAAACTTACATAATGTGAAAGGCTCAAAACCAAGCAATAATCCGTGTTTGCTTCAAACAAATTCCTTAATCAAAGGATCTTAATCAGTGTTGACCATGATTGTCTGTGTCACATAACAACAAGCATGCCAGGCGGTGATGGAGAAACAGGCGTCATCAAACAGTCCCTTGGTGTCATTTGTAGTGAAGGGTGAATCCTAGTCAGTTAGTGTGTATACCATTTCACTGTAGAAAGAATGCTTTTATTCTTCAGCACGTTCCTGGTTTTTAGAAACTAAAAGAAAGTTATTTTGTTTGCAAATTCCAATAGGAAAACGAAAACTCAAAACTTGTTAATGGTGTACTTGCTGATAAGTTGCCCATGCTCCAGGAAATCCAACCGATTGTCCATGCAGACAGCCCTAATTAAACTCTGGGACACACACACACACACACACACACACACACACACACACACACATTCACATACACATACTCATTCACACACGAATAACGCAAGCAACACACATACAACACACACACTCACACCCAAGCACACAGACACACACATTCATTCACATAAGCACACACATGCACGTATTCATTCACACCCACCCACCCCCCACAGACAAACAACACACTCATACTCATGCATACACACACTCATGCACATCCAAGTCACACACACTCACAAAGGCACACACGTGCACACACTTGCTCGCACAAAAGCACACGCTCACACTCATTCTCTCTCCTTTTCTCTCTCTCTCTCTCTCTCTCTCTCTCTCTCTCTCTCTCTCTCACACACACACACACACACACCACGAAAGTATGAGAGGCACTTGTTGAGAAGTAGAATGAAAGTTTTCACAGGAGAAGTTGTGGGAAGAGACAGAGTAATGGGACCAAAAAAAAAAAAAAAACTAAAATCTGACGCCTGTGCCCAGAGCAGTCATAGGGCGCCAGCTCTGCGACCAATCCCCCAAAAGCCAGAGGAGGCTGGACTCCAGGAGCTCTAACACGCCCAGGAACATAAGATAATAGAATCGCAGGATCTCAGGAGCCCGGGCACACCAGGATTTCAGGATCCCAGAAGCAGCCTGACTCCCAGGAGCTATCACAACCAGGATCTCAGGATCACAGGATCACAGAGACAGCTGGACTCTGAGGAGTTCTGACACAACCAAGATAACAGGACAGACAGGCTCCAGTCAGAGTCAGTGAGTAAAGGTAGCACTAGAGATAACAAGATGGTGAAAGGCAAGCTCAAGAACATAAGCAACAGAAACCAAGGTTACTTGGCATCATCAGAACCTAGTTCTCCCACCATAGCAAGTCATGAATACCCCACAACACTGGAAAAGCAAGATTCTGATTTAAAAATCACTTCTCATGATAATGATAGAGGGCTTTAAGAAGTACATAAATCATACCCTCAAAAAAATACAGGAGAACACAGGTAAACAGGTAGAAGTCCTTAAAGAGGAAACACAAAAATCCCTTAAAGAATTACAAGAAAACACAACCAAACAGGTGAAGAAATTGAACAAAACCATCCAGGATCTAAAAATGGAGGTAGAAAGAACTAAAATCCATGATGTACATGCAAAAACGGTCAAAGAATAAAAGTAAAATTTCACAAGTGTGTACACAGTTGGGGACAGTCAGGTGTGCCTGTCATTCTAGCTACTCCAGTAGCTGGAGATGGAGGATCATTTGAGCCCAGGGCTCAACAGTTTCCATCTCTAAGAAGGAAAGCAACAGTTTGGGAATGGTGGATGACTGCTCTCTGCTGGAGTCTCTTCAGTCCTTCAATCAGCCAGGCAGTCAAGGACTGGTCACATGCCAGGCATGGTGCTAGGCACCAGGGACACAGAGATGGAAGAATGGACCCTGTACTCTGGGATTTTACAAGACACTCATGGCAGTACAACCCAAGAAGCTAGTCGGTAAATCGTTTTAGCTTTACCCCTAAGAAGTCCTGGAAGAAGCTCTGTATGACATAGAGAAGACTCAGGAGAAGAGATGAGATCTGGATGAAGAAGGTGGAGGAATGTACCCAGAAAAGACTTCATCACCTGCCTCCCTAACATCTAAGATGCTACAGCCAAGGGCAAGAAGGGTGTGGCAGATTACCCCGATCCTAGGTAGAGTGAGTTTTAAGCAGAAAAACAGCAGAATGGGGTGTGCAAGTGACCAGCAGCTGAGATGCTACTCCTTGCGTCAGACTGGGCAATCGTGCTGGCCTGGGTATAGGAAAGGAAGAAACTGAGGTGAACATCCTAAACAAAAGAATCACCAGGACATAGTGGGTGAGGTCCTTGGCTAGGAGAAGCAGCTGCTGGTAACAGCTAATACAGAGGCCAGTCAGTTCTCACATCCGAAGGTTCTGCATCCAAGGAGTCACCCGACCAAGTATACAAAATATTATTGTACAAACTGTGTGTGTACTGAACTCACACAGGCTTTTATTTGTCAAGTTATCACTCTCTAAACAACGCAACCACTTATATAGCAATTGTACCGCAATAGGTTTAATCAGCAACGTAGAATACAGGAGAGTGTGGGCAGATGACAAGAAAACATGCCATTTTGTACAAGGGACTTGTGCATCCATAGATTTGGGGCTCCGTGGACTGGAATGAGTAATTTTGACTGTCAATTTGAATAGACCTAGAAGAGCTTGTAGGATTTTCTAGATTAAGTTAACAGAAGTGAGAAGAGCCTCTCTAAATGTATGTACCACCGAACCATGGTCTGAAGTCCTAGACATATTTTTTTAAAGCTAGCTGAGAATAAGCATCCCTCTCTCTCTGCTTCCTAATTAAGGATGTAAGGTGACCAGCTGCCTGGATTTCCTGCCATGATGTCTTCCCAACCATGATGGGCTATGCCTTCAAACTATGAGCCAAAATAAATCCTTTCTTTCTTAAGTTATTTGTAACATGGATGTATTTGATCACAACAATGAGAATAGTAACTGAGACTGAGATCAAGCACCAGTTGCTCTCACTATATACAATTCAAATGTAATTGACGGTACCATTGTATCTAAAGCTCAACATGACCCTAGTTTAAAAGTAGCAACAGCATAGGAGGCAGATTAAACTACCCAAGGACCAGAGTATAGATTCCCAGGAGTGTAGCCAATGTGATGGCTAAGCACAGTAGGATGCACTTCTCCGGCCACTCCCTGTCTCCTTTGTCATGCTCCTTCCTGCAGTGTATGGTCCAGCTGTCTTCACTCCCAATGGCTCGTCTTCACTTCTGCTTACATTGTTGTTGCTCTTGGAACGCCTTCTCTTTCCCCATCAATCTCTAACTCTTGTCTCCTCTTCTGAGGAAGTGTTGTTGGCTCACCCTCCGCGCTCTCATCCCCATACCCTGTGGTTCTTCAACTGTTCTGGTTGACCTTGCCATTTGAGAGAGAAACAGTGCCGTCTCCCCCATCCTGGATCTGAGCTAGTAACCTGACACACGGTTTAAGCTCAGAGCTGGAGACATTCCAAGAAGACGGGTATTTTGTGTTGTAAACTCATTCAGTCGGCAATGGCGAAGGGACACGCAAGTGGAAAAGTCTGTCAGACAGCTGGTAGGCAAACTCAGCTCTTGCGTGAGAAAGGTTCCGAGTTCATGTCTAGGTGGAGACACTTGAACAAAAATGACGCCAAGAAGGGGAAATCGCATCCTGGGCCCCTTCTTCAAGGCTCTTTTGATTTTCATTGTCACATTGTTAGGCTGATCTCTCACTACACTCCACCTTGTAGCCACTTCCAAGCAGAAGCTGGCCCGGATGTCCATTGTCTCCTAGCCTTGGCTCAAGCCAGCCTCACGGCTAGTATTACTCATCGTCCTACAGATGCTCACATCTGTTCATCCTTCTTCCTCTTTCTAACTATGCACACCCCCTCCAGGCTTCAGAGCCAACCCCCTACATTGCTCTTTGAGCTCCCTTTCATCATTACCAAGAAAGTCCCTCAATCTACCTGAGCCACAATTTCTTCAAAGAAATGAGGAAGGAACACAGGTAGTTTCTTAAAAGGTCTCTTGTGATGATTTGCTGCGGGGATTCACATGAGATACTATTATTAATCTTTACGTCCAGGCGCACCCCACCTTCTACCCAAAGTCAGAAGACTTTGTTGCCTCTAGTTTGGCCTTCCAGTAATAGACAGAGTCTGCACACAGAGCCACTGTCCAGAACTTAGTAAGTATAGAACCAAGACTTCCCATATGACTGAGAGTCGGGGTACACAAGACTGAGGGCAAAACCCAGGTGAACACTGACGTACACTAAGAGTCAGAAAACAAGGATGGAGAAGAGAACATGATCACAGCAGTGCCGGCTCTGACTGCATTATCTTCCTGTCTTCTGTTTGTTCTCTCTGCTCTAGCCACACCATCTTCCTAACTAGCCTTGAATGTGACCAGCTCATTCCTGCCCCTGGGCCTTCTCACATCCATGTTCACTGTACCAGCCATTTTCTTTCCCCATATGGTGGCATACCTTGTTCCTCATCTTCTGAACCTGTTCAAAGCATCTCCCAGAAAGTCCTTCCCTGTGTGAAAGAGCCATGATGTCACCTCTTTGATTCACTTATTAAGCACCCTGAGATCTCAGGTTGCCGCTCAAGGCCAGCTCGGCAGGTACAAAGAAGAGGCCCTTCCTTCGTCAGACAGGGATGCAGTCCTGGGCTTTCTACTGCATGGCCATTCATTTTTCTCCAAAACAGACTTGTTACCCATCTTCAGCCATGTGCATATGGTTATGTAATGAGCTAAAAGTGGTTAGGAGCCTAAACTATTTAAAGGACAAGGAAAGACGTGTCGATGGGGAGTAGAAAGGGTTGAGGTTTTAAAAATCAAGACAGGCACAAACCACCCAGTTCTTGGAGCTGATGCTTATCAAAGCATATGCAGTAATTACATATTACCCCTCTCTCAGTTCATATCACTGGGATATTGGGTTTAGACGGTGGCCTAGAAAAAAAATCATTTTACAATATGGAAAGACCGAGTTCTAATAATGTATGAAAAATGCATCTTGGAAGGGAGCTAAAGGGTTTACTGAAGTCTGCTGCCATTGAAATGCACACCTCAGCCAGATTTCTCTCAAACCTAAAACATGAGACCTATGGTATAACTGTTCATTCTCTCAGCAACCCCAGTGCTAAAGAGAGGATTAAAGCATTTATTAGATGAGTCAAATGAATATAAAAATTGGATCCTCTACAGTCTAGGCAAAAAAATAATTGCTTCAGACAATCCTCCAGCATACCGAGTAGAACTGAAATGGAGCATTTGTAAAAGTACAGTTGTCTGAAAAATGATGTGTGTAGGTATCCAAGCCCCACCAAATATATCAGATAGCGTCCCTCGAATGGAGAACATAACTGAATGTGTTTCAATTTGTTTTCCTCTAACTGGCTCAGTAAGCTAAAAACTGGTGGACCTTCACTGTGGACCTAAGAATTAATGCAGACTCAGTAGCTAACTATATTCATATATCAGAAATAGGGGAAGAAGAGAAATATTCAAAATAGCACAAATTCTAACTGATAACTGTATTTAAGTCAGTTTCTCCTCCTTTTAAGCATCCAAAGAATTTATGCAATTCTTAAGTGCCCCCCCAATTTAATCAGCCCCCATTTCCTTTGATTACTGAATATACTTTCTTTTCAGCATAATGTCTCTTATTGATACTTCATTTTCCCACCTGGGCACCCAGCGAATCTCTAGAGTTTCTAGAAACTTAGAAAACGAGTTATCATGTTTTTTTTTTTTTTTAAATCAGACATCAGATCCTTTGACAGAAAAAGCTGTACATGTAGTGTGGTTTTGGCAATCAAACATGTCTAAAACATCATCAGAACACTGAATTATCCACCACACAGGAACCCAGGAAAGAGGAAATTGTATGTCAGATGTATGAGGAATATGAACAATCACTTCCCAAGAAAACAGAAAAAGAAAATTACTTTGAATGAAAAAAGAACAGACAAACGTAGACCACTCTGAGTCCTTTATAATGAATTCAGTGTGTTGCTGGTTCCCAAGAATCAATTGCAAATGCCGCGAGATGCCCACCCAAATCATCAGAAAGAGAGAGACCTCACCCCTTTAACCTTGGGGAAAGGATCAGGGGACATCACAGGCCTGGTGACCAAACCCTCAACACCCTAGAGCACTGGCTGCCCTTCCAGTAACCCCAGACTTCCAGATGTCCCTGCAGAACACTCCCCAAGATTGCTCACACCTTTTCTTTGAAACTCATAATCTAGATCTTATCACAGCTGATTGCAAGAAGGGGAAGGCGGACAGACTGCTTGCTTCCTATAACCCACGCTCAGCAGTCTTTCTGATAAAGCACTAGAGAGAATTGCTTTTTTTCCCCCACACACAAGCAGGAATGTTGATAAGAAGCTAGCTGTCCTGCTGGGATTGCTCACTGAATCTCAGACCCTCCCCGCCCCCCTGCATTCAGAACTGTGCAACACCCTACATGTCTATAGGCTTCTAAGTGCTCAGATACATATTTTTTAACAGAGAAACCCGGGTGAGGGAATTATGCCTTCCACGGCCTCGGAACTTTTACTGCCAATATGATCTCCCTTTTACATTAAATCAGAAAAATATTCAGTGCATATTATTTTAACTTCACAGCATCTGTCAGAGATGTTCTCGCCTCACTTTTTACAGATGGAGACATGCTGGAGCAGAAAAGTTTAAATAACTTGCCCAAGGTCAGACAGGGACAAGACAGCCTCTGAGCAAAAAAGCACGTTTCCTAAGTCCAAGGCTAAGACTCTCAACAGGAGCTGACACGTCCCTCCTGAGAACTCCAGAGCGTGTGAAAATTTTCTGGAGTCCTGAAGCTCCCCAATTTGAGCCTTTTGGGGTCCCGCGAACCCTACTGGCAGACACCCCTCTCCCAGTTTCCAAGCATCCTCCCTGTGCTGCGGATGTGCATCCCTTAGCCCCAGGGTTCGGTTCCCTCCCTGGCAGCCCTGCAGACATAGCCGAACCCCAAAGTTTCCCAGGGTGCCGGCTCTGGCTCGCCCGCCCCGCCTGGCTCGCCCTCCCGCCAGCCGTACCGTAGGCGGTGAGGGAAGCCATCCTGGCTCGCGTCCGGCGCAAGCTGGCCAGCGCATCGGCGAGAGCGGCCGCCTGAGCGCCGCGCCCCTGGACGGCGAGCCCCCGGCCCGGCGAGTGCATGCGCTCGGCTCCCACGGCGCGGGGCCGGGCTCCGGAGCATGCCCAGTCAGCCCGCCGCGCTCGGGAGAGGTGCGGGAGCCTCGGCTCGGGGTTCAGCGGCAAGGGCGTGGGGAGCGGGTACGCTCCGGGGGACCTCCCGCTGGGACGCAAGCGCGACAGAGCAGAGAAGAGGGCGGTGGCCCGTAGGACCCGGCTGGGTGCGAGCCAAATGCTGCTTCCCTGACTTGACCCCAGGCAGATGGGGATGGTCCTGGGGATGAGGGGCGAGCCTGGGAGTCCCGGGAGGATCTGCAACCTCCCTGAATAAGCCTCCGGTTCTTCCTTAGCGACTTCCACTGGAGAGCGCGCCCCGGACCGGACCGCGCAGGGGGTGGGTCCGACGGTCTCTGACTCTCGGGCACCGTGCCCAGTCCAGGGGACAGGCTTGGAAAGGGTTGGCTTGGTCTCCAAGGCCAAAGCCCCAGGGGAGAGTGGCAACCTTGACTAGAGGACTTTTAGTGTAGGCGTTGACAGCCAGCTCCATAATTCTAACCATAGTAGTCCAGACCCACTCCAGAGCATTACCCTACTACCTTTAGGGGAACTTTGGAAGCTGTTAGCATCTTTCTGTCCCACTCTTGACTGCTCTGCTCTCCCACATCCTGGTGGGGCTGGAACAGAGTTCGCTGAATAACTGAATGGACCTCTGCAAACCCACCCATTCTGTTTTGAGAACACTGGGTTTGGGAACATCTGTCTGTGATACAGAGAGTGGATGAAGGAGAGCTGAGAATCTGTGACTGCCATGGGCAGCGGATCACGAGAAAAAGGAAAGGTGGCTCAATGGCTCTAGGGGTGAGTGCCCAGGAGACTTTGCAATTCCCAAAGGTGCAGTCTTGCGGATGGTGATCACACCCTTGACATTGTGACACCAGGTTGACATTGTGGCACCAGGTTCATGGTGAGGGTGGTGATTTCACTTTTTAAAAGAACCCAGTACCTAATGGATAGAAGAGATGTGATCAAGGCCAGTCTTCCATGCTTGGGATTGTGCTGTCTCACGTGGCAACACACAAGGAAGAGAAATTTGGCAGGGGCAAGACCTAGAGGCACCTTTTGGAGATGCTTGACAGTTTACAACCCCAGATGTCAGCTTGACTCTGCCTAACCCAGCCTACCAAATTCCACTTCCCTTTGGGCTAATGGCAAGAGCAGCAAGGCGCAGCAGGTAGCCAGAGAGCCAGGTTCTAGGAAGCTTGAGTGCTCACACTTCCTCCTTTGGGAGAAAGGAAGCCAGGGCCAAAGGAGAGCCAGGCCAGTCCCAGATGAAGCTTCATTCAGCATACCAGCTTTGTGACCCTTCTCCAGACACCCTTTCAGAGTTTCACTTCACTATCTGCAAAGTTAGTATTCCTCTGCCCAATGCACAGGACTGTCGTGGGGGATTGGGTGGGCTCTGCCTCTACTCCCTCTTAAGGGCTGCTTCTCCATCCAGGTCTTTTCACCTTCGTTTCTGCTCAGCTCTACTTAAGGCTGAACATGAGTCCCTGGTCATCCATCTAGTCTTTAGCGGTTCTTTGTAGAACTTCTGACTGGTAGCGCCTTCCATGCCTCCACTTTGGCCTCAGAGGCCATTCCAGTCCACCTCGTCCTGTCCATCCCCACCCACTATTCCTCAGCCTTCCTGATTGGCTGCATGCTCATCTTTCTTTGTTCTCTCTCCTGGTGTCCTTCCTTAAACCTGAAGTTGCCCCTGCCTCCCCCTCCCCCTCGACACGCCCAAGACCATGTGGTCTTGGCTCTGACCTCTAAATTCTTCCTCCTTTTGCCTCTGTTCCAGCTCAGGTAGAGACATGAGGAAAGACAATCTTGAGTTACAAATTGCTCTTTAATTCTTCTTGACAGCTCTATCTAATTAGCAAAAACGAAAAGATAGTGTCTAATTAATTATTACCTCTCTTAAGGCTGCATAGGTGAACTTGCGTCCTGGCAGAACAAGTCCTTCAAATATTCAAACCCTTTGGCAGAATCACAGTTGTGAGTGAACACTGGGTCTCTTTTTGAGGAAACCGATGGCAAAATAGACCTCATCCTTTGTCATGTTGGCAGGGAACTTGTCAGCTGTGCCCACATCCTGTGCTGTGATGGAGACCTTGAAGCAGCCTACCTGGGTGCCTGTGTACAGCAGGAAGAGGGCTCTGTGGCTGCCTGCCACCCTTGGGGAACACGGCAAATGAAGAATTGTCATGCAGCCCCCAAGAAGAAGCCTCAGAGCCTCCCTGGGGTAGCAAATGGTTCTCTCTGCGGGATTTACACAGGACTTCTCTGAGTCAGTGACATTTGAAAGATGAGTCTAGGATTTTGTAAGCTGCCAATAACATGTCTTAAAGATAAGCCTGTGTGTCCATCAATCTCTATGATTTATTCATTTGCCCTGTTTTCAGGGATAAAATATAAACTACTGTAACCTTGATGAAGGCTGTGTTCTAAATCTTTCCAGGAGAATGGTTGATTTGTTTGTTTTATTTTTTTCCCATGATGGATCAAAGAAAACTAGTCCCCTTCTCTATTCTATTATATCTTATAAATAATATATGTCTCTTGCCTGATTCTGGGTGTTGCAATGCTTGTAAGTTAACATTTTATATTCAGAATAATCTGGATGGGGTTCAAGTTTATTTCTTTATTTTATATTTATACTTTTGAACAACATCATCACATATATCCACCCCTGTGTGGAAAATAAAATACTATGCTTTAAAAAGCCATTTTTCCATTCCTTAGAAAAAGACTTTAAAAAAAGATGCTACCTTTCTAATCTACAATGAGTACAGTGAGGTTAATAGTCTTTGCAGCAAATATTTACTCTGATGTTTTCCCATTAAATGGTCTCCTGAAGTGGGAAGGGACATGAGTGTTGTCAGAACACGGTAGGAGGAGACATTGGAAGCTTGACGTAGTGAACTGACAGGATTAGGGTCTTATTTCTCTTCATTTTATCCACAGTGCTTTGCACAGAACTCTGGGCGCTATAGTGCAGCAATCGCTAACCACTGAGTCCCAGAAGGCAGACCCAAGGGGACATTTAGAGTGACCACAGGGTCTGGGTAATCACGTAAAGTGCATCATGTAAAGGAGCCCTAAGTTACCTTGGGTGGAAACTCAATCTCCCACATCTGTTTTTCCTATAAAATGGAGCTGGTAGAAGTGACTCCAAGGCAGACAAGTGGTACATGCCCGTAACCCCAGTGTCCTGACGGCCATAGCCAACCCAGATATATAGAGAGACATCCCCCCCAACCCCCCAAAAGAACCTCTAACCAAAAAGAAGTTTCTATACCAGTTAATGCCGTTATTACCACACCCAGGATTCCCTGGAAGAACCCAGAGACTGCCAGCCATACTGAACACTGTATCAGGCACCACAAACCAAAAGTTTGTTGTTGCTGTGTCAGTATTAACCTTTTAGCTGCTAAGCTGTGGGGGAAGTTCAGGAGCTCCGAGACTGCGAGACATTATTTTGAAGTAGCTCTAAAAGTCTACCCTCAAAATATGAAAAATGTATTGACAAGTAGATTAAAGATATAAACACAAAGCTTTTTTTAACCGAAGGTTTGCAGTTCCCTTGCCCAACAGTCTGTGTTATTGGATGATTAGAACAACTGTTCTCTGTGTGATCTCTGAACTCTGAATAATAGTACTTAACTTTAATGGTTCTGGCTTATTACATAATGAGGTAGTGGCTCTGCTCATAGTGTATTAGAGGACAGGTAGCTGTGTCTCCCTCTTCCAGTTCTGTCTGCTGCCCTCCCTGGTATCATTTCTACTGTCAAAGTGGTGTGGATTGACACCTCTCACCAGTGTTGGCTGAGTTTAGAACAATATTATATTTTCCCCGAGATGGCACAGGCCATCACTTTGTGTGCACAAATCAATCTTAGCTGCTGGACCACGTGATTATGAGAAATCAACAAACACGTATAAATATCTCCAGCAATTTGAAGTTTTCTTATTTCACTTTTCTTTAGTATTAAAGTTTTTCAGAAAGAACATAGTCTAAAAATATCGTGCATTTTTTCCTTTATGCTATCTTTTACTGTATTTATGTGTGTGTGCATATATGTATCTATAATTGTAACAAAGAAAAAGAGGACATAAATTTATGATAGAACAAAGCAGAGTATGGGAGACACTGGAGGGAAGAAAGCAAAGGGAAGGATGGAAGGAAAAGGAGGAGGAAATGATGAAATTATATTTTTATTTTTTTAAAAAAATGCCACTAATCTCTAAAGAGGAGATTCTGGAAGCTAATAATTTTTAAATGTCATAGTAGACATACTCATGAAAGTGAGAATTATATAAGTAATGCAAAAAATATACTTGTCAAACTTTTACACTTGACAAGTACATAATCAATTTTAAATAATATCTGAGATATATAAATGAGGTACAAACTACGTATTCATATTGTGCTCAGACAAAGGTTGCAAGATGACGTATATTTGAGAAAAAGCACAGAGAGATACTTGCTCAACTTCCACAGTTTCACCTAAGCTCTGAAGATGGATAATTTTTGCAGAATCAGGGTCCAAAAGTTCACAGTGCAGGCGTCTTCCGAAGAAGCTCCTGAGGCATGGCCTATTTTATATTGCACACCTCAGGACTAAAGGATCTATTTATATTCTGCTTAAGCTCCTGGTGTAGTTTGAGCATTTAAAATATATGTATACTTTGTGAATTTAGAGACAACAAGTTTCAGTAAATTTCAACCGCCCCTCGAACAGATAGATTCTAGTGCTTTCCCCTAAATATGAATCACTGCTTTGGAGAAATGAGGCAATGTCATAAGAAATCTGTTGCATTCTGTAATTGCAGGTAGATCACATTGCTGTGACACTGTTATACATACACACAGTTTCTCCATCACTAAAATAAGATGTTTAAGTTTTAACCTAGAAAATACTGTGGATGTTTAAATAGAGAGAGAACCGTGAACACCTACTGAGATTTGCCGCGATGTACTTGGTCTCTAGTACAGATAGATACCTAACACCCATAACATCCATTACTCTTCTGTTTCTTCCCATGATGGAAAAGAAAATGGACCCAAGACACAACACCAGCTATATCCCTAGGTTTGCCTCCTACATAAACTAAGACCAGTTGCCTACACAATATGTTTCCTTTACTATTTTAGTGCTAGAAACCTAGTTTAGTTACATTCAGCATACAAAGGTGTTTGAGCTAAAATCTTAATTTCCCAGCCTCCTGTCACAATCAAGAGATTTAAACATGGGGTCTGTTTACAAGGATGGCTGCCTCTGTATAGTTTCCCCTTCTTAATGTCAATTTGTAAATGACAATTAGAACCCATATAAGAAAACCTCAAAGAATTTCAGGAATATAAGTATGGGCATCATCAACTTGATAAACCGATATGGGCAAACATTTGCTTCTGGGTTTTGTTTATTTTTCTATGAGGAAGGCAAACTGTATAAGCCACTGAAGTTATGTATTGTGTTACCTTCAACTAACAGCTGCCCTAATGTTATTCTGCCTCGCTCGGTCTTTCACGTAATCAGGTAGAGAGGAAAACTTTTCTCGCATCCCTGTTAGAAGTCAGAAACTGGATTCCTAACACATTAATTAGAGCAGCTGTGCCCGCACCTGTCTGCTAATGAGCTGCCCCACAAGAATTTTCGCCGCTGCCAACTGTAAAATCAGCACTTCAATAAATAATTATTTATATTATTCTGAAGCTGCCCAGTCCCCAGAATTCAAGTGCTCGAACATGCCCGAAATAATCGTCTTTTGGGGATGAGTTTGGTGGGTGATAGATTTCCTGGACTCTTTGTGTTGCTTCCATAACACTAGCCTGAGAATTAAGGATAAATTGGCTGAGAAGGAATATTACACGTGGATAAAACATGCTCTGGGATAGATTATTCCAGATAAATAAGGGGAAGCACAGTTGATTGCAAAGGTCTGTGCTCACAGGAGTGGTACTACATTGACCACAAGATGCAATTTCTTCAGAAGGATGAGCTATGTAACTGAAGAGTAATACTGTTTCCCTTACTGAAGCTGAAACCAAAGCCGGGTGCAACGGTGTACTCTCAGCACTTAGGTAGCTGAGATAGGAGGACCACAATGTTCAAAGAACGGCCAGGGCTAATGAGACCCTATTATATGGGGAACCAAAAGGATGGAACAACGGGTGTCATCAACTCGGAAGCGGAAGGATAGAACAATGCGTGCCTTCAACTCGGATGGACTTTCACTGTGTACTTACTCTGTGCTAGGAAAAGTATTCTAGATTCAACTGTCTCACCTCACTTCTGCGTCCCTTATTATCAGCAGCTCCAGCTTCTAGTTGCAGGGACAGCGACTCAGAGGGACAATACAACCTGCCTACATCTACCAAGCAAGAAGCCTAGTGAAGCCTTCCAGATGTCAGAGGGCCTGTGAACTCAGCAAATTCTGGAGTCACATCCACCCCGCCCACTGTCTCCCAGTATCTTCAAGCACGATGATCTCTCTAGCAAACATCCTTTTAAAATTCACTGATTGAAACACACGGATAAAATGTATTGTGTGTTCACCAACGGTCTTAAATGATTTCTGCATTCTATTTATGGTCCATATCCGTTTGGGAAGTTGCAGGCCATATATACGTGAGATCCAGGATTCAAAGGCGTTACTCCTTGGACAGGAACACCCTTTGAAATATTTTATTGCTCTCCCTCCTGTGGAAGTTGTATTGATTCTGGTCCCCTAAGTAGCAGATGCCAGGACCGGATTAGACATGGGGAAATTTTCTGTAAAGGATGAGTGGGATCAGATAGGAGTGAACTGGGGGAGACTGGGATAGGAATGAGGTAGGAGGAGCTTTGTTCAGGTTGTAGAGTTGATTGAAAACCTGGAGAAAGGTGGGAAAGGACTGGATAGAAAGAATGTCAGATGGGAGCCCAAAATCCTGGACAAGTGATGAGGAGTCCCTGAACCAAATTTGCCCATTGGAGGAATTCTCATTGAACCAGCTGGTAACAAGACCATGTCCAGTCACTGGCTATGGGTTGTCAATCAGCCACCGGTTTGTACAGCAGATGATGATTTGAAAGAGAGAGAGTAGCATATCACTAAGGTAGTCCCAAAATTAGGAATCCTGGATGTGACCCAACGGCTTCATTTCCAGCGAAGGAAACTATTAAGCCCCTGTAATTAAGATACAAGAGCACAAGCATTTGTCTGAGTTAAATTACCTTCAAATTGAGTCATGTTGGACACATATTTAATCTCTCTTAGGTTCCCCTCCTCCTACAGTTGGGATGATAATTGCACCTATCTCATCAGGCTTTTGTGAGATTCAAAAGAGAAAACATGTTAAAAAAAATGGCCAACTTAGTATCTGAAACATATTAATCACTCAAAATGGGGATAATTCTTAATTGCAATCTAACATTTTTCTATTAGTGACAGACTAATTAAAAGTCACTTTCTAACCAAGTTAACCTCTACACTCATTCCAAAGTTATTCAGTTTCCCAGGGAATCATTCCTGAATGACCCCTACATGCTTGCAAAACTTCTCTACTGGTTAACAATATTGTCATAATACAATTATAATATTGTCTTACAAATATTTCAAATCAGCTAGCCTCTGTGCGCAGAAGAGGCCAGTACATGACAAAGAAGCAATTAAAAGACTTCTAGAAAGATTTATTCAGCAAATATGTAGAATCAAATCATTTAGTGCTCCAATATTAATTCAGTTAAGTTTTATGCCTGATAAAAATAAGACTCTGATTTTTAAAAGTCCAATTTAGAGTCTTAAAATATTTACTAAAGTAGGAGGGAACAAATCAATGTTGCACCACCAAGGTCAGGAGGGAATGTGCTCATTCTCTGAAGAGTCTCCAAGACTCCAAGAGCTCATCTTTGGCCTTCCAGGGAGCATCCTGAAAGGCAATAGGAAGAGACCATGGAGAAGCTAAAGCCAGGAAGATTCTGGAAGGCTGTGTCACAGTTAGAAATGGGGCTTTTATCAAAGACCATGAGTTCTTGTGTTTTGATTTTGTTTGTTTGATTGGTTCTTTGTTTTTTTGTTTTTTCTTCCTCCGCCAAAGATGTCTCTCTTCTCTACCTTTTAAGACTAAAAAGCAGCTAGATGTAATAGGTCATACCTGGAGCTCCAGTCATCACCTCAGAGGAGCTGCTGCTGAGACAAGAGGATTAGACATGAGGTGGAGGGTTTGCCCGGATGGCATAGTGGCTTCCTGCAAAGTCTGGACTGCATAGTGAGACACTGCCTTAAAAGTAATAAATACATATATAAGTATGTAAATAAATATGTAAGTACAGAAATAAACACATGAATATAGAAATAAATACATACATAAATAAACACACAAACACATAAATGCATAAATAAAACTGAAGAAAAAAGTAAAACACACAAAAACATTTCAGCCCAACAATGTGAATGTAGTTATACTTATACTTAAACAGTGAATGTAGTTATACTTACACTTAAACAATGGTTAAGATGACAGAAAAGGAAAAAGTAATGAAGGATTGTGCACACTGGTTTTAAGAGGAACAAGTAAGAGAACGCTAAATTTTCTCTTCAGTTTTTTTGGTAAAGTGCTCTAAAAAGTAAAATCCACTATTAAAATACTTTTTTTTTTAAAAAAAATCATACTTAGTAAAAGAAGCCAGACACAAAAGACCAGAGGCAAGAGTCTGTGTATTAATATATAAATGTTCCGAAAGACAAATATATAAGGACAGAAAGTACCCAGTGGTGGGCAGGCCTGTGGGAAGGACGGTGGAGGAATGGCTGCTGACAGTGAAAGCTGTCTCTGGAGACAATGAAAATGCTTTGTTGATATTTATACGACGTCCGACTGGTATTAGAAGCACCTAAATGCACATTTTTGAATTTTGTGTTTTATAAGCTACATTTAAAACAAAACAAAAACCCAATAATGAAAAACAAGAATGTGCACTTGGTATAATAAAGGTCACATCTTTTTAGACTTAACGGAGTCACTCGAATGTAGGATGGGGTGTACAAGAGGAGGAAGGGAACCAGCAAAGAATTGTACTCTCCTGCCTTGGAAACCTGTACACCCCCCCCAAACAGTGATTCCAGCTGCTCACACAGATCTCAGCCCTTCCACACTGTCAAAATTCGTGGTTCTCTAATTCAATTTCTGTATACTTGCATTTCCCCTGATTTTAGATGTAGACCAGTAACTTTTGTCTATGATCTCCTGGGTCCTCTTTGCTCTCCTTCATAGACACACTCTCTACTGCACTGCATGTATTACTTCTCCTTCACCTGTTTATATGAATAGATGATAGATGATAGATAGATAGATAGATAGATAGATAGATAGATAGATAGATAGATGATAAATAGATATACAGATGATAGATAATAGATGATTGATAGATAGTAGAGACAGATGATAGAGAGACAGATGATGGATAGATTAGATAGATGATAGAAAGAGATAGACAGATAGATAGATAGATAGATAGATAGATAGATAGATAGATACATAGATACATAGATAGATACATAGATACATAGATAGATACATAGATAGATAGATAGATAGATAGATAGATAGATAGATAGATAGATAAGATAGATAGATAGATATTTCTCTAGCAGAGCTCCTTTTAATCATCTGTTCTTCCTCCACTCAATCATCTATGTATTCATTATCTCTCTGAGGACTCTCTACCACACTGGAAGCAAAGAGCTTATTTCATAGAAACTCCACCGAAATCGAAAACAAAAATAAGCTCTAGGCTCCCTCAAGGAAAGACCCACAATTAGCTCCTAGCTTTTTCAGTTCAGAACAAATAAGTGTCTTCACTTTGTAGTATTTCTGGTTTCTACTTTATAAAGGGGAGTGGTATGACTGTGGAGCACAGCCATGCATGACCAGATGGCCCACAGGTACACCGTTGTCACACTCTGATGATGCATATGTATAGAACACGGCTATTTCACTGTCTATGCAGATGGAGACAAATGGATCAGTCTTGTTCTCTCCCATGAACTTCACCTTACTTATTTTTATTGACAAATACTTACACACACACACACACACACACACACACACACACACACACTCAAAAGTTTTCTAATCTAAAATACCTCCCCTCCTACAACTTCACCAATTGGAGGGAAGGAGATAGGTTATTTGATAACTAAATTATTGGTTTTAGGCATAAATAATCATTTGTAAGTAGACATGTGTCAGTGACTTAAATATGGTATTGATTAATTTAGTAATATCTGTTCTTGGAAGAAACTAGCCTGGATGGGAGCTTTGTCCTCTGAGGAAGGAGAGAGCTGATCTAGACCTCATCCTCTGGGTCTATGAGAAAGCTCCACCCTTGTGACTTTAACACCCCTCTGTCTGCTTATGAACTAGCCCTTCTCCCAAGTGCTCATTCAAGTGCTCCCTTGGCTGAGAAAAAAAAGTCCCCTTATGTTGCACTCTGATGTTGTTAATCTGCCCACCCATAGCACACTGTGTACAGCTGGACTATGCTTGTTTGCAATTTTCACTGTGTAAATTCATGGCACATTGGATTGTTTTCAGACTCTGTGTTTTAATATGACTGGTGCCCTTGCCTTTCTTCCTGAACTGGCTCTCCATCTCCTTCAGAATCATTTTGCTCTGAATCTCTAGATCAAGGCAGAATGTCTGACACACAGTAGAGTCTGGTGAATGGTTGTTGTATAAACATTAAGAATGAGTGATTAGAGTGTATCACTGGCTGGGATGCTGGAAGAGAAACTTGGATTTGCCCCTCACATGCAACTACTAGAAAACTGAAAATAAAACGTAGCCCTTTCAGATGTTTGAAAAAGGGGACAATAAGTGCTGTACCTGCATGTGGGAAAGCAAAGCACATGGACCTCAGCTTTCTCCTACAGGACCCACACTGTGGGGTTGGCTGATATCAAACTATCTCTTTATAATACCTAATGTATGCCCACTCTAACTAACCTTAAAATGAGCCTTGAAAAACAAACAACTCAATTTTGAATAATATGGCCATTTATTAGAAAAAAAGCCTATGTTCTTAATATAAAACATAATGTCAAGACCAGGAAGTGATCACACATGCCTTTAATCTCAGCACTTGAGAGGAAGAGGTAGCTGGCTCTTTATGAGTTCAAGGCCAGCCTGGTCTACAGAGTGAGTTCCAGGACACCCAAGGAAACGCAAAGAAACCCCGTCTCAAACAACAAAAACCATAATGGCAAATATTCAGTCAAAACTAACTTGGGGCTATGAGATTGCTCAGCAAGTAAAGGTATTTGCTGTTAAGCCTGATGACTCAAGTTCAATCCCCAAAATGATGATGGAGGAAGAGAACTGAGTCCTGATAGTTGTCCTCTGACTTCCACATACACACCACGGATGTGCATGCCCAGACACATATCAAACATTCAATAAAAACACATAAAACATCTTTTTAATTACCTGGCATGAGGCCAGGCTCAGTGACAAATGTTTGTAGTTCCATGGTAAGTTTGAGGTAAGTCTGGGCTACACAGTGAGCTATCTCAAACAAACAAACAAACAAAAAGACACAATTATATGCTGCCTAGAGAACCATTACTTTTAATATAAACATACCTATAGATTAAATGTGTAAGAATTGGAGATGATAATAACATAGTAAATATTAGATATATGTATATATACATATATACTATAAAGAAAGCTGGTATAGATCTATGAACATCTATTAAAGTAGACTTCAGGCAATATAAATTGAGATGAGAACAATGTTAAGAAGCTGCTGCAGCAAGAAAACGTAATGGGACTGGAGATGGCTCAGCAGTTAAGAGAACTAGCTGCTCTTTCAGAGTTCAATTCCCAGAAACCACATGGTCACTCTCAACCATCTATAATGGGATCTGATGTTCTCATCTGGCATGCAGGAGTACATGCAGATAGAGCACCCATACATTAAACAAACAAACAAACAAACAAATAAATAAATCTTTAAAAAGAGAAAGAAATGATAAGAAACATAATAATTCTCAGTATATGTGCACCTGAAACAGAGCTTCAAAATGTTTGAAGCCAAAAGAGGATAGGCTAAAATTATAAAACTCCTAAATTATCTAGTGACAGGTAATATTTATTAAATGTAATAGAATAAACACAAATTATAAAAAAAAAAGAAAAATAAGAGTGAACCATGCTTTGTTAAAATGAAAATCACCCTGGAACGCTAACCCAATGAAAATCCGCAATGAAAGAGGAGAAAGTATCTGCAATACTGTCTGTCTGTGATGAAGGACTTGAGTCAAGACTGTATACAAAGAACTCTCCCAGTGAAAACAACCCTGTTTTTGAATGACCACAAATATGAGCAGATGGTCTTACCGAAGGACCTGTATGAGCGACCAATCAGCACTTGGAATAGGTCAGAATGCATCAGCTATCGCAGAAACGCAAATTAGAAAAACCATTAGAATACCTGGCACCCGAAGGCTGACGTGCCAAGTGTTGAAGAAAGAGGATGCAGATGTTATGGCTTGAATGTGAAATGACTCCCACAAGCTCATGTTACTGAATACTCGCTCCCTGACTAATGGCACTATTTTGGAGAGTTCTGGAATTTTTAGTAAAAATTTAGTAATAAAAGGTAAAGCCTGTAGCTTACTCGGGGCACATCCATAGGGGCTATGACGTATCTGGGCTCTGTTCTCTCTCTCTCTGCTTCCTATTTATCACCAAGTGAAGATGGTCCTCACTGCACACTCTCACCTCCTAGATGATGTGCTCAAGCACCCACAGCCAAGCAACCGAGGACTGAACCCTCTGAAACCATGACCCAAAACAAACCTGCCCTTTATGTTGCTCATTCATGTCAGATACGCAGACACAGCAGTGAGGAAGGCTAGCTAATGCCCTGAACATCCATTCTGTAGTTATTCAGACCTAAAAGTTTATAGCAACTTTCTTCATAATAGACCCAAACTGTAAACAAGTCCAATGTCAATCAATAAATGCAAACAGTAGGCAACCGTGATACGTCTAACAGAAAATGAAAGAAACCAGCTGGTGGCACAAGCAAATCACAGACCATTGCAGAAGAAGACTAATGGAATGTGAAACAGTGTGTGACTCCAGTCAGTGAACCTTGAAAGGAAGCTCGAGCTCATCTAAGGTGACTGAATGTGGATCAGCAGTTACCTGACCCCTGGAATGGGAAGAACCAAAAAAGGAAAATTCAGGAGACTGGGGAAACAGCCTGCACTTAAGTAACGGTGGCAGAATAAGTGTAGACAGTTGTTAAAACCTTCCAAATGCATGCATTTCACTCTTTACAATTTATGTCTTGATCAAGTTGACTTATGAGGCCTCCTGCCTCACTCTTCGTCGTCTTTGATGGTCTATGTTCTGTATTTTACTTTTAAACAGATTCTGTTTGAATACCGTGGTCTAGCACAGCTCATCATTTCTAATCGGCCCTTGACTTCCTGTGGTGGCTGTATGCCATCACTTCTGACCTGTGTTTTACTTGTGGAATACATTGCCGGTGGTGGTAAGAAGCTATTTTGCATTCATTGCATGGATCCAGAGTCATCCAGCTCCTCTATTTCTAACCCAGGACACGTTTTTAGTGCAACCACACTCTCAGTTAGTTCCAAGCTAAAGGGGGGGGGGGGGGCAGTTTTTTCCTTCTGACTTCCTGCCCGTGAATAAGTGGCTTATGGATAAGAAGCATGGTACTCTCTCTCCTAACTTCTCTCTCAACCTTCCTAATGCTGTGACCCTTTAATACAGTTCCTCATGTTGGAGTGACCCCCAACCATAACACTATTTTCATTGCTACTTTATAATTCCAATGTTGCTGCTGTTGTGAACCATAATGTAAATAGCTCTGTTTTCTGATAGTCTTAGTCAACCCCTGTGAAAGCATCATTCAAACCCTACTCCCCACCCACGGTTGGGACCCACAGATTGAGAACCCCGTATTCTAGATTTTAGGTGTTTGTTTCTGGTAAATGGGGAAGCAAATGAGCTTGTTTTTGTCCTCCAGGTTTTTTTCTGTGGTTTCCTTGGCGAGCTTCATTTGTGAATGAGCCTGCATTCCTTACTCTCACTTCCCTTGCGAAGATCATGCTGACAGAGTGACAGCCTGACTTCTGGCAGAGGACTTTAACTCCATCAGAGACCAGTGATCTTTAGTCTTCGAAAACTCACGCTCTGGGTCTGCCATGCATGGGGCTAAGAACTCTTCACTTGCTGAGCAGTAACTCCAATAATTTGCCCCTCTCCCCAATTTAGGGGTTATATTTGCTCAGTGGAAGGCTCTCAAGGGGAAGGGAATCTCATAGAGTCGGAAACTGTTCTGAAACTTGGGGAGAGCTCACGTTATTTTCTGCATATAAATCAAAAATAAAAGCAGAAAACTGGAAGAAAAAAGTCTACAAAACCCAAGTGCAGAAACCCACGGCTGCAGTGTTTTGTAGTGTTTTGTAGGTGTTTCTGTAGCACCAAATCTCTTGGTGGTGGTTTGTATATGCTTGGCCCAGGGAGTAGCACTATTAGGAGGTGTGGCCATGTTGGAATAGGCGTGGCCTTGTTGGAGTAGGTTTGTCACTGTGGGAATAGGCTTTAATACCCTTGTCCTAACTCCCTGGAAGCCAGTCTTCTCCTGTGTGCCTTCAGAACAAGATGCAGAACTCTCTTTCTACCAGGTAGAACCATGCCTACCTGGACACTGCTATGCTCCCACCTTGATGATAATAGACTGAACCTCTGAACCAGTAAACCAGCCCCAATTAAATGTTGGCATTATAAGGGTTGCCTTGGTCATGGTGTCTGTTCAGAGCAGTAAAACCCTAACTAAGACACTCTCTCCACTCCAATACTCATTTTAGGCAACAGTAAGCAATCTGAGTCTCCTGTGGCAACTTCAGACTCCCTTTCATTATTAGACGCTTGTAACATTGTTACAGACCTAACCTCAGCCAGCATGCTAATCCTCTACCAGAAGCATTCCGCTCAAGGTCCCTAACAGCATCAGACAAGACACTCCATGCGTATAATTGCAGCTACGTTCTTATTTTCCGGATTAAGGAGACGATCTTTCAGGCTGTTTCATTTCAACAATGCTGTCCTTATCCTTCCTGAACTTTTCAGAAGCTTTTAGGGATCAAATATGATACATTGTGGGTGTCTTTTCATAACTTGAAAGTTACAAACAGAACTTCATGACTTTTAGAATACCCATTAAAGACCCACTTGACCAGAAACGTTAGGAGTAGTTGGCTCACACAAAGATACCTCAAGATCTTTAAATATATAATGGCCAACATTCAAGTCCACTTTTCAGAATTAAAAACAAACAAATAAAAACTACAACAAGGAGCTAAAGATACAACTTAGCACTTAAGAGTGTGGTCTGCTCTTCCAGAGGATTCAGGTTCCATTCCCAGTAGCCACATGGTGTTTTGCAGTTATCCATAACTCCAATCCCAGGGAGTTTAATACCCTCTGCTAGCTTCTGTGAGCACTTGGTACACACATGGTACACAGACATGCAATACAAGCAAAACATCCATATGCATAAAATAAAAATTTTAATTAATAATTAAAACTGAAAATGGAATACCATTATTTATCTGCTCCACCACACTCCCAGTTAAAAGTTTTAGGATTCACTGTATGGTAAGGCTCTGTATATGGATGAAGGAAGGTATTTCATATGTAGTTAGCAGAAGAGTGAGGCTGGAGCCACTCCTGGGACAGGGAAATACAAAAGTGAGACAGAGACATCTTTGTCAGACAGCGAGGAAGTGCTCGGAGATTAGGGGGACAAAAAGCAATTGGCAATCAGCAGTGCCTCTCAAGAGAAAGGAAAGAGAGGGCCTTCCATACTAGGAGAGGTAGGGGTGAGAGAAAGATATTTTATCTTTGCCTTTATTATGTTGATTTAATCACCACCAAGAGTAAAACCACTAGATGAAAGGTTATGAGTAAAAAGACATTCACAGATCCTCACAATGTCACCCCACAGGTTAATTGGTATGCATGAGCTAGAACAGAGGTTCTCAACCTGTGGATCGTGACCCCATTGTGGGGGTCAAATGACCTTTTCACAGGGACCCCCTAAGACCATCAGAAAACACAGATATTTACAATTTCTGACGGTATCAAAAGTTATGAAGTAGCAATGGAAATAATTTTATGGTTGGGGGTCAGCACACCATGAGAGGAACTGCATTAAAGGGTCACAGCATGAGGAAGGTTGAGAACCACTGGGCTAGACAACCACTGGGCTAGAGAGATGACAGTCTAGCCCAGTGGTTGAGTCATCTTACTTATTTTTGCTAATTAAAATTCATCTCATCAACACTTCAATATTTTTGCACAAGATGCACTAGACCCAGATTAGAAATAGTCATTTCAACTCTCTCCACTTACGTGTTTATTTATATGGCAAAGGGTTTTCTCCAAAAGACCAGATGTTTGCTTTGGTTTGGTTTGGTTTTCTACGATAACAGAAAGATCACACTGAGTGACCATATTTCCAAGTGTAAGAAGTACCAATAGGAAACAAAGAACTATTAAGTCCAGTCTTTTAAATTTATGAACAGCAAGGACAGTTTTCAGAGTCACATCAGAAGCCAATAAACTCACTGCCCAGAAAACTGAACACAGTAACACAGTACTCTTCATTCAGGAGTCTGTAAGCTCTCAAAACGGGTCCATAGTCTAATGATATGCAAATGCCGTGCCTCTGTGAATAGAAATGTTGTGGGATGGAGGGCAAGACCCTTAGCCTCCAGTGCTTCCAGGTAAGACATCTGTAGATGTCTTAGTTGGATTTAGAAGACATTGTAGATGTCTTCTAAAATTGGAGAAGAAGTATCTGCTCGGAGAATGTGGTTTTGCTACTTCAACCTGGGGAGCAATAAAATGAATCCAAAGTAAGCATTCTGGATCAAAGACTAATGCATCTTAACTTGGTGGAGATTCATTTATGGGGCAGAAAGAGAAGTGAATAGCATAGCCAACCCAAGGTATCCTTCCATGCACTGTAGGCTGTGGAAAGGGGCCAATAATCAAGGATGCGTGAATCTCAAAGTTCTTTGGGGGTGAGACTTGAGATTCAACAAAATGGAAGAGTGTCTTTGGCTCAGAAATCTGTGTAGCTAACAAAATGATTTAATGGGAGTAAATAAGCCTGCTGTTTATGGTTGTAGCACAAACTCACCTTCTACACTGACCAGAAATTCACAGTACGTTAAGAAGAGTTCCTAGCTCATTCTCCTAAATATGTGGTAACTAAGAGAAGGCTCTCAGGACTTATCCACCATGTGCCCCATTGCCCTTGTCACCACAGAATTAAAGAGCCGTCCTCCTCCCCAGGAAATGCTCAAATTACCACTCTCATTGAACTCTGAGTCTGTAATCCATTGATGCCTACAGGAAAGACCATGTCCTTTGATATGCCCTGCAAGATGCTGACGGTGGATTTGTGACAACAGAGCATGTCCCCCTCTTCAAACCAAGCACCCTAAGTCTCCTACAGAAGGACATTCCCTCGGCTCTAGCAAAGGCATTCCCAGCATTTGCTGTGCAGGAAGCGTATTTGAAACTGTTGGCCAGGAGAGTCAGTTGCTCCTTGCGGTCGTTCTGAAAACTGATCCACTAAAGAGAAATTGGAAAATGACAACACTTCCTGTGTTGACATCCCTCAGAGGCGGTGGGTAAAACCAGTAGTCTTTAATCACTTTACACCAAGATCATGTGGGAGCCAGAGATGTTCTACTCCTTCCGAAATGGTGTCATCGTTGGTGCCAAAGCCATGAAACCTGGGTAATTGGAATGACAACTGGAGATATCGTGCTACTTCTGGGATTAGGCTCAGCTAAGAATATTCCCTGGCTATTGTAGAGCTGTCTTATTATAGTCACTCAAAAGACCCAACTGTTAACTCTTCAGGAGTTTTTCAAGCAAGTTCCTGAACTGGCCTGAGATTGTCCTGGCAGAGATATTGACAAGAAAATTGACAACTGCTGAAATCAGAGATCGTTCTTCAAACCCCAGCTAGTTAAATATTTACTATATTAAAAGTGATTATAGATTACAGAATTATAGTATAATGGTTAAGTACATGGGGGTTACAATCTGGATGATTTGAACTAGAGTGCCTCCAGGCTTTGTCTACTTGTCTTTAATTTTCCAAAAGTGAAAGTGAAACTTAAAAAACAAAAAACTTGAACAAGAATCATTTCTTCTTTCTCCTGTTTCCATCTGAAGAACTTTCCTCAGAATAACATTCCTAGCTTTTCTACAGTCCTCCAAAGATGGAATTTAGGAAGTTACCGAATTTAGAAGCTCTGTTGACCATTTTTGTGTCAACTGGTAACACAAGCTAGAGTCATTTTGAAGAAAGAATCTCGATTGAGAAAATGCCCTCACCAGATGGGCCAGTGGGCAAGCCTGTGGTAAATTTTCTTGATTGGTTATTTATGTGGCTTGGCTGGTGGTCCTGAGTACTGTAAGAAGGCAGACTGAGCAAACCATAGAGAGTAAGCCCTGGCATTCCTCCATACCCTCTTCACAGAGCTCCTGCCTCCAGGTTCCCATTCTACTTAAGTACCTACCCTGACTTCCCTCAGCAATGAAGTGTGATATGCGAGCTATAAGCTGAAATAAACCCTTTACTCTCTGTGGTGGTTTGAATATGCTTGGCCCATGGGAAGCGACACTATTAGGAGGTGTGGCTGTGTTGGAGTGGGTGTGGCTTTGTTGGAGGAAGTGTATCACTGTAGGGGTGGACTTTGAGGTCCTATGCTTGGGCTTCACCAGACAGAAGAGATCTTCCTCCTGGCTGGCTGCAGATGCAAGTCTCCTCCTGGCTGCCTTTGGATCAAGATGTAGACTTCTTGGTTCCTCCAGTGAAGAGACACAGGAAACCTGCCTCTGCACTTTCCTGCTACTAGCACAGAGCTCCCTTCCCCATCCTCCTTTCCCAGAATGGCGAGACAAACAGCAGAATATCTCAGCTTCTGTGACACTGACAATGACATTCTCCTTGATAATTAACATTTCTCAGGTGCAGATAGATGGCTCATGTCCTTAAAAGAAAGATAAGTGTTCCATTCTTGAGCCATGACAAAAGGGCAATTACGTGTTCCTAGACAGCTGTGGTCAGTTTGTAAAAACACACTAGTTCAAGCACCGTAAAGTTACTCCCCAGGTCTGGAAGGTCCCTTTCCAGATGCATGATTCCTCCCTGCTGTCTGAACAAATGTTATCAGGTTTGAAGGACAGCATTCCTTTACCCTCTCACTTAAAGCCAAGGCTTGAAAACCCCTGCTTGTGTGTGTGTTTTTTTTTCCTTTATAAACCCCCTTCACTTAGACCTGGGGGTTTGTTCTCCTTCCTGTTCCATCAGGACGGTTGGTGGTCCAAGCTTGAGTTTTAATAAAGACCCTCATGCAATTACAGTGGGTTGTGATTCCTGGTGGTCTCTTTGGGGTCTTTACAATCTGGCACAACACCAGCACCATGTCTGCCTCCATACTGCTGTGCTTCCCACCATGATGATAATGAACTGAACCTCTGAAACTATAAGCCAGCCCCAATAACATGCTGTTCTTTATAGGTGTTGCCTTGGTTATGGTCTCCTAGTTGCTTTTGGTTATGGTATTTTCTCATAGCCATAGAAACCCTAACTAAGCTAGGAGGTTAGCAAGAGTGACAGTTATCTCAGCACATGGTACAAAAATGACATCATTTTTACCTTTCCCTTTTAAGGACATTTCCATAAATTTCACTTGGAACCAAGAGTTTGTATCCCACAGGTCAGAACTTAACCATATGTCTACAGCAGCAGCAAACATAGCTATGAATTTTTTTTCATTCCATCCATTCACAGGCCAGCTGAAAAAGCAATTTATTTTAGTGTGGAAGAAATGAATGAAATAACACACTGAATGAGAAAAAATAGTGTCTGTTACGGCTCATAACACAAAGCTACACTGAAAACAAGCATCCATGGAAATAAGCCACAGTTATTTTCTTATCAAAAGCATCCAACTTTCTCCGGAGCTCCATGCCTATAATTATATGCCAAAATATTCCTTTGGCTAAGGGATTTTATTACTGTTTTCTGAAGCTCTCTGCTTGAATTCCAAGCACTCGCTTAGAATGAATAATAAACAAAAAGAAAGAAAAAAGTAAATGTATTAGCACTCATTATTCTTGGGTGTACTAGGCCAACAGGAAGCAGGGAAGGAAGGAAGTTGAACCAAGTGGGGGGGCTCAAGGCATGGACTTAGGGAGTTAAACGTCCAAATTAAGCAAGCACAGAGGCTCTGGGCTGGAGAAACAGTACATTGAATGGGAAAGAGCTCATTACAGATTCCTTCTAATCCCCTTCTAATCCATTATTTTGCAAAAGCAAATTTTCAAATGAACTGTGATCTGGATCTTCTCTTTCTCATCTATAAAAATGAAGCTTTTCCTGCTTGCTTTCTCTTCTACTGACCCAATTCATTTTCTAGAAACTTAAGTTTTTCTTTCCCATTATCCTTGACAATGTCCTTTACTATGGGGAAGATCTGCCACGTGCTACTTCTGTGATTTGAACAAGTTGTAAATCTCTCTTGTCTCTGTCTCCACCACTGTAAATGGAGCTAACAAAACCATCTACCTCAAAAAATTGTCATGAATTCGTGTATTTTAAATGCTTGAGACATATCCTGACACAGAGTAGCACACAGATTTTGTTATTATTACATTTGACTTGGGCCCATATTACATGGGGCTATATTATACTGAACTTGTAGATTTTCTCTCTGATCAAGATAATGGTACCAAATGACTCCTTAACATTTTCTTCTAGAATATTCTGAGACTGACTATCACTGGCATGTTATAAACACAGAACACTGTAAGTTCCTAGCCTAGTAGGTTCCTAGACATGACCTATGTTCCACAGAGTCTCAGGACATTCTGCTGCACTGTTATGTACAGGGATGAGTTATTTTTCTGTTGCTGTATCAAAACACTGTGACCTCTCTTGTGGAAAGAAAGGGTTTATCTTAGCTCATGGTTCCATAGGAAGTAGAGCCCATGAGGGAGAGGAGGCATGGAAGTAAGCAGCAGGCATGCTGGCAGGAGCAGGAAGCTGAGTGGTCACATCTTCAATCACACACACAAAAAGCAAAGAGTGAACAGGAAGAGAGGTGAACTTTAAACTTTCAAAATCCACTCCTGTTGGGAGTCGACTCCTAGCAGAAAGTGGCTACCATCTTTGCAGCCATCTCGAGCCATATGTCCTGACAAGAGACTTGTTTTCAACAGCCTCAACAGCTGAGTACACTCTGATAACATCTTGTTTTTCCCACATATCTTGTTTTGCTGTTTAGTGACCCCAGCTACAAGGCGCATGTGGTAAAGTGTCTTCAGCTCTGTTCCCCTGCTTGTCCACGATTGCAAGGCACTTGGTGAAGTGTAGATATACCCAGGATTTTCCTTTTAGTAAACAAGAATTGATCAGACCCTCTGGCTTGTCTCCATTCTTCCCATCTCTTCCCCTCCATTTCCACTCTCTCTCTCTTGCTGAGAGAGCCTAACCCATGGACCAGAGCAGCAGCTCGGGTGGGACACAGTGGCCCCCAAGTGAGGGGCAGTGCAGACCTCGACACACTCCCCACATCCTCTAGCAAGGGAAGAACTTCCCATAGTCTTAAAACAGCACTATCCACTGGGAAGCAAGTACTCAAACAGCCTATAGCCCATACCTTCTTAGTCTTATTTTCTTATAATCCAGATCCTCATTGTGTCAAACAGCAGCTGTGCAAAGTCCCATGCTTTTCTATCCCAGGATGCCTTTCTTCTCTTCTCCACAAGCTGTCATGACCTCTGGCTTCCTGATCTCCACTCAAGTCAGCATCTTCCTTTATCATCCTCAAAAATCAGTACTTGTTTTGGCAGTTCGGAGCAGTATCTCTTCTAAAAGCTGGGAAGTGGTTTGACTTTAAGAGAAAGAGTTTTTCCATTGCCTCTTTTTTTAAAAAAAAAAAAAAGAAGTGCCCTCTGAAGGAAACAGATGTAGAGACCCACAGTCAAACATTAGACAGAGCTCAGGGAGTCTTGTAGAAGAGTTGGGGGAAGGATTGAGGGACCTGGAGGGAATAGGGATTCCACAAGAAGACTAAAAGCGTCAACTAACCTGGACCCTTGGAGGCTCCCAGAGACTGTACCACAATCAAAGAGCAAGCATGGGCTGGACCCAGACTCCTCGCACATACATAGCAGATGTGCAGCTTGGTCTTCATGTGGGTCCCCCAATAACTGGAGCAGGGTCTTACCCTGACTCTGTTGCCTGCCTGTGGATCCCGTTCCCCTATATGATGCCTTGTTTGGTCCCAGTGGGAAAGGATGTGTCTAGTCCTGCAGTGACTTGATGTGCCAGGGTGGGTGATACCCAGGGGAAGCCTCCCCCTTCTCAGAAGAGAAGGGGATGGGGGGCAGGGGGCTGTGTGAGGAAGGTTTAGAGGAGGGGAGTGCTACAATCAGGATGTAAAGTGAATAAATAAACTAATGGAAAAAATAATTACATTGAAGTATTCCCTCAAAATAAATAATAGCCATCCCCCCCCAAAAAAAAGTGGTCTGATCAGAGTAGACAATTATACTACCTCTACTGCTGGGATCACCTCTTCACTAATATGGAGGATGACTGATGCAGAAGCAGGCTGCCTATGGAATCCTAAAAGGACATTGATCATTATCTTCTTATCCATGGCTCCCCACACCTTCCGTGATTTCCATCCATTCTGGGGCATGACTGTTAGATCTTTCTCTCTGTTTCATCATTGTTCAGTCAAATTTGTTTTAACTGAGCAAAGGATTTGTAACATCATAAATACAGCTTGTTCCTTCTTTCTGTCATTACACAAGAGGACAAGGGTCTCACTAACACTACATTGAGGACTCATGGAATACACCCTCTCATGGCTATGATGACTGTCATTGTTAACTGCAATTTCAATCTGAAAATAATAATTTTAAAAAATGCTAGTATTATCCAGTTGGATTCTCAAGACAACTTTGATGTAATCGAGTGTTTGGGAGTTTTCTATTTTGTTTTGTTTTGTTTTGTTTTTAAGCAAAGTAGTTTGTTTGTTTGTTTGTTTGTTTTACTACAAGTTATAATATTAGGGAAAAAGCGATACCTGCATTGAATGAATGAATACGTGAATGAATGAATGATAAGATTAGGACAAGATGATTTAGCACACAGGTACTGAAATCAGGCAGCTTGGGTCAATAGTCCAGCTTGGTCTCTTGGAGTCCATTCAGCATTAGGGAAGTGCAGCCGTCTTAGGCTTCTTCCCTTAAAAGCAGACCCTAGAGTAAGAATTCCACTGTGCTTGTTTTGGACAGAATCCTAGGAAAGACAAGGAGGCATAGTGAGGGGACACAAAGCTGGACTCTGATTGTTTTTCATTTCTTCTTTTCAGTAAGTCCATACCTTCTTAGTCTTATTTTCTCGTGATCCAGATTCTCATTGTATCTTGCCTAAATTGTCTGCCCAGCTTTCATTGTTTCCACAAACATGCTGTGTATTGACACTGTGCCATAGACACAGGTACAGAGGGTATCACTCTGCTCTGAAGAAGCTGCCCACTCATGGGCAGAACTGAGTCCAGGAGTGGTATTTGGAGAGAAGAAATGATAAACTCACAGATAAACTCAGGAGGTATCAAGCCCTAGCAGGAACACACAGACGTTCACACAGAAGACTCTGTCTTTAGTGTGAGCTGTGGGAATGCAACCTGAGACTATCAATCAGAGGGAAAGACAAGTACAAAGGGCCTGAGGCAAGAAAACACCAGGGAATACAGAAGCACACAAGGCAAGCTTGAATAGCTGGAAGAGGAGCAAATAAAATTTGCTGAAGGTGACCTTGGAGATAAGCCTGTGAAGAGAGAAGGAAAACTAAAGGGCCATTCAGAGAGCCCTGCAAGGAATCTGTGCAGGGACCCACTGCTAGTGGCATCTGTAAGAAGAGTCACATGATTGTGTTCATTTTATCAGGCTATTCTGGCAACTGACTTGAAAATAAGGACACAGGGAAATAGAGGTGGAAACAGAAAACCCAGACAGGAATGTTCCTATAATACTCCCCATGAGTGATCCTATGGCTTGGGCTAGGGTAGGGTGTAACTTTAATTTTTCCAAACATTATTTTTTAATGATGGTTCTGAAATGCTTTAACCTCTCTTTTAGCCCACCACCCACCAGAGGTAGTAGGAAAGAAAGGATATGGGGGAAGTGGACCTGTTTAGAAAGGTTCTTTGAAGCAACTCCCATCTGTGTTGTCTGATAATTGGCAGTTCAGTTCACAGGTCAACAGTGGCAGCTCAATCCACATGCAAACACTTCATGAAAACAGCAGCAGTCCAGTTCGGTAGAGATGAGATAGCAAACACGAATGAGCACCAGTGGCAGAATCTAGCAGAGACAGCCAGGCCTCAGCCTCAGCACAAGTCAGCAGGAGGGACCAGCAGGAATGCCAGAAATTCTCAGCTGTGCCTTTCTCAGTGAAGCAAAGATCAGCAAAGACTCAAGACCAACAAGCTCTGACAGCTAGCTTTATAAGCAAGTCTAGCTCAGCCTCTGTCACTGTCCATTGAATCCTGTTTATTCCCTCCAAACATCACATGTCCTCCATGGGTCTTGCCTCAGCATGTGCATCTGTCTCAGCTGACATCACTCTGCCAATCAGCCTGAGTCCAGAGAAGTGACAAAAAACTACAGCACACCACCAGGTTGGTTTTTTGTTTGTTTGTTTTGTTTTTTGGTGCATTTCTCTCTACGGAGTCCTGACAAATGCAGCTCAACTATGCAATGTAAGGCAAACCAATATACATATGTGTTGTTAGCAAAGAATCCTTCATCATGTGTTCTTTCATGTGTTTGCTTTAGCAGAACATCCTTTCTCCTGTGTCTGCTTCAGCTTAACATTCTTTCACGAGTCTACCTTAGTCTTTCACCTGTGTCTATTTCAGGAAAACATTCCTTCATGTGTTTGCTCCAGCAAAACACCATCCAACCAACTTTCCAGAAAACCCTTAAGCTTCCACTTCAGTAGGGGAAGGGGGTTATGAGAACTGATTGTATGAGAATTACTCATCATTAGATGTACATTGTATGTGATCAGAGAAAACCGAAGAATGTCTTCATTCAGTAAAACAGTATTGTTGGTGATTAGCATCAGGTTTCTCATTGCTTTGTTCAGACAAGAAGAATCATAAGAAAATAGAGGTTTGTTATAGCTTACATCCCAGGGTCACAGACAATGGTGTAGTCCATCACAGCAGGGAAGGCACAGCTTCAAGAGCAAGAGGTGTCTGCTCTCATCACATCCTTAGTCAGAAAGTCCAAAGCAGAAAAGAAGTAGGACTGGGCTATAAAACCTCAAGTGGCCTACATCCTCCTTGGAGGGTCTAACTTCTAAAGGTACCAGGGTCTCTTAAACTGCACCACCAACTGAGACCAAGCATTCAGACACATGAACTTGTGGGAACCATTTCACATTCAAATCACACCAAATATGTCCCAGATGCAGTTGAAGGAAACAAACTACAAAGTTTCTCACTAGTGGAGAAAACAGCCATTAAAAAGTACAAATGTCATGTTGGATGACATTAAGTGCTTGGAATCAAACCAAAGCAAATTTAGCAAGAAGGTACAGTAGGCATAGGGTCTTGCTTATGTAAAGGGTTTTAAGTGAGGCCTCAAGGTACACACAAGATTTGAATGGATACATAAAGACTGAGGTTATACCATTCTCACTTTAACAAAGCTCACAATCCTGACATTTTAAGCACACTGATTCACAAATGCCAGCAAGTCATCAAATTGATACCTAGCTGGATGCAGAAAGGGTCTGGGGCTTTGAAGAAGTGACTCAGGTGACATCTCAGGTCTTATCTCAGGGCTCACATTCTCCAGGTAGGGCCATCAGTCATCCCTCTCTGTCTGAGATACAGGTTTCTGAGGGTAAAGGAATTCTAGGGTTAAAGTTAGAAGAAGAGTGTCTAAGCCAGGTGGTTGGTGACCCTAATTCCAAGCCACTCTCCACCTTGCTACAGAGGAAAGCTTCTAAAATATGCCCTCGAAGAAAAACATCTTATCTCTCTGAAGAAGCTGGGACATTTTAGTCACCTCTGTCCTTCATGAGCCCCATTTCCTTTGCTGATATTATCTCCACTCACCAGCCCCACTTCTATGGAAAACTAAAAGAAAAAAATCCTTCTTTTTCTTAAGTGTCATTGCAAGAAATGCCACCTAGAAGTCTTCCTGGACGATACAGACGTACTTATCTCCACATGTATGTTGCTCTCAGAGAGTGAAACCAGGGCTTGGAATTTATACAACTTAAGAAGATGCCTTAAAAAAAACAGTATAAAACCACACACACACACACACACACACACACACACACACACACACACACGTATGAAACTACAAACCATTGGAGATTCCCACCCAGTGATCCCTCTGGAGATTCAACCAGATGCATATTAAAAATCTACAAAGGACAAGTTGCATTTGTACCAAACATGTGCATTCATTCCTTGTAACTAATCCCTAAAATTCAGTATACTGATGATTTGTGTGGCACTTACGTTGTATGGGGCATTCTAAGAGATGCAGAGAGATGAATGAAAGTATCTGAGAGGTTGTGTCTAGGTTCTGTGCAAATACTACACCATTTTGTCTGAACAGTATAACACTCAAGGAGTCCTAAAGTGATCTCAGTCAGATACTGGGGGACAACTACATTTATTTAAAAGGAATATATAGAAAATGAGGAGTCTTGAAGCTAAAGTCATAAGGAATTGGCCTCTTGTCTCAACCTTTCCACTCTATATGGTAATTGTGGGTTATTTTGCCATCTCCTTTAAACTGTGAACTCTTTCAGAGCTGAGAACTCCCCAGACATCTTTGCATCCCTGTTCCTGGTACAGAGGCTGGGTGAGTTGACTGGTCACATAAATGATTTCAATGGAGGTGATAAAGAATGTTGCTTTTTGATTGGGGTCTGACTTTAATGGTATCTGCCACCGGTCTGTGGTATTACCTAAACACAAGGAACTTAATGTCTTGGGGATCAAAAGGCATTAGATGAATTACCTATGTGGCATGGCCAGGGGTAGCATGACTAGTCCAAAAAAAAAAAAAAGGCTTTCCTTCACAAATACTCCCTTTGCTCTTCTCCTGTACCTGAGTTCTGTTGCCTTTTGTCAGTAACATTCTCCAAGGTTGGGATCCAAGCCAGAAAATGATGCTGTTGTCTGTGAATACATGAACTTATTTAGCTCAGTGGCTTGGCTTTAGAACCAAGATCAATGTTTTAGATGAAATATTTTCCCTGCAACTCAGGAGTTCAAATCACTTAATTGATCTTTTAACCCTCATGTTTTGTCTAAAGGTCAAAAGGTACATCTATAACGTGGCACTGTTGTGATTGAGTTGAGTCCAGAGTCTGCAAATGAGGATGGGAAAGTGCTGTTTGTGCTATTTAAGCCAATCGATGTTATTATTTTAAAGGAACCGACTTCCTTCCTTGAACATCCAAGTATATAATCAATGAATAATTCATCTCCTTAAAATATTTACTAAAGGTAGGTGCTCTCTGAGAAACGTAAGTCATCTAAGAACTGAATGCCTTTGGATTTCACTGGTACCACAAATCATAGAGACTCTGTCCATTGCCTTCAGTCATTTGTCTGGTGTCCACAACAACCTTGGAAGCTGGAAACATCATCTTTATTTTAAAGAGGTAGGAGCAACACAAGGAAGACAGTCAAATAAGTTATCCAAAGTAACAGGATCCAGTAAATTCTAGAGTTGCATTCTCTCTTTTGTATGCCACTATTCCTTCTGTGGGAGAAGAAACTGCTGGCTACCATGTCACTTCTTTCAAAGAACCACAACCTCTAAGGCATTCTTCTGGATGGTATGTTTCTCTTTGTCTGCTTGTAGCCCACGGTTTATTCTACAGTACACTGGGTCTGATTCCATATGCCTATTCAAAGATGGGACCCCCCCCAAACCACTTCCTGGTCTTACAATTTGAGTCATATATAACCAAGAAAGACACTTGGGTTACAATCTGTGAAGTTCTTTGGGAACTATTTGCTTTGTGGTCATCTAGCTCATCCTGGTCATTGCTAACGGTTGCTCCTGCGTTTGTCGCAGCGAGTCACTGCTCTTCTTAAATGGAAGTTACCTGACAAGAAGAAGGAACCACAGCTAATGCTACCCTTCGCCCAATGCTTACTACATGTCAAAGATTATGCCAAGATCATGCAGATTTTAATTGAATCTCAAGAACTTTGTGAAGTATTGACATCCTCCAATAAATTTAGAGGACTTTCAACCTGAGGCCCCCTAAAATAAAAGAAGTAAGTCGTTCAATATCATTCAGGTAATAAGTAACCAGTACGGCCAGGACTTAAAGCAGTGGCCCGTAATACAGCAGATGCACTGAGCCACTACATTTTGAAGGGTTGATAGAGTCACTAAGTGCCAGCCAGATCTTAGAGGCGGATTTATCTCTAGGCAATGGGCATTCACTCATTCATTCATCCACACAGGCAGAGTCCCTTTGCCTGCAGTGATGAGTTGCTTCTCTTTTCTATTGAGCTAGCCTCCTTATAGTCCTCTAAGAGTCATTTTTAAGATTCTCCATCCTGAGCTAGGCAGACAGCTCAGTAAAGTGCTTGCATTACAAGCATGAGAATATGAGAAACATCCCCAGAAACCACATAATAACACCAGGCTCTGTGGTATGCACCTAGGAGTTTGGGGGTTTGTTACTATTGTTTTGTTGTTCTATTTTGTTCTAATTTTTTTATTTTTATTTTATTTATTTAAAGTAGATTCTTTTTATAATACAATATACCTTGATTATAGTCTCCCCTCCCTCTACTCTCAGTTCCTTCCCACCTCCCTTCCCATCCGGATCCACTGCTTTTCTGTCTCTCATTATCTTAGGAAAGCACAAGCTTCTAAGAGATAACAACCAAACCATGACAAAATAAGATGTAAAAAGATAAAACAAAAACTATCACAAGGCAAAACAACAGAAAGAAATAAACCCACAGAGGAGGCACGAGAATCAAAGACCTACTTGTTCACACAGTCAGGAGTCCCATAAAAGTGCTAAGCTTTTTGCTATAATATATGCACAGAGGACCCGGTGCAGACCTGTGTCAGCTCTGTGCTTGCTGCGTCAGTCTCTGTGAGCTCATATGAGCCTTTCTCAGTTAATTCAGAGGGCCTTTTTCTCCTTCTCTGTCTCTTACACAATTTCTGTCTCCTCTTCTATCAGGTTCCCTGAGCTCCGAGGAGAGGGATTTGATTGGGATGACTCACTTAAAACTGTGTCTCAAGGTCTCTTTGTGTAATCTCTGGTTGTGTATATCTGTTCCCATCTGCCTCAGGAATAAGCCTCTTTGATGATGGCTGAACAAAGCACTGATCTATGAGACCAGGAGAATATCAGTAGGAGTCATTTTGTTGCCACTTTTTATAAAACCACTAGTGTTTGGTTTTACTCTAAGTCTCAGCGCTATCTAGTCTCTGGTTTTTGGTCACCCAGTGCCAGGTAGATATGGGTTCCTGCTCATGGAGAGGGCCTTAAGTCAGATCAGACATTGGTTGGCTACTCCCACAAAGTTCTGAGCTACTGTTGCCCTCGCATATCTTGAAAGCAGGACAAATTGTAGGTCAAAGGTTTTTGTGCCTGGGTTGGTGCTTATGTTTTGTTTTTTCTTTTCAACATAATATCTTTATTGACTAATTGGAAATTTCATATAACACACATCAATCACACTTGCTTCCCAGTCCTCCCAGATCTGCCCCTTATGACTCCCTTATGACTCCCCCAGAACAGAAGAAAAACAAACAAGCAAACAAACAAACAAACAAAACATATGTTCAATACATGTTTCCCGTATGCACACTGGAGCATTGTCAAACTCCTGCAGGCCAGCCCCTTTGAAAAAACTTGATCCCTTCCTTACCTGAACCCCTGCCAGAAGCCATCAGTTGTGGAGAGCTACATGTCATCAGCATCCTTATCACAATTTTTAAGTGTTTTCTTCGACAGCTTCCTGTCTGGGCTGTTGCTTTTGTGGGGTGGGGGTTGAAGTAGGGGTTCTCACAGAAGCCTTCTATGACTCTTATTCTTTACTGTGCGTCTGCAGTTGTCAAAGATACTGCAAAACTAACTTCCCTGACCTTTAGAGTCAGTGGGAGCACAGATCGTGGGCTCCCACATGGTTTCTGACGACAGTAGGGACCTTGGACAGCCACGTGGCTAACTGGTATTAGCACAGGCCACAAACACTGTGGTGGTTTGAATAGATATGGCCTTCCATAGATTTATGTGTTTGAATGTTTGGCCATGGGGAATGACACTATTAGGAGGTATGGTCTTGATGGACGAAGTAAGTTTGACCCCCATAGATTCATGTGTTTGAATTCTTGGCCCATAAGGAATGGCACTATGAGGAGTTGTGGCTTTGTTAGAGTAGCTGTGGCCTTGTTAAAGGAAGTGTTTCACTGTGGGGCCTGGCTTTGAGGTCTCCTATGCACAAGCTATGCCCAATATGTGTCAGTCTCCTTCTGCTGCCTGCAGATCAAGATGTAGAACTGTCAGCTCCTTCTTCAGCACCATGTCTGCCTGCATGTCACCATGTTCCCACCAGGATGACAATGAACTAAACCTCTGAAACTGTAAGTCAGCCCCAATGGAATGTTTTTCTTTCTAAGAGTTGCCATGGTCATGATGTCTCTTCACAGCAATAAAACTCTAAGACAGACACCTATATGGTCTCCAAAGGTAGTCTGGTTCATGGACGTCATCATGGCTTCAAGGGAGCAGTATAGACCATGGAGATCTGCCTGACCTTCGGTGGTAACACAGCATAGAGATATCAACATGACCTCAGGCTGAAGTAGGACTACAGACTCCAACATGGACTCAGGTGGCAGCACAGGTCACTCACATCAACATGGCTCCAAGCATCAGCGTGACCCATGGACATCAGCACAGCTTCGGGCTGTGACAAAAATCATTGGACATCACCACAGCCTTTGGTGATAAATGAACCTCTTTTGATAGCCTATGAGTACCTTCCTACACCAAAGGGGTGAAGGATCCATGTAGACTCCAGTTCAACTTCTGTATGTTCAATGAGTTGTGTAAGTCTTGTCTTTGACAATAGAACCCTGCAGTCAGTTTGTAGAGAATAATCCATTATTGTAGCAACAGCCTGGGTTGTTTGGGGAATTCCATGGGACCCCCTTGGCTGACAATTCAATTGAATGCAACCTAGTCCTGGTACTGGGAGATTTGTGTGGTGATAAGACATGGCCAGTTAGGACTCTATCGCCACCGTTATTAGAAGAATTGTGTTGGAATTGATGAAAATTGCACTTAATCTATAGATTGCTTTTGATAGGCTGTCCATTTTTACTATGTTGATCCTACCAATCCATGAGCATCTGGGAGATCTTTCTATCTTCTCAGATCTTCAATTTCTTTCTTTAAAGACTTGAAGTTTTGCCACACAAGTCTTTTCTTGGTTAGTTACCCCAACATATTTTATATTTTTGAGGGTATTGGATGCACTTGCGATCCCAGCACCCTGGGAATAGACACAGACAGATCCCTGGGACTTGCTGGCCAACAACCCAGGAGTCAGTGAGAAACCATCTAAAAAACTGGTTGCTTGAGGAATGACACCCACAGTTGTCCTCTGGCTCTCATGTGTACCTGCACACACAAACACACATACACAGAAAGACTTACCTCCAACTGAAGTCTTCTTAGCCTGGTATAGTGATTCTGAGCCTTTATAATTCTTTGTGCATTATACCCAGCACTGGTCCAGTTTCATAGGATAAGAACCATGAAGTCATCATGCATTAACTCAAAAATAATCAAGGGAAGCAATTGAAATTAAACAGAGGACTAAGAGTTAACATTTCTTTTTTTTCCCCTCTAGTTTTGATTTCTGTTTTCTGGATGCTTAATGCAGCTGAATCATATCTCTTATTGCTCTAAACTTAATTCAAGCATCCATGTTTTATTCCTTTAGTGTTTACAATCTCATCCCCAATAAATAGACCAAGGTTCGAACAACTTTAAACCACCATAGCTTCAATTCAGCTCTGACCTGCTGAGCCTCATATTCGCCATCCCCCAAGGTTGTAGCCAGAATAAAACTGAGACCAAATAGTGCTGACCCAAATGCCAACTGCTGCCATCATGTCAGTACTCAGCTTAATTGGCAATGTGTGTTTATTTGAGCTATTTTTTGCTTATACAGTCATTGTTGAGGTCAGATCACACAAACATTATATTAATAACTCATGACGAAACTTAGAGATGTCTACTTCTTGCACACAAGAACAGGAAGTCAGCAAGATGCTAGTATCCACATTGCACCTGAGGTGAGCCAAAGCCCAGAAACATGCTCACCTCAAGGTCACACCAGAGAGTGAAGGGCATGACTTTGAGATCAATATCCTTTGCTTGGTGTCACACCGAGTCTCCTGAGGAACAAGGTTTTTAAAAAGGAAAGAATGAAACTAACTAGACATGATAGCTTCAGCAATCCCGTTATAGATTTACACTTTGGTCTACAAATTAGCTTCGCTAGGGTATAATGGATTTTACATGCTCAATCAATACTCCTGCAAATGGTATTTCCAAAGTGCTTATATCAGAGTTATTCTAAATATTATACCATTCATTGTCAGTTATTTAATTGCTAGGCAACTGATACTTGGAAAGAGATGATTGCTCTCAAGTTTTTGTAAATGGAGCTATGGACATCTCATTAACATTTCAGTTAAAACCTTTTGGCTTACAAATCCCAAGACATCTTTAAAGGGAACTGGAAATCTTTAGTCCTTGAGGAGAACTAAAGAAAAGCTATGTGGTGACCTCCAGTGACCACTGTGATTCCTCAGTGCTGGTCTTTAAAGACAAGGGAGACAAATCAGGCTTCCCACAAACTGTTTTCATGCCAAACAAGTGGAATATCCCTTCACGATTTCTGTGGAACAAACTGTTATCTGACTAGGTAGGCTTTAACTAGTGGAAACATCCATTTCTCCAGTCAAGGTTCATGATGGGCTTATATTTACAGTGAAGAATGAATATCCAGTTTGCTCCTGTTGCCCTCTCATTGCTATCATGAGATGCATCCCAATGCTTCCTACAATTGTTTCTAGGAAGCCTAGAGTGACAGAGAAGCTTCTCTGTCACTTTGGTACAGGCTTCAGTGAAACTCCCTAACAGCCGTTGTCATGGAAGCCTTTGCTGCAGTTTCAACAAAACAAGCTCAGCACGGTGGCACATCCTCTGGTGCCTGCTGGGGGAGCTATGACTCGGTTGTTACCTGCTTTGATCCCAGAGTCACTAGAACCTGCTGGAACTACTGTTCTACCACTCCTCCTGGTTACTATTGCCTCTACCTTCCCCTGTGCACTCTCCACTGATCCCTGAAGTCCCACTGAGATGTCTAAACTTCTCTGCTACAAAGAGAAAAAGACTTCTATGCCTTTGGGGACCTCCTCAAAGGTAAATTCAAAGCAGCCTTGTGTTCCAAATGTCGAGGATGAGAGATGTGGAAGAGCTTCTGAGTCCTCACCTGCATTGATGGCAGTACTAGAAGATGAGCTACGTTCAAACCACTCCTGCCTCAATACTAAACCTATGCTGGAATCACTGTTTTACAGACAAATTCTAAAAATATTTAATGGCCCTTCAAGTAGACAAGTTCCCAACAGATACACCCACTAATCCTTGACCTGTGAGAGAGTTCAAGTCCAGAAAGTAATTACTCTTCCAGCTATTATCCTAGGAACCAAAAAAGTCAACCTAGTTGTTTCCCTGAATCCTACTGGAGTACATAGAGCCAGTCATCAGGATACTGGATTGACTGAGTGTGTGAGTGGACAGATTCTCCTCACTAGAGGGGATGTCAAGGGATTTCCAACTACACCCTTGTTTTCCATTCCAAATACATCATGGAAGAGACAGAAAATCCAGGCCAGCCAAATACCTTTGTCATAGAATAGCCTGTCCTGCTAGCAAGTTTGGGGCACTTCTAGTGACCTTCTAGGCCCATGTTAAGTCATGACATCTTCTTGGCCCTATCTTGATGGTATCTTCTCAATGGCTGCTAAAATAATTAGAACAAGAACTAGGAAAGCTGCCTTAATTGTGTGACTTACAGAAGTCACATGATATGCTTAAGCTACAAAGATGCAGACGCAAGCTTTCCGACATCTTCTCTCGAAAATTTCTCTCTCTCTCTCTCTCTCTCTCTCTCTCTCTCTCTCTCTCTCTCTCAGACTTATTTATTTTATGTCTATGAGTGGTTTTGCCTGCATGTATATGTGTTAAATCTGTTTGCCATGGCCCCTGTTGACAACAGAGAACATGAGGATGTTACTGTCTCTGAGAGGATAAACTCTCTCTTGGAAACCATTACAGAAAGGGATAAACCAGGTTCAAACAAGTATAAAATGAATAGAAAAAAATCAGCATGCTGGCCTCAGAGTTTCTTGCTTCCTATTTTCCTTCTCAGCTCAGGCTGTGAACACCTGCTGCCAAAGTGTTCTGTTCCATATAGCTGTAGCCATGGCTTCTCTGACATGGAAAAAAAATACCAAGAAGACAAACGCCCATCCTCCTCCAAGTGTTAGCCACAGGTTCATGTTGCTTACGGGACAAATGAAAAGCATATAACCAAAATGGTGACATTACATAATTAATATTACCCAATGAAGCATGGTCCTCAGCAAAAGGATGGCTTAGATGAAGAAAGGGAAAATCCATGGGCACAGAGGAAACAGCAGAAGCCTGGCAGACAGACAGACGTCAGGGTCTTTTGTCCTCATTCTTAGCATTCATATTGATTCTTTAATGTGCTTCAGATACTGTGGGTCCATTACCTCCTTAATCTGTATGTTCTGGAGCGGGCATTATTGTCCTTGTAGCTACAGACACTGAGATATTTTGGTAAATTTTTTAGGCTGCCACAGAAACTTACAAAAAAAAAAAAATGTCTGAGAGCTTCTGATAAAGTCCTTGAATCCTAAGTACATTAGTCAAGACTCAGTAGCAAGAGACAGAAACCAATCAAACTCTCGCAATGGATTTAAAATACCCCAAGAAAGCAATTCTAACTAGTGTCAGGCATAGCTGGCTCGATGCACTGTGAAGCCGTGGGGACTCACCTCTTCTTTGGCCTCCTTGACTCTGCTCATCTCGGTTTTATTTTGTATGTCAATCTCTTTTCTCTTTTCCTACAGAGCCAGTGTTGGGAAGATGACTCTAGAGAGTCGTCACCAGCACTGGTATTTATTTCATAATCCCAAAGAAAGGGTGCCTTCCTTTGTTAGAATCTAACTTCACAGGGAGGTTATGGGCCCTGCTTAGGGCTCATTGCTCCTCCTTGAAGCAGTCACCACAGTGGGGCAGTTGAATTCTATGAAAAGACACAGGCACTCACTAGAAACAGAATGTAATAAAACCAGGAGGTGAATAAGTTCAAGGCAATCCCTTTATGAGCATGGAATCTACCAGTCTTTATGTTTATTTCCTTCTGTTTCAAGCTCTCTCTGTTCCCACAGTATACTTGTAGAAACAGGATCAGAGAGATGGGACCCAGTGGCTAGCAGTTTTCTTTTTAGAACTAAGAAGGACATCGTTCAAATAGGGTGATTGAAATCTTTTGAGTTTTTTGTTTTCTTTTTTTAAGGAGAATGTAACTCACCCCGATGGTGCCCTTGCCAAAAACATTTCACCCAAATTTAATCATGAAAAGTAAATGTGAGAATTCAAAAAGTCTTAGCTGATTTGTCTAGACATGCAAATTTCATAAAAGACACAGCCTAATAGACAGAAGAATCACTCCATAGTTAAGGTAAAAATAAAGAAATGGCTTTTTCAGGACAATACAGGCACTTCAGTGCTGCTACCCAAATAGTACATAGAGACAGCATGCCAAGGCTTCCTGAGTGTGACCATGGCAACGTAGAAGATGCTCTTGTTCTTAGGAGACATGTGCTAAAGGACAAGGGTGAGTTGTCAGAATGATATGATTAATTCTAAAATGGTTGGGGGTTGGGAATGCCCCCTCAGGTGTGGGAAGTGGGGGGAGGGGTGAAGAGAGAATTAACAAAGTATTAAGAACTACCTTAGCCAGGCGGTGGTGGCGCACGCCTTTAATCCCAGCACTTGGGAGGCAGAGGCAGGCGGATTTCTGAGTTCGAGGCCAGCCTGGTCTACCAAGTGAGTTCCAGGATAGCCAGAGCTATACAGAGAAACCCTGTCTCAAAAAAAACAAAAAACAAAAAACAAAAAACAAAAAACAAACAAACAAAAAAAAAACAAAAAAACTACCTTAGTTCAATCAGTGAAGTCCACATGATGGAAAGAGAGAACAGCTCTTTTATTCTCAAGTGTGCACATGCATGTCACACACACACACACACACACACACACACACACACACATATAAAGGTATATAATATTTAATATTATATTATATATTATTTTATGTTGTGTATCATATTAAGCACATATAATATATAATTAATAATATTAATTGATACTATATTAATGGCATATATTAAATATATAATTTTATAGGAATATATATATATTCCCCAAATTTAAAAAAAAATGATGGAAAAGGAAAAAAAAATTAAGTTATCTTCCCACACTGATCTAAAGTTTAGTTTCACCCACAATAACACAGCCAGTTCAATAATTCAGTCACGTACATGCACGTTGTGATTGCTGGACTATTGTCAGATTTGAAGAGCTTCTGTTGCAGACCCAGTATGTCCCAGTCTGGCATGCTATGACTGGCGCCACCTGGTGGCAGTCATCTGGTGGAAGGCTGGCGATTGCTCTGGTCTCATCAGTACAGGCCCTCAGAAACCTCCATCGCTTGCTGTTTCCCTGCTTCCCAGTTAGGTTCTATCTGTGGTCCCATCAAAGAGTTCCGGCACCCAGAGGGGTGCCTGGCTATGGCAGCAAAGGTCAGATTTTGCCTCCCTGTCTACAGTAAATTCCTGACTGCTGTCAACTCGCAACCACTAAACATTCAAAGAACTGACTAGAAACGTTTGATGGGGCTCCTTGGTGTCAAATAATGACTTACAAGGGACAATATTTATCCAGATGAAAGTTCACATTAACAATTTCTAAAACTCAGCCAGTAATTTAGAAATTGTTAGGTGTTCTGGAAATTTTGCTCAAATCCCAACTTATATCCTTTGTTAGATACTTTTTACATCTATATAATTATCTATATTTCCATATTAAAATGTTTTCCAGCATCCATGCACACAAGTATGTTTAAACACTAACCTGTATACACACACACACACACACACACACACACACACACACAAACACATGGGTATATTATATAACACATGAGTTTCTGGAAAGACATAAAACCTAGAAAATATTCTAATTATTTTTAATGGAAAATTAGTTATCTAGTAACAATTTTATATGCTCTTTCCTCACTGCCTCACTTTTTCTCAAATGCTTTCCATCTAGACAGCGCTTCCCCTATCAAACAAGTGAGAATTGAAAATGCTCCAGAACCCAAAATCTGTTAAATGCCAATAAGACACAGCAAAGGAGAAATTGCACACCATGAAACTATTCCTTGCACTCACAAATATTTTAAAGTAATGTAAAAATGACCCTCAGGAGCTAGTGAGATGGCCCAGGGGCAAAGGTGTTTCCTGTACAAGCTGAGTTCAGTCCCCAGACTGACTCCCTAAGGTTGTCCTCTGACCTCCTCACGCACCTGGCACATATGCACATGCACACACATGTGTACACATTAGCTTAGGCTATGTATATGAAACATAAATGGATTCTGTGTTTGGAGTTGGGTCCATCTCTAAGACATATCATTACATATATGAAAATATTCCAAAGTAGGAAAAAATGAAATACAAACCATCTGTGGCCCTAAGCAAATCTGATAAGGGCTATTCCAGTGGAGTGTGCATGGCATGATTTATTTGCTAATAATACTTGCTAATGGTATGTGTTGTGTTCACTTTAAGAAATGATTTGAGGTACTTCACGACACTAAATCACATATAAAAACAAAATAAAATCTAATATTGAAAACCATCAGAAAAGAAGAGATGGCAGCCAGCACAGAGACTCGGAACTGTCCAAGGTAGTGAGACTAAGTGAATTCTGAGCAGTCAGCTCTAAATAGGTCATCTGTGTCACTCACAGCTAAGGGAAAACTATGGAAGAGAGGACAGAAGGCATCCAAGAGGCAGGGGATGAAGAGGAATACTACCTCTTGAACTCTCAAAAGCTGTGATTACTTACACAAGATATACATACATGTGTATACATAGGTATGCATATGTGTGTGTGCATATATGGTATATATAACATGCATGTGTACACACACACACACACACACACACACACACACACACACACACACATGGATCCATTCTATCAGTACTGTTTCTTTGGAGAACCCTAACTGAGACACTACCATGGGGACCAAATTCAATGAGCCACAAAGATTACCCTAAAAGTGATGGATATGTGAAAGAACCCAAAAGCAAGAAGTGGAAGAGAACACCAAGGAGACAAGGCAGGAGCACTGTCTCAGTCAGAAAGTTCCTGAATGACAGCTTGTGGCACAAGCAGGGATTACAGCTGCCCTGGGGTGGGAGTGAAAAGAGTATGTCAAAGATCAGATTACAGATGACACAGGTCATCTCAGTCATTGCACACCTGTCATATGTTCAAATTTAGTGAAGCAGAGGGCTTCCCCCCACCCCATCCACAGTGCTTCTCCTAAGGCTCTTGGACAACAAGTGGGGTAAATGCTCTAAAAAGTATAAAGGCAAGACAAAAGCTAAATAGCACATTTTGTGAAATCAGGAACACCTCTCTACACAACACTGTGAAGCAATTAGGAAACACAGTCAAAAGGGATCTCGCTGGAGTAACACGGTGACAAAGTTCCTGGAAGTGACATTCATGGGAGACATGAAAGCCACCTATACATTCTAAATAAGAGCATTAAAATTATTTTCATTAACATTTTGATTAGTGGAAAGGCATACAGTAGTGTGTGTGTGTGTGTGTGTGTGTGTGTGTGTGTGTGTGTGTACATGTATATGTGTTTGTGTGTATATGTGTGCATTTGTGTGTATGTACATATGTATATGTGTATATGTGTTTATATGTGTTTTATGTTGTGTGTGTATATATATGTATGCGTGTATGTATGTATCTATGTATGTGTATGCACATGTACCTGAATGTGTATGAGTGTGCATGTGTGTGTATGAGAGACAGAGTGTGTGTGTGTGTGTGTGTGTGTGTTTTGTATCAGGTGTGTGTCTGGAGTGTAGTAAATACTAAAACAAAGACAGATTGGGTAAGGAAGGCCTGGGCCAGCATCCTAAGATGCTTATTAAAGAAGAAAGCTAATGAGGAAACTCTATTGTAGACCCTGGGTTTCTCCCAAATGAATGAGTCACCCGAGTTTCATTTCTGATAGCATGTCTTCAAATGACTGCATACATAATATCTATTGATTATAGTTTTCTCTTGAAGCCTTCTGCAGTTAATCTGTTTTCTATTCTATTGATTTTTTTTTCTCCTAGAAGAACTGGCTTAGTTTTCAGTATTTCCATCTGTTAACTGTCACTCATCCCTTAAGTAGAACCCCCAAGCTCGCTTCAGGTAATGATCAGTGTATTCTCTGATTCATATTGAATTCCAGGCATTATTGGAGTAGCTGTCTGTGATCGCTCATACTTTATCCTTATCTCTAAACTCTTATCAAGAGAGTATGTAGGGGCGTCTCTGAGGGCACCCCCAATAAATAATAATCTTCCTCTCTGCCATAGTTCCGAGCAAGTGGAGAACTAATTGACAATGTGGTGGCCAGGCCTGTGAGCAGCATTCAGAGGTAGAGGAAGGAGAATGATGTCATCAAGGTCATCCTCAGCTACATATTGAGTTTGAGCCAGCCTGTGCTACCTGAGACCCTAGTTAGGGTTTTTTATTTGTTTGTTTGTTTGTTTATTAGGTTTTTTGCTTTGTTTTGTTTTCTAAGGAAAATTACAACTATTATTCATAATGGAAGCGAGAGGAGGAAACGCAGAGTTTAGGGTACTGAGGGAATTGGCCTGCTGACAGAGTGGGCAGGTTTGAGCACCAGATTCCAGGCAGAAGTGAAAAATGAAAGTTCTCCCACAACTACCTTCTCTCCTCCACTCTGTTTACCTCAAAGCGTAGACCTTTGCTTTGTCAGGCAGCCTTCCTTCATAAAGAATAAAAGGTGGAATTTTCCCTCGACTTTACCAACTAGGTAGGCTATTATCCTCATGGGATGGGGTGAGAAAGAGGGCAGAGCACTCTTTCCCAGAAGGAAGCATCAAGAGGTGGGGAGCAGGACCCCACCCACGAGAGGCAGTAGCACCGGAGAGGGCGGAGAGGACAGGGAGGGAGGGGAGGGCAGGGAGGGCAAAGACAGTGAGAATCTACCCTTGGTCCTGATTTCACAACAGATTCAAGCTGCAGGGCTCTCCACTAACAGCGTCCTGCTGGGCTTCACATTTTCTCAGGCATGAAACAGAGATAATGTCTGCTCTTCTTCCCAGGCCCTCTGGCTTCCTAGCTATCCTTTTCCTCACTCAGGTGACCCCGCCATGAGATGACCTGTCACTCACTTCGGTGATCTCACCATGAGACCGCCATGCTGCAACTGCCGGATGCGCAAAGCGGTCCTCTTGAGAGCTGAGCCTTAGACCTCAAGAACTTGGAGCTAAACTTATCTTTATAACTACTCGGCCTCGGGTATACACACACACACACACACACACACACACACACACACACACACACACCTTGGTAAGCACCTTATAGTCTTCATCTCTACAACTACCTGGCTTGAGATACGTTATGATCCCCATTTTACAGAAGAAAAGACTAGTGTTTAATGATCTGTATAAAACTGCACTTAACACAGTTCAATAAAGAAACATTCAGTAAGTGATTTTTTTAATTTAAAAACTAAAAATAATGTTCTATAAGCCACAATTTAAAAAACAATCATTCTACCTACATATACCTCTCAGTGGAGACAGAAATGCAGATCTTACAGAGATGACCTCGAGCCACAATCTTTTGTCACTTCTTTTCACTGTGTCCTGTTTAACCAAACACGTTTGATAAAAATTTTCTGCTTTATCTTCTCTCAAATCTCAAAAAATTAAATAAAGTAATTTCTGGTCACCCTGGAGGAACAAAAACACATGGAACCTTTGATTTCCAGCCCACCTACATCAAAATGGTAAGTTTTAAGTATACATATTCAAATTTATAATCACGATAAAAATAAGTCTTTAAGAGTTCTCCATTACAATGAGCGAAGCTGTGGCTACAGGCTTATAAATTCGGGAGGTGACTCCTGGAACAACACGCAAAGAAAAGAGACACTCGGTTTAGAGTCTGCACCCAGCCAAAGAATACCTGGCTTGCTTGAATTTGTATATGAGAAGGTATTCCCTCTTCACAAAATTAAGGACAATTTAAAAGAGGAAAAAGATTCTTTTTGAGCACCACAAAATCCAACCAAACAAAACAAAGAGAACAAAGGATACGTCTTTGCACCGAAGCCGAGCAAGGTTATTATTGGAGTTTCCCTGACAATTACTGGAGGAAGTGGGAAAATAAATCCACCAGGAATGGAAGGATGCAATTACTGACTATAAAATAACAATAATTACTAGCTATAAAAATAGAAATAATAATTGTGACTTCTTATTTAAAGCTGCAGGGGGATAAAGGTGTAGACACTAAAGACTTGAAAGGTTGCTACAGTTATGGGGCAAAGGGGTTAGCCTCCTGTTTTGTCTGAAATTTGTATTTTGCACATGTTGAAATTTTGAATGTAAACAGGAAAACAAGTGAAATAGTAAATGAAAAAGAGAAGGGGGAGGCCATGACCATTCCTAGGAATGGGGAAGGAGATTTATTGCAGATAAAATGGAGAGCATAGTTAGAGGCAGGGACATCTGGGAGACTCCAGGGTGAACATAGCCAGAATGGGCTGGACCATGTGAGGGAGTGGGGCAGACCGGAGAAGAGAAAGGAGAAAGGAGCTACCAGCCAAGTGGAGTGGCCTGGGCCAAGAGAATAAAGGGTAGAGCTAAAGGAGAGACCAGGTAAACAAAATGGCGAATTATATGGGAAATTCCACCTGGGGGAAGGGTAGCCTACCCCCTGGGCTGAAGAGTTCACAGAAGAAACAGTATATGTCAGCCAGGAGGGTCTCCCAGTAGAGACTGAGGGGTGCTGGGAGAACCCAGCAGCCAGCATCTGACTTGATACGTTAATGGAGACTTCACTTCAGTCAGCCCGTTGTCCCAGGTTTGAGACCTAACAAATAGGATGTTTGCAAACTGGTAAAATGAAGAAGAGAGAGAGAGAAACCATGAGATGGGGAAGATTTGAAGAGGAGCAAATGACAAATGATGAGAAAAGAAACTCACCATGAGATGGTAGCATCAGATATATCAATCTTTAGAAAGAGTTTGAGAAATTAAACTCATACAATAGAGACTTCTGGACTGAACTAAATAAGTTGCTTGCACGTAGCTCTTCTGGTCATCTCCTAAATACGTGTATTTACGCCCATAGATTAGCGGATGCCCACATCCTTTCTGCAGTGGACAGTCATCACTACTGAGATGCTTACGTGGTCAAAGTACTGAGAAGTGACTGGAATATTCAGCTCTAAATACATCGATGTTGCCCCTCCTCTGACTAGGGAACATCCCTGAAGAAAGGTTGGAAGGATGGAAGAGGCAGAGGCAGGGAAGGAGGCTTGCAGAATGGCTGTCCTTGGCACATGGCACGGCCATTACACTCTTGAGCTCAAAGCATTCTGTCACAGTTGGGGAGGGACTCAGAAGGCCCCACCCTCCCCTGAGGAGCAGATAATGTTTGCTGGGGAGTGGTGGGCGTGGTCTTCAGAGCCAGGCCACCGTTTAGTTTCCCATATGGCTGTAAAATTACTTTCTTGACTGGTCACTCTTCTGCTTCGTGCTCAGTATTCTACAGATTAATTAAACTCACAAAAAACGAAGAGACAGAAGAGTTAGAAAAGGACTCATTTGGAAGAGGAAAAGAATCAACAAATAGGAAAGGGATGTGAGAGAATAATAGAGGTGATATAATAAAAATAAATTACAGACACGAATGGAATCCCATAACGAAACATTATTATGTATAAATTAAATGCTAATAAGTGATATTTGCAACGTAGCATATCAAAGTAGGATGTACATGTTTCCTCTGAGAGTGTGTCTGTATGTCTGTGTATGTGTACATGTGCGTGTATGTGCGTGTCTGTATGTATGTGTCTGTGTGTTTGTGAGTCTGTGTTTGTGTGTCTCTGTGTGTGTGCATGTGTGTGTGCATGTGTGTGTCTGTGTATATGTGTGCATGTCTGCATATGTGTGTATGTGTGAGTATACATGTATGTATACAGGTGTATGTGTAACTTTAATTTTTCAAAGTCTCCTTTTCATGATGGCTCTTAAACACTTTATCCTCCCTTTTAGCCCACCACCCACCAGAAGTAGTGGAAAAGAAAGGTTACAGAGGAAGTGCACCTGTTTAGAAATTCTTCTTTGGAACAAGTCCTATCTGGGTTGTCTGGAAATCAGCAGTTCAGTTCACAGGTCAGCAGCAGCAGCTCGATCCAGTCACAGACATTTCACAGATACACTAGCAGTCCTGTTTGGTAGAGCTGGGATCGCAAACAGGAATCAGAAGCAGTGGCATGACCTAGGACAGACAGCCAGGTCTCAGCCTCGGCACAAGTCAACAGGAGGAATGCCAGGAGAAGTTCTCAGCTGTGCCTTTCTCAGTGAAGCAAACGTCAGCGAAGACTCAGCACCAACAAGCTTTGCACAGCTAGCTCTACCAGCAAGCCAACCTCCACCTCTGCCACTGCCAGACAAGTCCCATTTATACCCTCTGAATATCACATGTCCTCCACGGGTCTTGCCTCAGCACATGCATCTGTCTCAGCTGACACCACTCTGCCGATCAGCCTGAGTCCACAGAAGTGACAAGAAACTACAGCACACCACCAGAAGTTTTTTTGGTTCCTTTCTCTCTATGGAATCCCAGCAGATGGAGCTCAATAAGACATGTAAGGTAAACCAATACACACGCATGTTGTTAGTGAAGAATCCTTTGTCACGTGTCCTTTCACGTGCTTATTTCAGCAAACATTCTTTCACCTCTGTCTGCTTCAGTGAAACATTTCTTCACAAGTCTGCCTAAGTCTTTCATTTGTGTCCACTTTAACAAAATGTTCCTTCATGAGTCTGCATTAACAAAACATCCTTTCACTTGTGTCTGCTTCAGGGAAACATTTCTTTACATGTTTACCCCAGCAAAGCACCATCCAACACAATTGACTTTCCAATGGACTCTTAAGTTTCCATTTCATATATGTGTGTGTGTGTGTGTGTAAGTGTGTACATACATACATGTGTTTGTGTGCATGTGTGCACATGCATGTGTTTGTGTGCACGTGTGTGTCTGTGTGTATACATATGCATATGTGTGTACATGTCTATATTTGTGCATGTCTGTGTATGTGTGTGTGTCCATGTATATATGTGTGTGTTTGTGTGCATGTGGGTGAGGTGTGCACGTCTGTATGTATGTGTTTGTGTACGTGTACATGTGCATGTGCATATGCATGTGCATGCGTGTGTGTGTGTGTGTGTGTGTGTGTGTGTGTTTGGGAGTAACTGTAATCCAATCTACATAATCTTGTTCAATGTTTTGGTGATAGAAGAAAGTCTTTTGGATTAGGTAGCACAGTTTCAACCTTTGCATACATTCTTTTATAATTTTATAATTTTATAATTGCTGTTAACCCACTCATTAAAAGTCTTCTTCTAAAAAGCATAGACTACTGAATATAAGGCAGAGTGACAGCTAGGCACAAAAGCGAGATTTGAGGCTAGAGAGATGGACAGAGGTTAAGAGCACTGGCTGCTCTTCTAGAGGAACTGGGTTCAATTCCCAGCATGCACATGTGGCTCAAAACTATCTGTAACTCCAGTTGTAAGAGACCCAATGCCCACTTTTAGCCTCTGTGGGCATATACACAGGTGGTGCACAGACATACATGCAGGCAAACACCCATATACATAAAATAAAAATTTAAAATAACTCCAAGATATCAACTGTTTGCACCCTGTACGTTAAATAGGTCAACATTCTGAGTGTATTCTTGATGTGGCCCTTAACATCCCAAGAAAGGAAAGTTTCACACATCATTGGTCATTCACTTGACAGTTTTAGCCAAGAGACCTTCATTCTTTTCCCAGGACCTGTATAAATCAATTATAACACACTGTGCAATTATTATCCTTGCAACTGACTGCTTGTGGCAGATTTAAATTCCATTTTGCAAGAAAGCCAAAAGCAAAAAACACAAAAACAAAAACAAAAACAAAAAAACCAACTTCTCCTTAGCCTCATTGGCTCGGAAGCCAGAAAGCAGCTGACAGAGATGGCCACGGTTTTGCTCTTGAATGGAACTAATTACAGAGTTGTCTGCAGTGGGAAGGGACGCTCTGCAGTCAGTGTGTAAATAGGGACAATTAGAGCCAATTTTAAGCCAACATTATGTCCAAAAAACGGAAACAGAGCTTCAGATTTTAATTACTTTCATAAGAATTGTTATATTAAATAGAACCTGGCCTTTTCTTTTTTTCAATACGGTTCAATGAACATGACAATTCTCTGTCATAAGAATGCTCTAATTTTAACTCTTCCACAGATGGTTTGGTAAGAATGTGAGGTTGACTCTTCTCATCTTCCCTCACGGGTTTATTTTAATCCTATATCACAGTTTAAAATAATTTGCATAGTATTGAAATATGTATGTAACATGCTTTGCCCTTACTCCTTAGAGCCCTTTGTTTTAGTGTTTAAATTCTAATCAATTGACCATTTATGAAGCCTTCAGTCTTACTTGCCAAACATGGCACCTAAGGCTACGGAGGATTGCTGGTTACTGCCTTGCCTGCTTTCTTATAGAACCAAAGACAAACCAGCCCTGATGGCCCCACCCACAATGGACTGCCCTACCCCAGCAATCACTAATTAAGGGAATGTCCTATAGGCTTACCTACAGCCCAACCTTATGTAAGCATTTTCTCAGTTGAGGCTCCCTCTTCTCAGATGACTTCAGCTTGTGTCAGGTTGACTGAAACTTGCCAGCACAGCAGGTCACCCACTTCGTAGGACTGGAATTGATGTGTACTAAGTTGCCCACGGTCAGACAGCCAGTGGTAGCTCTGGGGTTTAAAGCTGCTTTCAGAGCTCTAGTTCTGGGGTTTTTCCCTGTGCTGCCAACAGGATTTAGAGCTTAGTGGCATGCATGGCCCTTGTCAGGGCCATGTACTTTACTTTTCCAAGTAGTTTAGAAGGCTGCTTTAGGGTCTTGGTTATGAGTGTGGGTGTGTACCTGTGTTTCAGTGCAGCTCTGGGTCAAGGAACCTTGCCGTCTGGACTTCACAATAGCTATCTAGGTGCAAAAAGTTGGGAGACATGGTGGTAGGAGCAGAGGGAGGTGCATCCAAAGAAACACATCAAATGAGGTGGCTGGTACTCCAGTTCATTTTTAGGTTCTGATGGCATCAAGAAAAGTTACCTTTTCTCCAAGGCCTGCTAAGTGTGTGGATAGGCAACTGCTTTGAGAAGAACTTTCTTTTTCCAACATAGTTTTATCTTTGATTTCCTCACTCTGGACCTGTTCATATTTGCACTCTTCCAGTGATATAATAGTAATTCGACTTAGGTAGCATACTACAAATACATCTGGTTTTCAGTCACTTTCTTTCTTCAGGAAGCAACCACCTTTCTCAGCTGAGTGTTTTCCCTTCTCTAGCTAGGTCACCTACTGTCTGGGTTTGTCTGAGACAGAGACTGTCTTAGTGTTCTGTTGCTGTGATGAGACACCATGACCATGGCAACTCCTATAAGAGAAAGCATTAAACTGGGGCTGGCTTACAGTTTCAGAGGGTTAGTCTGTTATCAGGGTGGGGAGCATGGCAGTGTGCAGGCAGACATGGTGCTGGAGAAGAAGCTGAGAGGTCTATACCTGGATCTGTAGGCAGCAGAAAGAGAGAGGAAGGGAGGGAGGGAGGGAAGGAGGGAGGGAGGGAGGGAGGGAGGGAGGGAGGGAGGGAGGGAGGGAGGGAGGGAGAGAGACAAAGACAGAGAGAGAGAGAGAGAGAGAGAGAGAGAGAGAGAGAGAGAGAGAGAAAACGCCTGGGACAGTCTTGGTCCTTTGAAACCTCAAAACTCACCCCTAGTGACACCTCCTCCAATAAGACCACACCTCTGAATCCTTTTCAAGTAGTGCCACTCCCTGATGACTAAGCATTCAAATACACCAGCCTATAGGGGCCATTCTTATTCAAACCACCACAGAGACACATGATTTTCAGTGATAGCCCAAAGAACGTTCTAAGCAAGCTGAAATGGTTGGTCATATTACCAGACACAGTTTATATTTCTTACATACATGCATACGTATGTGTATAAATAATGTGTGTTTTATTATTTTCTTTATACAAATGGTATCATGCTGTATTACCATTCTATTTTGGTATTATTATCATTATTTTGGTTTTTTTTGTTTTGCTTGATTTTGAGGCAGGTTCTCACTACATATCTCTGACAGTCCTGGAACTTACTATGTAGACCAAACTGGCCTCAAACTCACAGAGATCCCCCTGCCTCTGCCTCCTAAGTGCTGAGACTAAAAGCATGCACCACTATGCCCAGGTTTTGATTTTTTTTTTAAAGCTGGGTATATTTGTGAGATTGAGTCTTGTGACTAATTACAGTTCAGCCAATCGTTTTTACAAGTTCATAAAATTCTATTGTTTATGTCCAACCTGTCTTGTGTTTCCATTGCTGTGAAAGGACAACATGACCAAGGTAACTCTTATAAAGGACAACATTTAATTGGAGCTTGTTTACAGTTTCAGAAGTTCAGTCCATCAGCATCAGGGCAGGAAGCATGGAAGCATCCAGGCAGACACGGCACTAGAGGAGCTGAGAGTTCTACATTTTGATGCAAAGGCAGCCAGATGGAGACTGTCTTCTGCAGGCAGCCAGGGGGAGGATCTCTTCTGCCTGGGTGGAGCTTAAGTATAGGACCTCAAAGCCCACCCCCTCAGTGATGCACTTCCTCCAACAAAGCCACACCTACTCCAACATAGCCACACCTCCTAATAGTATCGCTTCCCATGGGCCAAGCAGATTCAAACCACCATACAACCAAAACGTATTTATCTTTTCTGCTCCTAATGAAATCTCTTGGTTTTTTTTGCTGGCAATCTATTTCAAACAAGACTGTAATTAGTATTAAGCACATGTATACATATGAGAGAGTTTGTGAAGACAGTCGCTGTTTTATGTCACCTTTACTGGACAGCTGAGAAACTACTCTCAAATATGCTTTATGAAATTTCCTTCTTGTTAGCTTCATTTGGGAGTTACATTTATCCTGTAGCCTTCAAAGTTACTATCCTGAGATTTTTTTAAGCAATGAAATTAGAGGGATATGAAACTCCTGTTTTATTTTTAACAAGATTACTATTGGTTCTATTCCTTACTGATATTTTAATTACTTTTTAATTTATTCATTTGCTTGCATGTGTATTGCAGTTTGCACATGATCAGAGAACAAACTTGTGGGTCCTAGATTGTCAGACTTGGTGGCAAACACCTTTATCTGCTAAGCCATCTTACTAGCCTGCCCTATGGATTCTTATGTATATGAATATGAAAATATTCATTCAATTTGATTCTGTAAGATGACAGTTTTACTGGGTGTGAATGCCTTGAGGATACAACCCGGGTCTCTTTATGTTTTGAAGACCCAGGACCTATCACAAATCCTGTCACAAGGTTTTCTTAGTACATTGACTTAATACATGCTTGTTGGTTCTGATGGTCACCCTGATAAAGACTTCTGGAATTCCCCCCACCCCACCCCCGTGAGACTGTGATGCCTTTCCCTTAAATGGCTTCTGTCAGGGATATTTTATCACAGCAACAGGAAAAGTGACTAAGCCAATAGCTAACTGATCAGATCCATTAAATGTTCTGTTCTGTCCTTTCTTTCTTTTTCCTTTCCTCCCTCCCTTCCTTCCTCCCTCCTTCCTCCTCCTCTCCCTCCTCCTCCTCCTCCTTCTTCCTCTCTCTTTCTTTCTTTCTTTCTTTCTTTCTTTCTTTCTTTCTTTCTTTCT
>JANHMN010000021.1:11563956-11637798 GCA_030674055.1 Rhabdomys pumilio
TCTTTCTTTCTTTCTTTCTTTCTTTCTTTCTTTCTTTCTTTCTTTCTTTCTTTTTCCCTCAGCCCTCCCTAGTCTTTCTGGCTCTGTTGAGGGACTTTTATGTAGAGAGGAGAGAGAAAAGAGGTATGGAAGAAAATCTCTTTTAGTGCAATACAACCAAAAATATTTTTAAAGTCTTACAAAGTGAACATAAAGCAGACTTTTCCCTTATGCAACCAAGCAGAAAGAAGTTTGGTGTTTTTGTTTACCAGAATGCACGCGTGAAATCCAGTGTACAGAACATGTAATAACATTTGGAGAGGATTTTTCTTGAAGTTGGCTCCAGTGCAAAACAATCCCAGCAATGTCACTGCCCCTAGCAGTGACTGATTTGAGGAGAAGGATTGCAACTTGTCCCAGAGCAAAATAGGTGACAAGCTTTGGCTCACGTGTGCCATAGTTACCAAAGTTTTGTCCCGAAATGCAATGCCAAGTAGGGTTATATTTCTTGTCAAATTTCTTTCAAATTTGTCAAATTCCTTGTCAAATTCCTTCTCTGTTAGGCAGCAGTGTTTCTCTTTATGTTATGTTCCTTCCTGGCCTGAGTGGCACAGTACAAGCCATCCTGATGCAGGGCCTCAGAAATGTCTGCATTCTTCATCTCCACTTCTGGTCACACATCATGACAAGGAGTGTGGTCAACTCCAAAACAACCGCATGACTGAAAAGTGTACCACCAGCATGGACACTGGCTTCCCAACAGCTATGTAGATGAACCTCCCCAGAAAGTTTTCTATTCTTGATCGTTTTTCTCACTCAAGCTTTATAAGTATCCACGTATAAGTATTCACTCATTCATTCACTCAGCAAATGTTAATCAGGTGTGCCTCAATTTCCAACTTCTGATATTAATGTATAGATATGACAGTGAACAAAAGAGATTAGATGCCTTGCTCTTGGGAAGCTCACATGTTGGTGTTATATACTTACCTCCAAACTACGGTAGATGAAGATGCAGTAGACCAGGTTCATGAACATGAAGCTATAGTTATCCCTGGAGGACAATACACTTAAGATATCCACGGGTGAGGCTGGTCAGGTTTCTCAGTGGGTAAAGACAACTGTGATCAGCCTAACGACCTGAGTTCAAACCCTAAACTCCATGTGGTTGAAGGAAAGAATCAACGGCTTCAGGTTGTCTGCTTTAGCCTCTTGAGAAACCTTTCCAGGACACTCAAGAGGATGGCCATTCATTCCCAGTGAACATTTTTTAATCTGCTAACCACACTTACTCTATAGCCCATGCTGCTAAAAGTCCATCTTCACTGCCAACGAGCAAGCCCTTTGTTAGTACAACCCACATTTGACCCTGAGCTCCATGAGGCATCTCCCAGTCTGTTTCGCTGACCATAATGCAAGCTGGAGCACATAGTGACAGTAAACCTTCATTTAATTCATGGAAGATACCAAGCCTTTAATCAATGTACAGTGAATGAACGAATGAATACCGATTGAATGAATTATAAGTGTTGGGCTATAGAGGGGTTGAACTAGTTTTTCCAGCCCTTTAAAGATTGATCTTTGTTAACTGCTGTTAGTAATTCTAAAGTTAGAAATCCCCAGATACCTAGCCTGTATTACATAGTTCTCCATATTGCTCCCATATATCATATATTACATCATATTATTATATAGTATGTATTATATATTAACAGCTGATATATATTTATATATGTGTGTTTCCTTATGTCAGATGTTACATGGCTCACAAGAATTTAGCTATTCTATTTTGGCTGGTTTTGTGTGTTTACTTAATATAAGCTAGAGTCATTATGGAGGAAGGAGCCTCAGCTGAGAAAATGTGCCTATGAAATGCAGCTATTAAGGCATTTTCTCAATTAGTCATTATTGGGGGAGACTCATGCCCATGGTGAGTGGTACCATCCCTACCATCCCTGGGCTTGTGGTTTCACAGGAAAGCAGGCTGAGAAAGCCAGAGAAGCAAGACAGCAAACAGCACCTGCCTCCAGGTTCCTGCCCTGCTCCCGTTCCTGTCCTGATTTCCTACAATGGTGGGCTATGATCTGGAAGTATAAGCCAGATAAACCCTTTCGTTCCCAACCTGGCTTTTGGTCAGGTGTTTTATCCCCAAAAATAGAAAACCCAACTAAGACATGTACCTAGTTGTGGAAGATAGTGTGAAATTCTCACTGTTAAATTTTCAAAAGGGTTTTAATCACTAGTCAGTCTTACCCCAAGGATAAGATACAAAGTCTCTCAATCTGCTCAGCACACCTAGTTGGTTTTTATTATTATTATTATTATTATTATTATTATTATTATTATTATTATTATTTTCACACTTTTGTCCACATTCTGACAATACCATTTGAAAGTGAAGTCAAAGCCACTTCATTTCTTTAGAAAGCCAACCAGAGCATATGACCTTGAGATTTTAACGGGTGACTGAAGTGAAGGACCACTTCATGTACTTCATGGGTACCACAGTTTTTTTTTTCCAAAGACCATTACCTAGGGCACTCTCCGGCCACTTCAAAAGGTGAGAGAAGTATTTGCAAAGCCCAACACACCACTCATGCTGAGCGAAGAAAAGTGACCAGTGTTACCGCACGGTGGGATCTCACAGGGCGTAGGAGGGGATGACCACGCCCCCTTCTGCAGTCCCGCACCAAAGTCAGCAAACACAAAACTTAGGGTGGTGATGGGGGGTGGGGGGAGTCCTGTTTTATATTTTTAGTTCTTCTTCTCTAGAATGGTCTCACTTTGTATCTTAGAGCCCAAATATTTCCTTCCTACTTCTGATATCTTATACTTAAAGAAGAATTACTTTGATGTTTTCTCTTCCTTCCGCAACATCCTTGCCCCCCCCCCCCCCCCCCCCCAGTTCTACACAAAAGCTAACTCTTTAGCCAGGACCTTTGGGTTTCCTCTTTGTGGAAGGCACATACCCACTGACACTATTTGTGAAAAACTATTTGTGCTGGATGGATGGACGGCTCACAGCTCCCCTGCCGCCTCGCCCACCCCCGCCCACCCCCTCTCCCTGTCTGCTCGGAGCTGCGGAAATTCCAGGGTCAGCCAGTGGAGGCGCCAGTGAGCCATTAAAGGACAAGGAAAAGAACCAGTTTCTTTTTCTCTGGTTGCCTTGGGCAGCATCACTGACAGGAGCTGCAGCTCCTCCTTGGCTCCAGCTCCTGCCAGACTGGCCTGCTGTGGTTTCAGTGTCCTCCAATAGAAAGGCACCAAGGGAGTTCTGCGGATCTCAGTCGAGCCTGGCATCCAGATATGCCTGAGGCACTTGGCTGTGCTCTCATTTGTGTGAGCTAAGACATCCTCTTCTTAAACTCACCCCCTCCGTTTTGTTGTCAAGCAGAAAGGAAACTATTCAAAGTGATTGACAGGTCAGCTATAGTGTCAGGATTGACAACGGGCCACAGTTAAACTTAAGCCATTTTAACTTGCTTTCTTTCTGTATCTTTTGTAACACACCGGTCTTAATTAATTTATTGTACCGGCTGAGAAGCAACTTCTCAGTTATCAAGCAAATTTTAGTATTCTTAAATCACTATAATGAAATAGATAGATTACTACCTAGTTTACAAAATATGTGGACATTCTGGAGGGTGGGGGAGGGTGACTTTCACTGTGACCTATGAGAGGAAAGAACCAAGGGAATATGGCCTTCTTTCTTATTGGAATGAAAAAAGCAAGGATGATGATGATGATGGTGGTGGTAGTGGTGGTGTGTGTGTGTGTGTGTGTGTGTGTGTGTGTGTGTGTGTGTGTGTGCCGCAGTACTGGAGACCATGGTTTCTAAGAAACTGCCAAAAGCTGCTGTAGTCCTCCCTTCTCCCCAGGGTCTGTTGTCCACAGGCCCACAAAGACAAAGGGGACAGAGTCTAAGGACAGAGTTTGGATGGCCCAGGAGTAGTATGGGAATAAAATACCGGCATCAGCTTCCGAGAGGTAGCTCAACATTACTGAGGAAAATCAAGGGCTATATAGCCTTGGGGATGGGGTTAGGATTTCTAAGCTGGGTACGTATTCTTGGCTACAGTTTAGGGTATGAATGCCTATGAATGCATGAAGAACACCTCATTTTCATGGAAAGGTACTCCAGGAATTCCAGATGCTTGCTGGACAGGTGCTTATCTGGAGAAGGGAAGCTGGACCTGTATTCTCACCAAGGCTACCTGACATTCAGCAGGGTAGAGGATGTGGAGGTCAGGCTCCCCAGATCAGGCAGAAAAGAGGAGGTCTTGCTAAGAAAAGGGAGTCTTCCATCTTTTGTCAAGCTCAAGAGAGCTGTCTGGACATGGAGGACTTTGACCTATAAATAGCAGAATCCAACAAGCTGCCGTTAAATAGAAATCCATCTTCATTTACCCAACACGGCTGTGTTATTTTATCTAGTAGAAAACAATCGAAGACTCAGAACAGGCTTTAAAAAACTTGAATACTTTAAAGGAGTCACTGAAAGTCATACTGGGATGGAATTTCAGAGATAAGAATGATTGAGTTGTATCAGATAAACTCTGAACACATCAAACTATATCTACAAGGTACCAACCCTCCAACACAAACAGTGAAGCAATCTGCTGTTTCACTCACACAATTCCCCAAGAACTATGGTGGTTTGTTTACATTATCGTCCTGTAAAAGTAGGAGTGGCGATTAGTGTTGATATCAGAAGCGAGTATCCGAATCCAGTGATGAAAAGACTGCCATACATTCCCAGCATTTACCTGCCCGCACCTTACCTGTGCAAGGTTCTGCATGGGATTATATCATGGCCCAAACAAAAGACAGAGCTCCTCGACCCTTTGGACCTTTCCCCTTCCTTCTCCTTCTTCTTCTCCTCCTCCTCCTCCTCCTCCTCTTCCTCTTCCTCCTCCTCCTCCTCCTCCTCCTCCTCCTTCTCCTCCTCCTTCTTCTCCTCCTCTTCCTCCTCCTTCTCCTCCTCATCTTCCTCCTCATCTTCTTCCTCCTTCTGTTGCTGCTCCTGCTTCTCCTCATTCTCCTCATTCTTCTTATTCTTCTTCTTTGCCCCTCTTCATCCTTGAGGGCATCAAAGCTGGTACAATACCTGTGCAATAAGGTCTGGATTCAGTACCCATTAGACAAGCGCTCAAAATGGCCACATAATGGCACACTAGATCCAATTATTTTACGGGGTCTTCATACATACTGCCAGTGGTCTGGTAAATAGAAAGAGATCCCCTATGCCCAAGCTCCAACCCCTCCCTCTGTTCTTTTTGTTCCCTGACCCAACTTCTCCTAGCCCCTCTTCATCCTTTCCTCTTCCACCTTCTCCCCCAATAAACCTTCCTCTCCCGTGGAGCTGTGCTGGCCGGGTATGATTTGTCTGGATACGAGCCACCATTCTAACACAGCAATTAGGAAGTATGTTAGTCAGTTTTCTATCGCTGTAACAAATGTCTCAGATAAATCAACTGTGGATCACAGCGTCTGGGTTTTCAGTCCACGGTCACTTGGCCATGTGGCTTTGGATCTGTGGCGTTGGTATGTTTTGGTGGGAGAATGTGGCTTGTCTTTGTGGCTCCTAAGAAAAAGATGGAGTCCCAATAACACCTTTAAAGTAGTACTCCCAAAGACTAGATTTCCTTTCATTATGTCCCAGCTTCTACAGGTTTCACCATTTCCCAATAATACCATGGGCTTGAAACCAGTTTTTTTAAGTGGGTCTTTGGGAAGCATCTCAAAACAAAACTACATTGCAAGGGAACAATTTCCTTCCTACTTCAAAAAGGGCTTTGGAAAGATCCCAGTGTGGGCTTTACAGCCAGTGGTTTTCTAGGGTCTTGGGATGAAACAGCCTTACTGCTTACTCATTTACTCATTCTATGTAACATCCATGTACTTGAGGATTCTTAGGCACCAAAAATGCTGTTCTAGGTTAGGAGATTTCTAAGGGATGCATTTGGGTCATACTGGTCATAAGACCCTAAAAGGTCGATGTTGGAAACGAATGATTCCTTAACGAAAAAGAACTCTCTAGGTAACACAAACCAAATTCAGGCAAATAGTGGGCTTTCCCCCAAGAGTATTAAATGAAGCAGTCTTCAAAGAAAAAACTGTCTGGCATCGGCTTCTGCTGAGAAATGTGAGAGCCAAACTAGTCTTCATTCTGACACAGTCAGGGTCTGAACACGTGACTTATCTATTCAGAGACTGATTTATCAAGGTTTAAAAGCTGCCAAGTCACCGGGTGGCCAGTGACCTGGGCAGCAGGGGTCTGTTGCTAGAAGCTCTGCTCCCAAAAACAGATTGGACACAACAGAATGTCCCTTGAGACAGAACTTGAAAACAGTATCAGGTAGATTTTACTGTTTGTTGGTTAGAGAAAATGCAAAACCTCAAAAGCAGAAGCTTGAAAAGAGAATGTTCATGGCAGAGGACCAGGGAGGACGTGGGAAGTCGGCTCCAGGCAGGGAGATGAGCTGGAGGACTCTCCAATCCAAGCTTCTGTGAGGCTCACTGTCCAGATAGGTTTGGGGCTGATGCCAGATTCCTGCTCTCCTTTTGGCTGTGTGTGTGTGTGTGTGTGTGTGTGTCCACAAAAACTACTTGCTATTAGGAAAAGATAGAGTAAATCTATGTTGTGAAATCCAAAGAGGTGAACTAAAGATGCCAGGTCTTTCCAGGATGCCCATGGGCCCCCTAGGCTACAGGACCCCCAGGATGTCAGCTCAGAAGGTGTTTTCTATGGTTCATAAGTATTAGTTTTACAAGGTAACACAGGGAATGCCCTTCCTCTAACTAATTACAGTGACTAGAAAGAAACCATCTTACTGCCCAGGGAACTGGTGGAGACCTCAAACCTGTTTTCATGGTGGACTTGGTAAATTTCACTCGATCATTAATTAAAGGGCTTTTCTCGTGTCCTTGTTTTTGTTTATTTTAAAACACAACCAAAATATTTCTTAGACAGTGCCTCATGTAGCCCTGAGTAGATTTGAACCTAAGGCTGATGCTGAACTTCTGATTCTCCTGCCTCAGGCTTCCAGATACTGGAATTACAGGTATAGAGCCACACCCAACTCTATAGTGTACTTGGTAGTGTTGCGGTGCAGTTTAGTATGAGTTGGTGCAGGTAGGAGCGTTCAACCCTTAGTAGGAATATAGTCAGAGAAGCATCCTTGCTGGGCTGCATGTCTACATGGCCACGTGGCTCAGGGGAGGCAAAATGCAGTCTGTAATGGGGGGTCCTCAGTCAATGGTTTCTGTCAGTCAAACAGGGGGGTCTGGTATGATTGCTGTGGTTCCTGGTCTCCTGTGTACTCGGCTCTGCACACCTCTGGAGTTGGGAACACAGTCCCTGGTCCACACTTCCTCTCTAGGCATCCATGCACCAGGCAGGAAGGGGAAGGCAGAGCCTGGGGTGGGGTAGAACCTGGTTTGATTCCAAGTGAATGCAGAGTACTGAGGGGCTGGGAGGGAGAATGCCTTCACCAAGAGGTTTAGACCCCAACCCCTAGGCGATCCTTGATAAAGAGCTGGTCCTTACTTGTTCAAACTGCTTTATTTGATGGCAAATGTAAATACATACATATACCTTACTCAGGGTGAACCAGGGATTAAGCAGGAAGGAGTGTCCAGGAAGGGAAGGGTCTATCTGGATACCTCATTAGTATGGAGAACTCCAGGGTTTTTTAGGCTATGTCACTGGTTGCCATGGTCCTCTCTGTGGGGTGTCATGGTTACATGTTCCAAAGCAGGTAGAGTTAGACGGGAACCTGGGCCCACCTCTACCATTCTCAGTTCTGAGTTTCACTGGGTTTGGGCTCACTCAGCCTTACCAGCTCTGTCTGGTGGCACATTCCACTTGCCTCGCACATCCTTAGAGCCAAGATACGTTTCTTGATAGTTAAACCAAAAACTTTCTCAAAGCTCGGGTCGTTTCTGATTTAACCTCTTATTTAGGATTTGATTCTTACTGTTCTGTTTTCTGAGTAGCAACTCTTAGCATCAAATGTCTCTTGTTCTTCAGGCTCAAACACAAATACTAGAATACTAGTTGTTTGGATTGGTTATTTTGTCCTTCCTTCTCTCTCTTTGTCTCATCTTTAGATGGGCTCCTGATCAAAAGCACTGTGAGAAAATACAAACTGTTCTTGTAGAAGTATCTTATCCCATGAGTAAAATAATTACAAAAAAAAAAAAAAAAAAAAAGAGTAGACAACAGTTTAAAAGAACATTTTCCTTGTGTGTCTTTACCTAAGCCATCATAATAAATATGTGACCATCATAATAAATACGAGTTGTGGATGGCTTATCACCAAACCCCTAGCACCTAGCTTAGCATTCAAGTAAGTGCTGGGTGTTAAGTAAGCATTCAGAAAAAATTGTTTGCAGAAATGAGCAACTAGATGGACTGGTGTTTGCTGCTTTAAAACCAATTGTAAACACAGGTAGCACAAGAAACGTGCTGGACTCCATCTGATGTATCAAATGGCTCTGTTGAAGGGTCCAGGACTTAGACACTCAGTGAACAGTTAGGATGACTGTCTCTCCCCCTGACTTCTTCCTGTTCCAACATTGTCTGAACCAATTAAAACTGACCATGTCAACAGCCGCTTGGCCTCAGTTTCCAAATGTTCAGTGTGTGAGGATAGAAAGGGGTGGTAACAAGGCACCGTCTAAGTCAAGTAATATGTTGTGAGTAGCCTCTTGCTACTTGAAATATCTGTAAAAAACACTACAGCCTCTACTAAATGAACACACAACTGAAGAAATTCTTCACGTCACAGTCTCTTATTCCCTCGGATCTACTTCTCTAAAATAAAAAAAGTAAGGTAATATCTGCTTTTCCAAACCCACCTTGGCATTTTCTCTGGAAAATTCTTGTACTGTTAGGGATCCACAAAAGAAAGCCCGCAGTTCATTTTACATATGCATTTTGCTTCCATCAGCGACATTTCCTTTCCTCCCTTCCACAAACACGTGGGTGCTGTTTTAAATTCAGGAGACATGTTGATGAATGAGATGCTGGTCCCAGTCCAGCTTTTCTTTTTTTCTGGGGGTTGGGGATGGGGGTTGGATGATGGAAAATTCCAGTGCAACATTCAACACAGTCAAATCTAAAGAGACCACTGTAAGTAGCCATCCAAGCCTGAGGAGAGACCTTGAAGCCTTTGAGTGACATTCATACTAACACGTGAAGGGGACTGCTGACCCAACCAGGTCAGGTAAGGTGTGGGAAAGGCGAGGAGTCAGGGACAGCAAGCTTGTGGTCCTGGCCTCCTGCTGGGATAGCCTCAGTACTCTTGGCCCTCACCTCCTGCTGGGATAGCCTCAACACTCAGAACCATGCTCCTTTCCTAACCTGCCCCAGAGATTCCAGGATTTCAAAGGTGATGTTCTCAGCAGGGATGATTTAAAATAGATAAATAAAAGGAGGAAGGAAGAAAAGAGAAAAACCCACAAGGACTCCTGGGGCTTCCTGAACTTCAGAAATTGTCCCTGTTGCTGCTCAAGGTAAATGGAAATCATTGCACACCGCAGTTTAGATTTTAATCTCAAAGCTGGGATGCTAAGCGTCACTTCCCACTCATCTTCAATCATCAACAACTCACTCACAAGGTGTGCGGGTCCATGCTGCACACTGCTGCAGGCATCTGCAGACCACGGCTCTCGCGCTCTCAAGGCTGTAACTTATCCCTTCTGTAGGACCGTTGGCTGTTTTATTTTGTAATAAAGGAGATTCTAGAGGATACTATATCACCTTTCACTAACAACCACTTCCACTATACTATCTGGAAATTCAATTGATACAATAATTCTGTAGTACATTTACTTTGTTTCTTTTCCTTATTCACTTACCTGTGATAATTACAGACCATTTTTATTCGGTTGTCCTGGGGACTTCATTCGATGGTTTATTGTTTTAATAAATATAATAAAGCACTTGATAGTTAAACTGAAATTAAAGAATAAGCTAATACCTAAATTTTAACATTTACAATATCACAAAAGGGTTATTAATTTAAAAAGCAATTATTAGCCAGGTGGTGGTGGTACATGCCTTTAATCGCAGATAGAGAGAGGCAGATATCTGTGAGATTCGAGGCCAGCCTGGTCTACAGAGCTAGTTCTAGGACGGCCATGGCTACACAGAAAAACCTTGTCACAAAACAACAAAAGAAGCAATTATACTGAGATTTTCCTCAGAAAGTACAAAAAGCAGAAATAATGAAAAACAGATCTCCAAAAAAAAAAAGAACACAGAGAAATACTATTTTCTAGCTCACATCAACATAAAGAGCAACTCAACAATTAATGGGAAAATATTGATAGTTTTACAGAAAGCTGACAAATCAGAGACATGACTCACTGGGTAAAGACACTTGTCATCAGTGTGATGGAGACTTCTTCATCTATAGCCCATATAGTAGAGAGAACTCTTGCAAATTGTCCTCTTGTCTTCACACACAGAAAACAAATGTAAGGAAAAAATTGTCTCTTAAATAAACTTCAACTAGTCAGTCGCAGTAGGTGTTTTACATATTCTAAGCAACTCTCTCAGTCTTCTCATATACTGACAGTGAGTTCGTGGTTGATGAAGATGCTTAGAGGATGAAAACACTTGCTGTTCAAGCCTGGCCACTGGAGGTTGATCCTCAGAACCCACAGAAAGCTAGAGAACAGACTCTGACCTGCACACATGCACTGTGGCATATGCACCCAAACATGTGTGTGACATATATACATGCAAATAAATAATAATGTAAATTTTTAAAAATCAACAGTTGAACATATTTGTTATCAAGACACAGCAGGGTAGAGTTACCTGAGGAGGAGGGAGAAGAGGAGGAGAAGGAAGGAGAGGAGGAGAAGGAGGAAGAAGAGGAGGAGGAATGGCAACATGCCGTGTTACATAATACTAAGGATGTATGAAAACGATACAGGAACTTATATCATGACTATCTAAAATTACGTACATATAAAGAGAGGGAGGGAGGGAAGGGAGAGAAATTAACTGAGATTAAACAAGCTAGGGTGGCAATGCTCCCCCTCCCCCTAAAATAATAGATTAATAAAAGCCCCAAATGCCAGGCACGGAAACCCCCATTTTGAATTATTAGTCGAGAGAGTCCAAGAGATCTCCCAACACAATATAGGCCATTGCCTTTGTCCCTGGTTCATTCCAGAAAAAGAAGGTAGCATCCTCTTGATGACATCACACACTTAGGGCGCAGGATCTGGAGGAACTAATTTGGAACTGAGGAGAGCTTACTCCAGCAGTTTCCTATGCCAGGATAACCCTTAACTGTGTTCTGATGCTTATTCTCACCCCCAGAGATTGTATAGCCCTCATCCCTCACCAAAGAAGCCTCTTTTGGCAGCAGACAGGGACCATTACAGAAAGTCACAAATGGTCAAAGCACAGAGCTCAACTGAGCATGGAATGCTTGCCCCAGGTGAATACATTTACAACACAACCTTTACACTGAAGGCTCAGGAAACATCACAGAAGAGGAGGCAGAAAGATTGCAAAAGCCAGAGAGCCAGGACATGTACTGTAAGACAGTCTCTTCTACAGGAGGAGAAAGACACGGACAGAGTCGGGGTATGGTTCTGGAAGAAATTCCGGGAAAGACCTGGGGTGAACATGATCTGGACACACTGTATAAAATTCTCCATGAATAAAAAGTACTAAATGCCTACTGTGTACCAAACTTCGTTCTTGAGAACACAGAGGTAAACAACAGATGTAATTCTTGCCTTCCCCGATGGTTCTAACAGTCTGGTAAAGATAACACCTATTCTCATGGAATCCTGGGAAGGCCCAGTGTTACCTGTTTTGTGACATCCACCCAAGGATCTTGAATGCCACGTTTGTCTTATTTTCTCTCCCATAGCAGGCAGGCACTACCACTGATGTTCATCAGAGGTAAACAGTCACACACAGCCTCAGTTTCTCCTGTGCCTTTGTAATACGTGAAGTAATTTAAAGTGACATAAGGAAACGGATAGGAAACCATAAAAGGCAGTTTTAATTGATATGTATGTTGAGGTTATATCTCCAATCAGCACTTGAATTGTTCTCACCTAATGTAGAAGGATAGAAATACATTATCTTTGCATTATTCCTTCAAGATTGTGGATTTTCTACATTAACAGTGTAGATACTGCAAAACCACTCAATAAAAATCTGTGCTTTGCTTTTGTATTTACTCAAAAAGGTTTTAAATGTTCCCAATGTCTTCTAAAATATCATAAAATACATTTCCATTTATATTATTTACATTTATAAAAACTTTGGAGAACATAAAATTTCACTTGTGATTTTGGATTTTATTCTTAGGAACAGCACAGGAAATATATACTGCATTTAAATAATTGCTCTGGTCATAAAAGAACATTAAAAAAGGACTTCAAATACATTTATGTTGCATCAAAGTATGACCCTGAAACAGGACTATGGGGGAAAGGAAGTTCAAAATTCTATTATCAGTGACTTTCTATAAACAGTGTTGGTGTGTCCTATAGAATTTGGCTTTAATAACTAATCATGTCTATTATCTCGTAGATAATCAGCCACGAGTCTGGTCTTTCTGAAACAATATTTTAGAAACAATACAATAAAAATGCTTAAGATAACATAAGATGTAAAACACTTCTTAATTTATCAGTTTCATATATGCAATTTCCAACACGGGTCAAATAATCAAAACACAGTGAGAATACATCAAAAAAGAGCAAACAGAGACTAGTTTATGCTGGCATTTTAATACTTGAGGAAAATATAAGTTAAATTGGATACAAATACTGCTGGCACAAAACAACAACAATTTAAAAAAACAACGGAATATATACAAATCCAAACTGACAGACTTGGTAGGAAACTTGGATGTAAGAATATATCACCACCTTTATTAGCTCCTTTTAAGGAAGTAACAGATTTCAAATTAGACAAACATAAAAAAGACTGCAGAAGAAATTATTTTCTCCAAACTGATCCTTTACCCATTAAGAACTACAAGCTCAAGCTAGATGTGGTGGCTGAAAGCTGCAAACCCAATACTCAGGAGGCTGAGGCAGGAGGATTGCTAAGAACTCAAGGCCAGCCTGGGCTACTTTAGAGAATGCCAGGCAAGCTGTAGCTGCATAAGGAGACCTTGTGGAGACGACAGGTCAACGCCACTAACTCTCCACGCATGTAGAAGGCACTCTCTTCAAAGCTCAGTGTAAAAGCGACCATCTCACTTGCCTGCTCGGTTCCATACACTTACACATCAGCAGATGATTACAAAGAAAAACATCCTATTTTTAGAAAACCATACACTGCGTCTTCCAGGTACATCAGCATTTTATGCTTAATATTTGGTTTATTGAATATTAAACACAAAAAGACCTTATGTAATTCACATTAATAGTAGAAAGAAAGGAGTGTAACTGCAATATAATTTTTAAAAAAAAACTGTGGCAGAGATTCACCAGCTCCTTTAGAAAATATCAAAATGTATTAAAAGGTATTTATCTTTTTTAATTTGTGAGGGAAAGGTTTTTTAGATTTATTTATTTGTTTGTTTGTTTATTTATTGCAATGTATGGATGTTTTGCCTATATGTATATATGCATACAATATGCATGCCTGGTGCCTGTGGAAGCCAGAAGTGGGCATCAGGTATCCTGAAACAAGAGTTCTGGGTGCTTGGGAGCCACCGTGCCAGTGCTGGAAACAGAACTCAGGTCCTCTGCAAGAATACCAAGTGTTCCTAACTGCTGAGCCTTCTCTCTAGTCCCATGGAACTAAATTACTTATTCACATTAAACCTATGTTTAGGGAAGACAAGGTACACAGAAAGAGCAATTCACCCTACATGATGATAGCTGGAGAAATTCTGCTAAAGAGCAGAAAAAAAAAAAAACCCTTTATTTTAAATAAATAATTCTAAAGTTAATTCTGGAATTTGTGCCAGGTGTCTGGGAGTACCTTTATTCTTGATTACCCAGCACAAAAGATAATGTTTATAAAACTGTTCGATCTACTGAGTCACGGGCTCCATCTGCCTATAGCATAATTTATATTTTTCTTTTAATTCTCAGAAGTTACTGATCTGGAAAGTTTGATGGTCCTCTATCTGAGGGAATAGCCTCTACAAAGCGACAGTCCTTCCTCTTTGAACAGCATGTTAGACATTCCTGATTACGAGAAGTGTTCCTGGCATCTCCTGAGCACTAGAGGTGCTTTCAAAGATATAAATATTGCCATCGTGATGCTCAGAACCGAAGGAAGTTTGGGAAGGTTCCGGTGGCTTTCTGTTGTAAGCTATCCCGAGTAGATCTTTGATTCTAAGCACACCTCTCGGGTAAAGATCACTGGATTTTGACACAAGGTTCCCTTGCTGTAGGTCTTGAGAACACCCGCAGCCAGCTTCGGTGCTCACTCGCTTGACGATGGCGCGACTGAGTACGCTGTTTTGTTTGTGTTAGAAACGTATCTGAAGGGGCTGGAAGTTCAGTGCCAATGCTTATCTGTCAACCCGAGATGCCCCAGAACAGGAGCCTCGGCATCACCAAGAAAAGAAAGGAAGAGACAGAGGATGGAAAGGAGATTTAAAGGGAGGGTATCTGAGTTATTAAAAGAAAAATCAAAGTGCCAACGTTTTAGTACATAGCTGAAGATGCCCTTGAATTCCTGATTGCTCTGCCTGTTTTCCAAGCGATGGAATTACAGGCATGCACCACTCAGACCTGCTTTTCTCCCCTAAAACTTACGATAACTAGTAATACCACAGTTACTAGAAACACCCTTAAAAGTTCCCAAAGTACATTAATAAACTTTAAACAGTGACAAGCCTGTACATGAATCATTTACAGGTATCCGTGTGGGTGGAAGGAGTTTATGCTGTCATTACATTCTCTGGATATTCCTGAAGAGAACCTGCCAACAGAACAGAAGACACCACACACACTATCGGCTGGGCACTGGACAACTGAGCACAACATGGCTTTACTAATGAAGATGAACAGACTTTGGAGACTCTTAATTAAAATCGATAGTGTGCTATCAAAAGAAATACAAGTCACCTGATGGGATGTGTGCATTCTATCAATCTAAGGCTCTCTTTATAACATCTTGATTTTTTTGTATGTGTCAATATATGTGGTGTGCATGCATTCATTCATTCATTCATGTGTATGTGTGTATGTGTGTGTGTGTGTACACGTGTGCAGGTATACATGTCAGGATCAGTACATAGAGACCAGATATTGACTTTGGGTGTCTTCCTTCTTTATTAAGGTATAAGGTCTCTCAAAACAGCTGGATCTCATCCATTGGCTTGTCTAGCCAGCCAGCTTGTCCCAGGAGATCCTGTCTCTTCCTCCTGGATGCTGGAACTACATCAAACCCACCAAGATTTGTATGTAGGTGTGGGGACCCAAACTCCAATCCCCATGACTGCACTAGACGTGATTTATCCATTGAGCCACACCCCCATCCCTTTTAATTTTAGATCATTAAAACCTAATTCTGGTATCAAAACATTATTTTAAGGAAAAAATTTTATCTGTATACATAGGAAATGCCTATTTAAAATATTTTAATATGCTAAAAGCTATTAAATGTTTCCCCGTCACACTGCATAGACTTCATTTAAAAATATAAGATACAAAGTGTCTAGATTACTAAATATATATTTTAAAAACTTAATTCTTAACTAAATTTCAGCTTATGATTCAATAAGTTAACTTACTTGATTTTTTTTTAGTTCTTTTTATCAAAAATATTGGTTACAAAGTGATACCAATATTAATAAAAGCCTAGTTTAATATAAAAAAACCAGTCCCTTCTGATATGGGAAGGTTATAGAGATTTAAATAATAAGAATTCCACTTAATCCAGAATAATATCAAAGTAAGCAGCAGGAGCCATTGGTACGTAGGATTGCTGGGTCAGGATTCTTGACCAATACATTAACCTAGGTGCCTATTACAGCACATTTTAACACCTTGCTAGGTGTTACTATGTACCCCTGCCTCAGCCTTTGGACCTGGGACTACAGGCACACACTAACGCCAAGCAACCGTTGCTTTGTGACTGAGCACAGTAACTAGTGTTTAAAAGCATCAGAGCTGCTATTCGCAGACAACCTCCATAGTTACCACCTATTCAGAAATATACTGACAATAGTTAAAATTCTAGTAGTGTTCTTGGACTTCTACATTTCCCTCAAACAGCAGACATTAGCAAGATGGTACAGATCAAAACTCAGACATGTGTCCATTAATACATAAAATGCATGAGTCCTTTCCTTGATCCAGCTTTGTCCCATCTTGACCTCATTATCTGCAGCTCTCCAGACAGATAGGAAGATCTTTGGTGATCCTTGTGGATCGCCAGTCATTGATCACCCTGATTTGTTGAAACCATACAGGTGTATTTATTTTCTAGGCTTCTTACTTCCAGTCATAACAAAGTAATGGTCATCTTCGTCCTTTTTCTTGGCAGTAGGCATTTTATCTCCACTGTCTGCTCCCTTACCGGATGAGGGTGGGTTCCTGGAGGAAGTTGCTGGCTTGCTGCTTTTGGGAGGCCCTTTAGCTGAGTATTGACCCTTCATGGTGGTCTTTGCTGACTTTGAGACAGTTTCTGTCTTCGTAGATTGGGGAACAGTTACAATAGACAGTGGGGTACGGCCAGGAGACTTTGAAGAGCCAGGTCTCGGATTCTGGCAGACACCTTTACTCTGAGGTTGCTTTTTGGCAACTGAAACTGTATTCTTACCTTTCAGTTCCTGAGTAGCTTTGGCAGAGGACCCTGGACACACAGAAGCTGGATTATTTAAGTTCAATGTAGACTGAAGTCTTTGTGAGACGGCCCCTGACTTCAGAGTTCTATCAGGTGGCTGAGACTGAGACTGTGTCCCTAGACCTATGGCTCTGGTTTTAGAACTGGGTTTTGTCACCTTTGCAGGCGGCTGGAAAGAAGGAAGGTTAGGCCTTCCATGCATAGTTCCTTTAGGTAGCTTTGGGCACTTGGATGATAAATTTATACGTGACTCGTCCTTGGAAGAAAGATGATTGTGTTTCAAATGCTTTGGTTCAATTTTTCCAGGAGATTTACTTGGTAAAAGTCTAGATTTAGATAGATCTCTTGAATTCTGGGCTGGAATAGCCTTGGTCTTAGCAATCTTGGGGAAGGTGACACATTTTCTGGCCGACTCTGATGCACACTGCACAGTGCTTGGTTTAGCCCCTGGATTCAGAGAAGCCAGGGAAGATGATACGCCGTTGGAAGGAGCATTCGCCTTTTTTGCCATGCCCTTCAAAGATGTGACCTTGGGATGTGGAAATGACACTGGGGAATCTGGACGTTTAGGACGGGTGGACGGGGAAGCCAGATCACCTTTTACTGATGACGCAGGCAGACGTGCACCTGGCGGGCGTACCTGTTTCTCCTTGTTCTTCGGAACACTCGCTGGCGTGCCAGGTTTTAAATTTTGTTTCTGAAACATATTAACTGCTGACAAAGGGTTCATTTCTGGAGGCTGAGCTGTTCTGGCAGGAGAATCTGGCACACTTTCATTAGAAACTCCTTTTTGAAATGCTAAAATTTTTTGTTCTAGTGTAGCAAACTGCAGTATTCGACAGGGGTCATACTTCAGCAAGAATCCTTGCAGAGTATCCCAGCCTCCACCAACGCGGACCATAACATGTTTCCCATGAAGCATCTGCCCCAAAAATGAAAATAACAAAGTCAACAGTGAAACTGAGGTTTGTAGCTTCAGTCTATTCATAATCATCATCTGCACTTGCTATGACCTGGAAAACTCCAAGTACCGGCCGAGAGCCTTGTTTCAAACTGAGAGTCTCGTTTTTTGTACTAAAATAATGAGTTTAGTATTAGATTATACAACTAATAGTGAAAGCCCTTCATTTTGTAATGCAAATATTTACAAATAATTTGTATCCTAAAATCCACACAATTAATATAGAAAACTGAAATAACAATATTGTTTCATGGACTGAGTACTGAAAGAAGGGAAGGAGACAGAAAAGCCTCATGGTAGACAAAAAAGTAATTAGAACAACTAAAACTTGTATTTTAAATTTACAAGTTATAGTCTATCAATTTCATCTTTAAAACCCTCGTGTAAGGCTGGAAATACAGCTCAGTGGTTAAGAACACCACTGACTGCTCTTCCAGAGGTTCTGAGTTCAAGTCCCAGCAACTACATGGCGGCTCACAACCATCTGTAATAGGATCTGACGTCCTCTTCTGGTGTGTCTGAAGACAGCAACAATCTACTCATATACATAAAAAATAAATAAAATTTTAAAAACAAACCACTTATATAAATTATCCTTATAGATAAGAATGGCTCTGAGAGATTAAGAAATTTGTGGCTAGCCTCAAACCCTCAAGGCTGCCCCTACTTTTGTGGGGATAAAACAAACCCTGGCTCTGCCAATGTAGACCAGGCTGGATTTCAGGCCACTGTCTGCTCAGCTGGTAGGATCTTCATAACTATATGAGCTCGGCTTTAAATTTTAGCTCTAAATTCGAGTCTATGTGCCTCATGTTTATGACATAGTTAAGTGCTGCTAACTCTTGGCCCTAATCAAAGAATGCCCTCTTTGGATCGAGTGGTGGTGAGCACAGCAGATCCATGGCCTCAGAGAGTGCCGAGTCTACGTAACTGACAAGCGGTCAGCACTAATATCACTTATATAGCATTCCCTCTGAGGTTCAGGAAAACAGTTGGGAGAGGGGGTGGAAAGGGTGTAAGAGATGACAGGAAGAAAGGCTGAGAAATTCCATCTTCTGGGTGAGACACAGCCATTGCAGTGATAAACTCCTAGCAGCTGTGGATGGCTGCACGAAGCCTGGGCCCATCAATCAGGCATGAGGGGAGGAGGGGTTTAGGGAACCCCCTTCCTCTCCTTGCTGACTATCTGCTAAGAATGGAAACCGGAAGACCCCACAGTCACTATCCTCGAGTCTTTCTAGTTAACGTTAACAGCCAACTAACCTGCTTAGATTTGCTATTGGTTGCTTCAGGGAGAGGAGGAATCACCTTCAGTTGGATACCCATTGATGACCCCTGCCAGGCTCCACGTCCTAACTAAACTAAGTCAGAAAACAAACCCAAAAGCCATAAAGGTAGAAAGGGACTGGAAGGGAAGATGAAGTTGAGTTGATCGGGATGAGGGGAGGTAACAAGAGAACGGAGAACGAGCAGAACACATTCTACGGTGTGAAGCTTACAGAACACTAATTACAGACAGAAAGTGAACTGGGGTTTCTCTATGAGTTGGGTCCAGGGTGGGAACGTGAGCTTCTGCGTGAACTGGAGATGTGGACGGTGGAACTGTTGTGTTCCTGAATCGAGAGAAAACAGCTCCTGAATTATATCAAAAGTGGAAAAATGCCAAACAGGTGACATTTTAATGTCTAATCAACAAAAGGGAGAAGTAATCGACAGCAGATGGGACAAAGGAAGGCCATAACAGGGGTCTTCTCACCATGCTGCTGTGTGGCCTAAGACAGTGACCTTATGCGTCCTCCTGAAAGCATTCTCATCATGGACGGTAGTATTTCTGTTTATTTTCTGACTACTAATACTGATCGTAATGGACATACTATTTTATTCATTTCTTCTTAGGGAGTTGATGGAAAATTATTCCATTTAAGAAAATCTGAAAAATGCAGTAAATTCCCAGAAGCACGTGCAAGTATTCTTAATTCTATTCAACGTTTAAACAGTCTCAGCTGTCTTCTAGTTAGTTACTTAGTGTTAAATGTATCTACCCAACCTCACTTAAAATTCCTGGATAAAATCAAGCATACTGTATTTTTCCTGCACAGGGAAATTCTTCCATCACTAGCCCCTCTATTATAATTTGTTTTACAAGGTAAAAGAGAATCAAAAGAGGTCAGTAAATAATGAACCCAATTCCCAGACAAATCTGCATGAATCCAGGCTGTAACCAGCAGACTTACCCTTATAAAGAGAATTTTCTCCCCCAGTCGGTACCGCCCTTCAGATAAGTATTCAATAGAAAACCGATGAGAGCAGCTACAAGGAGGGTCCTCAGCAATGTGTTTAACCTACGGTCAAACGCAAGTGTCAACACTCAGTGCTTACTAGGGAAAAGTCCTATTAAAACTAAAAATTCGAGGCTGTTTGATAGGAAAATGAATCTCACGGATAAAAATGTAAAGCCAGTTCAGCTATATAATGTCTCTTCTCCATTCCTTGCTAACAGATTTTGAAATCAGACACAGCTAGACCAGCAACAACGACTAGTCGTGATGAGGGCTAGGCCTCCTCCCTTAGACCAACTGAAAGCAAGCTTGACATCATAAACACTGAAGGGCTGTAAACGGATACAAGAAGTCAACTCAAAACACACTTGCTGGTCTCTGGGCAGCATGAGCTCGGCATTCAGTTTGAATTGTTTTAAGTCCTAAATAATTACACTTGCCTCGAATCAAAAACCATCTAGTCCGATACAGGCTAAATAGGAGTTCTCACTTTTCCATTAAAACAATGCTAAACTAATAACCTGGAAATGCCTAGATTTGTTCCAAGTTCCTGTTAAAGTAAGCAGAGACATATGTCTATATGCTCAGGACTGGGTAAAACTCTTAATATCTCAATTCAAGAAGCGTGAAGAAATTGAAGGGAAAAAAAAAAAAAAAACCTTCTCTCCCTCAATGATCTTTTCCGATTTATTAAGAATTTCAAACATGCATACACATTGTGGCCATATCTGCCTCCAACTCCCTTTATTTCAACTCCTGCCCAACACTTCTTCACGTCCCTCCCAACTTCCCGTCTCCTCTTTGATAATCCACTGAGTACACTCAGTGCTGCCGTACACAAGCAGCGGCAGGCTTATCTGATCATGGGCAACCTACACAGGGCCACACAGCTGAAGAAATCCGACTCTCCCTCCCCCAACACCTATGAAATGCTAAGGCTTCTGAGTTAGGGGTGGGACCTGATGACCCCATTCATGCTGGAGTGCCGACTGGCTTGATCCTGTCGTGCAGGTCTCATCCGGACAACCAGCAACCGAGTGCTCACGAGCACAGCAGTACTGTTTCACAATACTCCTCCATGACCTCTGTCTCTCACAGTCTTTAGATGACCTTCCTCTCCTTAATGGTTCCTGAACCCTCGGAAAATGGTAAAATTATAGTAGCTAGAAAAAGAGACTCAGTAATTCTATATTTTGTATTTTGAAATATGGTTAAGTGAAAACACATTATATATCTGCCTATCTGCCTCTAAGACAAATTATTGGGTTTTCTCCTCATAGTTAAAAAAAAAAAAAAAAAAGCACACTTGGCATGCTGGTGCACATCTTTAATTCCAGCATTCAGGAGGAAGGGACTGGAGAGTTCCAATTGTTTGAAGCCAGCCTTGTCTACATACTGTGCCCCAGGCCAATCAGGGCTGCATAGTGAGACCCCATCTCAAAACAACAAAAAAGGTCATACCTATTTTCACAATTACGTATCATACTAAATATATCATAATATATTCATTTAATTGAACTTAATCCTAATGTTTTAAACATCCTCTTCGGATCCATCCAATTTAGCTGTGCGCTAAGAGATATTTATGATTGCCTTAATTATCTACCAAAGGTAAATTAACAATTATGGATTCAGATTCTATTTCCATATGATATTCACCTAAAAAGAAACTGTGCTGGTAAACAACTGGGGCTGTTCCCTTAAGTCACTCGATAAAGGTCCCCTGGCTCACAGCCTGGGTGTGTTTGCACAATGTACATGCACGTCCACGTCCACGTACACGTCCAGCACACTCGAAACAAGACCCTGAAACCAGGTAAAGCTGACAACTACTAGAACATACTTATACATTAGGTAACCAAGGTAACTCGACGGGAGGCATTTCTTTTAGCCATTGCATTCTGTAAAACTTTCTTAAGTTTATAAATGTCACCTGGCATAGTCCAAAAAGCACAGCGGTCACTTACAGCTTCGTGTAGCTCTTCTTGCTGACAGCAGGATTTGGGGACGCTGATGGACTCCTCAAGCCCCGAGGCATTAAGCAAGGTCTCTTCCAATTCAATTTCTTTCTCAAGTTTTACTAATACTGGTGGCTCAACTCCATATCTGAAAGCAAGCCAGGAAATCTGATCATTCAGTGTGCACCCAACGACACCTCTGCAGATCAAGACACGTAAGGTTTTATCTCTGCAGCGAAGTCTGTATAACTCTTTTCTACAAACTGTTGCGCTGAGACAACTGGACATCCTTTTTAACATTTCAGAGTGCCCAAAATTCAACTCCAATCTCCATATCATAACATATATCTGGTATTATGTACTATTTTCAGTATTTTCCCTGGCATCCTGAAAGGCAGCTTTAAAACAAGCTGGAGGGCAGACAGGGCCGATGCAGGCATGTGGGACACACGGGCTCAGCCTTCTTACCAAATGGGACCTGATCTGCTTTGAACTGCATGTTTTCACCCTGTTCTTAATCTGGAAATGCTAAGTAAGTAACCCTTCCGCAACTTCATGTGGAATGAAGGCTAGGCGGAAGAAGACAGCAAAAGCTGACGCACGCCCACGTAGATCCACGTAAATAAAGACACAGGAAGAAAAAACAGAAAATTGGGTTACTCCATTTTAATCAAGAATCATGTTCTTTGGATATAGAAACTATGATAAAATTTAAGTGGTTTAAAGGTATTTATGATTTTGAAATTCTGAAATGTTGAGAAATACGCACCGTGACACAATCCGACCAATCTCAAGAAGACAAAGGTACACCTGTCTGGGGTCTTTATGTAAAACTGTGGAAAAAAAAGAGCATATGTAAGATGTAAGGCAGGAAATACATTCTGACAGAGAATGGAGTATAAGAAAGAAAAATGAAGACAACAGGCTTACATGCTTAGAGGAGACTCAGAAAGTACATTTTTACTGTCTCTATATAACAATTTCTTCTGGGCTAAAAAAAATTAAACTAGAAACAAAAAAGGAATGGACAGTGGTCCAGGATATTTCCTTGTACAGCGTTTCATTTTGAAAGCTATGGATTAATAGCACTGCATTACAGTAAGGGTTGGGGAGATGGCTCAGTCATAAAGGTCAAACAAAAGACCCCGAGTTCTGATATCCAGCATCAACAGCCAGGTATGGGGCCACATCTGTAACCAGATAAACACAGAAGATCCTGAGGCCCAGGGGCTGCCCAACCTAGACAAACCGATGAGCTCCAGGGTTAACAAGAAACCCTGGCTCAAAAATAAGGTGGAGAACACAGAAGAAGCTTGACCCCTGCCCTCCTCTGAACACGGTATAGTACAGATCTCTCAGCAGGAGATGCTGTTTGAAGAGACACGTCTCCTCGACTTTATATAGTTCTCAAACTTTACAAAACAGGAAGTAGCAATTTCTAACTTACTCTCTGAAGCAACATTATCTTCAAAACAAAGACAGAAGCCAGAGAAAGATATCACGAGAAAACCAAAAGCCAGTATTGAAGTCTCACAGATATGAACGTAACCATCTTGAACACGCTGGTGACATAATCCAGCAGCATGCAGTGGACAGGTACAAGTGATGCCAGGAATGTGAATAGTTGAATACATGAAAATCAGCCAATGTAATTAACAGAAACAGTGGTCCTGCATCACATAAGGGGACAACATACAGATTAAAGAACTTCAAAGACTCTAACACATTTCAATACAGGAAAAAGACAGAAAAGGGGCAGGGCTTTCTCAATCTGATAAAGGACATCCATGAAAAGCCCGCAGCTAATAGCATCCTAATATAATTCACATTTAAGGTAAATGGTGGAAAACCTTCCTCCTGAAGCCAGGCTAAAGATAAGAGGACCACTCCCACCAGTTCTGCTCAACATCGCAGTTTGTGGCCTCGAAACAACACAAGATAAACAGGTGAAAACCTGTATCACCTTTGTTAAACATGATACTTATATACAACAAAGTACAAAAAATAACAAGAAAAACTTAAAAACTCTAAATTTGAGACTGGAGAGATGGCTCAGCAGTTATGAGCTCTGATGTTTTCAGGGGACGCAGGTTCATTTCCCAGCACCCACATGACAGCTGGAAACTGTCTGAATTCCAGTCTAAAGGCATCTGACACCCTTCTCTGGCTTCTCCAGGTACCAAGCACATACATAATACACAGACACACATGTAGACCAAACACTCATATATATTACACACACATATATATATATATGTAATATATGCAGTAAATATAATTTATAATAAAGCAAAATTTTAAAAATTTAAAAACTCTAGACATCCAAGGATACTAGTAAAAAGTGAAAGATGAAAAAATATTTGCCAATTATATCTGATGGGGTAAAACATCTAGAATACACACAAAACCATTGCAGGCCCATAAAAAAGATAAATGATGCAACTTTAACAAGTGAGCAAAGGAGGAGGAGAAGTAGAAGGAAAAGGAGGAGAAAGAGAAGGAAGAGAAAGAAGAGGAGGAAGAGGAGGAAGAAGAAGAGGAAGGGAAGGGGAAGGGAAGGGAAGGGGAGAGGGGAGAGGGGGAGGGGGAGGGGGAGGAGGAGGGGGGGGGAGGGGGAGGAGAAGGAGGGAGCAGAAGCCTGACACTCTTCATAGCCCTCATGCTAGCTTCCCCAGGACAGTGCCTATGGCCATCTCTCTAGCTTTTCCTCAGAGTTAGAAACCTTAAGGAACTTTGGAATCCTAACTCAGTGTGCAATGTGTTCCGAGCACACACACTGACTGCACCAGTAGATCCCTGCGGTATGGACAGCATCTATTAGATACACAAAAACAATGTTTCCTCTGAAACAGGCCCTGCTTGACACATGGCTCAGGTCGAGATTATATAGGTGTGTACCAACACGCCTGGCTGTAACATATTATTGTTTAAAGCAACAGAAAGGCCTCCATTCAAATTGACATCTACAGAAATAAAGGAATTTATCATGAAATATTTCAAACCTGTTTTTATAAATATCCCAAGTACTTTAAAATAATATACTTCTTTCATAAAACTACTTTGAGTGCCAAGCAGATGTTAGAAAGAAAGAAAGAAGATTCTCACTTCAATGCCTACAAATGAGTCACTGGTGTTGGCAGTATTTTTCTTAGTCCCACACTGCCCTTCAGCAGTGCTCAAGGAAGACTTCTACATTTAAAACCTAAATGGCAATCTTAGACCATTTCAAAGAGGAAGGTACCACGGGGAGAACTCAAAGCATCCCTCTCCCTTTGATCTCGAGGAGCTGGATGGGCCAGGTAATCAGCTGCATTGTGGGAAACAATCAGCACACCTGGGCTTACTGCACAGTAGCCTCCAGGGCAAACCCTGTGTCCTGCTCTACACTGGGCCAGGGGAGGCAGAAGCACCCCAGCAGGCTGCAGCCCAGCCGGGAGCAGGCCACACTAGCAAATTCAACTAAGAGTCTGTTTGCTTTCAATCAGCACCATAAATCAGGAGCTGTAAACAGCTTCCGTGATAAAACCTGTCTAGAAATACAGTGTCCCCTTTGAGATAAAGCTCTCTTACCACAGTACTACACAGTCTGTGCGTTTGCGTTTCTGTAATGCACATGTATACACATATACATCTACAAATGCTTTGGAAGGTGTGTGTGTGTGTGTGTGTGTGTGTGTGTGTAAAACAGTCAGCCAGATGCTCCATTAGTACCATACAGACGCTTCTGCTGACTTAAGAAAATGAGAAAAATACATCAGCAATTTTTCAGTGGAGCGTGCTTTTTGTTGTTTGTTTGCTTGCTTTTTTTGAGACAGGGTTGCCCTGGGTAGCCCTGGCTGTCCTGAGTGTTATGTTTTATAAAAATGTAAGGAGAGAAGAAATATGTGTGGTGGATGTGCAGTCAGATATAGGGGAACAGGATGCTGAGGAATCCCTCCCCCCTGAGGGACCAGCCACACCACCAGTATAGTATAAAACAGAGTTTATTCAGGGCATGGGGAGGGGAGTTGGGAGGGTGGTAGAGGCAGAGAAAGGCACAGAGACAGAGTAGAGGAGTAGAGGCCGGCCATGAGCATATGGAGAGAGAAGGAGGAGGGGAGTGGGGAGAGAGGGAGAAGGGGCAAAAGGACAGAGCAAGAGCAAGAGAGAGAGGATGGGTAAGCAGCCCCTTTTATAGTGAGTCAGGCACACCTGGCTGTTGCCAGGTAACTATGGGGCAAAGCCTAGACAAAAATGTTAACATTGGTACTCTCTGTAGACCAGGCTGACCTCAAACCTCTGCCTCCTGAGTGCTGGCATTAAAGGCATGTGCCATCACCGCCCAGTTTGGAGCATGATTTCTTTAACGAAATGTCAAAACCACCATTCTTTTCAGATGATGAAGACGGCAGCTATTATTTACAATGAAGTCTGAATACTAAGCACATTTCACCTGTTCTTTCTGTCCTGGTCTAGTAAAGAACTGCTAGTACTTTAGACCTGCTAGAACCAGTCTTCAGGAAAATAGTAGAGCATTAGTACAGAATCTTCTGGCAGCCAGCCGACTCAAGAGAATTCTAGATATGTAAAGCCCAGGAAAATCAGGAAAGGCGTCCTACACTGATTAATATCTGATTCTCCCACTGTTTCACATATAAGTGAAGTCTGAATTGTGTAAGAAACTGTGACATGGCACTTTGAGTCACTGCTTAGCAACTTAGGAATGAGGGACAGACACAGAAGCACCCTAACAAACACTGACAGCTCCGACAGCAACAGCTCTTACCTAAACCTTCAGACTCAAAGAGGTACGTTTCGTCCACCCCAATGTGCCGGCACCAGTCAAGAAAGTTGGCGGTGTTGTCTCTGGCGAAGAATGAGCCCGGGGCAGCATCTTTCTTACAGGGCACTTTTCTCATTGGAAAATTCTAGAAAAGACATGAGGATAAACAAACAAATATTTTCATTAGGTGCGCATCTCAGTATGACAAAGTAAATGTTAGATTTATTAAATGTACCAAGAGACTGCAAAGTTTGGAGGGAAAATAATTATCTTCAGAAATGACTTTCTTCTTTTACTTAAGTGTTTTCCAGAAAAAGATTCCTACGAAAATGATCTACTCACAATTAGCAATAGACTCAAGCGTCTCTAATCTTTTTAAAGCAGCACAAGAAACTCAAAATTTAAAATGGTGGCCTGGTAATTACGAAGCACCCAGCGTGTCTCTCTCTCTCTCCACACAGTTCAACACGCACACAAGACTACGCTATGCTACGGTTTAACAAACTCTCAGCGTTGCTTTCTTCTTCAGACAGACTCATGAAGCAAGAGACTATAAACTTCAGTAGTCACCCGTTCTTAACTCAGGATCTTTGGTGACCACAGGCTCAGAAAACCCTACGTTTTTATTTTTGTGGGTTTAACTGTCTGGCTCAAAGAGTATTGTGCCATTCTTGCCTTCCTGCCGGGGTTAGGGCCGGGAAGAGGGGACTCCTTTTGTTCTTGCTTTTGAACTTGGCAGTTCATAGCAGTGATGTTTTTAATGCATCAAGTACAGTGAGTCTTTCTGCACCTCTGCCAGAGTCTCTCCCCAGAGACAACTGCTTTTACCAGGTCTAGGCATCTCCTTCTGGGTGCTATTATTTTCCAGAACTGAAATAGCCTTCATGCATGATTAAATACAGAATATATTATCATTTCCAAAAATATATACAAATAAATATAGCAAAATACAAAGATGATTAGTATTAACTGAAATCCTCTAACAATCTTGATAGAATGTGTCTGTGCAAAGGTTGCGAGTGTACCTAGAAAATGCCATACAGACACGATTCTGCAAACCGATTTGTGTGTGTGCATGAGTGCGCATGCACGCTGAAAGAATGTATACTGGATAGGTTATGGGCATATGTAAGACTTAAAAAGAACACATTTAAATAATCATTTCTAATAAATATATTATATTCCAATGTGATTAGATTCCACAATTAGTTTTTACATCTCTATTTATAAGCAGGTTATTTTTAACTTTTATATTGTTTTTATCTGTGATTTTCTTAGAACAAATTCCTAGAAGTAGAGAATTTCATATGCCGAAGCATGTACTTTCAGTATTATGTATATGGATACCTATGTATATGTATGCATCTATATAGATATCTCACTTATTGCCCTCCAGGAACAATGATACCATTTTACATTTCACTAATAGTATGTCCAGGCTCCAAACTCTCAAAAACACTGAACATTTGATAAAAAGAAAGACTAAAAACCTAGTCTAGCCAGGCGGTGGTGGCACACGCCTTTAATCCCAGCACTTGGGAGGCAGAGGCAGGCGGATTTCTGAGTTCGAGGCCAGCCTGGTCTGTCCAGGACAGCCAGGGCTACACAGAGAAACCCTGTCTCGAAAAACCAAAGAAATAAAATAAAATAAAAACCTAATCTACTTCAAATCATCACTTTAAGTTTATCTTTAAAACTGCTATGCGGTTCACCAATATTCATAACTTTTCCACCAAGGCAGCAGACAAAGACTATAGAGATGATGATGATGATGATGATGGTGGTGGTGGTGGTGGTGGTGATGATGATGATGGTGATGGTGATGATGATGATGATGATGATGATAAAAAATAGTAACCTGTGTGCCATTGTCTTAGGGTTTCCATTGCTGGATGACACACCATGACCAAAAGCAAGTGAAGGAGGAAAGGTTTTATTCTTATTTGGCTTACACATCAGTATCAACTGTTCATCCCTGAAGGAAGTCAGGACAGGAGGGCAGGAACCGGGAGGCAGGAGCTGATGCAGAGTCCCTGGACGAGCATTGCTCACTGGCTTGCTCAGCCTTTCTTATAGAACCCAGGACCACCAGCCCAGGGATGACACCACCTACCATGGGCTGGGCCCTCCCCATCAATCACTAATTGACAAAATGCCTTTCAGCTGGATCTCATGGAGGCATTTTAAAACAGAAGTTTCCTCCTTCCAGATTACTCTAGCTTGTGTCAACTGGACAGAGAACTAGCCAGCACAGCCAAAAACAGCCAGCACAGCCAAGAACAACCACAAACCCTTTTCTCGCATAACCATACAGAAGGCTGTGGATGGTTCTATCTATGTTTTTAGGATCTAGCTGCTGGAAGTCACCTATAGCATATCAGGTTAGCCTAGACACTGTCTATAAACATAGTATCAGTGAACATTCACAAATAAATGCCACAAGGTAAATAATTATGTTATATTTATGTTATTGTTGTTTCTGGTGTGTGTGTATATATATGTGTGTGTGTGTGTGTGTGTGTGTGTGTACATGTACATATAGATATATGTGCTTGTCCACCCACATGTTGTAGATTGCTCTGGTGCTGTTTGTATTTTAATGTTAATTCTACTTCCTCAAGAGGGGCTGCCCCGACAAGGAGTGGATCACGACGAGAAGTGGATCCTGTACTCAGGTGATCTCATGAGAACCTTCTCCCCATTCTAACCGGTCAAATAAAGGCTAGAGCCCGTGATTGGTCAGTGGAAGGGAAAGGTGGGGCTGGAGGTTTTAGAGAGTGGAGGAAGAGTAGAGAAGGAGAGAGGAAGAAGGATGGAGGGAAGATGAAACAGAACCACGTGGCCAGGAGAAGCCACAAATAGCAAGGAATCTAATAGCTGGGGAATAGAGTAGTTTAGTGGTACCTCTGCCCAATCTAGGCATGCAGCTTATAAATATTGTAACAAAGTTGTGGGTTATTTGCACGGGCTTATTGGAGTTGGAGATTTACTGTAACACCCACATGTGTGTATGCTCATGGAGATTTGTTTTTTTAAGACAGCGTATCTCTATGAACCTGGAACTTGCCGACTTACTAGGTGGACGAGTGGGCCAGTGAGCCTTTGGGAATCTGCCTGTCTTTGTCTCCTAGTACCAGAATCACAGGCACAAGCCACCAACCATATCCACCCTTCCCATGGGTGCTGAGGCTCAGAACTCAGGCCCTCAGGTTACATGACGAGTGCTCTACATGTTCCATGTTTACTTGTTACGGAGCCATCATCCAAGCCTCAAGGTTAATGTTTCTACCTTTAGTTTACAAATATTATCTTTCAAATGCTCAAAAAATGAAATCCACTTTTAAAGCCAGCCATAGGCTGGAAATATCCAAGCACCAGGGACAGCGAGGAGTAGAGATGAAGAGCCAGCCCCCTGCTGTCAAAGGCTCACTTACCTCTGGCTCGTCAGGGTGGCAGGCTTTCACCATGTTCTGAAGAACACTGACGAGCTGGCACAGCAGCACTCCATTATCAAGTTCTTCCAGCAATCTTTCTGCCTTAATGTCAATACCTAAAGGCACATTGGAAAGCTAAGACACGTCTAGAGACAGCAAATCCAAAAACAGTGGCTAAAACTAATACAACCAGGTAACGGCTGGAAAATTAGACACATACCAGATGAGACACTAAGAGGTAGAGTAAAAATAAGTAATGTTGACTTAAATCAAAAAAAAAAAAGAAAAAGGTTGTGCTACATAAAGTTCAGGGATAACATGTGTACACTTGTGTTAGATAAATTCACTGCACGTTAATATCATTTGTACAAGAAAAAAATGTTCTTTATAGATAAAGTGGATTTTGTTGTAATCTACAGATTAAATACAGTAGCGGAATAACTGGGCATATCAACTTTTTGCCTCTAAAATAGCTTCTGTAAAAAGCATTTTACATTATAAACTTTAAAAGTCTAACCATTATCAAGCTGATACCAGACAAAACCAGAGAAACTGTTTATTGTGTGTTAATCATAGAAGGGCCTCGGTCCTCTCATGAAAATCTCAGAATGCTACGTGAAAGTCTAGAGCTAAGTGATTTGAGGGACTCAGGAGAAAGCTTACTCAGTAACGTCTGTGGTCCTCAGTTTGGGTCCCCAGAAACACACATAAAAGTAGGGTGTGTTGGTATGCCTGTGGTGTAGTCAGGCAGAGCTCAAGAGCTGGTAGTCAGCTGGGTTGACATGCCCATGGTCACACAAACACACGCTCACACACCTGGACCTACAAACAGGCACACAAATATATGCACATGTACATAATATACACATGTATACACACATACACATGCACACATACTCATGCATACATATATATGCACATATACACATACCCATGCATATATACACACACATATCCAATCATATGTACACATGCACACATACCCAAGCATATCTACACATGCATAAATACAATGCACACATGCCCAAGCACAGATACACATGCAAACATACATATGCATACATACATATGCATATATACATATGCACACATACCCATGTATACATACATATACACATGCACAGATACCCATACATACATACACATGTACATATACATATGCATACATACTCAAGCATACATATATATGCACAAATACACATGCACACATACTCAAGCATAGATACATATGCACATATATACATGCACACATACCCAAGCATATATACACATGCAAACATACATATGCATACATACACATGCATATATACACATGCACACATACCCAAGCACACATACACATATACATATGTACACATACCCAAGCATACACATCTACACATGCACACATATCCAAGTATACATACACACGCATATGTTCATATGCACATATACACATGCACGCATACATGTGCACACAAACAGAAAACAAAAAGTGATATTTTTCCCTTAATGGGAAGAAACTTCAGAGCTCTCATCACAATCTTGAATAAAGTAAAAACTTTGATGCCAGACATTCCCCAAGTGGCATTTTCTCTTTGGTTTCCTTTGCTTCTTCTATTCCTCCATGTTTCAGAAACTGTATTTATTTTTATATAATCAAAGCATATCTTCCACTTACAACCTTATGGCTCATTCAAGATTGGGGTGAATCAGTTTTTAAAAAAAACAACAACAAATAAATAAATAAAGCAATATTAGAAATACATACTTTTTAAAAATCTAATAATATTAATCATAAAATGTTGATTATTCAAAATGACTGGCTACATCTGACAAATCTCAGGTTCCCTACAATTCAAAAGCTGAGGCTCGGGACGAGAGCACCCTTCGGCTGTATGGACTGGGAAAACAAGTACCTGACCTGTCACTCACCTGAGTATCCCTGGCAACAGGAACAGTCAGTCACTCAGTAAACGCACATGAAACATCAGGTCTTTGGAAGTCTTACCTAGTAAGCCAGACAACCAAATAGAGAGATCTTCTTGCATAGGCAACAGAGTGGCTTCATGTCTCACAGATATCCACTCGTCATACTGACACACATCTGCTAGTCCAGGGCCATGTCTGGGAGTCAGAGGACACCTGGGACTTAGAGGCAGATCTTCTCCAAACCACACCTAGATAAAATACCAACCAGCTGAGAGAAAGCAATCATTGCTTAATATCACCAGAGCCCACACATGACTATGTTTAAGTTAAGTAGCCACAGGCCATTTAAGTAGCCACAAGCAAAACTGTGCCATTTCATAGAAAACATATAAGTCAGAAGACAACTGGACTATTTGGAATGTTTTTAGTATTTAATACAATGGTTGATGTCGATAAACACTAAATTAATGAATGGATCCTACTGTAGAGACAAGAGAACAAAAACTCAACAAACAGAATTTTCTCCTCCACTTATTGGTTTAGGAGTGTACTAGTAACTACACCAGAATCCCCGCTCCTTAGCTATAAGCAGATTAATGACCCCTGATGTCTGCAGCATGCAGCGCTGGCCCTGACAGACAGCAGAGATGAGGCAGATGGATGAGTGAATGCATGCGTGCATAGCTTCTGCAAACTTCAAATCATATTGTGATGTTTTAAATATTTATTTTATTACTTTTAATTGTGTGTGCGTGTGTAAGGGGGGTGTCTGGGTGTGTTGTGCACATTAGTCAGGTGCCCAAGGAGGCCAGGAGAGTGTGTCAGATCCTTTGGAGTTGCAGGTAGCTGTGAGCCATTTGATATGGGTTCTGGGACCAAACTCAAGTCCTCTACAGGAGCATGCGCTCTTAAGCACTGAGCCATTACTCCAGCCCCTAGAAAGCTAGCTTTAGTTTTTTTCCAAATACTTTGATTAAAGCAATTAGAATGGCAAGTCAACTATAGTCTATAAGCAAATCTCATTTATTATCTGTATTTTTATGTCCTACAACTGAAATGCTTTTAAATGGTGATATATATATATATATATATATATATATATATATATATATAATGTTATATATATATTACATAATATATATATTACACACACACATATATACATACACACACACACACACACACACACATATATATATCCCAGTGCCTATCTAACAGTCTCGATTTTGTCTACTGGCCTGTAAAGCGAAAAATAATTGCTAATATTTTAAAATAAAAGATAAGAATACGATTAGATAAGCATGCTATCAAACCAGCATTTGGAAATATTTGAAATGAGCAGATTTGCTTTCAGATTGTTTATAGAAAACTATGTGCTAATTATGAAAGAAACAACCATGAAGTCACTTTTTAAGAAAAGAGTACAAATGCCTCTTGTCTTCAAGAGGGCTATTCCAAGTGAGGTGTGCAGAAGTTCTTAAAGGGAGGTGACCTGGAATGTAAAGAGCAGTGGCATGTAAGGGTGACCCTGTGTGAGGTGTCTGGCAGAGCAGGACATCTCACTAGAGAGTGTCAGAGCCCAGCCAGCTGTGCGTCTCCACCAGGGAGAAGGCAGACAGGGAGAGTGCTCACACATATAGGGAGTGACTGAATGGGGGCGGTTTCCTCACTGCTAGGAAAAGGAACAAACACACCAGCCACGGGAGGCATAAGTGATAACAGAAAGCAAAGCAGCACTTAACAGACAATGAACATATCAGAAAGTCACAGGAGCTCCTGCTAAAAAGAAAAACAAAACAAACAAACAACCCCCCACCCCCAAAGAACAAGAAAGCATTAAGTCTGATCCCTGTTGGCCAACAACTACTGAGCAAGAGGTCTGCTTTTCAGTGTGGTTTACACACCCGGTGTCACTCCACTGAAGAAAACGGATGGTCCCTCTCCTATCAGGTAACAACTGCAAATAGCTTCTAGACTATGGGTGGGATTTTGTCCTGCTTGAACTTGTGAAGACAGACTATAAGGGAGGGGGACCTTTCCAGTCTCCTCTGGTGAGATATCAACAAATGTTAGAGAAAGAATCACTAAAGAAACAAACTCCTGAAGTGTGCAGTAGGCAATGTGCATTCTAGTAGGTAGGTTCTCTGCATCTCACTGTCTTGCTATCTCGTCCCTTCACGACCACCCTGCAAAACGTGAATTACTATTGTCACCTCACAGGTGATGAAGCGGAGGCATGGAGGTAAGATACCTCACCAGCCTCTCACTGAGAGCGGATAAAAGTGGGGTCAAAACTAAGATGTGATCGACCCTTAAGCTCTGGCTTCCTGATGTATTTATTGGCATCTGACTGTATCTTTCTAGATAGAAAGGTTTAGTGTGCCTTTGCCTTTAAATTAATACTTAACTATTCTACTAATATCTAAGGAAAGAAAACAAAAGAATAGAAAGGCAAGAAATACAGCAAACACAAACTTTAGACTACAATGATTTCTGGGACACAGCTGGCTTTGTCCAATCATAAATAGGAAAAAAAAAAAAAAGCCCTACTTTTTAATTTAATTTTTTTTTTTTTTTGGTTTTTCGAGACAGGGTTTCTCTGTGTAGTCCTGGCTGTCCTGGAACTCATTCTGTAGACCAGGCTGGCCTTGAACTCAGAAATCCGCCTGCCTCTGCCTCCCAAGTGCTGGGATTAAAGGCGTGCGCCACCACTGCCCGGCTAATTTTTAATAAAATTTTTAATTTTAACATCCAGTCAGGTACGGGCTCATTTATAAAGCATATGCACAATTATCTAGACTAAGCCTTGTATCTTGTATTTGTTTTCTCCTGTTCCTTCAACTGTAAACATGTACCATATTGTAAGGAGGGAATACTATAAAATATTTGACTTACTTTCCCCAGCCTGACCCACTAACCCCAACATTCTTTTGATTCTTTCAAAGACCTAGCACAAGTAAAACTCAGAGTCAAAATCTTCTCAGAACTAGAAAGTCAAAATGCAGTATGCCTACTGTTAAAACGTAGTGTTTAAAAAAAATTACTCATACCCTAAAATGAATTAAATCAATAATATCAATTCATGCTTTATTCTTATCTTTTACAAAGAGAGAACTTACTTGGATTGCAGGCTGCATGGTCGTCTACACTGAGATGAAGCTTCTGTTCTGGAGAAGGAAGACGGTGTTAGCTCCCAGATGGATGGCACAGTTCTTGCTCCCTCGAACCCCAGATTCTAAGACTGAGGCACATGATTTCGTCATGTCCTGCCTCTTTGACAGAACACCTGAGACCCTCACATCTAGTCAGAACAAGTAACAGTGAGAACTCAGCAGCGACGCCTTACTTCTGCCTGCATAAGGGCACCTGTTACTGTGCCAAGAAAGGCCTGAAACACTTTGGTGCACCATCCCTGGTGCTACACAGAATTCATGGCAAAAGGAGCTTCACAGACTAGTCTCCCGGAGCCCTTTCCTGCATACAGTAATGTACAAGGGGTGTAAATATAACCCCTCTCCCAAACCGACACTGCAACTCGGGCGTCTTTCGTGTCTCTGTGCTGATCACATCTTTATGAGTCATACAGACTTTATGAATCACGTGCTTAGCCATAAGCTTCTTCTGCTAAATAAGAAGATAGAAAAGATAACTGTCCATTTCAACCGGGACTTAGAAATACTCACTACCTTCCCGTGATAATCTGTCAAAAACCAAAAGAGGCGGCAGCGTTGGCTCCAAAGTTCTGCTGTTGGGATCTACAATGGAAACACAAAGTTTAATAAATTAAATCCAACCCATGTAATTCTTCAATGTGTTTGCAGGGAGAAAATTAGTGAAAGGCTTAAAGCTTATATGTGTTATACAAAAGCATACGTTTGTTGCTTGTTTATAGCAGGTATAACATAAAACTCTTGATAAGGCTACCTATAACATAACATAACATAACATAACATAACATAACATAGGTATAACATAAAACTCTTCTTGATAAGGGTTACCTATTTCCAAAGTTACGTCCTCCCAAGCGCTGTGGCACACCTCTCATGCACGGTGCCAACTAGGCGCTGTGCTCTCCAAGGAACAAACAGAGGCCAGGAGCTAAAGCTAACTGAAGAGCTTAGCACTGTGTCACACACTGTCTCTGCAGAGGCCGAAGACCACAGAATGCCCTTTCTGATTGCATTCCTCCTCTCCACCACAGCAAAAGGCCAAAGCACAAGTGAGCATTGCTAACCAGCTTGTTCTGCTTCCCACCAGTTAATTCGGCGGGGGATACATTTTCCTTTAGCATAAATAACCCTTTGTCCCCAACAAAGGTTCACAGTATGAAGCTTCCGAGACCATTTCTTAAAAAAAAAAAAAAAAAAAAAAACCACAGCAAAGAACTCCCATTAAAATGAAGTTCCACAGAATCAGACAAGGGCTCTAACAGTTGGAGCTGCCGACTACCAACAAAAGAAAGCTACAATTATGAGGCGTGCGCACGCCCAGAACAGTGGCACATTCACAAAGGAGCCGGCCCAAGAATGTTCAGCAGCTGCGCTTTTTACGGAAAATTCAACAGAATCAGTTTTATGAAGGAAAATGAAGGATTTGGGTACAAGGGTCAGTCACTTGAACTTTAGCAGAAGTCATATGCTTTCGGATTCTTCTGGTATGACCGTCAGCACTGCTGAGATGACAGAAACATAACCACCTGCATCACCTTTAAAGATATTTCTTTAGATCTAGGGATGGCTCTCCTGCAGAATGCTTGTCCAGCATGCGCAAGGCCTTGGGGCTCAACCCATGGTACCGCAATAAATAAACTAATTTGCCATCAGCTGTGAAAAGCTATTTGTGTACACTGTATATTTGGGGAGAAACTTTTATAAATGTCCAGACTGAATCAGTTAATCAGTTACTTAATGAGTTCCCAACTGCATCCCGGATATAGTCAGCTTTTAAAATATACTCTAGCTGAACGTATTGTCTGTAAGTCATTAGTAGGTGTGTAGTCGGGCCTGGCCCTGGTCTGCAGCACAACCTCAACGTTCCTCTCAGTCATTTACCCCTTTCTTCCTAGTGTCTATTCTTCCCTGAGTCTCAGCCCCAATCTGGACCAGCAGCACATCATTCCTGGGGGAAAGGAGACACTTCATTCCTGGGGGTGCACCTAATTTGGCTTTTTTCTTTTTCTTTGTCTTTCTGGAGAAGCTGCCTTCAATTTTTTACTAACTTTAATAGGATTTTTGATTATTGGGTCCCCCCCTCCCCTTTAGATTAAATAAAAACAAAAAACTCTCATGTGACCCCAAGTCCAAACTGCACTCTAATCCCGATGGAAATCTTTCCCGAGCAAACACAATGCATAAGTTAAGAACATTATACCCGACTTTGGGAGGCTCCAGGGGAAATGGGAGAAACGGGATGTGCCCTCCATGACCAGCTCAACCAGGACTGAGCCCAGTCCACTCATCACAAAAAAGCAATGATGAGGTCCTTGCGGTTATTCTCCTAAAGGTTCTCCTTGAACTCTGACCTCAGGTCACAAAAGAGAAAGCCATTTTATGGAACATCCCTGCCCAGGGCTGCAGGCTCTGAGCCACAGTTTATTCCTCCCCCACATGGTAAACTGTGATGTGAAGGACTTAAAGTCCCCTGACACAATCCTGATGTAAACCTGGGGGGAAGTACCAAAATGGCAAACAAATGAGGTAAGTTTCTGCAAGGAAAGGATTGCCACCGCACAGCACTGAGCCTCCAGACAATACCAATACATACAAGCTGCAAGGACAGGGCCAAGTGCCGAGCTGAAATAGCAGTGGGATCAGAGGCATTTAGTAGGATCAGAGGCATTTTATACTACTCTGTATGCCTGCAGTGCACATCAAAGATGCTTCGCCATTTTGATGTCATTCTCGAAAATAATAGTTTAAGAATCTAGTATTCCTGATAGATGCAGAAATTAAAATTCTTAGCTCTAAAATTCCAAGTTAAATACTTAAATAGCTGCTTAGCAGAGAACACAAAAATTCTGTATTGCTATCAAATATTTTTCATATATTTTTAAAGTACAAACAAATATACTCACCATCAAAACAGCACTCTGGTAGTACAAAGCACTGGATTCCTCTGGGTTCAATTCCTGCTCCAGCGTAAACCAGCTACATGGGCATGATGGTGCGAACTTCTTGGAACCTAAAAACAGGGTCTCACCATCACCCTCAGATGCCTGATGCAAAAATAAAATGAGGTGATATATAAAGTACTTGGTGTTAGGAGCACTTGACTAGAAAATCTATGATGAGACATAGTTAATAGTGCATTTGACAAAACTTACAAAATTAAAAAGACTGATACGATTCCATTAAATATAACTTAGAAGACTTCTTTCACTAACAAATGTATGGTTACAAATGAAAATAAAAATTTTAATACAGCCACAGCAAAACGTGAAGCCAGATATGCAACTTAGGGTTCTCTTTGCTAGACTAAGTCTTCACGAATCTGTGATTTGTGTATGTGATATGCACGTGTGCACGTGTGCACAGACCCCTATACACCATGCAGAGGCTACAGCGGATTATCAAGGACACTCCTGTCTACACTCCACCATGCTGGGGTTGTAGACATGTACAAGCAAGCCCTGCTTTCTCATAGCTGCTGAAAAGTAGAATTTAAGTCCTTACCTAAAGTGTTCTTACTCTCTGAGCCATGGTCTCAGCCCATGAGTTTATATTTCAAGCATAAATTCTTTGTCCCATTTAGCTTTATTTCAGGATATATCCTGTTTGATGTGATAACACATGCATTCATGTGTTCAATGAACATTTACCCACATCCCTTACATCCCTTATTGAACTAGTCACCATAACTAAGATCACCATGGTGACCATCTCACTGTCCTTACAGAGCTAATAACAAACACCTCGAAAGACTGACATAGGAACCAGACGAATCACTGTATGACTTTAAGCCACGCCAGTGCTTTGAAGCCAAAAGCAAAATCTCTCGAGGGAAAAATAACAGGGGCCTCCTTTAGACTTAACTTGAATGGAATTATTTTTCTGTAAGAAAAGCATGAACCTGAAGAATGGTGAGTGTTTAGCCAAGAAAGAAAGAAGGGGTCTGTACACAGAGAGCAGTTTGACAAAGGCGCCATGTGAAGGGAGTATGACGTATTCCAAGAAGCACAATGGCTGAAGGACAGAGAACGTGTGGCTTAGAATCGTGTTGGAGAGTGGCCCCATCATGCAGACAGTGTTGAGGAAATTAGATCTCACTCTAAGTGTAGTGGGGAACCACTGGACTGTCTGAATGAGGAAGTGGTGGCATGATCTCAGTCCTAGTTGTAAAGAGTTCTCTGAGGACAAAGGAATACTGAAATAAAACAGAAGTGACTTTAGAAAAGAAAAGCAGAAAACATGAAGTTAACGGCGAGAGATGTAAGAAAAGGAGTCAAGGGAAAGGATGAGGACGGGGGAGAGGCAGGGACAGAGAGGGCAAAGCAGTGAGCACCTACAGGAGAGGCAGATCAGTCTGGAGGGTGAAGAGACGGTCGCCTGCTGGGGACAATCTGAAGAACCCCATACCCCACACCTGGGAGGAAAATGAAAACATACTTTTACGACATTTCTGTATTTTTCAAAGACACCAAAATTCCGGAATTCTCACTCCGGTCCAAGCACTCTTTAGATCTCCAACTCCTTCCGGCTTGGCTGACTACAGCACACGTCTCTCTCTGGCTGACTTCCCTCCTTGTTACCAGCTCTCCTTGGCAGGGATCCCACAATTCTGGCAACTCCAACACCTTGGGGTCTCCAACACAATCCAGGCTTCACCTTTAAAGTCTCATACAATGATCTCTCTAGGCCTCTATGCTGGGATACCTCTGACACACGCCTGATCTCAGCAGCTTTCCTTAGTCACTGAGGAAGATTCCACAACCCCTTCCTTGGATCCCAGACTCTAAAGTCAGAAGCGTGTGTGTGGCTGATGCTGCCAGTTTCTGCTGTTTGCCGGGGCTGAAACTTGGCCCTCACCTTCAATTACGCTTGCATTCAGTGTTCTGCTGTTGCTGGTTTCCTTCACTACTTAAGGTCTCCTTTAATCTCTCTTTACAACTTGGAAGCTTAGCTGAGTGGGTGTTGAGAGCAGAGGTTACCATTTGCTCTATTCCAATTGTATCAGGCTTTTCTTTAAACTTATTATCTCTTTGAACAGTGGACTTGGCTCTGTTACACTTCCTGGTGGTCCTTCTTTCCTTAAACTGTACGTTTTGTATTTTTCCTTGTCTGCCTTGCTCCTTTTCACTGTAGATCTGTGTAAGAGTGACCACTGATAACCACACAACACAGGCTGCCTTGGACTCTTGTCTGCCAGTTCCACTAATCAAGAACTTTTTAATTTAGCCACAGGCAGATTTTGGGGAGGAGGGCAGAAACCAGCCATAGTCTTTCCCAAAATATCACAAGAATGATCTCTAGGCCACTCACTAATATTCTTCCCTCCCGGAAACCTCTTCAGCTAGGCCGCCATAGCCTACACTGCTCTCAGCACCGCTGACTCCCATGCTCCTGCTGGGGTGGCCCAGGAGGTCCCTTTTAAATTGTTCATATACTTTTCTAGTCCAGAGTCTTCCATGTTCCTACAACAAACAGCATGATCGACTTGTCATATGAATACCCTGCTCCCTGGCACTAACTCTGTCTTGGTCACTATTCCATTGCTGTGAAGAGACACCACAACCAAGGCAACTCTTAGAAAAGAAAGCATTCAATTGGGGGCTGGCTTACAATTCCAGAGGTTAGTCCATTATCATCATGGAGGGGACATGGCAGCATGCAGGCAGACAGGGTGCTGGAGAAGTTGCCCTGATCCACTGGCTGACTCCGGGCTTGGCATGCACTTTTGACTGTTTGAAGTACTGCAAGTGACATGAGCTGATAAGTGAGAGGACTCACTAAGAAAAGCAGAAGACTAAGGCAGACAGTAGTCAGAGGTCAGGAATGCAGGACAGAATAGCTGCACAGAGGGGCAAGGACTCTGACCACTGTGACACTTGAGGATGCATATGGCCGCTCCACTGGAGACAGCCATGTTTACTATGTGATCATCTATATCAGACAGAAGAATGGCACTCAGAGACGACCCTTCTTAATTCCCAGAACCTACAAACGTCTGCCTTGACATGAAAAAAAGGGAAACTTGCAGACAGATAAAAGACCTTGAGATGAGAGCTTACTCAGGTAAAACTAATTTAATCACAAGAATCCTTAAGAGATGGTTGAGGACCAGAGTGGGATGCTCCTTTCTCAAAGATGAAGAAGAAGGTAGACTGGGGGAGGACTTGTGTGAGTGAGTACTGGGAGGAGAGGGAGGGACAATATTGGGATGCAAAGTGTATAAATAAATTTAAAAGAGAGAGGGGGAGGAAGGGAGGGACACAGGGAGGGAGAGAAGGAGGGAGGGGGGTTGAGGAAAGGCCAGTCATAGGAGGCAAGGGGAGGTCATGATGGGAAGATGTCAGAGGGAGAGATCTGAGATGCTAGGAGCCAAGGGATGCAGGGCCTTCCTGGACACTGGAAAAGGCACAGCGGACTTCTTCCCAGGAGAGGAGTAGCACAGCCTTGCCAACACATTCTCTCATAAGCATCATTAAAACTCTGACTTTTTATACTCAAACTATAAGACAATAAATCTGCGCTGCTTTGAATCCTTCTAATACTTGGAAAACTGAGACAGGAAGATTAAGACTTCAAGGCCTGGCTACATAACAATATCGTGCCTCAAAATTAAAAAAAAATTAATATATAGCAATATTAAATTGATAGCTAAATGTATATTAAAGGTTAAAAGATACTATAAAATAATGACACAAATCCATGCTATTTTTACCTATAAAACCCACAGCTTGTGGTAGATGGAGACATTTCAGAAAAGTAAAAATTTTTAGGCTGAGAGGTGACGGTAATCGCACACTTGGCTAGGAGGCACAGGGTTTTGCGCTCAGTCCCCAGCACTGCAAGAAAGCAGGAGCAAGAATTTCACGGTTTACTTACTAAAGCATCACATACCACTTGCAAGATACAGAGACGGTCTCTTTGTTGGAGAATTTGAAAACTTCTCTTGCAGATACTGAATTTGAACAACTCAATTTCACCTTAGAATTTTCAGTTTAGTTTTGAAATACAAATTTTTTTTTTAATTGTGTATATTTTGAGGAAGGTATACACATGTGAGTTCAGGTACCCAAGGAAGCCAGAGGAGAGTGCCTAATCCCTTGGAGCGAGTCTTAATTATAGGTGGTTTTGAGCTATTCTGCAACAGGGATACTGGAAACTGAAGTTGGGTCCTCTGCCAAAGCAATATATGATCTTAACCACTGAGCCAACCTCTACCCCACCCCTCAAAAAAAACTTTGAAAACATATTTAAAGTCAGTTCAAGTCCATCACTTCAACTAAAAGGCTACAAGGGAAATATTCAGTATACTATCATAAGAGAAAATGAGAGATTTATTTAATTATCCATTAACAGAAAACTTCTCAAATAGCTTATGGACCATTCACACTGCATACTAGAATATGAGTGCGGGTAAAGAGTGAAAACTTTTCTCTAGACATGGTTGTACACACCTATAATCCCAGCACTCAGAAGGCTAAGGCAGGAGGCTGTCACAAGTCTGAGACCATCCTGGTTTACAAAGCAATAGTTACCTTCTTTAGTTACTGCGATGACCAAGGCAGCTTAGAGAAGCAAGAGTTTACTGGGGCTTAAAGTTCCCAAGAGTGAGTCTGTAGCCATCCACGGCAGCAGGCAGGCAAGTCAGTATGGCACAGGAGCAGTAGCTGAGAGCTTTACATCCTTATTTGAGAGTCAGAGCTTTCTAAGAGTTGACATTTGATCCACAAGCCTGAGACAAAGAGAGCTAACTGGGAATCGCTTGGGCTTTTGAAACCTCAAGGCTGGCCCCCCAGGGATACACCTCCAACAAGGCCACACCTCATAAACCTTCCCAGATCGACTAACCCTGGGGCAAGTATTCAAACATAAGAGCCTGAGGGTGGGACCTTTCACATTCAAACCACCACACAACACAGGTCAAGAGAAAGTTAAGAAAAGAGGGGAAGAAGAAGAGAGAGAAAGGAAGGGAGGGAAGGAGGAAGAGAGGAAGGAAGGAAGGAAGGAAGGAAAGAAGGAAGGAAGGAAAAGAATTTTTAACAGAACCAAACATTTTTTTTTAAGAACTAACTTTAATTTTGGCCAGGAATATAAATCAATCCTAGGCTGGGATAGAGTGCTTACCTAATATGCATAGAGTGCCATCTTGCCAGGCAATGGTGGCACACGCCTTTAACCCCAGCACTTGGGAGGCAGAGGCAGGCAGATTTCTGGTTCCAGGCCAGTCTGGTCTACAGAGTGAATTCCAGGACAGCCAGGGCTACACAGAGAAACCCTGCCTGGAAAAACAAACGAACAAACAAAAAACAAAAACAACAAAAAGAGTGCCATCTACACCCACACACACAAACTCCACCAAAGCTAATATAATACCTTCTTACAACCAATTTATATTGCATGACAGTAAGCAGACATCTGTCAGCTAATACTTCAGCAATACCTAGCCCATGACTGACTGATGACGAAATACATCAAACTCCCAAGATGCTATCAGCAAAAAGATCACATTACATTTCATGTCTGTGCTATACTTTAGTATAGCCAGGTTTTGTGAAGGTTTATAATTTATATATAAAATACTTAGTAACTTTCTGTTAGCCAACATTTCTGGTGTGCCACGATGTAATTCAACGAGAAAACTTCCCAGGTTCTTAGAAGAAACATCCAGGAAATGTAATTTTAACCACTCCCTTACAAACATTATTTCTGAGGCATTTCTCTCTAATAATGACATTAAATTAAACTAAATTGATTAAATGTAAACTCAAGAATTAGAATAGCTTCCCGTTCTCTCAATACAACGTTGTTAGGTATGTAAAGGTATACCTTATCCAAATACGGACAACTACGGAAAGACGGTAAAATATATTGTGCACATTAATTTTAAGTTTTTACTTTTCTAAATAGTAAGGTGAAAAAACATGATTGAGGTAAGGAACTCAGCTCGGCATCTCCAATATCAAAGCAGCAGACAGCTAGTATGCAATGCCAGTTGGCCATAGTGAAGTTAGGTTTTGCTTTGTCTTCCGAGACAGGGTTTCTCTGTGTAGCCCTTGACTGTCCTGGAATTCACCTTGTAGACCAGGCTGGCCTCGAACTCAGAAATCTGCCTACCTCTGCCTCCTAAGCGCTGGGATTAAAGGCGTGTGCCGCCACCGCCCGGTTCACAGTGAGTTTTTAAAACTGATGAGTCAGATACAGCAACACGTCAGAATCTACACCAGAGTATTCTTAACTAGTTTCCTCCTGAAGGGAATTAAAAGTGTGGGGAAAGTCCAATTTTTAATCATTCCGTGTAAGCACAAGAGAAGTGAGCTCACAGCAGTTCAGAGCTACTTATCTAAGTAAGGGTAGTCATTAGCGATCTCACTTGGGCTAAGCAAAACCCAAACTCTGACTGGACCCGCAGAAAAACATCCCTTCGTTTTAAATAAAGACTACGGAGCACTCTAATGTGTTCGACTCAGCCCCTAGGTTTAACGGAGATAGGGTGGAACGGTGAGGGGGTGGGGGGAACGTATGCACCGGGATGCAAGCTCTCTAAATGGTTCCCCGGCCTCCCAAGGCATTCTGCAAGCCTCCCCCAATTCTCCAAACCCAGGGGTGTGGGTGGGAGAGAGTTGCACAAGAGTTCCACTAATGTTCCCTAATTCCGTTAAGTCTGGGAGATCTGAGCCCTGCAGAGAACGAATAGGGAAGGGCCTGCAGTGCCTTATCACGGGGTAAAATAGCAGCGTGACCATGAGCAGTAGTCTGTCCTGGCCCAATGGTTCCATCCCTTCTTTCCGGGGATGATGATGAAGAATCAAGTGACCCTCTCTGGCTGGGCGCTGGGCAGGAGGGCACCCTGGCCACTACACACTAGCTTGTGTCTCAGAGCAGGACAGGTCACGGTTCTACCTCGCGGCTCTCCCGCTCACGAGCTCACACTTGTAGCCCCTCTTACCCACCAGAGCGGGCAGGTGTAGGAAGGCCAGCCGAACGTCACCGTGACAGCCCCAAGAGCCAATCAGAACACGCGGCTCCCTCAGTCAACCAATCGCAGAGTTTTAGGGAATCCTGCAGCTCTGTAGCCCACCTGAACTCCACCCGGACTCTAAAAACTGAGGAGGTGGGGATGGGGGTTGGGAGTCCGTGCTGAAGCGCAGCAAAGATGCCGCAGGACACCTGGGAAGGCGACAGAAAGTTCGAGAGGAAAAGAGAAATCCAACAGGAAAGTCACTCACCAGCCCGGGAGCGAGGCCACTTCTTCCTGCAGGGCGACTCGGGCTCAATCTGTGCGTGCCAGCAAGCCTGCGACCAACCGCCGCCACCGCCGCAGTTCACCGCCGAGCACTGCCGCCTGTTTCGAAGGAGCCAATCAGAACCAGGGGCGTGGTCTGGACGCCCCGCCCCCATAGGCTTTCTACCGCACGCTGGAGTCATAAGGACCTCTCCCTGTCCAGTCTGCTCTGTCAGTGGCAGCGACAACCCCTCCTATTTGTCCCGTGTGAAGCCCGCCTCTCAGGTTTGCTTCAGAGCGCCCTGGAATGTTGCTCTTCCCAGGAGTCTGAGCTCCTTCCAACCCTAAAATCTGCTCATGTCCGGAGGGGCACTGAAGGTTTCCAGAATTACAAACCAACCCAGCAGGGACCCGTCCAAAGCAGAAGTCTTTCAGACAGACCCCGCCCCCCCCAACCCCTTTACTATGAAAGAGAGAGAAACCCTGCAGTCACCTCTGGAAGCCAAAAGAGGATGTTGGCTCTTTCTTCAGGAAACATGGGGGAAAGGGGATTTGGATGTCAAAGCAACAATGTAACCATGTGATTGTTACACTGTAGTGATAGGTCTGAGTTAACTTCTAAAGTGGCTTTTTTGATGTGAGCTGATCGTCACTGGCTAAAGGCTTGGAGGTTCTGTGTTCTGGCCCAACTTCTTAGATCCCTGCGGTTTCTGTTCCTTTTAAGTTGTGACACCTCAGAGGTGCATGCTTCTCCATTGCTAAAGTGTGGGCATTGAACTGAAACCAGGTTTCTCACAAAAAAAAATGATATAACAGACTGTTGCTTTCACAAGAAACAAAACACTCTCAGTCTTCAATGGATTGAGGGGTGTAGAATTGGAAATCTGTGGAGCAGGGTGATTGATGGTCAGAAGTTTGGAAGAGGCTAGATCTTGAAGAAACAGCAAGAATCTACCAGAGGAAGACATTGCTATGAAAGATCGGTTCCTAGGCAGGAGGCACAACAAATGCAGAACCTGGGAAGGCACATGGAACGTTCTGGAAGTAATTGTTTTGAATAACCAAAGTTTGGGCCTGATGAGATGGAGAAGTAGCAGTCTGAAAGTATGTGGGTAAGAAGGTAGGCATGGTAGATACTGAAGACTATAGATGCTGTCCTGGAGGCCCGTGAGATCATTAGAAGGATACAAAGATAGAATAAGTAAATTCATTTGTGAGGTTTTTTTTGGGGGGAGGTAGGGGGAGATGTTCACTTTCAAAGATTTTGAAGAAAGGAACAGAATAGTTTGTTGTAAAAAAAAATTAAATAAAATATCCAATTTAAAAAAAAATGGAAAAAAATACAAAAAAAAAAAAAAACAAAAACAAAAAAAAAACCTCTAAAATGACAACTCACTAAAGTAGCTCAGAAGATGGGAGTAGCTGGAAGAACTAAGAGGGTGATTTATCTGGCCTTGGTTATTATGTGGTGGCACTGGCCTTAGGAATACAGGAAAAACAAGCCGTGGTAGAGGAGCAGTGTGCATTTCCTCTGGGTGTATTCAGTTCGAAGTGTGAGACGAGCGAGCGTGGAGGTAGAGATGTTCTGATAACAGCGAATTGGCTGGAGCTACTTCAATCCATCTAAGCGGAAGATAAGGATTAGAGGTAGTCTGTGTCAGCCTCTATCCTAAGCACCAGGGATCCTCCTGGATTCTAAGTGGAGAAGGCCGTCATTAAAAATTGACAAACGTGATAAATGGACTTGATGATATCAGACTGTAGTTGTTCCTGGTTTTTTTGTTTCCTAATTGCAGTCCATCTGAGAACTCTTTGCTGATTACTGCAGCAGAAGAAATTCAGAGTCTGTTAAAATCACTGTGTTTCCCAATATTTCTACTTAAAATCATGGGCCTGTTTATATGCCTCCTCTTTTAGCCAGATTTTGGTGCTTCAAATTAAATTATCAAAATATATGCACTTCTCTACAAAACTTTAAGAATGACTGTGTCTCAGGCCCTAGCGCCGAAAAGAATTTAAATTAACGAACAGATAAATTGTGATATTCAAATCTTGATGTGTCCCTGCTTACCAATGGTTCTTTTACTTTTTTTTCTTATGTGTATGCCACGTGCCTGAATATTTGAATGTCATTTATTTAAAACTGAAACTGAGCTCCACAGAAATGCAGTCTCCCTCCACACAAGGCTCTTAACGTTTTGTTGTTGTTGTTGTTTTGTTTTTTTGGGGGGTTTTTTTGTTTTGTTTTGTTTTGTTTTTTTGTCACTTACTGAAACCTTGTAGCAGCTACTTTAAGGCCTGCTTCGCTCTCATTTGCCTGTCTCTTTGGTGATATAGGACAGTGTGGTTTCAAATGTTCGAGAGGCTAGACTTCTGTCCAAGTCAGTCCCCTCAGTCCGTGTCCCACAGTGGTTAAATGTGGATTAAGATGATGAAACCCCTCCAGGTCCTTCCATTTAACCCGCTTCTCTTCTACTTCCCTTAAAGTTTGCCTTCCCTTGTTTCACTCACGACTTGACATCAATATTCGTTCCTAATTATCGTTCCATCCCCTAAGCACACTGACCAGCTCACCTACCTCGATCTTAACACTGCAATTTGTAATTGAGGGTTCCATCAAACAAGCTATAATCTTCTTTCATGTGTAGGCTTTCTAATTGGTGGTTAGGTTAATAGCCACGTTTTAGAGGTTGTCTCTTTAATTGAAATTGGCATAGTCGTAACGTGGGGGGTTGCGGAGGACCCACCAGTTCCCTTCCGTCAGATGACAGTGTATTCATTCTGACTTCCCAGTTTCGAAAGCGCGTCCCACTGCAGGAAGCAACATGTTTGGAAACCTAAGTTTTTAAACTGCTTTACATCAGGAAGTTATTTGTCTGGCTAAAAAGCTTTTTCAAATACAGAGGATCCTCCCAAAATCCAGTCTTCCTTGAAGTAAGGTATGATCTCTCTTCAGACCTACAAGAATGCTCCGGTTTCTTAAAATACACTGTGGTTGGTTTTCACTTTGCTTTGAATTGATTTTCGGACCTTTTGTTTTTATTTCAGCATTTTGGACCTGGTTTGAATGCTCAGATGTTATTGAGTGTGAGCCGTGGATTGTGCATTGTGTGAGGTACTAAGTGAAATGCCCGGGCAATAGACATCTTGACTTGTTCACAATTAAATTACACCTTCAGCAGGTGATCAGCTGAGATCCAAATACACTAAAAACAATACTGACCTTTGTGCTACTGTAAGAATGCTACCTATTTATGTTAACAAATGTGCTATATAAGTAACTCACCAGTATGATTTTATAACAATAGTTGTGGCTAATATCTGTGTGCTGAGTTAAGTGTTGTACACTCCAATTCATCTCCACTGGGCCCACAACATATGACTTTATTTGGAAGTAAGCTTTTGCCCCAAGTCTAATTAGAATTTATTATTATAACAGACAGAAAAACACACAGGCATGTGCACGTACACTGGGGTAGGGAAGGAACAGAGGTTAGTGTTATGCATCTCAAACCAAGCAATGCCAAGAGCTGCTATAAATCCAGGAGAGTCGAGAGAAGGTGTTCATGGAGTCTCTGGAGGAAGCTTGGCTCTGCTGGAACCTCAAGTTTAGATTTCTGACCCTCAGAACTGTGAAAGAATGAATGTCTCTTTAAAGCTGGCAAACTCCTAGTCAGCTGGAATTCTAGGAGACAATACCATCTACACCTGAACAGAGATATTAAAATCTAAGCACACAGCAAGAACAGCAGCATGAAGATGCACCACCCTCCAGTTCCCTGCTTCCTTCATAAATGTCACCGATGTTAACAGGTGCTTACAGGAACCGCGCTTTCTCGAACCGGCTTATCATCCAAGGGTCATCCTGTTTCCATCACATTTACTGACGTGTAATAGAAAAAAAAAACTTCAAACTCATGTCAGAGAAACTCAAAAAAGGACATGTTTAATCTTAGGATAAAATTCTCTAACTTCATGGAAAGTGTAATCTGAGATTTCAAATAACATCACCAATTTGGTGGTTTGAAGGAAAATTCCTCCCATAGGTTCATATATCTGCATACTTAGTCCCCAGATGGTGAACTATTTGGAAGGATTAGGAAGTGTGGCCTTCCTAGAGTAGATGTGTCCTTGTTAGAGAAGGTGTATTGGGTGCATTGCTGGGGCGGGCTTTGAGGCCACTCCCCCTGCTCCTCCCGCCGCCCAAGGATCAAGGATCAGGATGTAACTCTCAGCTGCTTCTCCAGCATCATTCCTACCCATGAACCCCCATGCTCCCCACCACGATGCTAATAGATCCACCCTCTGGAACTGTAAGTAAGCCACAGATTAAATGATTTCTTTGTTGTCTCGATCATGGTGTCTCTTCATGTCAATCCAACAGCAATCAAGACAACCAGAGTCTTGGCCTTGTTGACTCCGATTCCCTTTGGCTACAAGATGTTTTCCACAAATTCTACATTTCTGTAGGCTCAACTTAAACTCAAATATATATATATATATATATATATATATATATATATAGACTATATATATCTAAATAAATACGTGAATATCTGTATAGTTGTACGTAGGCTTAAATTTTTCAAAACCTACTTTTAATAAGCGTTCTTAAGTGCTTTAACCTCCCTTCTAGCCCACCACCCACCAGAGGTAGTGGAAGATAAAGATTATTAGGATATGGGGGAAGTAGACCTGTTTAGAAATAGTTCTTTAGGGTTAAGTCCAGTATTCATTTGTCAGAATATCAGCAGTTCAATCCAGTAGCAAACACCAAATATGAATCAGCAGCTGGAGTCCAGTCCTCTTGGCAATCACCACACACAAACCAGCAAGGGCAGTTCAATCCAGAAGAAGCCACAAAGCTTGCCAGCTGGCTGGGGACCTCGGAAGTGGCCAGAAGGCACAAGAATCTCACAAGAAGTTCGTTGGCGAGTGTCTCTCTAAGATGTCACCACAAGTGGAGCTCAGCAACACAACGTAACGCAAACCAATATATGCATGTCCTTAATGAAGAATAGCGAGATGGAACAAAGCAAACCAATGCTCTCCCATTGTCTGTGGGGTCATATTTATAATTCCTTCATCATGCATCCTATGATGCATCTGCTATAGCAAGACATCCTTTCACCTGTATCTGCTTTACCAAAACATTCCTTCACCTGTGTCTGCTACAGGAAAACATCATTTGACATAACTGAATTTCCAAAGAAATCAGAAGTTTCCACTTCAGTTGTGCTTAGGTTTGAAATCATAAATCACTCTAGGTGCTTCGGAAAGAGACAGCTTAGCATGGATTTGGTTTTTCATAGGAAATGGAATTGTGACCCAGAGATGAAAACCAGCAGGGAGTTCTGGACTTAGAAGTTAAAAGCCAGAACAATCAGCAATAGGGCAGAATTTGCTCTGTAGAGCCAGGGGCCCTGCAGGAGATGCTATCTTCACCAGAGAGTGAAGGAGAAACATTCCTTTATTTCTCATTTCCAGTCTCCCAGCAGGGCCTTTCTTGATAGAACCTGGTCAAAGCCAGCTGACCTAGGAGCATATACAATGTAGCTTGTTGGGAATTGACTCTCCTTCCCGGGATAAGTAGGGAAGGGAATGGATGGGCTGGACAGATCTGAACACCAACAAAATACAGTATCTGGTGGGGGGTGGGGGGTGTTCTAATTGTTGTTTTCTTTCTGTGAACTACCAACTTCATTAGCTTCTGGAAAAAGAGAAACAGCAGTGTATCTTGGTTAGAGATTTTCAGGTCAGCAGCTGGGATGTTGGGTTTATGTTGATTCAGGCTGTGGGGTTGGGTCAAGATGCACTCTTTCTGTCTCCCATTCTGGCTCATACTGATATCCAGGGCAAGCTGTCCTCGTGGCAGATGGCAGATACTGGGTGTGCAGAGTAGCCAGCAGAGACACACTGGTCTCCAGAGGCCTAGGCTCTGAGCTCACATATTGTCACTTCTGCCTATATTCCAAAGCCCAAAGCCAGCCACACAGTGAAGGGACACTAGCCCATTGGGGTATGTGGCTCTGGCAGGCCTTTCCCTTCTCTCCACCCCCTCTGCCTTCCTAAAGAAAACCATTAGATTACATTCCCAAAGCTAGCCACCAAGGTCTATTCCCTTATTTGGCCACTTCCTCCTCCTGAGACTGACTACCAAGGTCCAGATATCAAAGTATTGTCATTCATAAATTAAAAAACCCCCTTTGGCTCACTTAATTAACGTGCCTAATTAAAATTAAACACCTCATCTAGCAAGGGTTTACCCTTTTACTCTTGTAAACTGCCATTTGCCTATGGGCCACCTCTGTCTGCTCTCTATCCAGAGGCAGTCCTTTGTCCCCCAAGACAAATATTTCTCCTGCTCCCTTGTTCCCTTCCCCTCTCCCTTGCCTTCTGTCTCTTGTCTTCTATCCCTTATCCCTGCCCTCTGTCCTTCTGGGGCAAATCAATCTCCTTTGTGCTGAGAACTTGGTCTTGGGGAGTCTTGAGCTCAGTTCAAGGTTCCCGACACACAGACAAGCCCAACGTCAGTAGGTGGAGATGAACGTTCTTCCCAGTCTTTTATAAGGTGTTACTTCATAGATTCATAGATAAAAGAATTTACAAGCAGACCAGGAGGGAAAGCCAAGAATAATTATATTAGTGTTTGCAATTAAGAAAACAAACAGCAGCTGTTTGGAGGGAGCTGGCTAAGAGGAAGAAAGTCGTGCTTTCTGAGTAGAGGCCAAGAAAGCAGACCGGTGTAGAGTGGAGACGTGCCAGCAGCTGCAGAGGGTGAGGGAGGCAGGTGTTTGGCTACGGCTACTTAGAGTAATCCTCGATCCTCGGCATGGGCAGGACTCAGTCAATGTCACATTTTTGAATTAGAACTCAGAAATCATGTTGGCTTATCAGTGAAAAGCTATAGCCGCTATGAAGACAGAAGGGCTTCTGGGACATAAGTACCCGTTCTTCTCAGCTTCCTAGCTCGTCTTTGTCTTTAGATGTGCCATGGTTCTTGATGTTTCTGGAATAGACAGTTTCCTGTCCAGGTGATTGATGGCCCATTTGAATCATTTTTTTAAAATACTTATTTTTGTTGTATATAGTTGAGAATGGGGGGGAGAGAGAATATGCATATACATGAGTATTAGTGCCCACAGATGCAAGAGGCCCTGGATTCCCTGGAGCTGGAGTTATAGGTGGTTGTAAGCTGCCCAACATGGGTGCTGGGTAGTACATACTCTTACTATTAAGCCATCAATTCAGCCCTCTTGGATTAACTGTCTGCTTGCTTGCTTGCTTGCTTGCTTGCTTGCATTTTTGCTTGCTCACTCTTTGGCAGACAAGTTCTCTCTATGGAGCCCTGACTGGCCTGAAACTCAGTATGCAGACCATGCTGGTCTTGACCTCACAGAAATTCACCTACCTGCCCCCTACTCTGACAGAGTGCTGGGACTATCAGCCCAGCATGCGACACATCCAGTCTCTTTTTCTTTTTTAAGCAGAGTGAACATAGATTTATCAAGGCAATGTTAGACAAACCTCTCAAGAATGGGAGGGGCTTGGAATGAAGAAATACCTAGAGTCGTCCCCCTACCCCCTCTTTAAAAATTTATTAGTGAGAACTGGAGAGATTGCTCAATGGTTAAGAACACTGACTACTCTTCCAGAGGTCCTAAGTTTAATTCCCAGCAACCACATCTGTAATGGGATCCTATGCCCTCTTCTGGTGTGTCTGAAGACAGCTAAAGTGTATTCATATAAATAAATAAGTTTTTGTTTGTTTGTTTTTCTTAAATCCACTAGAGAACTACTTCTTCTCAGAATGGTCAACACTGGATGCGTGGACATTAGCCACTTCTGACATCACGTGACTGCAGTTCTATTCTGACGCTAAGTGTCTTTTGGCAGTTCTGGGGAGCAAACTGAGCTCACTGATTAACAAGTTAGGCGTATCCTCTACCACGGAACTACATCCTTGCCCCCGTCCTGTGATAATTATCTTGGTTTAGTGCAGATGAGCATGCTAAGGGCCCAGTCCCATAGGCCTCCTCCCTCTCTGCGAATGACAGCCATAAACCTACATCAATGCTCAGACTCTGACCAATCAGCTCTAAACTGCCGGTTTCTGCAACCCCCTCTTCAGGTGTAGCAATTCTTCAGAATAGCTCGAAGACCCCAAAGAAAGCCACTAACTAACTAAGTCCTAACTGCTGAGGCAAAGCCCCTGACAGAAGCCACTTAAGGAAGGAGAGGGCTTGTGCGGCTCACAGTTTGTACGGCACAGACTATGGCACTGAGGAAGACTGGCAGCGGAGAGGCTCAGTCCATGGTGCAGGAGCTTGCTGTATGGTTTGTTCACACTCTGGCAGATCAGGAAGCCGAGGGCTAGCCCAGATCTGGACACTAGCCTGCCTCCACCAGTGAAGGCACATCTTCCAAAGGTCTCTTGACCTCCCAGAGTCACCCCACCACTTGGGGAGACCCCAAGAGTTCAAAACCCGAGCCTGTGGGAGACACCTCACATTTAGACACAGTATTCACTCCAAAACAGCCACATCAAAGAGATGAACAGGACAAGGTGGGAGAGCATGGGGAACAAAGAGCGTCCATGTTCCTTTTCCCAGCATGCCACCCTCCAAAGCACCCCAGTATGGCGACCAACCCAGTTTTCCAAATCTCATTATTGGGAGCAGGGCTATGGAGACTGGACCTCATAGACGTGATTTATTTATTCATTGGCTTTTGGTGTTGAAATCAGATCCCCATTCTCTACCCACTAGAAGCTGGGGTTGAGACAGAGAATTCTAGTCCTTTAACCACATGGTTGGTCCATCCCAAAGCTATCTAGGGACCCACCAAGAGTCATTTTCATAGCATAGCTTAGATGTGGTTAAAGGAAGCTTGCTATGAATATCAAAAGATGTTCCTCTTCCCTCATCACTGAATGATACAGGGTTGGTTCAACATATGAAATCAATAAGAATAATAAACCATATAAAGAGAATTAAAGACAAATATGACACGACCATCTCAGTAGCTGAAAAAAAAAATCTTTGACAAAATGCTTTCATGGTAAAAGTCCAAGATTGGGCAGGACTGGAGCGAATATACATCGATATAAGAGAATCGCTACATGACAAATTATTCTAAACGGAGAAGAAATTCAAAGCAATCCCATTACAACCAGGACCGATGCAGGGCTGTCTGCCCACTATCCCCGAGGTTTGAAGCTGTGCCCGCCACCGAGAACAGCGTCCCAAACTGTATCTCTTACCATGTCACGATGACTTTCCCACGTGGTAAGCATAGTGTTTGCTACCGCGAGCTTTTGGCCACTTCAGTACATCCAGACCGACAGGGTGACGTCTGCCGTGCCCACGGGTTCCCACTTCCCACCACTTCCCCCCATGTGTTGCCTGCGATCCCAAGACACCAAACCACACGCTGTTCCCTGCCCCACCCCCCAACTCAATCTTCCCTTTCAAGCATCAGAAGTTTGCTTCAGTCTTCATTCTATCTCTCTCCTGATGGGCCTGGACGTTTCCACGCTTCACTGACCAACTAAATCCTTCTAAACAACGGACTCTGCTATTTGAGGTTTCCAGTGGTGTATTCAGTGGGTCCACCAAGTTCCGGGTCTTTTGGAATTTGTTCAGTCCCCACCCTCCTTTGCCTCTGTCCCCTCTTTCACCTTGAGCTCCCTTGGTCCATAGACTAGGGAGCTATTCTTTGAATCCCAGGGGAATTTCACCTCCACCAAGAGATTTCTCAGGTTTCTGTGTTAGCCCACCGTACACCCTTGCAACCCCAGCCCAGCCGTCACCGGATTTTAACCATGTCTGTACACTGCATGGAGGAGGGAGTTTAGCAGAACTTTGCATTAAAGAGGACTTTTCTTGTGGTATCAAATAGAATCCAAGCAGTGCTGTTTGGATTCTAGCGTTGCTTTGTATTTCTCTATAGACTCTTCGCTTACGAAGCAAGCTCCATTTGGGCTTACTTCAGGAGAAAGGGAGATTTCAGCTCATTACTTACAGAAGGTGTTTCATTGTATTAGGCAAAGGAGAGCAGGGCTAAGACTGCCACAGTTGAATAATGAAGGAAGGAAATGAATCAATTCCTGCTTTGGCGAAGTATCTAACAGCTGTGCACCCAGCTGCAGGAGAGAAAACAATGGGAGCGAGGGGGGTTGGGGGGAGAGCTGGAGCGGGGCTGGGGCTGTGTATGCTGAAGCCACTATGTACACTTCTAAGAGTTATTTGCATACTCTGTTCGTAATTGCCATTTCAAGACCCCAACCGCCTTGAGGGTGTGGTTGCTTCAGGGAATATTTTATGCAGAAAATCATTAACTTCCCAAACCGACGAGAAAGTTATCCCAAATGAATGAACACCAACCATGGCTTCTGCAGGAAGGGAAACATTAGTTTTCTATTGTAAGAGTTTACTTTCTGGAAATTACCTGCTCTCCAACTCAATAAGATTTCCACCATCACTTAAAGAGATGTCTATTGTTTTTTTTTTTTTTTCCCAAATGAGAAGTCTTTTGCTATTGCGTTTAGTTTATTGTCTCAGTTGAAAACAGCTCTTCAATAAAATATATATAATATTGTTGAATGGAGAATAAAACAAGGTTGTCCCTAGCTCAGTAGACAGAATTGAAGTAACAATTGATTTAATTAGGCAAAAAGGACGAGTCAGTGGGGTTTTCTGAGGCCTTGTAAAATACATTGTAGGGAAGGCAATTCTATCAAGCCTGTATTTACAGTCGTTGTGAGAGGTGTATAATTGCTGTATAAATATTCATTGAGATTCTTGAGTGAAACCAGGTACAAATGAAACAAGGGAAGTCCAATATCAGGTTTCTGTTTGGAGGAGGACAAGGAGACAGCCCCTCCCGGTGTCCGTCACTGCACATCCCAGATCTCGCAGAGGAGTGGGGTGAACTTGTGGTCATTCACCCTCCAAGACATCAGCATCTCAGCGTGGTGATGGTTGAACGTCCGAAGTTCCGTCAGGCGACCCAGGAGGCAGGCAAAGTGCTGAGGGTTCTCGGGCTGGTAGATTTTACACAGTTTTTGTAGCACATCAAGCAGAGGCTCCTGAAGCTTCTCCACTGCCTCTCTATCCTTTATGTATTGTCTGTCTATGTGAGGGTTTGAAATAAAATAGCAAGATTTTTAAAAAGTGAAAAAAAAAAACAACCCAGCAATCGGGGGTAATTATGGCAATCGCTAATCTTTTAAAAATTCGTGTATTTATATATACATATAAATATTGTGCACTTAGATACACAAAATTTCCAATGTAATAAAATTACTTGCATCTACATACCCACATATCTATATTTATATATCTATATATCTATATATCTATATATCTATATATCTATATATCTATATATCTATATATCTATATCTATATCTATATATCTACATCTAGCTATCTATCTATGTATCTATCTATCTATATCTATATCTATATCTATATCTATATCTATATCTAATCTATATACACAAAGGTATATACACACATGTGTATAATGGACTTACATGTAGACCAAGACAGGGAACACCGAATGCTCCCAGAAGTCCCCCTAAACTCCCTTCCCAATCAAAGTCATTGAAGGAAACCCACACAACAGATGTAAGCATCCTGTCTCAGGGGAACATTCCCAGACTTCCTGGGTCATGGGGGATCTGCGTGTGTAACTCTAGGTGGCTCTACCAAATGTTTTTTTTTTCTTCCCTGCCATCATAATTATTAATGCCCAAAGAATAGCAAATAGCAGCTGCCTATTTATCACATATAAAAAAAATCATCTAAGGCTAGCACCGTATGTTTTACAAATGACAAGCACAGTAGTACTTTCCCCAAAATTATTAAAGTCGACTTTAAAAATAGATTTTATGCAGAGAGATATTCAGGTCTACAATTTTAAAAACAGTAATAAGTTTAGAGGCACATAATTATACAAACAGTGAGTATTAAGTATGTCTTTGAAGAGTCATACAGTGGAACATCCTAACTTTTAACAAGAGCCTTGTAAAGAGTTTCCTAAAGGATACACCCATCTCTGCTAGGTTACAATGTATAACATGTCTCTGATGTTTCTACACAACACAATCGTGTCTCCAATGCTACAATGTATACCATATCTTTGATATTCGTGCACAAGTGTCTCTCCTAAGAGCCCTCCCTGACAACTAATAAACATGCCGTTCTCTCTCCCACCTCCTTCCCATCCAGCCTCATCACTGTACATTTTTTTGAGATGAATTCTCACTGTAAAGCCCAGGCTGAGCTCAAATTTGTACTCTTCCCCCATCAGCCCAGTGCAGACATTACAGGCACGGCTCACTAGGCCTGCCTATTATTATTACATAGTTTGTAGAAATTTTGTTATCTTCCTCATTTTTCTAGAATAGCCTCATAGGAGCGCTATTCAATTTATTCCTAAAGCCTAGAACCATATTCCCTGAGTAGGAGACGTTCAATGGGCAGTTATTGAAACCATAAGGGTAATTGTTTTCGACATTAACTGAAAGTATATTAAAATAATAGTAATGTTCTACTTAAGTTTTACTTTCTTTTTGTGTTTCTGTGTTCTCCAGGTTTTCTTTAATCCGCATCCTCATGACTATGCTGGGAAAGAAGCAAACAGTATAAAAATACAAATATGATAGCCCGATTACCTGGAGAGAGGATGACGATTGCTGTGAGCAGAGCGTACTCCTCCTGAGTCATTTTCAGTTCCCCAACACTTTTATAGAAACTGAACATGGGGGTTATATACTCATCGGAGATGCCTATGTAGGAAAGTTGAAAGGGCACAGTTACCTTAACAGGTTTTTAATTCTAGGTATCATTATTGTGGGGAGTGTGTGTGTATGTGCATGTATGCGTGTGCATGCATGTGCACGTGTGTGTGAGCATGTGCGGGGATGGAGAGGTCAAGGTACAACTTTGTGGTGTTGGTCCTCTCCTTCACATGGATTCTAAAGGTCGAAGATCTAATGATGTAACGATCAAAGCCAGGGACATGTGACCATTCACGTTTGTCTCCTCACACATACAATCATTTAGTTATAATACATTATACATCTCAGCCAAAGGCAGTGTGTGGTAAGAAGACCAGTAAGCAAAATCTTCCAAGGACAGCCTCCTGTAGGATGCATTTGTCTTTGAAATCTGTACCGTCTTTGTTTGGTCACCAGTGTGTAACAATAAATGCTAATGTTCATGGGTTAGAAGAATTCCCATAATTGCACTTTATGCAATTACTTGGTTTTTTTCTTTTGTTTTTTCCAAGACAAGGTTTCTCTGTGTAGCCTTGGCGGTCCTGGAACTCACTCTGTGGACCAGGCTGGCCTTGAACTCAGAAATCTGCCTGCCTCTGCCTCCCAAGTGCTGGGGTTAAAGGCGTGGGCCACCACTGCCCGGACAAACCATATCAAGATACATTCAAGATAGAGAGTAACTTTAACAACAAACAAAGCATGGTTGTGCTTCTGTTCAGAAGCAGAAGCATCCTCACTGAGTAAGTTGGCCAGAGTTCTTATGAATGGGTTTAGATCTACCTGAAGTACCCATTGCCTGCCAGCCACTTATCAATATGGGGTCACTTTCTTCAAACTCAGTACATCAAATATGAAAGATTCCAGGTAGGGAGCAAACCTCCCAACTTTCTCCTAACCCACATCCTGATGTCTCCATTTTCAGTGATGGACATCCTTGGCATCCAGTTGTCCAGGCTGACATTCTGGTGTGTGGTCCTGTGGGCCTCATTGCTCCTCTTCACCCCAGGTTCCTTACCTCCCTGTAGCTCTTGGCACCGAGTTAGTTTCATCCAATGATCTCTCCTTATGTGGCGTATAGCAACTGCTTCCTCATTCATCTTCCCATCTTGTTCAACTCTCTCTAACCCACTCTCTATCCAGGCAATGGAATGGCCCCCAGGAAGTTCACATCACATTCTTTCTCCTCACTCGTTACACACCTTAAGGACCTCTCCATGGCTTTTACCACATGCATGCTTTTCTTATAAATGGGGACCTCTGCCTCTTTCACCATCCAAGACTGTAGCGCACTGAGTCAGTTTACCGGGTCCTCAGCATGCACTATGCTCTCTGATAGGTACTTCTTGGTCACTCCTTTCAAGCCCACTATGCCAAATACCAAAGACCAAATACCAGGGATAAACCAAACCCTCCCCACTTCCTACAAATCCACTCATTCCCTGCTGTTTCTTCATTAAGTTTTCTAAAGTCTCTCCAGACCAGCAGTTCTCAGCCTCCCTAAGGCTTTGAACTTTTAATACAGTTCCTTGTGTTTTGGTGACGACCCCCTCACCACCACCATAAAATTATTTTGTTTTTACTTCAGAACTGTAATTTTTACGACCCTTATGAATTCTAATGTAAATAACTGCTATGCAGGTTATCTGATATGCGATAGATAGGCAGGTTGAGAACTACTGTTACTAGCAAAATACAGAAAAGTCAGTAAGTTGCCCAAAGAGACAGAGCTAGTGAGAGGCAAGCACCATGACTCCAGCCAAAGTTGGCAGGCTTTGACTCAGTTTCCCCTGCTTTTCCATCACACAGTTTCCTCTAGCCAGGTTCAACTTCAGTTTCCCTCAACGGTTCCATTTTCCCCAGTGTCTGTACACACACCACGGCTGTCTCTGCTTGGAACCCCCTCACTCCCCGTGAACTTTATTCTTGTTTGTAATTTAAGACAACTTGTGTCATTTTTTCCCAACTTACTCAAATATTAATTTGGAGCTTTTACTATACACGGTCTCACCTCAGAGAAGAACTGGTTAGGGAGTCGAGGAGACAGGAGAGACATGGATATGACTTACTGATGACTGGAGATGAGAATCAGTCTCCCAGGATTGATCCACCTGAGAATCCATTGCTTTCTTTTTTTCTAAGCCAAATCTAGAGCCACAGAATTCTGGCTGAGCCAAATCAGAATATAGTTGGACTCCCGAGGCTTAAGAGTATGGCTATGAATGTATACCTTATAAAGTCAGTTTATCGGCAAGTCAAATCCTCACTCTTAGACAAGCTTGAAGTCTCTTTCAAACTGAGCTCCCAGAGATTCAACACACCACATGCCACTACCCTCTCTCCAATCCTTTGATTATGTGTTTGACCCCAGTGGATTCTCTTAACAGCTAAGCCTTTGTTTAACAAGTGGGAGATTACATCACACGGAAGAGTGCCCTTTATCCAGTTTCTACATAACTACCCATGACCAGACGAGACACAACGTTCAAGGACTAGAGTGTGAACCTGGGAATGCAGCCCGCTGTTCCCATCATAGGGTTAGAGGTCGTGAGTAAACTCTTGAGCCATGGGACCAGAATGTCAGCATCGTGATAATGTCTCCTAGATATGTCATGTACTACAGCCGTGACATCTCAACAACATGGCTGCCTACATGAGATCTGCATACTAATCACATCAGTGGATAAGCCAACATGGATAGGGGAAACTTCCCAAGTCTGACTCATATAGTATTACACAAGAGAATACAGAGAGTATTTTCCTGCAAACTTACCTCACAGTAAGCCCTCAATGGTGGGGCAGGCTTGTAATTCCAATTAACTGGGAGCCTGAGGGAGGAAGACAGTCAGTACAAGCCCTGCCTAAGTTACAGTGCAAATCCAAGGATAGCTGGACCATCCAGTGAGACCCGAAAGCTACTACAGGGATCTACAACTGGCCAAAGTGCAGAGAGTACGTGACTGTGGAGAGCCCAGTTGCAGGTATTACATCTGCAATGTCACCCCGGCGCCTAAGGCTCAGGGAAATTACAAGAGCCAGGGTACCAGAATGTCAGCTTTGTGATAGTGTCTCCTAGATAACGTCAGGTACTACAGCCATGCCATCCCGACAATATGGCTGCCCACATGAGATCTGCATAGTAATCACATCAGTGGATAAACCAACAAGGATGGGGGAAACTTCCTGAGTCTCCATCCCTAGATGAAGAGGTGGAGGAAATCAATGGCTGGTAAGAGAGGGAGAATCCATTTTCTCCAGGACTGAGCCCCCTGATCGGCTACCTAACCCCAGGTGGTCTGTCCTAAACCCATAGGCACAGGAGCAATACTGAATGGATGCAGCTGATGTGAGAGAAGGGGTCTTGAGTTCAAGAGCGGAGCACAGAAGGAATTGGGGGAGGGGGTGATGTAAATGCAGTATCCAGGTGTACAATTCTCAAAAAATTCAATAAGTAAAAAGAAGTTTCCAAAGAAGTCAAAATAGAGCTGGGGAAAGCACTTGGACTAGCTAGTGGAAGGCTCTGAGTTTAATCCTCAGTACCCCCAAAATGAAAATGAAAATGAATAGGTAACCATACTGTTTACCATTGTTAGGCAGATGAATTGCATTAACAAACTAATTCGTCATGCCCTCAGTCAGTTTTAGTCTAGATTTGTGTCCTTCTGCTTTTACAAAGCTATTTTTTCTTCTTAATTTCATGTGTGTTGGGGGCTGTGTCACAGTGCCCAACACAGTGACTGTCAGGCAACAGCTCACGGGAGTCAGTTCCTTCCGCCGTGTGCATCCCAAGGGTCAAACTTAGACCATCAGCCCCCAAAGCAAGAGCCCCATCTGCTGAGCCATCTCACTGGGCCAGTATTGTGTGTGCACGAATGTGTGTATGTGCATATGTTTTTTTTTAAAATCTTCCATTTTTTGTTAGTTGACACAGGGCCTCTCTATGTAGCCCCTGCTGTCCTGGAACTCACTGTGTAAACCAAGCTGGCCTCTGCCACCCAAGGGTGGGGATTAAAGGCATGTGCCACACCCTGAGCTAAAAGATAATTTTTTTTCCTCCTGGGGACAATTAACCAACGAGTGATTTGCCTCAGAATTTTTCTGGACGTTAAAGCAAAACAAAGATTTGTAACTTTTTTTTCTCTTTCTTCCTTCCTTTCTTTCTTTCTTCTTTCCTTTTTTTCTTTCTTTTTTTCTTTTTACTAAAGATGTTCTTTTTTTACCTTTAAAATTTTGTCAGTCTTAGCTGTGAATGGAGGTACACGTCTCTAATCCCAGCACTTGCTGAGGTAGGGGATGTTGAAGTCAATTAGCTGTCCAAGGCACAGAGCAAGGCATGGTCTAAAGTCAGGAAAGGCTGTCTTCATGCCTCTTCCTCATTCAGGGGCCGCACCTATCTGGAAAGATCACCTAAAAAGCAGGGTTGGGCCACAACCTGACTTTATTCTGTTTTTAAAGAGAACCTCAGTAAATTCTTGAAAGTTATTAACTTGTCTAACAGCTTTATGTGGAACAATTCATTTTTATTGAAATTTCTTCAAAATACATTTTAAATTTGGAGGGGGGAAGGGTTCGAGACAGGGTCTCTCTGAGTGGCCTTGGCTGTCCTAGAATTTGCTCTGTAGACCATGCTGGCCTCAAACTCACAGCGATCCTCCTGCCTCTGCCTTTTGAGAGCTGGGATTAAAGGTGTAGGCCTCCACCTCCTGCTTCATTTGAATTACTTGGTATGGCTACCAAAACAAACTGTTTCTAGCCAAAATATATTCATGTTTTTACCGGCATGCGTGCACACGAATATACTTTCTACTTCCCAGAGCTGTATCTCCTGTGTCAGCTTCTGCATACATCATTAAATAGACTAAAGGCTGGGTAAAGAAATGTACAGAGAGGCGTGTCACATCTGGATGTACTTGTTAAGAGAATTACCCGTCTGTTTGCCAGTGACCACCCATACTTTTGGTCATTGTGAAGACTCAACCGTGTGAATGAGCAATTTCGTTTTTATTATTTTGAATCACTGACTTATTTATGAATGGCCGATTCGTCCCAGGAAGTGGCTTTCGAGAGTAGTGATCTGTGAGCGAATGTCTCACGAAGCGAACATAACTTGTTTCCTCGGAGCGTGTAACCAGCGGGCAAGCCAAGGGGCTGGAGTGTAGGGTAGAATATACCCCTAGTTATGAAGTCATAAAAAATACCGCTATTGATGGTTTATGTATGTGTATACATACGCATGCCAGACACATGTGGAGATCACAGCATCGTGTCTAGGAGTGGGTTCATTCCCTCCGCCTCGTTCATCCCTGGGATCAAACTCAGAACATGAGATTTTTCAACAAGCACCTTTACCTGCTGAGCCATCTCATTGGCCCTGGGTCATAACTTTAGATGCCATGGGATTTAGAAATACTATCCAAATCAATGCAATATGAAGATGTTTGGTATTTAGAGTTCATCTTCGATTGCCAAATTGCCTAGCTTGTTCGTGCCTTTAAATCTTCAGCCTCCCATGAAGCTGCCTCCACCAGTTAATTATAGTCGATGAAGTCTGGGAAAAAAATAAAATGCTTACTACGATTGTTTTATTTTGTATGTGTAGAAGCTGGGGGTATAGAAAAATGTGGAAAATGAGTAACATGTGAATTTTCAAAATTATTTTTTCTACAAATCAGATCAAGGGTAAGTCTTCTCTTGGATTCAGAGTCAGCACCGTTACTAAGGACAGTAACATAAACACCAAGAGTGTTTCAAAAACCAGCAGTTTCTAGTATAAAAGCATAATAACATCATCCAGAAGGGGGCAGCCCTTTCCCGTTTTCCAGCTTCCCTCTCTTTCTATAATTTGATTAACTGGTTTAGGGTTTTCATTCTTAGGACCAGTTGTGTCAACATTGTCCACAAGAGGGCGCTATTTTCTAACTCACCCATAGAGGCTGTTGGAAAAAGTTTTGATTCAGAAAAAGACAATCAGCTTATTTCTGCACTTCTGTTTCTTGTTTTCCCTTTAAAGGAGAGAGAGAAGGGGGTCTGTGATTGACAAAATGGTTTTACAGGAATCAGAAACGTCTGAAAGAATGACCTAGAGCAGAACATCACTGCTTTCTCTCTGTTCTGTTCTGGGGATCAAATCTGGGTCCTCAGGGCTGCTAGGCTCTACCTACCTAGTGCTCTACCACTGTGCTCTAAAAAAATGGCACACACCTTTAATCCCAGCACTTGGGAGGCAGAGGCAGGCGGATTTCTGAGTTTGAGGCCAGCCTGGTCTACAGAGTGAGTTCCAGGACAGCCAGGGCTACACAGAGACACCCTGTCTCAAAAAAACAAAAACAAACAAACAAAAAAAGAGAACCGTTTCTTTCCTGATGAGCTTCCTAATATTAATCAGAAATAAAAGCAGGCAGTTTCTTTGTGTGGGAGAATATATAATTTATGCAAGAATGTGTACCATGGAAGCCACATTTCCCAGGACTCTTGATGCCTCTGTATGATTTCTTGTTGGTGATCTCAAGATAGACTGGGTCTTATTTACAGCGATGCTATTTGTTCAAACTGTGTAATTTCAATTTTTTCTAGAAATGACACCATCCCAATAACATAGAGGTTAGATGCGTACCTGAACATGGCATCCAAGCCTATGGGTGCCTTCAATATCATGTTCAGACTAAGTTCTCCGTACCGTGGTGTGTTCCTTGTGAATAAATGACAACTCCCCTGGGATCCTAAAGTTTAGTTTGCTCCAGCCCAAGGTCCAATCACTGTTGCTCTTGTTTCCATAACAGAGGTAACATCCAGAAATTCTGCACAATTCTGGCCGCCAAAATTAAAGGGAGCTCTGCTGAAACTCCCAGTAGAGATTTTTTTGGTCTCCTCACTTTCAGCCATGACCAATGTCTTGCTTAGAGGTGATGCTTACAGGCTCTGGCTATTAGCTAGAAGAACTTTCTGAGGGTAAAGCCAGCACACAAGGCGAGAAGACCAAGGGGACAGACAGCTGCCGAGTTTCTCATCGTGGGCTGAGCCACAATTTAACTGTTTCTGCTGCTGTCTCTTCTGGTTTTTCATTATCGCTAACAGGTTTCCTACTTTAGAAAACCATTACTGGGGATCAACCCCAGGCTTTGGTACATGCCTGGCAAGCATTCTACCATTAAGCTACACCCCAAGTCCTTATTTACTTACTTGGGAAAAAAAGTGTTTCTCTCTCTCTCTCTCTCTCTCTCTCTCTCTCTCTCTCTCTCTCTCTGTCTCTCTCTCTCTCTCTCTCTGTGTGTGTGTGTGTGTGTGTAGGTCAGAGGTCAACACTGGCTACCTTCCTGTATCACTGAACCTGCAGCCCCCTGATTTGGCAAGATGACCTTGTCTCTGCCTCCCCAGCGCTGGAGTCCCAGGCGTATGCACCCAGCTTTTCACATAGATATTGATACTTTCATGGCGGCCACTTTTCAGACAGCCATCTCCACAGTCCTTGCTCCTCATTTCCTACACTTCTAGGGCTACATTTGGCTCAATTTTCTATTACTTTATCAGAGATCTTCTAATTGATAGTGTCTCTAGGAAATGACATATACAGTTTGTCTCCAAAATTCCTCCCCCATACCCTGAAATATGGTGCAAGGTCCCTGTTAATATGAGGCACTGCAACCATGTCCAAATGTTGCTTTTCTGTGACACTTTCTCTATCCTGGTGCCATAGACTCAGAATTTCTTCTCCCTATCCAATTCCAGCACATCTCTCCAATTCATGGCTCTGCTCACCTCGGCATGAAAACTATACACAAATGCATGAGGGGAGAAATAGTGACCGCAGCTCCACGCAGCCTAGACTGGGAAGGCTGCTCTATGGATGTTCCCATCAATCTCTGAATTGCATCTCTAATAAGTAGCTGCCTGATGGAGACATAGAAGTTCACAGATTTTTGTGAAATTAGAGAGTGCTATGTTTTCCTGGTATTCCTCATGACAAAGGCGGCATAGCTATAAAATGCAACAAAGGTAAGCGATGTCATTAAGGCAGTGGAAGGGCCAACAAGATGGTCCAACAGGATGGCTTGCCGCACAAGCCAGACAACCTAAGTTCGATTCCTGGGACCTACATAAAGGTGGAAGGAGAGAATCAAGCCCCACAAAATTTTCTTGGACCTCTACACAGGCACTGTGGTATGTGCAACCACAAGCATAATTTGCACATAGGATAATAATAAATATATTTGTGAAAAGACCTTGAAGCCATTCTTACCATGATCAGACATGTTTCAACTGTTTAACCCTTACCAAGCCGGCTACCTGTGCCTCAACTACTGGCTTTAATTTTTTTTAAAGCTCCAATCAGGCTACCAATTTTAAAAAATGGTTAATTTAAAATATTAATAAATAATAAGCTTTGCATTTGTCCTAATAGCAAGATTTATTTGATCAAATTTGTCCTAACTGGTGGTTAGGACTCTCACAGGTTTGGACAGCCAGGTTTCCAATTGAATTCAATGAGTTCCATCCAGATTAGATTACTTAGCATCACTGGGCATCACAGTAGTGCCGAATGACAAGCCCTCAAGCTATTAACTGATCAATGGAAGAAGCAGATATACAGGTAAATGCATAATGTCCAAGGCTGAGTAACACAAGGTTTTAGAGATGAACAATGTGTCTGCCCAGTGACACTAAAAATATTGACTCGTAAAATACTTTGATACGTCTTCATATAAGAAAATCTCTTTCTAGAAGGCAGCCTCAAATTGTCCATGAAATTAGAGGTAGTAAGAATGTAAACTGACTTAAGCAAGCATTTGCCTTTCTTTCCTATAAAGCACTTAGAGCTTTGCATTTTCAAGCCTTTGAAAGATACTACTTGGGCTCATACTTGGTTTACTGCTTCCCTGCGAAATGTAGTTATAACATATTCACCTTGTGCATATTCCAAAACACAGGAGCCTTGTATGTTTTTACCACATACAGCATCCTCCAGTAGGGCACTATGGCTAGCTACCACTTTATCACGCTACCATGGGTATCTTCTTTCTCTGACCTTGTTGTCTGCAATCATTCACAGTGAGGCAACCTGACATCGATGGCTGACACTTATATTTTATTTCCTTAATGGAGGGCAATGATGTGTTTTACTGGGTTTTATCCTGACTGGCCAAAAGCTGGTAGAAATAACAGGAGCGATATATAGAAAGAGCACTTCCAGAACACCTGAATTCATGTCCTAGGTGTCTGCTGATTAGCTATGTGTCCTAAACACACAGGAATGTCACTCCCACCTATAGATGCCACTGAGACTACTTACAAGACGATACAAGAAAAAATACTCGAAATCTTGGGACATACTATCATCCTGACAAATACTTTTGAATCGAATATTTAACTTATGTGTATTGTGGAGATTAAAAAAAAAAAGACAACCCCTAAAAGGCTGTAAATTTTAGGATTTACTTAAATTTGAAACAAAGAAGACAATTTGTTTCATTTTATGAGGTTATTGCCCAGTGTCTTACCGTTGAAATGTACATTCATTAGAGTTACCAAGCCCACCTCAGTCCTATCGTTTTTATAATCAGTATTAGATGATTGTTATTTTTATTAAAACTTTCAGCTTAAAAGCCTAGTTTGCATTACAATACTATATTAGGATAAAACCCATTGATGCAATCAAATTGTATAGAAACAACTTCACCACAGACTGTGTCAGATACAAGGTCTCTAGCTTCCATGAATATAAATAAACACAGTAGCTCCCTTTAAGTAACAAAAACTTCAGGAGATGGTATCTTTGTGTATATAATTTGGGCATAATAATAGAAAAGAAAAAGAGTATAAATTTGCAAAACAAGAAAAGTAATTTTTACATTGTATTCTTTAAAGACTTCCGTAGACAACAACTGGGCAACTTTGAAAGGCTGTGCTATTCCAGAAATAATATATAATAGAAATAAGAAATACTCGTTAGCATGGGAATAAAAAGTTACTCTTAAAGGTCATCTTGCAAGAACAGGTTCTGATGTGACATACGGACAAGACAGTGTTCTGAGAATCCACCAGGAGCAGAGAGCTCATGAATATTAATAAATGGAAGAGACACCATTATGGATAATAAAATAAGAAGCAGCGTGCGAGCTCGGGTGTTTTTCATTGTCACAATATGGGGTTGGTATTTGCAGACAGTTTCTTATTATAAACAAGAGACGTGCACATTTATTGATGTAGAATGTATTCTGGGAAACTTTATCACCGAACTTTTATGAAACTTGAACAATCGCAGTTCTGAAACTTACATTATAAGTAGAGGGTTTTTTGTTTTGTTGTTGTTTGACTCTGACATATATTTAGCATGAAAGAGCATCTCACTTGGATACTCCACTGTGTCTGTATAAGCCTCTCTCCGCAGCTCCTTCAGCTCTGCATTTCTGCTACAGACAGAAGGATCTTTTTGTGACTTATCTGTTCAGAATATCATTAAGGTTTCCTACTTACTAATTTCCTACTGGAATTAAACTACTTTTCTTGCATTCGGTGTCCTTGGCAGTCTAGTATATTTTCAGCTCCATAAATAATCCTTTCCAATCATCAGGGCACTTGCAAGTGTGGGACACGGATGTCGTCTTGTTCTGCCACATCCTTGCATTTTCTGTGCCTACATTACGGTAGCCTTAGACTTTCCTGCTGGAAGCATCCCTAGTCATCCTTCAGAGTTCACTTGTCCAGTACCTAGCAAACACTCTTGCACAGGAATGTGAGCACTCCTCCGTGCTCCAGTTTGCACAGTGCTCCTTACTCATGCTCTTCTACCTTCTCCACCAGTCTGCAGTTTCTGAAGGACAAAGGCCAGGCAGTGCCCTCAATCATATGTACAGTTATACTAGTCTGCAGTTTCTAAAAGACAAGGGCCACACCCTTGACAACTGTACAGTTTCATGAGCAGGGCAACCCCAGTATTCAACATATATCTGTTTAGAGACAACTGAATACCTGCATAGAAAGATGTCTGCGTGATGCTACATCACACTACATTTCCACAACATTTGCTGTGGGAGGCGTCACACAGATGACGCTGTTAAATGGCCCCAGTGCTCAGCATTCGCCTACCACAGATTTTCTAAATCTTGGCATCACAGAAACCTTGAACTATGTAAACTGTTTGCTAATGATGTAGGGGAGTCTAGCTTCTGCCCACCAGATGCTAGTAGTGTCCCCTCCCTGCGGTGTGACGATCAGAAATATCTCCAGATGCTGCCAGCATGCAAGGGAGAAAGCAGATCAGCTTGAGGTTGAAGACCATGGATCTGTGATGTAAAAGCAGCACTTTTCGCTGAGTGCATTGTATGTTTGTAAAATCCACCTTTCCCAACAAAGTCATTAGTTAAGAAGAGAGAAAGGAGGGCTGGAATTCTGAGGAAGGAAGAAGCACAGGATGACGGTTTCACATAAGAAAATAAATAGCTAGGGAGAGTGGCAAATTGAGAGTTCTCAGCTGCACTTGGAATGTGTGGTCTGCATCACAGGTGAGCCAACCATGCTGTCTTAGTCCTCGGGTTAAAGCAAGAGATGAGCTGTGTAATTTTAGTCAGCTAAGTGATTTTCCCAGTCGAGGCAAAAAGCAAACGCCTGTAGCTCGATATAGCTTAGCACACCCAAAGGTCCTGGATTTAGCTCCCAAATCAGTAATAAGAGAGCATGATGTCTCACAGCTCGAAATCCTAGCACTCAGAAGTAGAGGCAGGAATAAAAAGTTCAAGACCATCCTCTGCCACACAAAGCATTCAAGGCAAGCCTGGGCTACATGAAAACCTGCCTCAAAACCACTTTCCCAGAAAAATCAAGGAGTTGAGTGTGCCCAGCAGATGATCCAAGAAAGGATCCTATTGATGGATCGGAAACCTGAAGCTAAGTACTGAGGGAAATGAGGTTGGGCAAAAACATAGCATAGTAGTGTTAGGTTAGTCATCTACTAACTACTAAGTACTCAGCGGGCAGAGTACTTGCCATGCAAACCTAACCACTTGAGTTTGAAACCCTAAGCTCACACTACACAGTAGCACAAGCTACTTTAATCTCCCCACACACTTAAGGGGGGGGCAAGGGGCAGGAGTCAGAGGCAGGAGAGTGGCTGGAAGCTTGCAGAGTGGCCAGCCTGGTGTAGCATTGCATAAAAGAAATGGTCTCAAAGGTGAGAACCAACACTGGAGACTGTCCTCCGAACAACACAGGTCTGCCATGACGCATGTCACCGCTCACACACAGACATATATACACACAGAGGAAAGAAGTAGCTCAAGCCAGTGGATGGAAGATTGAGGAGGACAACCTGGAGTCACTGGAGTCAGAGTTGAAGCGAGTGAGCAGGAAGGTAAGACGGTTGTCTTCCATCATGGCCCATCAAAAAATCTAGGCGCTGCAGCTTTTAGAGGAGATATGTTAGTATTAATAGGGTATGTGTTTGGTATAGACTTAATAAGATCCACCTCCAAGTATTGCAAAGAACAAATTACACACACACACACACACACACACACACACACACACACACACACCTATCTCCTGGTGAGAGAGCCTTCCTGCTACCTCATTGATCTGATACCTGTGGGAGGGGAGAAGAAGGCTTGATGGGGAAGAGATTCAGAGTACAGGGCTGAGGAGGTCTAAGCTAGGATAAGGAAAGGGATGCGGTCAGAGATGCCCACTGAACAGGCCCACAGGAACATGCTGTCTGTGAAATATACATACATACATACATACATACATACATAATACATACATACATACATACATACATACATACGTACATACACACACACACATATGATGCAAGTTGTGGACCATGAAGATGTCCCACTCAGATCTTTCTTTACAAAAGTGCTTTGTAGGTCCATGACAGTCTGAGAGCTGCTCCCCTGTGAATGTTAACAACACACTGATGTCAGTTGCATCCCAGCTGCTGTCTGATCACAGCAGCTTACCCTAGCTTAGACCTCCTCAGCCCTGTGCTCTGAGTTTCTTCCCAGTCAAGCCTTCCTCTCCCCTCCCACAGGCATGAGATCAATGAGGTAGTAGGAAGGCTCTCTCTCACCAGACCTGCTTCCTTCCTTTGTATTTTTTAGAGATTCTCATAGATTAATCCTTTGCATATTAAATTTCATCCTGTCATTTGCTTTTACCAAGACCCAAAGCTTAGACAGCTAGAATAAAGCCCTGTAATAGATCATGCAAAACTTACTTTTATAACATGGAGAATGTTCCCCTTAGAAATCCAGTAAGGGGGGAAAGAAAGATAGAGATAGAGATAGAGATAGAGATAGAGATAGAGATAGAGATAGAGATAGAGATAGAGATAGAGATAGAGATAGAGATAGAGACAGAGATAGAGACAGAGATAGAGGTAGATAGATAGACATAGATAGATAGGTGATAGATAGATAGATAGATAGATAGATAGATAGATAGATAGATAGATAGATAGAGATAGAGGGACAGAGACTAGAATATCTGAGTAATTAATTCCCCTTTAGATCTTTACTCATCAAAACACTTTAATTTCTGTGGCATAAAGCTCCCTGCTATATGCTGTGTGGCACCCGAATGAACTTTAACCAACTCATTTTGAAAGGAGAGGGAGCCACAGCAGAGTTCCTGTACCAACACCGCCTGTGCACTCAGCTTATGCACAGATAGATGCCCGATCCTTGAGACAAACAACTTCCAGAAGGACTGTAAAAAACGACTTTCTGTGGGCTGGAGAGATGGCTCAGCGGTTAGTACCACTAACTGCTCTTTTAGAAGTCCTGAGTTCAATTTCCAGCAACCACATGGTAGCTCACAACCATATGTAATGGGATCCAATGCCCTCTTCTGGTGCATCTGAAGAGAGTAACAGTGTACTCACATGAAATAAATAAATAAATAAATAAATAAATAAATAAATCTTTAAAACACACACACACACAAAAAAAACAAATAAACAAAAATAACTTTCTGGTGCTTAGATTTCAGGGAGGGAAAAACTAGAAATTCTGATACTTGGGAAGACTCTTCAGTGCCAGCTCTTCATGCCAGGTCTGGCATGACTGTGGAAGGGACGATTTGACATGGTTTCTACCCCTTGAGCAGGGCCAGTAGGATATAAGACTCCATGAGTGCTGACTGTTGTTGTGCTTGTAGGGTTTGTTTGCATAATAATGTACATATTTTGCTTCATGTTCCTCCTTTGGAGAATGTTCTCCCTACCAAGGTTAATGACTGCATAATAATCAGAAACAGCATGAGTCTGGGTAGCAAGAATGTGTCCGATGTTCCTCAGCAAATGCTGTGACCTTCAGGACAGCCTTTAAGACTGTGGGAAAGAACTCTGAAAACATGAGTTCAAGAATTTCTCATCTATGCAAACTATAAAGACGCAAAATGGATTGCGTAAGGGGCTTCACAGACTAAAACCAAACCGAACCAAACCAAACCAACCAAACAAACAACAGAAAATAAACAGAGGCATCTGCACTAATGAGTAAATAAAGGGAAAGGGATAGTTAAAAAAAAAAAAAACAAAAACAAAAACAAGGCTCATGGTTTAAGTAATAAAAGAGCACCAGGAAGTGAGGAAATGGTCATCCTAGGACAGAAATCCCACCTCAACTTAGCTTATTGTTTGTATTTACAAAGGCAGGCAGATTTTTGAGTTCAAGGCCAGCCTGGGACAGATAGAGTATAGGTCCAGGCAGGGTGGGAGTTGTGATCTCAGGGCAGGATCCCACCCAGCTACGCTTATTGATTGTGTATTTACACAATCAATTGTGTAATTGTGTATTGATTGTTTGTATTTACAAAGGCAGGCAGATCTCTGAGCTCCAGAAGCAAGTTCAAGGACAGCCAAACTTTGGCAGTGAAGAAGTTGGAAAACAGAACATTAATTTTCTGTTTTCACATAATTTTCACACAAAATAGCCTCTATCTCTAGATTTGACAACCACAAGTGCTATGCTCAGTGAACCACAGAGGACTTCCTATGCTAAAAAAATAATGTGCTTGCTGTCTTTTTCTAAGAATCAAGGGTCTAAGGTCACAAAATGCTGATTCATGGAATAATCAAAAGACAACTTGAAGTAAATGATTGAATTGATATGTAAATAAAAGACTGGGCTTTGGTCTGCAAGAGCAGAGCTATCCAGAGAGCTAACACAGCTCTTTTAGAATGTGTCTAGTTGGAAAATCCAAGAGCTATCTAGAAAGCTATCTCAAGCAGAAGACAAAGCTGTCAGCTTGCACTCATAATTGAATCACATATTTCACTGCTCCCATTCACCCCTTTCTCAAGACTCTTTCCCAAGCCAAGGCTGATTCTTGGCACCTCAGGGAAGCAAGGAAGACAGCTGAAGGCAAACCTCCACCCATGTGTCCATTCTTCCTCTCAGTAATTCTCCAGATGTTTCTTAAGCAATAAAGCATCTACCCCAAGAAGCATGTGCTAGGACCCCTTACACACACACACATCTCCACATGCCCCAACACACACATACACACACACACACACACACACACACACACACATATACAGAGGAGAGAGAGAGAGAGAGAGAGAGAGAGAGAGAGAGAGAGAGAGAGAG